>CM069132.1:127224480-127931980 GCA_035221665.1 Okamejei kenojei
ACATGATTTTGACATGCAATTAACCAAATGTGACATAAACATAACTAAAAATCAGAACCCCATTCATAGAGAGTTAGTTATTTATTCTTGATTCCATTTAGCCCTTAGAACTCTTTTTGAATACATTCCAGTGAATTGCCTCCACTGCATTCTGTGGAGGGAATTCTGCAGATTCACAAAACACTGGGTGAAAACATTTTTCCCTCATCTCAGTTCTTAAATGGCCTTACCGCTTATTTCTTTAAAAATGTGACCCTTGGTTCTGGACTCCCCCAGGAAAATGTTTTGTACATCTTGCCTGCCAATTCTTTAAGAATTGTATTATGTTTCCCTTTCTGATCCTTCTAAAGAATCTGCAGAATTCCGGAAAGTGGCGGCGGCTGCGTGGCAGCTGCTGCTCACCTGCAGGTCCGTCTGTTTTTTTCTTTTTTTTCGTCTTTTTGTGTCTGTTTTAGTTAGAATTTTGGTTTATTAGGCTGTGTTTGTGTGTTTGTGTATGTGTGGGGGGGGGGGGGGGGGGGGGGGGGGAGGGTGGGGAGAAACAGGTTTTTAGTCTCTCCCTTCGGGGGGATGCGACCTTTTCTTGTCGTGTCCCCCGTCACGTCTCCGTCTGTGCTGAGGCCTAATGGCGGAGCTGGTGGCCTCGGAGCTGTGGCAGGAGCGTTTTCATGGCTCCAGTGTTCCAGCGGCTGGCGGCGGCCCGGCTTCGGGGCTTCGGGGCTTCGGCGCTCCAGCAGTTGCTCCAGCGGTGCTCCAGCAGCGGCCCGGCTTCGGCGCTCCGGCGGCCTCTCAGCGGTGCTCCAGCAGCGGCCCGGCTTCGGGGCTCCAGCGGCTCTCCAGCGGTGCTCCAGCAGCGGCCCGGCTTCGGGGCTCCAGCGGCTCTCCAGCGGTGCTCCAGCAGCGGCCCGGCTTCGGAGCTCCGGCGGCTCCAGCAGTTGCTCCAGCGGGTGCTCCAGCAGCGGCCCGGCTTCGGCGCTCCTTCGGCTCTTCAGCGGTGCTCCAGCAGCGGCCCGGCTTCGGAGCTCCGGCGGCTCCTAAGCAGTTTGCTCCAGCGGTGCTCCAGCGGCGGCCCCGGCCTCGGGGCTTCGGCGCTCCAGCGGCTCTCCAGCGGCGCGCCAGCAGCGGCCCGGCTGCGGCGCTCCAGCGGCTCTCCAGCGGTGGCCCGGCTTCAGAGCTCGGCGGCTCCAGCGTTCCCGTGGTCGAACCTGATTGGGAACCGCGGGCCTAGTGGACGATGACATCGAAGGCCTGGATTGCCTCAGTACAGAGGGGGAACAAGTAGGGGAAAAAGACAAAGACTTTAAGACTTTTGCCTTCCACCACAGTGAGGAGGTGCCTGGTGAACTCACTGTGGTGGATGTTAAATATGTGTTTATTGTGTGTTTTGTTTTAATTTATTACATGTTATGACTGCAAGGTAACAAATTTCGTTCAGACCGAAAGGTCTGAATGACAATAAAGGAATCTGAATCTGAATCTGAATCTGAATCTAAATTCTAGTGAACATTAGCCCAGTCGATCCATTCTTTCATCATATGTCAGTCCCGCCATCCCGGGAATTAAATGATGAAAGTAAACATGCCTTCACTGGTCGGGGCATTGAGTGTAAGAATTAGTAAGTCATCATGCAGCTCTGTAAGAGTTTGATTTTGTCACATTTGGAGTATTGCATGTACTTCTGTTGGAATGATGTAGAGATTTTGGCGATTTACCAGAAGATATGATAGTTGTGATTGAGGCTTTTAGAAAGCATGGAATGAAAAGAAATGAAAGCACCTTGCTTCTTAAATTATGCACCAGGAGTTGTTTCACCACTCTTGGACATAAGGCTTGCACTTTCATACATGTTACAATCTGGTATTTATAACCATGGAAATAAACTAAATATATTTAACCCAATAATGCCTCTAACAATTTTTATATAATATTTTACCAGAACGATTATGTTGTGCTTGCTTGCTTTTATTCAAAAATTATATCGAAGGTTCTCTCCTCTTACATTTCATTCCCATTGCAGCAACGACCAACATTTCATGAGCCGTCGTAATTGCACATTGCACCTGGATGCCAAACCCACATTTCATGCACCAGGAAATTCTGCCCCACTTCCTTTGCACTGTAACCTTTTGTAGTCTCACTACTTAATGATTTACTTTTCAATCTTCCTTTGAGATGACCTCCTATTTTCCAGCAAATTAGTCAATTTGTCAACTTTCTGTCCACAAACCTTTGCCACTGATATCCTTTTGTCGTTTCTTTGTACCTCCTCGCAAACCCACTTACTTTGCAAACAAGAGTAAATTAGTGGACAATACTCTCAGCTTCTTCAACCCAGTGGCGACCACAGTGGTGCAGCGGTAGAGCTGCTGTCTTACAGCACCGGAGAACCGGGTTTGATCTTGACCACGGGTGCTGTCTGTACGGGGTTTGTACGTTCTTCACGTGACCGCGTGGGTTTCTCCAAGATCTTCGGTTTCCTCCCACACTTCAAAGACGTACAGGTATGGAGGTTCATTATATAGCGTTACAGCAAGAGAGAAAATACAGATAAGGTGTAAGGCCTCAACAAGGTGGAATGATAGACTGAGGAACTGTTCCAGAGTCCGACAGCAGAAGCTGCTTTGAAGTAACAACAAGCTTCACAATTTGGGCTTGCCTTCACTCCTTGGTTCATACCCTGATTCTGACTGCCCATAACAGAGAGGGTGGTGATATGAAATAAGATGCCAGAGGAAGTAGTTGAGGTAGACACAATAAAATTTTAAAGATATTTGGACAGATACGTCGATACGAATGGTATGAATGATATGAAAATACGATAGAGAGGTGTGGCCAAACACAGGCAAATAGAACAAGGGCATCTTGGTCAGCATATTCAAGTCGGGCCGTAGGATCTGTCTCCGTGCTCTATGGCTTTATGACTATGTATTAAATTTGTGACAATAATTCAGCATGTACCCTCTTATTATTAGCAATCATAAGAACTTATTTCAATTCAATGGGCACATCCTATTCATGGTCAAATATGGCACCTTGGCATTATATTTATTTCATTTTTCAAAAATAGAAAAGAGGAAAAATTTTGTACGTCGGATTTCCTCGCAATCTCCTTTATTACTACCACCATCTAGTGCACATAATGACAATTACAGCTCAGGTCATCTTTATTCAGTTTCAGTTTAAATTAAAAGCACACAAGCTTCAAATGTTCCATAACACTGATTCTTGCCACTAAAGCCCTGATACATAAAGTTAAAGAAATCTTAAGTCTAGTTGCTTTTAATTTACCATTTTAACTCCCAAATATATTCGAGTCCTAAAACCCATGCAGATTTTTTTGGACTATCACCTTTTCCAGTGAACTGCATCACCCAGCTTCAAAAGTTCAATGTTACTATTAACTTAACTTCTCACAATTTATTGCTTATGACAACACTATTTGCTACATTCCAACACTGAAAGACGCACTGCCGATGATTCCAGTTGGACCCAAACATGCAGAAAACTTTGTCCCTATCAGGCCAGCTGAAGTCAGACCAGAAAATATATACAAACTTAATTGGATTTAGTATCTAAAATGTGGATTGCACAATCATTCAGATTATCTGAAAAAATAACTCAGCGGGTCAGGCAGCAACTCTGAGAACATGGATAGGCGACATTTCGAGTTGGGGCTCTTCTTCAGGCGTTCAAGCTGTCTAGCGTAGCTTGAGCAAGCAATGATGAGAAAATGGTAAATGGGGGGAAAAGACAAGAAAAAGGGCTTCCAGGCCCCATTTTCCAGTCTGCATTCTTCTTCCAGGTTCCCACTTCAGTCTCAAGTGCACAAAACCCGCATAGAAAGTAAGTGCAGGAGTATGCCATTTGGCCCTTCGAGCCAGCACTGCCGTTCAATATGATCATGGCTGATTTTTTTGACATTCCTCATCTCAGTCCTAAATGGCCTACCCCTTATTCTTAAACTGTGACCCCTGGCTCTGGACTACCCCAACATCGGGAACATTTTTTTCCTGCATCTAGTTTGTCCAATCGCTTAAGAATTTTATATGTTTCTATAAGATCCCCTGTCATCCCTCTAAATTCCAGTGAATACAAGCCAGTCAATCCATTCTTTCATCATATGTCAGTCTCGCCATCCCAAGAATTAACCTGGTGAACCTACGTTGCACTCCTTCCATAGCAAAATTGCCCTTCCTCAATTTAGGAGACCAAAACTGCATACAATTCCCCTGGTGTGGTCTCACCAGGGCCCTGTACAACTGCAGTTAGACCTCTTTGCTCCTTCTCAAATCCTTTCGCTATGAAAGCGTTTTCTTGTCTTTTCCCCCATTTACCATTTGCTTTTTCACTGCCTGTTGTACCTGCATGCTTACTTTCAATGACTGATATACAAGGACACCCAGGTCTCGTTGCACCTTCCGTTTTCCTAAACTGACACCATTCAGATAATAATCTGCCTTCCTGTTCTTGTTATCAAAATGGATAACCTCACATTTATCCACATTTTTCTGCATCTGCCATGCATCTGTCCACTCACCCAACCTATGCAAGTCACCGTGCAGCCTCATAACGTCTTCCTCGCAGCTCATACTGCCACCCAACTTTGTGTCATCTGCACACTTGGAGATGTTACATTTAATTCTTTTGTCAAAATTGTTAATATATTTAGATTGTAAATAACTGGGGTCGCAGCACTGTGCCTTGTGACACCCCACTTCTCACAAGCAAACAGGAGCAGGCCAACTGACTGCTCACATCAACCTGCCATTCAAGGTGCACATGGTGGATCTTTTCCAATCTTCAACTGTTCCCCATTTCTATAGCTATCAATTTTAATTTCACCAATTTATCCATCTGCACTTTAAATACTTCCAATGACTAGGCCTCTGCAACTCGCAGGGGGCCAAAATTCCAGGATTCACTATCCTCCGCGAAAAGGACATTTATGCACTTCCTTTATCTTGAAACAATGCAACCTCATTCAAAATGCTCCCATAAGTGAGAATATCCCATGTTCCGCCTCGTAACTCCTCTTTGGGATCACACATATTTCAATAAGGACACCTCTCATTCTTTGAGCCTCCAAAGGAAAATACTGGTTAGCCTTTCTTCATAATCTTCGCATCCCAGAAATTAATTAGTTATGCGAAGGTAGACAAAGAGAAACTCAGCGGGTGCAGCAGCATCTATGGAGCAAAGGAAATAAGCAACGTTTCGGGCCGAAACCCTTCTTCAGACTGATGTAGGGTTGGGGGGGGGAAGAAGAAAGGAGAAAGGAAGAGGAGGAGCCAGAGGGCTGAGGGAGAGCTGAGAAGGGGAGGAGACAGCAAGGGCTACCTGAAATTGGAGGTCGATGTCTATGCCGCTAGGGTGCAAACTGCCCAAGCGGAATAGGAGGTGCTGCTCCTCCAATTTCCGGTGGTGCTCGCTCTGGCCATGGAGGAGGCCCAGGACAGAAAGGTCGGATTCAGAATGGGAGGGGGAGTTGAAATGCTGAGCCACAGGGAGACCAGGTTAGTTAATGTGGACCGAGCGGAGGTGCTCGGCGAAACGATCACCAAGCCTACGATTGATCTCAGGCACATGCCGTCAGGGTAGGCACTGCCTACCCCGACTAAAATTATAACATAGTAATTACTAAATATAAATAGTAAAGGCATGGGAGAATTATGCCTATGTAAGAGACCGATCTCATTTGCAGCGCTTGTAACACGGGAAGGTCATGTGCAGTCAGCGCTGCCTGAAGCCGTCAGTTTCAATCGGGGACGAAGGCAGCTGAAATTCTGCCTTTGCAGCACTGCGCATACGCATCAGTCTACAGCGCATGCGCAGTGCAAGTTTCTTGGCGGGGTTTTCAAATATGGTTTGTCGTGTACCAATGATGTGGTAAGTACATTTCTTGGTGATGTTTTTAAATACTGTATTTCCCGGGGTGTGGGGGGTGTGGGGAGAACTTCTTTCCAAGCGTTTGGGGAGTCTGGCCCGGGGTAAAGTTACGGGGAGGGCACGACTGTTATGAAGGAGAGGATTGGGATAATGCGACTTGCGACGCTCCTTGCATGGAGGTGTGGAATGCCGCGGCATTGAGGCTGGGGGGGGGGGGGGGGGGTTGAGAGAAGTAGCTCGGGTGGCTGTGCGGCCGCTGGGCTGGACAGCGGAACCAGCCACCACCTTAGCTCCTTCTGCGGTCCCCGGTCCCGCTCACCTCTCACCTCTGGCAGCTCTCCGTTCTAAAAACTTCTCTCTTGCCGCTCGCTGGCCTCACTCATGTCCTTAAATTCCGACAGCGTGATTGAGGTTACTCGGCTGTGGGAATTTAAGGATTTTGCAGGAAGCCACTGACATGAGCGAAGTCGGCGAACGGCAGGCGACAGGTGTTCCGACGGAGAGCACTGCCAAAGGTGAGCGGGCGGCAGAAGGCACTGAAGTGGCGGCCAGTTCTGCTGTCAGATCCCGGTGGCCGCACTTTCTTGCAGCTCCCCAAGCTGCTTCAGGATTGGTAGTATCCCCAGCTACAGGTGCGTGGCTACCCCCAGACGCTTGCGCCTGGAGAGCTGCAGTAGCAGTGAGTGATTCCACCAACAGTGAGTTACTGGCAGTATCCCCGACTCCCTCCTTCTCAACACTCGTGCCCTCCCCACAAACTTTACCCTGGCACAGACTCTCCACACGCTGTGAAATGTACTGTTCCCCAATTGGTCCCTTGAACAAATGTTGTCATTCAATAAGATGACAACTGATTCAACTATTCCCTGTACTCCCGTTTTTTCACCCCCCCACCATCTCTCCATCTGCCATCACCCTGGCGGGTGCTCAGGGCATGTGCTGGACAACTATCCCTGGTCCTCACTGACATTTTCAATCTGTCACTGGCCCAGGGTGTCGTCCCCACTTGCCTCAAGACATCTACCATTGTGCCAGTGCCCAAACAATCAGCGACAGGGAGTCTCAATGATTTCCGGCCAGTGGCACTCACCCCTGTCATCGCCAAGTGCTTCGAGCGGCTGATCTTGGCTCATCTCAAAGCCAGCCTCCCCCCCACACTGGACCCCCATCAGTTTGCCTACCGGACCAATAGGTCAACAGAAGACACCATATCGGCGGCCCTACACTCTGCCCTGACCCACCTGGACCTACATCAGGCTGCTGTTCATCGACTTCAGTTCCGCCTTTAACACTGTCATACCCGCTAGCTTGATCACCAAACTCAGCGGTCTTGGCATCTCCACTTCCCTCTGCAATTGGACACTGGATTTCCTCACTAACAGACCACAGTCTGTTAGGATCAACAACCTCACCTCCTCCACTATAACACTGAACACTGGCGTGCCACAGGGCTGTGTGCTCAGTCCTCTCCTCTACTCTCTCTTCACCCATGACTGCATCCCTAAGTTTAGCTCCAACGCCATCATAAAATTTGCCGACGACACCACGGTGGTAGGGACTGATCAGCGACAACGACGAGTCAGCCTACAGGGAGGAGGTCCAGCACCTGACAACCTGGTGTGCCAATAACAACCTCGTCCTCAACTCCCAAAAGGCGAAGGAGATCATTGTCGACTTCAGGAAGAACAGAGGGGGCAGACACACCCCCATCCATATAAACGGGACTGAGGTGGAGCGGGTCTCCAACTACAAATTCCTTGGGGTACACATCTCGGTGGATCTGTCCTGGTCCCTCAACACCTCCAAGCTGGTCAAAAAGGCGCAGCAGCGCCTTTACTTCCTGAGGAGGCTCAAAAAAGCCCACCTGTCCCCCCAGATCCTGACCAACTTCTACCGCTGTACCATCGAAAGCATCCTGACCACCTGCTTTATGGTATGGTACAGCAGCTGCACCGTAGCAGACAGGAAGGCACTACAACGGGTGGTGAAAACCGCCCAGCACATCATCGGTGCCCCGCTCCCTGCTTTGGATGCCCTCCACCGAAAACGGTGTCTGAGACGGGCTGGGAAGATCATCAAGGACCCCTCCCACCCTAACCATGGACTGTTTGCCCTCCTACCATCGGGGAGGCGGTACAGGAGCCTCAGGTCCCGCACCAGCAGGATGAGGAGTAGCCTCTACAATAACACCATCGCACTGCTGAACTCGGAGTCCCGCCGATAGATTCCCACATCTGTATTTATTTATCTGTATTTATCTAAACATTGCTATCACTACGTACTGACACTAAACTGCATTTCGTTGTACCCATACTTGTATCTGTGCAATGACATTAAATTTGAATTGAATTGAATGTGGCGAGTGGTGGGGTCACGTTGGAGGTGGCGAAAATGACGGAGGACTATTTGTTGTATGTGAAGGCCAGTGGGGTGAAAGGTGAGGACTAGGGGGACTCTGCCCTTGTTACGAGTGGGGGGGGGGGGGGGATGGGGAGAGAGAGCAGTGTTACGGGGTATTGAAGAGACCCTGGTGAGAGCCTCATCATAGTAAGGGAGGGGAACCCCTGTTCCCTGAAGAATGAGGACATTTCCGATGCCCTGGTGTGAAACACCTCATCCTGGGAGCAGATGCGGCGAAGACAGAGGAATTGGGAGTAGGGGATGGAGTCCTTACAGGAAGCAGGGTGGGAAGAAGTGTAGTCTAGATAGCCATGGCAGTCAGTGGGTTTATAGTGGATGTCGGTCACTATCTCCATCACCTGCGATGGAGATAGTGAGGTCATGAAATGGTAGGGAAGTGTCGGAAATGGTCCAGGTATATTTGAGTGCCGGATGGAAATTAGTGGTGAACCGGACAAAGTCAGTCAATTATGTGTGGGTGCAGGAGGTAGCACCAAAGTAATCGTCGATGTAGCGGAGGTAGACGTCGGGAATGGGGCCCTGGCATGCCTCGACCAAGGATTGTTCGACAAACCCTACAAAGAGGCAGGCATAGCTGGGGTCCATGCGCGTGCCCATAGCTAGGCCTTGTATTTGGAGGAAACGGGAGGAGTCAAATGAGAAGTTATTAAGGGTAAGGACCAGCTCTGCTAGGCGGAGGAGAGTATCTGTAGATGGGGATTGGTTGGTTCTCCGGTCGAGGAAGAACCGGAGGGCTTTGAGACCCTCCTGGTGGGGGATGGAGGTGTAGAGTGACTGGACATCCATGGTGAAGATGAGGGGATGGCGGCTTGAGAATAGAATGCCCGGAGACGACGGAGAGTGTCTGAGGTGTCTTGAACATAGGTAGGGAGGGATTTAACCGGGGAGGATAGGATGGAGTCAAGGTATGTGGAAATAAGTTCGGTAGGGCACGAACAGGCAGAGACAATAGGTCTACCAGGACAGTCGGGTTTGTGGATTTTGGGGAGAAGGTAAAATCGGGCCGTGCGGGGCTGGGGAATGTTGAAGTTGGAGGCTCGGAGGGGAAAAGAGGCGGAGTGGATGAAGTCAGTGATGGTGCTAGAGATAGTGGCCTGGTGCTCGTCTGTGGGGTCATGGTCCAGGGGTAAGTAGGAGGAGGTGTCCGAGAGTTGGCGCGTGGCTTCAGCTTTGTAGAGATCGACGCGCCAGACTACCACGGCACCTCGCTTGTCGGCGGGTGTCTGTGGGGTCATGGTCCAGGGGTAAGTAGGAGGAGGTGTCCGGGAGTTGACGAGAATTAGTTATAGTTAGGCCACGTCCAATATACTTTAAAGGGGAAAAATAATGCAAATGACCCCACCAAGACCCTTTACAAACAGAGCACAGAACAGTACAACACAGAACCATACCCTTCAGCCCACAATGTCCATACTGGATATGTTAAACCAATTGCTGCTGCCTGAATGTGATCCATATCATTCACCCCTTCACTTTTTCTACATTCTGTTACGTTACAGCCTTACTTTAAATGGATTCCATTTTTTTTATTATCGATCTACACACAATACTCCAGAATGAAGAAGCGAAAACAGGTGTTTTTGTTGCAAAGTAATAAAAAAACCTGAAATATTACATTTACATAAGTATTCAGACCCTTTGCTATGACACTCAAAATAGAACTTAGGTTCATCCTGTTTCCATTGATTATCCTTGAGATGTTACTACAACTTGATTGGAGTCCACCAGTGGTAATTAAATTGATTGTACATGATTTGGAAAGGCACACACCTGTCTATATAAGGTCCCACAGTTGACAGTGCATGTCAGAGCAAAAACCAAGCCATGAAGATGAAGGAATTGTCCGTTGATCTCCGAGACAGGATTGTGTCGAGACACAGATCGGGGGAAAGGAATAAAACAGTTTTTGCAGCATTGTAGGTCCTGAAGAGCACAATGGCCTCCTTCATTCTTAAATGGAAGAACTTCGGAACCACCAGGACTTTTCAAAGAGCTGGCCGCCTGGCCAAACTGACCAATCGGGGAGAAGGGCCTTGGTCAGGGAGGTGACCAAGAACCCGGTAGTCACTCTGACAGAGCTCCTGAGTTTCTCTGTTGAGATGGGAGAACCTTCCAGAAGGACAACTATATTTGCAGCACTCCACCAATCAAGCCTTTTGGTAGAGTGGCCAGATGGGAGCCACTACACAGTAACAGGCACATGACAGCCCACTTGGAGTTTGCCAAAAGGCACCTACTGTCAGACCATGAGAAACAAGATTTTCTGGTCTGATGAAACTAAGATTGAACTCTTTGGCCTGAATGCCAGGCATTACGTCTGGAGGAAACCAGGCACCGCTCATCATCTGTCCAATACCATACCTACGGTGAAGCATGGTGGTGGCAGCATCATGCTTTGGGAATGTTTTTCAGTGGCAGGAACTGGGAGACTAGTCAGGATTGAGGGAAAGATGAACGGAGCAAACCACATAGAGATCCTGCTGCAGAGCGTTCTGGACCTCAGACTGGGGCAGTGGTTCACCTACCAACAGGACAACGCCCCTAAGCACACAGCCAAGACAATGCAGGAGTGGCTTTGTGACAAGTCTGTTAATCTCCTTGAGTGGCCCAGCCAGAGCCCGGACTTGAACCCGATCGAACATCTCTGGAGGGAGCTGAAAATAGCTGTGCATCAACTATCCCCATCCAACCTTACAGAGCTTGAAAGGATCTGCAGAGAAGAATGGATGAAATTCCTCAAATACAGGTGTGCCAAGCTTGTGGCGTCATACCCAAGAAGACTTGAGGCTATAATCGCTGCCAAAGGTGCCTCAACAAAGTACTGAGTAAAGGGTCTGAACACTTACGTAAATGTGATATTTCAGTTATTTATTTTTTAATTACTTTGCAAACATTTCTAAACACCTGTTTTCCCTTTTTTATTATGGAGTATTGTGTGTAGATTGACCATAAAAAAATGAATGTAATCCATTTTAGAATAAGGCTGTAACGTTACAAAATGTGGAAAAAGTGAAGGGGTCTGAATACTTTCTTAATGCACTGTCTAACTCAATCTTACCAACATAAGTTGTTAAACTAACTGTCCTGTAGTTTTCTGCCTTCTGCCTTTCTCCTTTCTTGAACAAGAATCACATATACCATTGATAAGACACAAAAAGCTGGAGTAACTCAGCAGGACAGACAGCATCTCTGGAATGGGTGACGTTTCGGGACGAGACCCTTCCTCAGACTGGTAAGGAATAAGGAAAACGAGAGATATAGATGGTGATGTGGAAAGATAAAGAACAATGAATGAAAGATATGCAAAAAAGTAACGATGACAAAAGAAACAAGTCAGTGTTAGCTGTTCGTTGGGAGAAAATGAGAAGCTGGTGCAACTTGGGTGGGTTAGAAAAACTGGGCGATTGTTTCGCGGAACACCTTCACTCAGCCCACCTGAACCTACCTAATCTTCCGGTTGCTTGACACTTTAATTTTCCGTCTCATTCCACCTTCCCTTTCTGTCCTCGGTCTTCTCCATTGTCAGAGTGAGGCTAAACGCAAATTGGAGGAACAGAATCTCATATTTCGCTTGGGTCTCGACCTGAAACATCACCCATGGAGCCTACCAGGGAGAAGGCAATTCTGGATTTAGTGTTGTGTAATGAACCAGATTTGATAAGGGAACTCGAGGTAAAGGAGCCATTAGGAGGGAGTGACCATAATATGATAAGTTTTAATCTACAATTTGAGCGGGAGAAGGATAAATCGGAGGTGTCAGTATTACAGTTGAACAAAGGAGATGGAGCCAAAGTTGACTGGAAAGATACCCTGGCAGGTATGACAGTGGAACAACAATGGCAGGTATTTCTGGGAATAATACAGAAGGTGCAGGATCAGTTCATTCCAAAGAGGAATGAATATTCCAAGGGGAGTAATGGGCGACCATGGCTGCCATTGGAAATCAGGGACAGTATAAAAATAAAAGAGAAGTACAACAGAGCAAAGATGAGTGGGGAGCAAGAGGATTGGGTAATGTTTAAAGAGCAACAGAAGATAACTAAAAAGGCAACACAGGGAGAAAAGATGAGGTACGAAGGTAAGCTAGCCAAGAATATAAAGGAGGACGGTAAAAGCTTCTTTAGGTATGCGAAGAAGAAAAAAAAAAATAGTTAAGACCAAAGTTGGATGCTTGAAGACTGAAAAAGGTGAATTAATTATGGGGAACCAGGAAATGGCAGATGAGTTGAACAGGATCAGTCTTCACTAAGGAGGACACAAACAATCTTCCTGATGTACTCGTGGCCAGAGGATCTGGGGTGTCGGAGGAACTGAAGGAAATCCACATTAGGCAGGAAATGGTGTTGGGTAGACTAGTGGGACTGAAGGCTGATAAATCCCCAGGGCCTGATGGTCTGCATCCCAGGGTACTTGAGGAAGTGGCTCTAGAAATTGTGGACGTATTGGTGTTCATTTTCCAATGTTCTATAGATTCAGGATCAGTTCCTGTGGATTGGAGGGCAGCTAATGTTATCCCACATTTTAAGAAAGGCGGGAGAGAGAAAACAGGGAATTATAGACCAGTTAGCTTGACATCGATGATGGGGAAGATGCTGGAGTCAATCATAAAAGATGAAATAGAGGCACATTTGGATAGCAGTAACAGGATGGATTTGCAAAGGGGAAATTAAGTCAGCATGGATTTGCAAGGGTAAATCATGCTTAACTATTCTTCTGGAATTTTTTGAGGATGTAACTAGGAAAATGGACAAGGGAGAGCCAGTGGTTGTAGTGTGGCTGGACTTTCAGAAACCATTTGATAAGGTCCCACATAGGAGATTAGTGGGCAAAATTAGGGCACATGGTATTTGGGGTAGAGTGCTGACATGGATAGAAAATTGGTTGGCAGACAGGAAAGATGGTAATTACATGGTAAATGGTAGGGAATTGAGGAATGCTGTGGAACAGAGGGATCTAGGAATAACTGTGCATATTTCCCTGAAGGTGGAATCGCATGTAGATAGGGTGGTAAAGAAAGCCTTTGGTGTGCTGGCCTTTATAAATCAGAGCATTGAATATAGGAGTAGGGAAGTAATGTTAAAATTGTACAAGGCATTGGTAAGACCAATTCTGGAGTATGGTGTACAATTTTGGTCGCCTAGTTATAGGAAGGATGTCAACAAAATAGAGAGAGTACAGAGGAGATTTACCAGAATGTTGCCAGGGTTCCAGCAACTATGTTACAGAGAAAGGTTGAAACAAGTTAGGTCTTTATTCTTTGGAGCGCAGAAGGTTAAGGGGGGACTTGATTGAGGTCTTTAAAATGATGAAAGGGATAGACAGAGTTGACGTGGATAAGCTTTTCCCATTGAGGGTAGGGAAGATTCAAACAAGAGGGCATGACATGAGAATTAAGGGACAGAGGTTTAGGGGTAACGTGTGGGGGGAACTTCTTTACTCAGAGGGTGGTGGCTGTGTGGAATGATCTTTCAGCAGAAGTGGTGGAGGCAGGATCGATTTTAACATTTAAAAGTAAAGTGGATAGGTATATGGACGTGAAGGGAATGGAGGGGTATGGTCTGAGTGCAGGTAGATGGGGCTAGGGGAAAACAAATGGTCGGCACGGACTGGAAGGGCCGAGAGGGCCTGTTTCCGTGCTGTAATTGTTATATGGTTATATGGAAACAAAGAGTAGGATTAACGGGTCCATTTCAGAATGGCAGGCAGTGACTAGTGGGGTACTGTGACCGCAGCTATTTACAATATACATCAATGATTTAGATGAAGGGATTCAAAGTAACATTAGCAAATTTACAGATGACACAAAGCTGGGTGGCAGTGTGAACTGTGAGGAGGATGCTATGAGAATGCAGGGTGACTTGAACTGGTTGGGTGAGTGGGCAGATGCAGTTTAATGTGGATAAATGTGAGGTTATCCACTTCGGTAGCAAAGACAGGAAGGCAGATTATTACCTAAATGGTGTCGTTGGGAAAAGGGGTTAGTACAACAGGATCTGGGGAGTCCTTGTTCATCGGTCAATGAAAGTAAGCATGCAGGTACAGCAGGCAGTGAAGAAAGCAAATGGCATGTTGGCCTTCATAACAAAGGAGTTGAGTATAGGAGCAAAGAGGTCCTTCTGCAGTTGTAAAGGGCCCTAGTGAGACCACACCTGGAGTATTGTGTGCAGTTTTGGTCCCCGTATTTGAGGAGGGACATTCTTGCTATTGAGGGAGTGCAGCGTAGGTTCACAAGGTTAATTCCCAGGATGGCGGGACTAAGAGAATGGAGTGGCTGGCTTGTATACTCTGGAATTTAGAAGGATGAGAGGGGATCTTATTGAAACATAAGATTATTAAGGTTTTGGACACGCTTGAGGCAGGGAACATGTTCCCCATGTTGGGGGAGTCCAGAACCAGGGGCCACAGTTTAAGAATAAGGGGTAGGGCATTTAAAAGGGAGATGAGGAAACACTTTTTCACACAGTGAGTTGTGAGTTTGTGGAATTCTCTGCCTCAGTGGACGGTTGAGGCCGGTTCTCTGGATTCTTTCAAGAGAGAGAGCCTCTTAAAGATAGCAGAGTCAGGAGATATGGGGAGAAGGCAGGAACGGGGTACTGATTGTGGATGATCAGCCATGATCACAATGAATGGCGGTGCTGGCTCGAAGGGCCGAATGGCTTCTCCTGTACCTATCGTCTATTCCTTCTCTCCAGAGTTTTGTTTGTCCCACTCAGTCACTCCAGCATTTTGTGTCTATCTTTGGTTTAAACCAGCATCTGCAATTCTTTCCTGCACTTCACATATACAGTTTCCAGTCCACTCGTATCCTCCCAGAATTTATTGAATTGTGGGAGGAAAAAAGATCAACCAATTGTCTCTGCCGTCAATTCCTTTACAGCCCCTTGGGTACAGAACAATCGGGTCCAGATGACTTGTATGGTTTTAATTGTGTGTTTTTCCCTGAAACCATGCCCCTTGTTATTGGGATTTTACAAGTTATTTCATGCTACTTGAAACTGGCCTATCTGTTACCATCAGGATATTAGCAATGTCTTCCCCTGCGATGATTGATGCAAAAAAGGTTTAATATATCTGCCATTACCTTGATTCATGATATTAATTCCGCAGCTTCATGCTTACCTTGGCCACCCTTTTTGTACAACCATGGAAACTGTTACTGCTAGTTTTGTTTCTGCACGCAAATTTTCTCTCAACATAATTTTCCTTTTCTTTTGAGCATTTTATTCTTTTTCTGCTGGTTCTTGGAAAGTTCCCAATCCGCTGATTTCTGACAAGATCTGATCACATGTACGTCCTTGATCTCCTGTGTTAACCATGGATGTTTCTTTTTTTCTAGTTGGGATGAATTTTGGCTGAACATTGTGAACTATTATGAAATATCTGTTGAAATATATGCCACTCATCTATTGACGCGACACTTACTTGACTTACCCAGTCCACTTTAGATAATTCTTTCCCAGCATTGTAGTTGCCCCCTTTAAGTTGCTGACCTCATTTTGGATCTGGGATGTTCACACTCAAATTGTACCTGAAAAGTTACCCTGTTGTGGTCAATGCCTTTGCTGCCGTTTCATTCAAGTAATTGAATGAGTGGTCAGTGTACTGCATCTCAGAGACATGAAAATGAAAGCCATCAAAAATGTAAATAATTATTAAATTTAAAAAGTCAGGAGAAGCAATCATACAACCGGATACTCATCCGGGCTGCATTGGAGCACTGCTTCACAGCTCCACAGCTCCACGGATCTGGTTCAATCACGGTGGCACAGCGGTTGAGTTGCTGCCTTACAACGCCAGAGACACTGGTTCGATCCTGACTACGGGTGCTGTCCTTTGTATTTGTACATTCTCCGTGACCTCTGTGGGTTTTCCCCAGGTGCTCTGATTTCCTCCCACACTCCAAAGACATACAGGTATGTTGCTTAATTCGCTTTGTAAAATTGTAAATTCTCCCCAGTGTGTGTATGATGGTGTTTGTGTGTGGGGCTCGCCGGTCAGCACTGATTCGGCAGCCCAAAGGGTCTGTTTCCGCGCTGTATCTCCAAACAAACTAAACTAGTGCTGTCTATAGAGATTTCACATTCTCCCTATGGTTTCTTCCAGGTGGCTCTTGTTTCCTTCCATACCCCAATAGGTGCCGTTTGGCAATTCAATTTGGAATAGTAAATAAACAAAGTATCGACATGAGTGCTGGTATCTGGTTAATAGCGATAGGAGTACAGGGAGAATAGCTCCGTGAAATTAGTGAGGAAGCTGGATTACTCTTCAATTGGCTAAAACGTCTGCGCCAGAAGAAAATATGGAAACGTAGCCCATGTACTTTGTCTTTCATACCCAGGTGAGCTCGTTGCCAATTAGACTCATGAACAGATGTAACAAGGGATGGACAGCCAATGAACAAATTAAAAACGTTTGAGCCTCCAACATCACGGTTACCAATTCCAGAATTCCATGCAAACAACATCTACAGCACTGCCCTTGTGACTCCTGCCATCCACTCTAAAACCTCAATCTTTGTCTTTCCAAAAGCAAATAAATCCTGTCCCTCCAAATCACTTCAACAGTGCTTTTTAGCAGTGCTGGTATGTAGCCGTGGTGAATATATTAACATTCTCATTTACAGGACAATATTAGCAAAATATATTCTTAAGATAATCATTTGCTGCCACCATTTACTTGTTCACTCTCCTACTCTATTTCAAACTCTATTCCAAGAGATAAAATAAAAAGGAACTGCAGATGTTGGTTTATACCAAAAATGGACACAAAATATTGTGTCTATCTTTCTATTCCAAGAGATCTCTTTTTAATCTTTTTGACATTTTCCACTTCCTGCATTCCTTCAATCACCCCACTCATCTTGATTTACATTTCATTCACGTTTTTCTGCATCCAATAGTAACAAACTGACTTTTGGCTTAATGATATCTGTGGTTGCCCTAAGTGAGACCAGGTCGTGTTTTTGAGTTGTCTTTTGAAGAGAAATAAATTCTTAGCAGCTCAAAAGAGCAATTACACTGAAACATGCTCAGATGTTAACTTTGGCTTTGGCCTGTTTTGCTTCCACTCCACCCAGTCAATAAACAATATTTCTTAAGTGGAAATCCAATTGCAGGCAAGTTGAGCCAATGCAACAAAAAAACGATTCATCTGCTTCCATTCTCCTAAGGAGGAATATGAGCTTCCAACTTCAATTCCAGCTCCTATTTAATCAACACCAGCCTGTTTCAAACTCCAGTTTATCCCAGGCTCCAATGTACACTAATAGCATTTACTTTGGATATTTCAGATTGCTCCATACACAAGGACAAGAATCTGACCTTCAGCACATGCATTCATTTCACAACTAAGACATCCAGATGCTGATTACCCAAGGCCAAAACATATAACTTGTTCGAGCACTCCACAAACTAAAAAAGAGGGAGACAACAGAAAGTGACATATCAATAAGTTGGATCCGATAATGCCAGGCCTGAACAAATCAGACATTTAATTTAATTAATATTAAATTATTGCACTACACTTTAGCATGTATTGAAGGGAACCTTTACAGCTAAATTGACTAAATGATTGGCGACAACGCTTTATAGAAATTATTTCTGAGTAAACGGAGAACAAACTCGCCTATGCCAGTTAAACAACCACAAGAACATTAACAGCAGGAATTTGATTGAATGATGAAACAAATGCAGTACTGGGTATTGTGGTAATTGTGAAACAATCCAATAACATTGTTCTTGCCTTTGCCAGTCATTGGAGGAAAACCACAAAGTAACCTCAAAATATTCCCAGAAATATTACGCTTTCTCTTGATTCATTCACTTTTTTTATTCTTGATCTCGCTGCCAAGGCCACCATTTATTGCCCATGCCAAACAACTAAGCCACCACCACACACACTTGCACATGAATGTAATATAATTGAATGCCCATTTACGAAGAACTTGCATTGATAGGTAGCTTTAAAATGGTCCAGCGAATTTCACCTTTGGCTTACCTTTATCCCTTGAAACCTTTCCTTTCCAGTTAAATTCAACAGAGCCTAAAATTGCAGATTTTTCCGATGGTTATTCACTGCAAGATCAAGGGAAATGTCAATCGTTTGGTTTTCAGCCAATGCACCCCGTGAAGAGTTCAAATGTTCAAGAAGCGATGGGGATATAAAAAAAAGCAAAGTTGGGATTTTTTTTCCTTGCAAATGCTGCTATCTTTTAAACGAGCTAATGCCCACACATAAGCTAACACTGACAGGACCATCCTTAATATTTAGGTGCAGGATCCACTACATGGAATAATGCCCCACAAATAAAATTATGAATATTTCAAAGCATGATACAACAGCAGAATAATAAATGGAACTACTTATTTTTTTTCTATATTTAATTTATGGCTATTTGCCTCAAGATTTAGTTACATGTGGCTGACAAAATATAACCTCAATCCAAAGGTCTGGCCAAAGTTTTACGCTTTCCCAACATCAAGCAATCTCCTGCTGTAATTCAAGTGATGACACAATTCATTTAAAATGACACATTTCATTTAAAATCAGAACTTAGTTTCAAATTGCAGTTCAAATGTTGGAAAAGCTGAAAACTTTGGCCAGATCTTTGAGGTCATTGTTATACTTATTCCACTTCGTAGCTGAAAAGGTTTACTTCAGTTTTGAGTTAAATCAAATTCATGTGAAACCTAAACTTGCATCTTATTCAAGGTACAAACCATTGTGAGTAATTTCGAGCAACAGGTTTTATTTCTTCAAATCACAGCTCGGGTGAAAATAAAAGATGCCAACCTAAGGAACAGGTGGGCAATGGCATGAATAAAAGCATAGGCAAGGTGATAGACTTCCTGTAAAATAAGATGGTTAGTTCTGTTTCTTTTGTTGCATAGGTTAAGAATGCAACTCTCTAATCTTCTGACAGATCATCCAAGTATGAGCTGTTGACTGACAAAAATCCTCTCAAGTTTAAGGTAGCAGTGAAAGCAGGGCCGGCCTGAAGCCAATTGGACCAATTGCTCCCAATTGGGCCCGGGCCTAAGGGGGCCCCGCGCTAGAGTAATCTACTCTCGGCTCGGGTAGATCTACCCTGGGTGGAGGGGGGAGAGAGGGGTGGAGAGAGAGTAGAGGGGTGGAGAGAGAGTAGAGTGGGAAGAAAGGGGTAGACAGGGAGGAGGGGGTGTGAGGGGGCATGGAGAAGGGAGAGAGGGGGAGGTGGGTCGTTCCCTTACGGTCCCGGGGCAGCGCTCCCACCCCTCTAGTCGCCGTGCTTCACACACACAGCCCCGGCTCCACCCCTCTCTCTCCCCAGGGAGACGCGGTGAACAATACAGGGAGGGCCGGGTCGGGGGTTGGAGCAACGTTTACAAACCTCGGCCTCAGCTCACACCCGTCCGCCCGGACCCCGGCATCCGGTCCTGCCGCCGGCCCTCTCCCTCCCTTCTCTCCCTCCTTCCTCTCTCTTTTCCCTTCTCTCCTTCCCTTCCTTCCTTCTTTCTCTACTTCCCTCACTCCCTTCTCTCCTTCCTCCCCCTCCCTCCTTCTCTCACACACACACACACAACGCACAGACAACACACACACATCACGCACAGACAACACACACACATCACGCACAGACAACTAACACACACAAGTAACGTACACTCACACACAACTAAGTTAGGATGGGGTAGAAGCCCATAGGGTAGGATGATGCTGAAGCCCAAATGTTATTGCCTGGACTGGTTTTTCGCCGTTATTGGTTTTCCAGGATCTAGTTAATTAAATTACTTTTTCTTCATTTCAGTCACTAAAACAAGTGGTATTGTAACTATGTACTTTTCAGAGGTGATCTACACATTTTGTTTGTTACTTGTAGGCTTACATGTATGCAATTTTATATTAAAATGTCGCTTAGATCTGTTTGGTCCATTAACTCACAGGCATTTTTTAAGCGCATATTTTGATTACTTACCATTCTACCATAGAGATATAAAGTTTATAATAGACTTTATTTATATTTCTATGATTCTACAGACCTTGGCTGGGAACCTGGGGCTCACCAAAATTGTTCCCAATTGGGCCCCGCACTCCCTAAGGCCGACCCTGAGTTTGCTGGAACTTAAACTTCTCATTTTTGGAGATAGCATCACAAAGTCTATGAGCAGTCTAAAATCTGTAGAGCAAGTGATTTCCATGAAATAAATCTCATGCAAATCCGTAATCCATGTCAGACAAACTGCAGCATTATTTTATGTTCCTGTCCATTTTTGGTAGCTACATCAACAGTGAAGATTTGAAAGCCGATTGCTTCAAACCAGGATGCATCTCGAACCTCTGCAGATTAAGTCCCGTCTTGACTAATTCTTTAATTTCTGGACACCTCCACCTCAATTTTAATTTTCCCAAAATACGCATTTTAAGCCCCGTGTGCGGACGCGGCGCCGACGGACGAGAGGCCGAAGCAAAGAAGTCGAAGCCAAAGAACCGAATGGAAACGAGGCCGAAACGCCAATAAACCGAAAGAGTACGAAGACGAAACGCCTACTAACCGAAAGGATGGGACGCCTAAATGCAAACTAACTGAAAGGGCGGGACGCCTAAAAGCCAACAAACCGAAAAGCTGCGTCGCCTAAAAGCAAACTTACCGAATGGCCGCTCTGTCGAAAAGTCACCTACCCGCCAACGGACCGACTGCCGCTCAACAGAAAAGTCCAATAACGGAATTTCACTCCGAAATTGGCGAATCAGTAACT
Source organism: Okamejei kenojei (assembly GCA_035221665.1). NCBI lineage: Eukaryota > Metazoa > Chordata > Chondrichthyes > Rajiformes > Rajidae > Okamejei > Okamejei kenojei. Next base: position 127,245,522 of record CM069132.1, read on the forward strand.
AATAAGCACATTAAGTCTAACTAACAGTTAGGGACGGCACGGTCATGCAGTGGTAGAGTTGCCACCTTACAGCGCTCACAGCGCCAGCAACCAAGGTTCGATCCCGACTACGGGTGCTGACTGTACGGAGTTTGTACGTTCTCCCCGTGATGGTATGGGTTTTCTCCGATATCTACGGTTGCCTCCCACACTCAAAAGACGTACAGATTTGTAGGTTAATTAGTTTGGCATGAATGTAAAAATTGTTCCCCGTGTGTGAAGGATAGTGTTAGTGCGAGGATTGCTGGTCGGTGTGGACTCGGTGGGGCGAAGGGACTGTTTCCACACTGTATCTCTAAACTCAACTAAACAGAAATACAATGAATTTATTCTTTTTTATAGTGGAATATTTGAGGAGAGGATGATAGCATAGATATTTGGAAAAAATCCTTTTTCTTTTGGAATGGCATCATGATTTTTTAATGCCTATTTTACCAAGGAGACAATCCAAGTTTAAAATCTCACCTGAAACGTATTCCAAAATTAACTGTTGTTTTCAAAACTAGAATATTTAATTTTATTATTTGAGTACAGTAGGATTACACTCAACACGGAAAAGATTAACGAGGGAACAAATGCAGGATTAAAGAGGAGATAAGTGAGTCAGAGACATCGGGAAATTCAGGTCCTAGTGAGTGAAAGGGCAGGAATAAATCAAGTATAATAACTGCGAGGAAAAAACTACAATGATTAAATTGTTTCATTCAGGCTGATTAAAAAGGTTGACTGAAGCAAATGAAAACTCATAGTTCAACGATGGTGAAAATTACACGCCCACCTCACCCTGTTCCACCGGTCATCTAACAGCCCTTCTCGCCCCTCTCTCACACTCTGGACTGGCTTTCACCCCACTTATTCACCCCAATTATTTTCTAGCATCTGCAGTTCCTTCTTAAGCATTAAAATGGGCTGTTCGGCCAACCAAGTCCACACCAACCATTAATCACTCGATCACACTAGTTCTCTGCTATCCCACTCGCTGCATACTCATGGCAATTTACAGAGGCCCATTAACCTACAAACCAGTGCATCTTTGGCATTGGGAAGAAACCGGGGGAAATGTATTAGATCACAGGAAGAACATGCAAACTTCACACAGACAGCACCCAAGGTTATGATTGAACCTGGATCTCTGGTATTGAAGCAGCTGATCGACCAGCCACTGTGCCACATCTGGCTTTTTTTTTTTTAAAAATGCTTCATTTAATTTCTAACATGAAAAGCAGCTGTAACCTTTACTGCCATCTCTCTGGCTCTTCACACTGCCCTGACTCACCTGGAAAGACTGGACACGTAAGTGAGGATGCTCTTCAAAGACTATAGCTCTGCCTTCAACACGGTCATCCCCACCAAGCTCACCACCAAACTCCACCAGCTAGGCCTCAGCTCGCCGATATGCGACTGGAACCTGAATTTTCTGACGGAGCGACTGCAGGCCGTGAAACTGGGCCCGCACCTGTTCTCCACTATCACCCTGTGCACCAGCACACCACAGGGCTGTGTACTGAGCCCCATGCTCTACTCCCTCTTCATACACGACTGTGTTCCTGCATTCGACATCAACACCATCGTCAAGTTTGCAGACAATGCAACGGTGATCGGGCTGATCACCAACGGTGATGAAACACACTACAGAGAGGAGATGCAGAACCTGGCGGACTGGTGCTCACGTAACAACTTGTCCCTAAACACCTCTAAGACCAAGGAGCTGATTATCAACATCAGGAGGACACATAATGGGGAATACGCTCCAATCTCTATCAACAGGGAGTGTGGAGAGAGTGTCCAGCTTTAGGTCTGGGCACACACATCTCAGAGGACCTCACATGGTCCACCAACACCGCTGCGCTGGTCAAGAAGGTACAGCAACGACTGTTCTTCCTGAGAACAGTGAAAAAGACTGGTCTGCCCCAACAGCTGCTGACGACCTTCTACCGCTGCACCACAGAGAGCATACTAACATATGGCATCTCTGTGTGGTATCTCAGCTGCACGGAGGCGGAGAGGAGAGCTCTTCAGCGCAAGGTCCACAGAGCGCAGAAGATTATTGGAACACAGCTACCAGCCTTGGAGCGCATCTATTATACACGGAGCCTCAGGAAGGCCGTCAGTCATCCACAAAGATTCCTCACACCCTTGTAATTGTTCGAACTCCTACCTTCCGGCAGAGATTACAAGGCCTTCTACGCCCGCACCTCCAGACTCAGGAACAGCTTCATCCCCCAGAGCTTTAGCTGCTCTGAACCGACCTTGCTGGGTGCCCCCCGTGAATTGTCTCCCTCGGATGGTCACGTCGCACATCAACCCGGCACAGACATATTTGCACTTTAGACTGTTTTACTGTTTTACTGTTTTTCTTATAAATCATGTTTCTCGGGGTATCTAAATTTTATTAGTTGTTTAAGTTATGACATCGTATGGAAGCTGCATACCAAATCTTGTTGCACCTATGTGCAATGACAATAAAAGTAGATATTATTATACTGCTGATAAATCCTTCTCCTCTGCCTCTATGCGGCACTTTGTTCCTCTTTTCCCCAATCATATTATAAAGATAATATTTGATCAGTTATTACTACTTTCCTCAAGTCTCTATTGCAATGCATAGAGCTAATAAACAACAATGACAGAATTACAACAGCAATTTGAAAAGAGTTCATGTCATAGAAGCAGAATTAGGCAATTAGAGTCTGCTCCTCCATTCTATCATGGCTGATCTGTTTCCCTCTCAACCCCAATTTCCTGCCATCTCCCCATAACGTTTGACACCTTTATTAATCAATAATCAGCTTTAAAAATACCCAATGTCCTCCTGGACCTTCTGAAGCAATGAATTCCAGAGCTTCACCATCCTCTGACAGAAGAAATTCCTCAACGTCTCCTTTCTAAAAGTACATCCTTTTATTCTGAGGCTGTGCACACTGGTTCTAGACCAAGGGTTCCCAACCTTTTTCATCCCGTTTACCCCTGGCAACCTTAATAGCACATAACAATGTTATTTCACTTATTTATGAAATCTAATGACGAACAGATATACCAGAACCAAACACTGTCAGTCAATGAGATAAAATATGTACAAATCCAGAATCAACAAATTTACCCCCTGGGTAGGCAAAATTTATCCCAGGTTGGGAACCCTTGTTCTAGACGCTCCCTCTGGTGAAAACATCCTCTCCACACCACTCTATCCAGGCATTTCATTATTCGGTAGGTTTCGTGATCCCTTCTAATCCTACTGAATTGCAAGTACATACCGTGAACTGTCAAACACTCATCATACATTAACTCAATCATCACGGATCATTCTCATAAACCTTTTCTGGACCTTCAATGCTACCACATCCTTCCACAGATACGAGTCCCATAACTGCTCACAATATTGCAAATAGACACAAAATGCTGGAGTAACAGTGGGTCAGGCAGCATCTCTGGAGAAAAGTAAGAGGTGACGTTTCGGGTTGAGACCCTTCTTCAGGCTGGGAGTCAAGGGAGAGGAAAACTGGAGGTATGACGAGGTACAAAGAACAAACGAATGAAAAGTATGAAATGAACAAATCAAGGTCAGCAAGAATGATCAAGGAACGGTGGAACCCACAATAGCCTATTGTTCGCTGTGGAAGAAATAACGAGGAGGTACGACTAGTGAAACTAAACAGGACGACAGTGAAGCTAGTAGGACGACTAGGTGGAGGGATGGAAAAAGAGGAAATGCAAGGGTTACTTAATATTAGAGAAATTATTATTCATTTCTTGTTCATTCATGGGTTGGAAGCTGCCCAAGCGAAATATGAGGTGCTGTGTCTATCTTGGGTGTAAACCAGCACCTGCAGTTTCTTAATACACAACACAACAAATGCAGTCTAACCAGTGCCTTATAAATCCCCAACGTTGCATCCCTACTTTTATATTCAAGTCCTCTCAAAATGAATGCCACCTTTGTATTTGCTTTCCTTCCTACTGATCAAATATTCAAATTAACCTTTTGGTAATCCTGCACCAGCACTCCAAAGTCCTTTTGTACCTCCAACTACACAATCCTGTACAATACCATTCTATTAGCCTGGATCAGCTTGTTGTGGCATGGTATGCTTCTCCCATCAATTGTTTTAGTCTAAGGAAGACACAAAATGTTCGAGTAACTCAGCGGAACAAGCAGCATCTCTGGAGAGAACGAATGGGTGACATTTCAGGTCGAGACCCTTCTCATAATTATAATCATGCATTATTAGCCAAGTATGTTTTGCAACATACAAGGAATTTGATTAGGAGTACAATCATACCAATAAAAAGCAACAAAACATACAAAATACATTTTGATATAAACATCCACCACAGCGACGCCTCCACATTCCTCACTCTGATGGAAGGCGAAAAAAAGTTAAATCTCTTCCCTTCTTTGTTCTCCCGCAGTTGGGTTGCCTCGAGCCTTCTGTTGACAGGATGATCTTGTCTCTTTCATCCAACTTGCACTGGGCCTCACTGTGACAATGGAGGAGGCCCAGGACAGAAAGGCAAGGGGGAGTTAAAGTGCTGACCAACCGGGAGATCAGGTAGGTTTCAGCGGACTGAGCGGAGGTGTTCAGTGGAACGTTCGCCGAGCTTGCGTTAAGTCTTGCCGATATACAGGAGTTGACACATGGTACAACGGATACAGTAGAGGAGGTTAGAAGAGGTACACCTGAAAAGACTGTTGGGGTCCTTGGACGGAGTTCGAGGGGGGACGTAAAGGGACAGGTGTTGCATCTCCTGCAGTTACAGGGGAAAGTACCTGGGGAGGAGGTGGTTTGGGTGGGAAGGGACGAGTTAACCAAGGAGTTGCAGAGGGAACGGTCTCTGCACAAAGCAGAAAGGGGTGGAGGTGGGAAGATGTGGCCAGTGGTGAGATCCCGTTGGCAAAGATGTCGGAGGATTATATGCTCCGCGCAACGGCTGATGGTGTGGAAAGTGAGGACAAGGGGGACTCTGTCCTTGTTACGAATGGGGGGAGGGGAAGCAAGAGAGGAGCTGCAGGATAACGAGGAGACCCTAGTGAGAGCCTCATCTACAATGTTTTTAGCCTTGCACCTGAAAACAGGACATAGCTCTTAATTACTTTCCTTCATGTTTTGTTTTAATGTTTTGGTTTGATTGTCTCAATGTCAGAAGCATTAAAAAAAAAGGCAGTGTTGACAGTCAATAAAGATTAGGGTGGAGTTTGCAAACAACCAAAGGCTTTCATGGAGTCCGAGAGACACAGCATGGAGACAAGCCCTGCAGCCCAACTCCCCCTTGCTGACCAAGATGCCCATCCAAGCTAGTCCCATTTAATCCATATCCCTCTGAACTTTTCCAATCCATGTACATGGCCAAGTTATTTTAAATGCTGTTATAGCACCTTTTGCAACCACTTCCTTTGGCAGCTCGGTCCATTATACACACACCAGCCTCCAAATGAAAACGTTGCCCCACCCCAGGTTCTTGTTAAATCTTTTTCCTCTCATATTAAACTTACTACCACACGGGTAATCATCTCCGGACTGCTCCAGTGCCACAGGATTATGAGGGTAAGCAATGAAGATAGGACAGGTGAATTTGTGCTGAGGAGTTATCAACTCCACCAGTAACAGTGTCACCTCCCTCAAACGGATTACCACATTCCCGAATCAGAAGCCATGGATGAACAGAGAGGTCAGGCTACTGCTGAAGGCACGTGACACTGCTTTCAGGTCAGGCGATGGTCGAGCCTACAGTTCATCCAGGGCTAACCTGAAGAGGGGCATCAAGAAGGCCAAGCACAGCTACAAGCTCAGGATCGAGGAGCACTTCAAGAACAACTCCGAAACCCTGACGCATGTGGCAAGGCATCCAGGCCATCACGGACTATAAACCCACCAACACCACCCCCACAACCAGCAACGCCTCCTTCCTTGAGGAGCTTAACCACTTTTATGGCCGCTTTGACAGGGACAATCAAGAGACGGCCATCAAGGCTGTGCTCCTGCTGATCACCAGCCCCTCACACTCACCCCCATCGACGTGTACGCGGCAGTGAGCAGGATTAATACACGAAAGGCTGCTGGCCCTGACGGCATCCCCGGGCGCGTCCTCAGGGCCTGTGCTGCGCAGCTGACAGACTTTTGGACTGACATCTTCAACCCGTCACTTGTCAAGCAGCTGTCCCTATGTGCCTTAAAACCACCTCCATTGTGCCGGTGCCAAAACATTCCACTGCGGCGTGCCTCAACGACTTCTGCCCAGTTGCACTTACTCCCATCATCACCAAGTGCTGGCACACCTCAAAGGCTGCCTACCTCCCACACTGGAGTCCGATCAGTTCGCCTACCGCAAGAACAGGAGTACGGAGGATGCCATCTCCACAGCACTTCACTCCATGCCCTCTCCCACCTCGATAACAGAGACACCTACGTGAGAATGCCGTTCATCGACTTTAGCTCAGCGTTTAACATATATAACAACCATATGGAAACTATGAGATTCAAAGAGGAGGAAGTACTGACACTTTTGAAAAATATAAAAGTGGATAAGTCTCCAGGTCCTGACAGGATATTCCCTAGGACATTGAGGGAAGTTAGTGTAGAAATAGCAGGAGCTATGACAGAAATATTTCAAATGTCATTAGAAACGGGAATAGTGCCGGAGGATTGGCGTACTGCGCATGTTGTTCCATTGTTTAAAAAGGGTTCAAAGAATAAACCTAGCAATTATAGACCTATTAGTTTGACGTCAGTGGTGGGCAAATTAATGGAAAGGATACTTAGAGATAATATATATAAGCATCTGGATAAACAGGGTCTGATCAGGAACAGTCAACATGGATTTGTGCCTGGAAGGTCATGTTTGACAAATCTTCTTGAATTTTTTGAAGCGGTAACTAGGGAAATTGATGAGGGTAAAGCAGTGGATGTTGTCTATATGGATTTCAGTAAGGCCTTTGACAAGGTTCCCCATGGAAGGTTGGTTAAGAAGGTTCAATCTTTGGGTGTTAATGGCGGAGTAGCAAGATGGATTCAACAGTGGCTGAATGGGAGATGTCAGAGAGTAATGGTGGATGGCTGTTTGTCAGGTTGGAAGCCGGTGACCAGTGGGGTGCCTCAGGGATCTGTGTTGGGTCCACTGTTGTTTGTCATGTACATCAATGATCTGGATGATGGGGTGGAAAAATTGGATAAGTAAGTATGCAGATGATACTAAGATAGGTGGTGTTGTGGATAATGAAGTAGATTTTCAAAGTCACAGAGAGATTTGGGCCATTTGGAAAAGTGGGCTGAAAGATGGCAGATGGAGTTTAATGCTGTTAAGTGTGAAGTGCTACATCTTGGCAGGACAAATCAAAATAGGAAGTACATGGTAAATGGTAGGGAATTGAGGAATGCTGTGGAACAGAGGGATCTAGGAATAACTGTGCATAGTTCCCTGAAGGTGGAATCGCATGTAGATAGGGTGGTAAAGAAAGCCTTTGGTGTGCTGGCCTTTATAAATCAGAGCATTGAATATAGGAGTAGGGAAGTAATGTTAAAATTGTACAAGGCATTGGTAAGACCAATTCTGGAGTATGGTGTACAATTTTGGTCGCCTAGTTATAGGAAGGATGTCAACAAAATAGAGAGAGTAGAGATTTACTAGAATGTTGCCAGGGTTCCAGCAACTATGTTACAGAGAAAGGTTGAACAAGTTAGGTCTTTATTCTTTGGAGCGCAGAAGGTTAAGGGGGGACTTGATTGAGGTCTTTAAAATGATGAAAGGGATAGACAGAATTAAGGGACAGAAGTTTCGGGGTAACGTGAGGGGGAACTTCTTTACTCAGAGGGTGGTGGCTGTGTGGAATGAGCTTCCAGCAGAAGTGGTGGATCGATTTTAACATTTAAGAGTAAAGTGGATAGGTATATGGACGTGAAGGGAATGGAGGGGTATGGTCTGAGTGCAGGTAGATGGGACTAGGGGAAAACAAATGGTCGGCACGGACTGGAAGGGCCGAGAGGGCCTGTTTCCGTGCTGTAATTGTTATATGGTTATATGGTTATATGGTTGTCAGCGCACCATGCTGCTAGGAGCTGGACCTCCTCCCTATAGGCTGACTCATCGTTGTCGCTGATGAGGCCAATCACCGTTGTATCATCTCCATACTTGATGATGATGTTAGTACCACGTACAGGTGTGCAGTCGTAGGTGAAAAGGGAGTAGAGGAGAGGGCTCAGCACACAGCCCTGTGGAACGCCGGTGTTCAGGGTGAGGGTTGAAGAGGTGTGGTTGTCTAACCTAACAGACTGGGGTCTGTTGGTTAGAAAGTCCAGTATCCAGTTGCAGAGGGAGGGGCGATGCCCAGGTTGATGGGTTTGGTGATCAGTTTGGAGGGGATAATGGTGTTAAACGCTGAGCTAAAGTCGATGAACGGCATTCTCACGTAGGTGTCTCTGTTATCGAGGTGGGAGAGGGCGTGGAGTGAAGTGCTGTGGACAACAACCTGGCCCTTAACACCAAGAAGACCAAGGAGCTCATTTTGGACTTCAGAAGGTCTATGGGTGGCACGCACACCCCCATCCATATTAACGGGACAGAGGTGGAGCGTGTTTCCAGCTTCAGATTTCTGGGGGTCAACATCTCCGATGACCTCTCTTGGACCCACAATACCTCAACACTGATCAAGAAGGCTCACCAGCGTCTCTTCTTCCTGAGGAGACTAAAGAAGGTCCATCTGTCTCCTCAGATTCTGTTGAACCTCTACCGCTGTGCCATCGAGAGCACCCTTACTAACTGTATCACAGTATGGTATGGCAACTGCCATACAGAATAATATTAATATATATATTATTTATATTTTACTGTTCCATTATTCTGTGTTCGCACTTCTGGGTGAGATGCTAACTGCATTTTGTCTCTGTACTTGTACACTGCACAATGACAATAAAGTTTTCCATCTGAATCTGGTGCAGGGGGCAAGGATGCTGATTTTTGGATAATTAGGATGTCTTCTGGGACAACAGTAACCTGTACAAGAGGGAAAGGTTACGCCCGAGCTGGAGGGGAAGCAAAATCGTGGCAGGCAGGTTTGCTGGTACTACTCGGGAAGAGACCGTCTAAACTAGATTGGCAAGGGACGGGATCCAAAGCGAGAATGAGGAAGGTCAGGGAAGTCGATTAAAGCAAAGTCCGTAGGCAGAAGTACAGCAGGGAGCAAGGAAGGACTGCAAGGAACTTGCATATATTTCAATGCGAGATGCCTGATGGATAACCAGTATACCAGATAGCCTTCCCCTCAATCTGCAACTCCAGCAATGTTGGCGTCATCTGCCAACTTACTAACCAACCGGTCTATATTTACATCCAAGTAATTTGTTTCCATCAGCGGTTCCAGTACAGATGTCTGCGGAACTTGTGTAGGAAATGAACTGCAGATGCTGGTTTAAATCAAAGGGAACTCAGCGGGTCAGTTGATATCTCTTGAGAAAAGGAATGGGTGACGTTTCGGGTCGAGACCCTTCTTCAGACTGATGTTAGGGGAGGGGGCGGGACAAAGATAGAAAGTAATCGGAGACAGCAAGACTAGTGGGAGAACTGGGATGGGGAAGGGGATAGAAAGGGAAAGCAACGGTCTCTGCAGAAAGCAGAAAGGGGTGGAGATGCATGTGGCAAGTAGTGGGATCCAGTTGGAGTTGGCGAAAATGTTGAGGATTATATGCTGTATGCGACAGCTGATGGGGTGGAAGGTGAGGACAAGGGGGACTCTGTCCTTGTTACGAATGGGGTGAGGGGGAGCAAGTGAGATTCTCATCTGTAATGGAAGAGGGACTCCACTGGTCACAGACCTCCAATTGAATAATGTCCTTCCACCGCAACTCTGTCTTCTATCAGTAAGCCAAATATGAATTCATATGACCAAATTATTGTCAGTCATTGAGTCACACAGCGTGGAAACAGGCCCTTCGGCCCAACTTGCCCACACCGGCCAACATGTTCCAGCTACATTAGTCCCACCTGCCCACGTTTGGCACATATCCCTCCATACGTCCTATCAAAGTACCTGTCTAACTGTTTCTTAAACATTGGGATAGTCCCAGCCTCAACTACAATAATGGACTGGTTAGAGCAATCAGCATAGCTTTACCTGTAGCCGCTATGTCTTGCGAACTTGAGCAAGTATTTTTGAGGAGCTGACAAAGGTGATCGATGAGGAGTGGGTAGTGGATATTTTTGACCAATTTTCGTAAGGCATTTGATTAAGTTATTTGTGGTAGGTTGATCCTGAAGATTAAGATGCATGGGATCCGTGGCGACTCGGCAATTCGGATTCAGTACTGGTTTACCCATGGAAGACAGAGGGAAGTGTTGCGACAGTTTGATTCTAGCTGGTCTGTTCAGTGGGGACCCACAAGGACCTCTGTTATTGGAGATATTTATAAATGACTCAGATGGAAATGTAAATGTGTTGATTACTAAGTTTGCAAATAACACAAAAAAATGGATGTAACCAAGTACAGATATAGGTGGTGAAATGGCTGGTGGAATTGAATCTGGGCAAGTGCAAGGCATTGCACTTTGGGATGTCAACTGCAAGGTGAAAGTATATGGTTAATGACTATAAGCGAGTTTGGTATCTCGATAAACGCAAGGAATCATGGGATTTGTCAAACGTCATTCAGGATTTAAAAAAGCGAACACAGCTGTATAAACTGTGGGTACATTTTCGGTCTGAGTTTTTGTCTTCTTTGAATCTTATATTGGTTATGGCTGATCCAAATTACGACAATATGACACTTGATGATTTTCTGCGATGGAAAGTCGAAGCTTTGAAGCATTTTTTAGCGGACAGGGGGTTGAAAAAGACGGGATGAAAGACGAACCAGCTACTCTTGCTGACACTGCATTGTACATGAAGAAGCCTGTTGTGAGGTAAATGAAACTTTCACTACTCGTAATTTACTTAACTTTATTTAAGCTTTAAGCAACTTATTTCTTTAATACATAAACTCAGAAACGTCTAGCAAACGTGGCTGATTCCACAGGCCTTTCCCGCCCGAAATACTTTGCACATGCGCCCACTCCAAAAACGTCCTGCACATGCGCACATTCTAGAAGAGCCCCACACATGCGCCCACTTCATTCTCCCGTCCTATTTGTAAGTTGAGACGGTCAGGAGGTTTAATACATCTTGATGACGGTCGCAGCACTGGAGCTTCAGGAGATAATGGCGTTTCAATAGCTGATAGGTAGAAAGGTAGATATATTGCTTGGTCATCAGCTTCACTCATATTGTTATTTAGATTTATAATGTTAGAATTTCTTATTGAAGTTTCCATAGTGGATGCTGAAAGTGTTGGAGGAAATTCTCGATTAGTGTTATCAAGAAGTGACGGAGCTGATGGAGAAGACGGACATTGTGCAAGGTCACGAAGTGAGACAGTTGACTGACGTCCATCTCGATACTTGATAGTTGCATAAGAAGGGTTGACATCAGTCAGTTCAACTTCATCAACAAAAGGCTCATTCTTATTTAATTGGACATGACGACGAAGCAACACAGGCCCAGGGCTAGTCAACCATGATGGCAGAGAAGTACCACTAGAAGAACGCGTTTGAAGTTAAAGAACTGCTCGTGTGGAGTAGTATTGGTAGCAGTTGACAGTAGATCTGATGGAGTGTAATGCATCTGGTAGAACACATTGCCAATGCTGATCTGGTATGTAATTTGACTTTAAAGCCAGTTTTGCTGCTTTCCAAATGATTCCGTTATACCTATCAACCTGACCATTTCCAATAGGATAAACTGGTGTTGTTTTACTTGTTACAATTCCTCTCTTAGGAAGGTAGTCCTTTAAATCTTTCGACATCGAATATCAGAATGTAACTTGGAAATCCACAGAATGAAAACAGTTGATCTAAACATTTGATAACCATAGCAGCTGACATATTTGGACAAGGAAAAGCAAATGGGAACTTCAAATATTCGTCAACTAAGGTAAGTATATAAACATTTTGAGAGAAGAATGGTAAAGGCCCTTTGAAGTCAATGCTCAAACGTTCCATAGGTTGAGTAGCTTTGATCAATCTTCCTTCTTCAGGACGGAAGAACCTTGGTTTTAATTCAGCTCAGATTCTACATGAAGCACACGTCATCTTCACATCTTCTGTAGAGAAAGGTAAGTTTTTGGAATGAACATAGTGTAACAAACAAGTGACTCCAGGATGACACAGCCCATTGTGAAGATCAGTGTGCAGAAGAATGAACAGGCATAAAATGCTCGAGTTAAAGTATCCGGAGCAACATTATCCTTACCAGAGTGGTACTCAATTGAATAACTATATGCAGATAATTCAATCCTCCATTCATGAATTTTACTGTTTTTAATCTTCGTTCGTTTCCGATTATCCAGCATAAAAGCTACTGAACGCTGATCTGTTATCAAAGTGAAGTGCTGGCGAGCAAGGAAATTACTCAATTTTCTCACTGCTTCAATAATTGCTGTAGCTTCCATTTCGACGGGTGGGTTCAGTACCTTGGAGATTCAGTACCTTTGAGATTCAGTACCTTGGAGAGTACAAGACATGAAAGCCACTGGTCATCCTCCTTGATTTAATGTTGCTGATACTGCTAAATCAGAAGCATCACATTCAACAACAAAGGGGAGATCCTCATCGATGGCTTGTAATGTTGCAGATTCCAATTGTTTCTTTAAAGTTGTAAAGGCACCAATTGCTGTAGAGTCAAGGGGGAAGGATTTTGCTTTAATCAAAGGCTGAATTTTGTCAGAAAAATTTGGTATCCATTTAGCATAATATGCAAACATCCCAAGAACCCTTCCTAGAGTTTAATGTAACTGGAACAGGTATCTCTTGGAGTGGGCGGAGTCTTTCTGGATCAGGCTTGATTATATCATTTCCAACCCAATAACCAAGAATATTAATTGATGACACTGATGTTATTGACTTAGCCTCATTTAATGTTAGATTTTTAAAATGTACAACATCTAAAAACCGTTGTACATTTTCATCATGTTCAGCTTGGTCTTTTCCAGCAATAGTTATATTATCAAGATAAGGGAAAGTACCTTTAAGGTTTTCCTGTTCAACAAGTTTGTCCATCTCTCTCTGAAAAACAGCCACGCCATTAGTTACACCAAAAGGAACTCTGCAGTAGTGATATAATTTCCCGTTTGCTTCAAACGCAGTGTATTTCTTCTCTGATTCCTTCAAAGGAATTTGGTAGTAAGCACTTTAAGTCAAAAGTAGAGAATATCTTATACTTAGCTAATGTATTGATAATCTCTTCTATTCGAGGTAATGGATATGCATCAAGGTCCGTGAACTGGTTTATAGTTTGAGAGTAATCAATGCAGAGTCTCTTTCTATGTCTCTCCATGATGTCCTTAACCACGACAACCTGTGCCCTCCAAGGGGAAGAGCTGGGTTCTATGATACCTTCTTGTAAAAGATTAGTTACTTCTGTGTTGATATAGTTTCTATCATCCTTACTAAAGTGTCTTGATTTTGTAGCAATTGGCTTGCACTTGGAGGATAAATTAGTGAAGGACATTCAACACATGCAGCAGAAACACCACACAATACCGGTGGCTTTGACAATACAAGATCAGGCATAGTTCCTTCATACATTATTTGAAGTGATCTGTGCGGTTTCTGGAAATCCTGACCTAGAATTATATCGCTACACAAATTTTTCAAAATACCTAGACATACAGATTTATAGCTAGTTTTGTTCAGAATAAAGTTTACAATACAAGATCCTATAATTTGAGTGTTGAGAGTTGTCAGAGCCATCGAGATTTCCTTATTTGAAGGAATTATGGTTAGATTTAGTCGAGACACAACTTGTTCGCTTATAAAACTTTCTGAACTGCCAGTATCAAGTAATACATTAAGTGTATGGCCATTAATGGATACCGTTGTACCTGCATGAGACAAACTCTGAGGAAATGCAGCTGTAATTGCACATAAAGAAGGCGTATACATGGCAGCAGTCACAATTTTAGTAGTTGCTTTGGACCTGCATACTCTAGAATAATGTCCCTTCTTGCCACAACTATTACAAGTTGCCTCTCGAGCAGGGCATATCTCTCTCTTTGGAATATTACCCCCGCAAAAGTAACAGTTCCTTTTTGAATAATTATATGCTGCAGCAAGGGCACCTTTATCAGTACAAATTGTTTCAGTTTTCTCCATATTAGTACTTGGGTGAAATTCTTTTGTAGTAGTTGCAGCAGGAATACACATTAGATGAGCCATAAGCATCTGAATTTTTCTAAGCCAAGTCTAAAGAGTAAGCTTGATTGTAAGCTGACTGTAAATCCAAGGTTTTGTGTTCTAATAGTCTCTGTCGTATAAAAGGCGATGCCAAACCATTGATAAAAGAGTCTCGAATAACTACTTGTCGATATTGATCAGCCGTAACTGCTTTGAAGGCATAGTCTTTACTAAGTCTTTGAAGTTCTTGTAAAAATTCATCAAGTGACTCACCAGGTTTTTGTTTCCGAGTAGCAAGGAGGTGTCGAGCGAATCTCACATTGGATGTCTTAACGAAGAGTCTGCTTAGTACATCAATAGCAGAATCATAAGTTGTACATTCCTCTATGTAATCATATACATCAGAAGAGACGAAGCTTATTAATGTCTTGAGTCTGTCGGGTGCATCATTGCCACACTCCTCAAAGAAGTTATTTAGTATATGAAGCCAGTGCTTCCAATTCTTTGCAGCAGCAGGTGAATTGGAATCCAGATCCAAGCGTTGTGGTTTCAATAGTCTCTCCATCCCAAGTCGGACTGTTTGACTTCTAAGTTAAGTTGCTTAAGTTGTTGTGAGGTAAATAAAACTTTCACTACTCGTAATTTACTTAACTTTATTTAAGCTTTAAGCAACTTATTTCTTTAATACATAAACTCAGAAACGTCTGGCAAACATGGCTGATTCCGCAGGCCTTTCCCGCCCGAAATACTTCGCACATGCGCACACTCCGGAAAAGTCCTGCACATGCGGACACTCTAGAAGAGCCCCGCACATGCGCCCACTTCAAAGCCCGAGTTACCGATTGCCGGTGAGGAAAAATGTCATCATGCTGATCAATACAAGGAACTCTTGAAATGTGGTGAAAAAATTCTTCCCAATCCCATGAGCGAACTGAAAGATGGGTGGCTTGGAGAATCAAAAGGACGAAACTGCTGGTCTCCCATGTCCATCGTCGAGCTGTGAAATCACCTTGCCTGTTATGATGAGGCTAACTGGCCAGCTACTTCACTGAAGTCTTGCCTGCTCAGCGACTACAAAGAAGGCAAGGTGCTAGATGGCTGAAAGAAGTCTTCTTTCATCCCATATCTGATATGCTGCACAACTTTACTTACACATGTACATGCAGAACTCATTCAGAAGTCAACAAATGTGCATACAGCCCGTGGCTGTGGACTAGTATAATAAGAGGGGAAAATCCCACAAATACTTTTCATACTATCTATTGATAGTTTTAGATATCATACATTTCATTCCCCCCCCCCCAAACAAAAATAATTAAAAATGGTTGTTATTCATCATCACGATCTCGCTCACCGAAACATAATGCAATAAAATCAACAAAAACATCGTAGTTTTGTACAATTGAACCATAAATGCATCTGGTTAATAGTTTTGAAAGCAGTATTTTCTTACCTCGAAGAAGCAAAACTGGAAAATACGTATGAATGCAGGTCCGAACATACACAGTAGCTCAGCTGCCGAGAATGTTTATCCCGAATGACCCATGACCTGGACATGCGCAGTTGTAATACCAAACTCGTTTATAAACATGTATTGAGGCATCTGGGATCCAATTCAATAGCTCCCTGCAAGTAGTAACACAAATAGAGTGATAAAGGAGGCATAGGATATGCTCGCCCTTATTGGTTGAGGTATGGAGCTTAAAAGTAAATGTTACAGCTTTATATAACTTTGGTTAGAAATCATTTAGAGTGTTGTGTGCAGCTCTGGTCACTGCGTGAGAGAAACATAGAAAATAGGTGCAGTAGTAGGCCATTCGGCCCTTCAAACCAGCACCACCATTCAATATGATCATGGCTCATCATCCAAAATCCATTCCTGCTTTCTCCCCATATCCATTTATTCCATTAGCCCTAAGAGCTATATCTAACTCTCTATTGAATACATACATTCAGAAAGTATTCAGACCCCTTCACTGTTTCTACATTATGTTACGTTACAGCCTTATTTTACAATGGATTAAATTCTTTTTTTTAAATCATCAATCTACACACAATACCCCAGAATGAAGAAGTAAAAACAGACGTTTAGAAATTTTAGCAAAGTGATTAAAAATAAATAACTGAAATATCACATTTACATAAGTATTCAGACCCTTTGCTACTCAAAATTCAGCTGAGGTTCATCCTGTTTCCATTGATTATCTTTGAGATGTTTCTACAACTTGATTGGAGTCCACCAGTGGTAAATTAAATTGATTGGACACGATTCAGAAAGGCACACACCTGTCTATATAAGGTCCCACAGTGCGTCAGAGCAAAAACCAAGCCATGAAGACGAATAAATTGTCCGTAGACCTCCGAGACAGGATTGATTCGAGACACAGATCTGGGGAAGGGTATTAAACAAATTCTGCAGCATTGCAGGTCCTGAAAAGCACATGGCCTCTATCATTCTTAAATGGAAGAAATTTGGAACCACCAGTTCTCTTCATAGAGCTGGCCACCCAGCCAAACTGAGCAATAGGGGGAGAAAGGCCTTGGTCAGGAAGGTGACCAAGAACCCAACGGTCACTCTGACAGAGCTCCAGAGTTCCTCTGTGGAGATGGGAAAACCTTCCAGAAGGACAACTATACCTGCAGCACTTCTGCAGTAGGTTTACAAGGTTAATTCCCGGGATGGTGGGACTGTCATATGCTGAGAGAATGAAGCAGCTGGGCTAGTACGCTCTGGAGTTTAGAAGGATGAGAGGGGATCTTATTGAAACATATAAGATTGTTAAGGGTTTGGACACCCTGGAGGCAGGAAACATGTTCCCGATGTTGGGGCAGTCCAGAACCAGGGGCCACAGTTTAAAAATAAGGAGTAAGCCATTTAGAACGGAGCGAGGAAACACTTTTTCTCACAGAGAATTATGTGTGGAATTCTCTGCCTCAGAGGGCAGTGGAGGCAAGTTCTCTGGATGCTGTCAAGAGCTGGATAGCATTCTTAAAGATAGCTGAGTCAGGGAATATGGGGAAAAGGCAGGAACGGGGTACTGATTGGGGATGATCAGCCATGATCACATTGAATGGCGGTGCTGGCTCGAAGGGCCGAATAGCCTACTCCTGCACCTATTGTCACTCCACCAATCAGGCCTTTTTGATAGTTGGCAGATGGAAGCCACTTGGAATTTGCCAAAAGGCACCTAAAGGACTCTCAGACCATGAAAAACACGATTCTCTGGTCTAATGAAACACAGATTGAACTCTTTGGCCTGAATGCCAAGTGTCACGTCTTGAGGAAACCAGGCACCACTCATCACCTGGCCAATACCATACTACGGGGAAGCATGGTGGTGGCAGCATCATGCTGTGGGGATGTTTTTCAGTGGCAGGAACTGGGAGACTAGTCAGGATCGAAGGAAAGATGAACGGAGCAAAGTACAGAGAGATCCTTGATGAAACCCTGCTCCAGAGCGTTCTGGACCTCAGACTGGGGCGGAGGTTCACCTTCCAACAGGACAACGACACTGGCTTAGTGACAAGTCTGTGAATGTCCTTGAGTTGCACAGCCAGAGCCCGGACTGGAACCCTATCGAACGTCTCTGGAGGGACCTGAAAATAGCTGTGCATCGACCCTCCCCATCCAACCTGACAGAGCTTAAGAAGATCTGCGGTGAAGAATGGGAGAAATTACCCAAATACAGGTGTGCCAAGCTTGCAGCGTCATATCCAAGAAGACTTGAGGCTGCAATTGCTGCCAAAGGTGCCTCAACAAAGTACTGAGTAATGTTATTTCTATTTAATTACTTTGCAAACATTTCTAAACACTTGTTTTCGCTTTTTGTTTAAAATAGAGTATTATGTTGATTGATGATAAAACAAAATGAATTTAATCTCTTTTAGAATAAGACTGTAACGTAACAAAATACGGAAAAAGTGAAGGGGTCTGAATACTTTCTGAATGCACTGTATATAAATATCTTTATATACTTATAAAACTCTGATCTTGGATGTGTATTTATTTGTGTGATGTGTGATGTTCGTGTCGAAAATATGACACGCTAACGTTGACATTTTTACATATTCCGATATAGATTTACGCTGTGGTCAAAAATCGCCTTATCTAAAAACTTCATTCATTATTTCTCGATTTATTTATGAAATTTTTCAAAAATCTCTAAAAACTAGGAAAAAAACAACTTTCACTTATTTCCTGTGCTTAACCCTGCTCACAACAGTGTTGCTTTCCAAGTACGCTGAGTTCTGCTAGCTAGCAAGTGCAAATGCATTTTTTTTAGTTTATAAATGAGAGAGGCTGAATAAGGCGAAATGAGCAGCCCCTGCGGAGTTGTCGGTTATTGGTGAGTGCTGGAATATTGCGTTGGGGGAACGAGTTGTGTTGGAGAAAGGGGAACGGGTTGCGTTGGGGGACCAGGACTTCCGTGGGGGCTATGGGTGAGTGGTGGAATTTTGCGTTGGGGAATGGGTTGCGTTGGGGGACCAGGCCTCCCGTGTGACAGGGACCCAACGGATCCCACTTGGTCTAGTATATTATAGGAAGGAAGTAGAAGCTTTTATCGTTTAATCAGGTAACAAGGTCAATGTTGGTCTTTGGATGTGGAACAAAAGATCTAGCAAAAACAAATCCGCAGGTACACTATCTCTATTGTGCAAATAATATCCTTAAACACAAGAAACAATGATAGATGGATTTTGATTAGACTTTCAAGAACAAAGGGGAAAAAAAGGCACAGCGGGAGTCGGAATCCCTCTCTGCAAATGCACGAATTTTACATCTTCAGTCTGTGCATGTAATTAACAGCAGAATATCTGTTGCAGTAATTTCCAGCAACCCAAATAGTCAGCATAATTACATGAGACAGTTAATCAACTTAATGTTATGGATCACAAAATAAACTATGCACTCAAATTTACAATCACTGGAGGTGATATGCGTGCAAGAAATGCGTTAGCAAAGAAATAGCTCTCCAGTCATTTTATGATGATACAAATGGAATGGAAAATTACTTGATTACATCATGGAATTTAACCTCTGGTCCACGAATAATAACTTAGTTTAAAAAAAATCTTGGACATATAAATCCCCAAGTGCTAAGAAAGCCCAGCTGGATTACATCTTAGTATGGAAAAAGTGGAAAAACAGCATCAGGAATGCTGAAGCTTACAACTCATTTAATGCCACTGGGTCAGACCACAGAATAATGACAGCAACATTAGTTTTAGTTTAATAGTTGCAAGTACGAATCAGAGTTTGCCAGGCAGAAAATTGAATTGGTAATTAAAAAAAACCAAGACTACAATCAGATTTGCCATATTATACAATGGCAAAAAGAACAATATTTACTCAATATTCGGTCTGAAGAAGAGTCAAGACACGAAACGTCACCCATTCATTCTCTCCAGAGATGCTGCCTGTCCCACTCAGTTGCTCCAGCATGTTTTGTCTGTATTCAGTGTAAGCCAGCACCTACAGTTCCTTCCCACACAGTATTTACTCTTAGTTGTGGTTCCAGCAAAGTTAGTTCTGAAGAAATCAAGCCACTTGTAAAACAGAGATATTTCTAACTATGATTCAATTAAGAAATATGCCATTCAATCATATGGCCCATTCTGGCATTTATGCATTGCACAACCTCACACTAATCTTCATCTGACCAAACAAGGATTACTGTATATTCCTTTCATCCTCAGAATTGTGTCAACTGAAGAGGTTTGTGTGTCGTGTCGAGGCACCAAACGTTGTGAATAAACTGTTTCTTTATTCAGGCATTATAGGTATATCAACATGCACGTTTAGTCCTCTAACACAAAGTCATTGTTGCTGTTGCAAGGCTGCTGCATCGTGGGCTCGAGTTGAGCTCTTTCTGAGGTGGCAGGACACTCACCCGAAGAGAGAAGAGAGCTGGTCAGCTCAAAATAATAATAATAATAATAAACTTTATTTTGGACTCAAGGTCCAGACAAGGGACAACATGAAATAAAAATACATTGCATATAAAAACATCATAAAATACATATAAAATCTTAGTATATCACTTATAAAAGCATCATAAATTATATATTTCAAAAAACAAAATACATTAATTAAAACCCAGAGTAAAAAAGAATGATCAATGTCCTACAACGAGACAACGATATCAGTGTCTCCACAACTGGGATTCGTAGCGTGCAATGCTAAACCTTATGTTTCACAAGGCCACAATATTTACATTTTTAGAGTCATTTGTCCTGCAAATGAATTTATACATATGATTTCTTAGGATAGCTTCTACAGTACTGACTCCTGCAGCCACAAACATGTACTAGCACTACACCATCTAGGTTTCCTTAGCAGTGTTCTCGTGGCATAATTGCAGAACACCTTTAGTCTCTGCAAACTTGTCTTTCCATAGTTCGACCACAGGTACGCTGTATAGAGTGGTGTGCAATATGCTCTAAACAGCGACATCTTCACCACATCTGTACACGCACCAAACCTACGCAAGAGAATATTCGCCTGTACATACAGCATACGCATTGCCTATAAATATCCTCATCATCTGTCATTTGTTCTGTAATAAAATGCCATCGATATTTTACCTTATTACAGACACTAAGATTATTGTCAGACAATTTAAAATCAGGAAATTTTAGACATTTATCCTCTTTGGTTCTACAAATCATAACAGCACTCTCACAAGCATTATGTTTAATATCATGTTCCACACCATACACAGAATATATAGTAAGGAGCTGCTGGAGACCAGCGCTAGATGGACTAAAGACCACAAGATCATCTGCATACATTGTATGGTTCACTAAAATATTACCAATCATGCACCCAGTATTACAGGCTTTCAATCATTTGGACAAATCAATATAAAGATTAATAAGGACTGGTGACAAAATCCCCCCTTGTCCATCGCTAATCCCAAATGAGGCTGAGACCCTATTGCCCCATTTTATTTACATAGTCGGGTGGGCATACCAGTAAAGGGCATGTCCCACTTTCACGACCTCTGCCCTTGACTCATGCTCACAGCATGGTCCTCACGAGGCTGTAGGAAGGTCGTAGCAGGCCGTGATGCTATTCGTAGGTACTCGTGGCATCAAGTAGGTTGGGGCGATTTTTCTAGCCTGATGAAAAATGACGACGAGTAAAAAAGGTCGTGAATTAGGTCGTGAAAGTGGGACAGGCCCTTTAGCCAGAATTCTCACAATGTATTTAGGCACCCCTCTTTGACTCATTTTAACAAACAGCTTTCTGTGATTAACACTATCAAAGGCTTTGGAAGCATCAATAAAGCACATAGAATTGAAGAGTCTTTGCCTCTATATTTGTTTACAATCTCCTTTAGGGCATATATGCACAAGCCACTGCCATGTTTAGCTTTAAAACAAACTGGTTATCTATGGAGTTAACAAACTCATTTACTCAAGCCAGCAGAACTCTTTCTAAGGCTTTTGACAATATGCTGGCTAAAACTATGGGCCGGTAATTATTTAGGCTGCCTACTTTACCAGCTTTGTCCTTAATGATCGGCACTAACAGAACAGACAACATCGAGTCGTGTAACAAGCCATGAATTATAAAGCCAGTAAAACAAATAGCAAGGAGAGGAGCTATCCTCATATTCGCGTAATTAAGATGTTCAGCAGAAATATGATCCAAGCCACTTGCTTTGTTGTTGGACACCTTGTTCATGGCATGATACACCTCATGTGACATAATCACCATCGAGTCATTACTCTCAATATTGTCCACCCTATACAAGTCACCTTGGACACAGTTGAATAAAGTGCTATAATGTTGTCGCCATAACTCCGCGATATTAGCTTTTCCGGAGATTCCATCTACACTGCATGGTAGAGATGTTTTGCAACTGTTAAGAACTCTCACTTCTTTCCAAAAATCTGTAGGATTGTTACTTAGCAGCTTCTTAGCCATGGAATCAGCCCTCATAGCTTGCTCATGTTTACAGATGAAGCGAGCAGCATACTTATACCTTGCATTAGTGAGCTTCTTGTGCTCAAACACAGGCCCCTGTCTGGGTCTACCTGCCATAGCCCATGATTTAGTGGTTTAACGGGCTTCATTATGATACTCAGCTACATACTGATTCCAGCCATGTCTGATGTTATGCGTCTTATTTTTATGCTTCCAGTAGGGCTTACTGCCTACATATAAAGCGCTTATATATATCATTATTCATGGAGCAAATATCTTTCCTATGCTTCATATCCTTACAATTAACATTACTACACATTATTGCATTTTTACCTCGATGAATATTGCTTAAGGATTTATCTGTATGGGCATAATAGGCTAAGATGTCTTCCTTTGTGAGGGTTGACCAGTCCAGATTTTCTGTGTTAAAGCTATTTCTATCTCTGGATACCACAGGTTCAACATTAAGTGTCATCGCAACAGGTATATGATCAGTCATTGCTGCCCCATACAAAATGCTCATACACCACAATGAGGCATGTGCATCAGCTGTACTAATACAGTGGTCCAGCCATGATGTGGTGTGCCAGGCCTCACTAATATAAGTATAACTATCTGTAGGTAAAAGCACTTTGCTTGACAATATTAAATTATTATCTTGACAGAACTGAGCCATATGATTGGCAAATATTGAGTTCCTATCTGAGATATCTGCATTCATATCCCCAATGACGTATAAACTACAAAAAATATTGTTTTGAATAAAGGAATAGATGAAAGCAAGCCTTTTTAAATATTCATCATTCTGATGGCATTCATAGGGTCTATACACATTCAGGATGACAAATTTCTTGTCGTTGTGAGCAAAGTGTATTGCAATGCACCAGTCAGCATCAAGCCAAACCACATTTATTGATGAGTCAACCTTCTTGTTCCATAGAATAGCCACAGCCCCTGGTTTCCTATCTCTGACTATTCCCATGCCCAGGTCAGTTCTAGCCCCATGAAAGTTGTCATTGAGAGAATTGAGTTTGTCCAAGTCTTGCTTCGCTAAGAATGTCTCTTGCATACATAGTATGTCACAGTTCTCCAGAAGGTTGTCAACTGAGCGGCGAGCTTTATCCCCTGCCCTCTGGCCCAAAAGCAGGCCACGACTGTTGTACGATAAAACCCGAATGATCATTTAGCCAGACTAGTGAGTGCCTCTAGCACCAGCGGACACACTCATTCCCCTCGCAGCAGGCGCTGTGCTTGAACCGATGACTCCAACCCTGCGCGGCACGTAATAGCGCCGGACAAATGCCCCTTCTGGCCAGAGCTCCAGCTTGTACATTTCGCCAACCTCATTACATTCCGCAGATACTTTAAATGAACAGTGTCTACTGTGTAGTGTCAATCCTTTGATAGGTAACCTCACGGCCAAGTTTTTCTTTAAGATACATAGATAAAGTTTCGCCGTCTAGGTCCGGTGAAAACTTGGAGGCAAAAACACTCACCAGCTTAGTCTTGATCACTTTAATGTTACCCGCAGCTCCAGTACCAAAAATAGGCATAGGGTTACTGGATTGCTTTCTCTGCCCGGAGGTAATAGTGTGCAATCTTGGCTTACCAACAGCGTTCTCTGGAGCATGACGTCGACGCTTTTTCACAACATGACTCCACTTTGGAGAGTCTGAGAGAGAGAGGGTTGAGCTGGGGGTCGTTATATATACTAGGACACATCCCTATGCCCTGTGACAACTCCTCCCCTCCATTGCCCAGTCACGCGACCCTACCCCGGGCTGCTGAGGGTTCATGTAGCAAGTGGCCCAACCACCAGGTGCTGCCACAGGACCCCCCCCCCCGAACCAGAGGCATGAAAACTAATAGAGCCAGGTCATTACAGTGTAAAATACCATTTTTGCAGTGGTGGCGGACATGCAGTAGTAGGCCACGGTGGCCATTTTGGCTGCTGACCGAGGCGATTCCCAGATGCCTGCAGGGCGACCGGCATTAACAGGCCTCGCCCCACCGCTGCAGGTAGGGACTCCACCCACTGCCCTCGGCGGAGACTGGAAACTGCCAGGGAATCCGTCAAAGGACCGCCGACTCATGACCAAACGAGGCTCCACCCCGCTGCTGGGCCAACCACAGCCCGACCGGACATGTAGCCAGCAGCCGGGGAACTTCGAGGTCCGCGCCGGCGAGGACCAGAAGGACGTCTTTGGGCAGTCACCCCAGGGAGGCCCGTTCGATCAAGAGGCTAGGCCTTAAGCAGCAGTCGTCGGAGAGTCGGGTAGCTGACGGCCGGTGGTTGCTGGGCCGCTCCGGGTGGACCATGCGGGAGAGAAAGCGAGGGCCGCGGCTCTTGCGCCACTGTCTGCTGCGGTGGGCCGGGGATGCAGGCGGGTGACCCAGGCGGTCTGCGATCGGCTAGACAAGGCATTGGTGGGAGTCGAGTGGCCGACCATGGCGGCGGGGCCTAAAGGCACGTTACTGTCGGGAAACGAGGGGCTGACCGCGGCGGCTGGGCCTAAAGGCACGTTACTGTCGGGAGACGAGCAGCCGACCGCGGCGGCGGAGCCCAAAGGCACGTTATTGACGGGAGACGAGCGGCCGACCCCGGCGGCGGGGCCCAAGGCGGCATCCGGGTGCAGCACAGAGTTGACGGCTGCATCCATAGCGTTAATTACTGTAGAGGTGTGCTGCCGGCTGCAGACATCAGGTCACCATGGTATATGGTCGGCTGCGTGCGTCGAGAAATCCAAAATATCCGTATTGGAACGTCGGGGTTACTAATGTAGTGGCATCAAACTTCGTGAATAAACGGTTTCTTTAACCATATAACCATATAACAATTACAGCACGGAAACAGGCCCTCTCGGCCCTTCCAGTCCGTGCCGACCATTTGTTTTCCCCTAGTCCCATCTACCTGCACTCAGACCATACCCCTCCATTCCCTTCACGTCCATATACCTATCCACTTTACTTTTAAATGTTAAAATCGATCCTGCCTCCACCACTTCTGCTGGAAGCTGATTCCACACAGCCACCACCCTCTGAGTAAAGAAGTTCCCCCTCACGTTACCCCAAAACCTCTATCCCTTAATTCTCATGTCATGCCCTCTTGTTTAAATCTTCCCTACCCTCAATGGGAAAAAACGTATCCACGTCAACTCTGTCTATCCCTTTCATCATTTTAAAGACCTCAATCAAGTCCCCCCTTAACCTTCTGCGTTCCAAAGAATAAAGACCTAACTTGTTCAACCTTTCTCTGTAACATAGTTGCTGGAACCCTGGCAACATTCTAGTAAATCTCCTCTGTACTCTCTCTATTTTGTTGACATCCTTCCTATAACTAGGCGACCAAAATTGTACACCATACTCCAAAATTGGTCTTACCAATGCCTTGTACAATTTTAACATTACTTCCCTACTCCTATATTCAATGCTCTGATTTATAAAGGCCAGCACACCAAAGGCTTTCTTTACCACCCTATCTACATGAGATTCTACCTTCAGGGAACTATGCACAGTTATTCCTAGATCCCTCTGTTCCACAGCATTCCTCAATTCCCTACCATTTACCATGTACGTCCTATTTTGATTTGTCCTGCCAAGATGTAGCACTTCACACTTATCAGCATTAAACTCCATCTGCCATCTTTCAGCCCACTTTTCCAAATGGCCCAAATCTCTCTGTAGACTTTGAAAATCTACTTCATTATCCACAACACCACCTATCTTAGTATCATCTGCATACTTACTTATCCAATTTTCCACCCCATCATTGTTCAGGAATCCTATTATTCAGGCATTATATGTAGATAATTATTGCTGAGGTGGCAGGACACTCACCCGAAGAGAAAAGATAGCTGGTCAGCTCGAAGTGAGAGTGGGATGACCCGGGGTTCGTGATACATACTAGGACACACACCCTATACCCCATGACAACTCCTCTTCTCCATTGCCCAGTCACGTGACCCTACCCCCGATTGCTGAGGGTTCGTGTAGCAAGTGGCCCAACCACTGGGTGCCGCCACAAAACACTTATTAAATATTAAAACACACAGTTTAATATTAGTACAAAAGCGATGGCTGCCAAGTCAAGTCTCTCTGTCATCTGCTGCACCCCGTCACCTGACTATCCAGATCGGTGTTGATTGGGCGGCCCAGATCATGCCCGTTCACACGAGAGTGCGAGCTCGACAAATGAAGGTTTGAGACCAAAGTGGGTCGGCCACAAGTTGGCGCCACATGACCCCCCCCCCCACCAGAACTGAAGTATTGGAGGCGGTTAGGCTGTCGAGTGAGGTGGCCATGGCGTTGTTCTGCAGCATTCTGAAGAGTCCCTCGTAAGGCTTTTGCAGTGGTGTACAGTGGGAATCTCGGCGAAGGAAGACACACTGGCAGTCCTGGAGGTCGGGTGGGACGTACGTGGTTGTGAGACCGTGTCGGGATGTTGGGGCTGGAGAAACCATGCCTACCTTCTCACGGAGACGCGTCAGCATGGTCATGGGCGGTTCTTGATGACCACACGCCGCCGGGTGGAAGTCCCTTGGGAGCATAAGCGGGACGCCATACACCAGCTCGGCCAAGAAAGTTGCCAGATCCTCCTCTGGGGCAGTGCGTACACCTAGCATGCCCCACGGCAATTCGTCCATCCAGTCTGGGTCCGTGAGCCGTGCCTTGAGGAGTGCCTTCATGTGCCGGAGAAATCGTTACGACTGGGCTGTTTGCTTGCGGGTCATAGGCCGTTGTGTGGTGCAGCTTAGTGCCAAGCAGCCAGGCCATTACTGACCACAGCTCGGAGGTGAACTGCGCACCTCTGTCGGAGATGTCCACCGGCACGCCAAAACGGGCGATCCATTGGGCGGCGAGCACAGGTTGCAGTGGAGGTGTCCGAGAGCAGGATGGCTTCCGGTCATCTCGTGATGGTGAAGAGGAGGGTGACACCTCTGCATGGGGGCAGCGGTCCAACAATGTCGACGTGGATGTGGTCGAAATGCCGGCGTGTCAGGGCGAAGTTCTGCAGCGGCACCATGATGTGTCACTGAATCTTGGAGGTTTGACAGGGGATGCACGCACTGGGCCAGTTGCCGACCTGTTTGCGCAACCCCTGCCACATGAACTTGGCTGCCATCAGTGCATTTGTTGTCCGGATGGAAGAGCGAGCAAAACCATGAATCATATCGAAAATCCAGTCTTGGCTGTCCCGTAGACACGTCGCAGAGAATCGCACATCCTCCAACAGCAGGCCTGAGATGATGGTGTGGTAGGCGAGCGTCTCTTCACCCTCTCGCTGGGCTACAACCACGGCTGTGTTGTCGACACCTGGGGCAAGAGCATGGGTGGCATTGATGGCGGTGCGGGCCAACACATCTGTGACCTGGTTGCTCTTGCCTGCGATGTGCTGGACGCAAGTCCTGTATTCTGAGAAGTAGGTCAGGTGGCGCTGCTGTGGGGCTGACCAAGGATCAGACACTTTGGCAAAGGCAAACGTGAGTGGCTTGTAGTCGGTGAAAGCTGTGAAATGCCTGCCCTCGTGGAAGTAGCGGAAATGCCGGATGGTCAGGCATAGAGAGATAGCGTTCCCGGTCGAAAGCACTGTATTTCTCAGGTGACAACTGAAAAAGCGAGGGACTGCCAGCTACCATTGATCAGTTGTTCCAGCACTCTGCCCACAGCTGTGCCAAATGCATCGACCGGGAGAGCTGTTGGTGCATTGGCCCGTGGATATACCAGTGTCTTTGCCTTTGCCAGCGCCTCCTTGGCGTTGTCGAACGCGGTCGTGGCCGCATCGTCCCAAACAAGCTCATTTGGCTTGTTGATCAGAGCCTTGAACAGCAGTTGCAGGATCCTGGCACGAAGCGGTGGTAGAAGTTGACTGCCAACAAACTCTTGGAGTCCCTTCATAGTAGAGGGTTTGGCAAACTTTCGAATGGCCTCGACCTTGGTCGGGAGCGGCACCGCTCTGTGCTGGTTGATGTGGTGGCCGAGGAAGTTGATGGAAATGAGTCCATGCTGAGACTCGGCACGATTGATGGCGAGGCCATGTTTGGTGAGTCTCTGGCAGAGCTGCCTGAGGTGTGCGCGGTGTTCCTGGCGAGAGGGGCTAGCAACAAGGATGTCATCGAGGTAGATGAACACCAAGTCCTGGCCGCAGCCCACCGTGTCCATGAGCCGTTGGAAAGCTTGGGTGGCGTTCTTGAGGCCAAAAGGCATGCGCAGAGCCCGAACAGGGTGATGAGGGCCGTCTTGGGGATGCCGTCTGGTTGGACCGCAATCTGATGGTAGCAGCGTACCATGTCTATCTTGGAAAATAGCTTGTCACTGTCCAGGTTTGCCCTGAAGTCCTGGATGTGAGGGATCTGTTGTGACCTCGTTGAGACAGTAGTCGTCCCCACAGGGTCTCCAGCCCACAGACGCTTTGGAAACCATGTGAAGTGGGGATGCCCATGTTGGGCATGTCTTCCAGCCGAGCTATTTGCAACACATAACACAGAAAAATGTAAACTACCCTCGTCACGCGTTCTCACAACATTACAGATATTCTCTTCATGGCCATTCTAAAAGCCACCATCTCTGCAATTTAAACATTTCTTCCCTCTTTCCCACTTCTGAACAGGAGACTTGGACCTTTTTTTTACACATATACTGCCCAATCGTCTGAAGGTTTCCAGCATCTGCTGTGTCTTTATAATAACAAATTCATCCTTAACCATTTTAATGAGTGTCAGACTAATGCCATCTAATTAAGACCATCTGATCAAGTACAATTATTTTTCTTTTTCTCAAGTTTCAAAATGGTGTCCTTCACTTGGTGAGATAATTTGCCCTTCAACGATATGCTTCTGCCAGTATATTTGGTTAAACTTCCTCATTGTATACATCAGGACATGGCCTGGCAATACAAGCATAGTTGGAAGAGGCAGACATATGGCCAGAACATGCCATTTCACGTCTGCACCATTATATATGTAAAATAGTGCAGCTATAAAAACTGGTTCATATTTATGGGAACCAGGCACTTCTGGTTAGGTTCAGCTTTTAATGTCCATCCATATTGCCCTTTAATTCCGTGGCTTGCGCAACTATTTAAAATCAACTGCAATGGTGCATCTGTGGTCACATTTTGGCCCAACCAGATAAAGATGGCAAAAATTTCCATTTAGCGGCTCCCGGGTGTTCCAGAATCCATGATCATGACAAAGCAGCTTCCATTCTGGGAGCGGCCGGCCGATGACATTGTTCAGACTTTTGCCTTCCACCACAGTGAGGAGGTGCTTGGTGAACACTGTGGTGGATGTTAAATTATGTGTTTATTGTGTGTTTTGGTTATGACTGCAAGGTAACGAAATTTCGTTCAGACCGAAAGGTCTGAATGACAATAAAGGAATCTGAATCTGAATTTTTCCATCAGCATCAACATCATTCTCCTCAGTTATAGAAAAGTCAAAGTTAACACTTAAGTTGTCACCTGAGAAATACAGTGCTTAGGTTGAAGAATGTTGATCCATTCAATTATAAACAATGTACAGGCATAAACCAAATAGTTAAAATACGAAAAATCAAATCCAAGGATAATATTAAGTGCAGAGATTAAATAAAAACTGTGAAGATAACAATTATTAATACTGTTCTGAAATACGTCAAAGGAGTCAGATGGTCAAAGCATTTTGAGCAGAGAAAAAAGCCAGTCACCAATTTCAGAAATCTCAGGTAAATCTATTTTCACTAAAGCAGAGCAGCCGTTTGATTTTTTTACACGGTATCTTCCAAATTTTAAGTAGCTACCATAGCACCATCCAGTGGATTAACAGCAACACCAGTGGGAAAATGAAAAATGAGCTCTTACAAGCATATATCATCAAAAAAAATCTCTGGTTTGGTTCAGTTGTGATGATATATTTGATTGGCTTGCAAAGTAAAAGTTCATCATTCTCACTTACATTTACTGGCTAAATGCCAGAGCTTCTGGAACACTCAACTCATTTACAGCAGTGAAGAGGCAAACACTTACAATAAAGAACATCGTAAAATACAGCTCGTGGAAAAGGTCACTGTGTCTGCACTGACCAGGACAACAATTTAAACAAATCCCATCTGCCTGCTCACTCACACCCATCAGATCTCTCCTGAACCTCTGATGTTCCAGACAAAACAATTCGGGTTTGTCCAACCCCTACTTCTTGGTAGTACCCCCAAATCCAGGCAACGTCCTGGTAAACCTCTTCTGTATCATCTCGAGCCCCCGCATTCTTCCTGTAATGGGGCAACCAGAACTGCACACAAAACGCTAAATACGACCTAAGCTAAGGCCTATAAAGTTGCAGCATCACTTCCTAACTCTTATACAATACACTGACTGAAAGCGGCAGGCAGGCCAACATGCCTACTTTACCCATGGGCAGAAATCCTGGGGTTGGAGGAGATAAAAATTGTTAGTTGTCATGCACACTTCTCATCGGGCATCCAGGAAATTGTGTGGTTCCCCCCCGCCCCCATGTTTTAAAAGCGATTTCCACCCATGACTTTATCATTCCATCTAATTATGTTGTATTTTATAATACCCCCTCCCCCAATCTCCCAACCCCCATGAGAAAACAATCAAGTTAGTCCAACCTCTCTCTGTAACCAGTGTAGCTTAGAATCAAGACAGCATTTTGGCAAACATCTTCTGCACCCTTTCCTAAGCTTCCACATCCTTCACGTAATGTAGCAACCAGAATTCAAGTTCAAGCTCACATTTATTGTCACATGTACCAATTGGTACAGTGACATTTGAGTTACCATACAGCCAGACGAATAAATAGAACACAATAGACAATAATGTTTAACATAAATATCCACTACAGTGGAATCAACATTTCTCACTGTGATGGGAGGCGATAAAGTTCAGTCATCTTCCTCTTTGTTCAACCCTGCTCCGTCGCCGGCCCGATGTACAAGCCCTCTTGCCGGGATGATCAAAACTCCGGCGTCAGAGCGGATCGTAACACACTCTGCGGCTAGCAGTTTCTGAATCGGCTGGAGACCGTGGCTTCCGAAGTCCACAGGCCGAGCTGTACGGAGCTCCAGCACTGGCGATCCTTGGCAAAAGATCCCAGACGCCGCGATGTTAAAGTCAGCGCCGGGCCCTTGGCTAGAAGCTCCGCAGACCACAGCTCCACGATGTTAAAGTCAGCAGGCCTCGCTGAGCGGAGCTCCAACGCTAACGATCCTCGACAGGATCCCAGGCTCCGCGATGGTAATTCCGCGCTGTGCCTGCTGCTGAAGCTCTAGGCCAGTCTCCGGTCGGAAAGGCCGCGCCAATCCAGTTGGTGGACCGCGGGGGGGGGGGGGGGGGGGGGGGGGGGGGGGCGCGAAGATGCGACACAGAGAAAAACGCATCTCCCTCCAGGTAAGTGACTGAAAAACGGTTTCTCCCTATTCCCCCTGCAGCACCCCCCACATAAGACATACTGAGAAACATTAAAACATACGGTTAGACGAACTAAAAATACCAAAAAAGGCGAAAGGACTGAAAAGCTGCTGGCGAGGCAGCCATTGCGGTGGCGCCACCCGATGGGCATAATACTCCAACTGATGTCTGGCCCAAGTTTTATACAGCTGTGGCGATTTGCCAACTTTTCAGCCCCGACCATTAAAGCAAGTGTGCCCTATACGTTCTTTATCATGCTGTCTAACTGCGTCACCACATTCAGTGAACTACAATAGACAATAGGTGCAGGAGTAGGCCATTTGGCCCTTCCAGCCATTCAATGTGATCATCCCCAATCAGTACCCCGTTCCTGCCTTCTCCCCATATCCCCCTATTTTTAAGAGCCGTGTCCAGCTCTCTCTTGAAAGCATCCAGAGAACCTGCCTCCACCGCCCTCTGAGGCAGAGAATTCCACAGACTCACCACTCTCTGTGAGAAAAAGCGTTTCCTCATCCGTTCTAAATGGTTTACTCCTTATTCTTAAACTGTGGCCACTGGTTCTGGACTGCCCCAACATCAGGAACATGTTTCCTGCTTCTAGCGTGTCTAAACCCTTAACAATCTTATTTGTTTCAATAAGATCCCCTCTCATCCTTCTAAACTCCAGAGTGTACAAGCCCAGCCGCTCCATTCTCTCAGCATATGACAGTCCCGCCATCCCGGGAATTAACCTTGTAAACCTACGCTGCACTCTCTCAATAGCAAGAATATCCTTCCTCAAATAGGGGACCAAAGATGCACACAATACTCCAGGTTTTGTCTCACTAGGGCTCTGTACAACTACATACCTCAACCCCAAGGTCTCTTAACACAGCCGTCTCCTAGTGCCCCACCATTTGTGCGTTATGTCCCAAGCTGGTTTAAATCCCTCACACTTGCCCGAAGTAACTTTATTTGGACATTTCCAAGTTCAGTTTTCCAGTTGATCGGTATCCTCTTTAACCTAGGGTCACTATTGTAGATGGTTTATATGCAACCAATAATATAGTTACCTCAGACCCATTAACCCCGCCTAGTTAACATCAATCATAACGCCGTCCCCTTCCTGGGTACAGCTCATTAGAAGAATGTAGCCAGTGCTTGAAGATGTATGTAATACCCTGTGCTATCATTAAAAGATGTTGCACACTTTAAGAGTTTGTGAATTGCATATTTACATGGTGTCGAAGCTGGAAGACACTTGCGTCTCCTGTCTATCGGGTTATATTTCTTTTTTTTGATTTGTGCTTTTGTGCTTAATCTCTCTGGCCATGGCGTCCTCTTGCAGAAAGCCCGCGCAGCTTGTCTTTGATGCTGACATCTCTGAACGCTGGGCCACGTTTGAATTTGATTTTACACACTTTGTCAACGTCGCACACCGCGCTGATCCTGACTCCCTTAAAGCCTCCCTCCTACTGAACCTTGTCGGACCTGATGCCATGAAGAGAGCCAGAACTTTCACCTACGCTCCAGCGGTCCTGGATGACAACAACGTGGTGACTACTCGTGCAGAATCTGCCAGTGACCCCGCTTGCCTGCTACGTAAGTTCAGGGAGATTTGTGACCTGTCCTCGAACCGCATTCTAGAGAGGGCACGGTTCTTTACAAGGAGGAAACAGTTTCCAGATGAACCTGTTGAATGTTTTATTGCTGATTTGCGCCATCTCGCCCAGCGGTGCCGTTTTGGTGACATGACAGACCAGCTCACTAGAGACATTTTAGTAACTGGCATGCGTGACCAGAAGCTGCGGTGTGAGCTGCTAAGGGATCCAGATCTAACATTGGAAAAAGCCATGCATGCCTGCAGATTGTCTGAGGTTGTTGTATTGCCAGATGACCACCGGGACTCGGGCAATAAATCTGTCAACCTGGCTGGGTTTAGGAGACCACAGCCTCGGATGGGAAACAATGCTTTTCTGCCGCGTGCCAACCCAGGTCCTGGTGAAGTGCCCCAAAAAAGGTGCCCAAACTGTAACTACATGCACCACAGACTGTGGACGTGCCCCGCCAATGCAAGGCCTATAACTTTTGTAAAAAAACTAAATCACTTCTCTGCCGCCTGTCGTTTATTCCGTTCCCGTGGGAGACAGGCACAGATTTCCAGACCCAGTCTAAACATGCTGAGACAATCTAATATCTGTTACGACTCACAGCCCAACATAGTTGAATCCTATGATGCAGATCCAATTAATCCTCCCGAGGACTCGCATGTGTTTACACTCCTACAGACACCCGCCCACCGCCCTGATCCCTCCGTATCTGTGACTGTCAATGATGTAACCTTCCTTGCAAAGTTAGACACAGGTGCGAAGGTCAACGTTTTGTCAATGAATCTTTTTAACAAGATAAGGAATAATGAGCCCCTGGTTGCTGACGATGCTACCCTGCACGCCTATTGTGGAGAAATTCTAAGGCTTGCGGGGAGGGCCACTTTAACTTGCGTGCTGCAAAAGGCCACGAGAAACCTGGTTTTCTATGTTTTGAACTCTGACTGTGTAACCCTGCTGGGCAACCGTGAGTGCCAAGATCTTGGCCTGGTGTCCTTCGACCGCACGGTCCACAAAGTGCAACTGTCGTTTAACCCGGTTGCAGAATACCAGGACCTGTTCAACGATGACCTGGGAAAGTTACCACTGACTTACCATATTTCCATTGACCCAAATATACAACCCGTGGTCCGCGCACCTCACAGGGTGTCTCACGCCATGAAAGACAGGGTCGAGGCGATGCTTAACAACATGGTCGAAAAGGGGGTGCTAGAAGCGGTTAGCGAGCCCACCGATTGGGTCTCCACCATGGTTGCCACGATTAAGAAAGACAAGAACGAAATACGTGTGTGTATCAACCCGAAGGACTTAAACCTTGCCATCAGGCGCCCACACTACCCCATGCGGTCTGTTGAGGACGTGGCGGCTCAGGTCGGGCAAGCCACCATCTTTTCGGTCCTAGACGCTAAGAACTCGTTTTGGCAGATCCCGTTGGACAAAGCGTCTTCTGACCTGACGACCTTCGCCGCACCGTTTGGCAGATTCAAGTTCCTGCGAATGCCATTCGGCATCAATTCCGCTAGCGAGGTGCTCCAGCGAACGATGGAGCAGATATTCTCGGACCTGCCATGTGCCATCATCGTGGATGATATCCTGGTTTATGGGAAGGACATTGCCGAGCACGACCTGAACCTCCGCCGCGTCCTGGATCGGGCTCGGAAGGCGAACCTGAAGCTGAATCCCAAGAAGTGCCGGTTTCGTGTCTCAGAGGTCACGTATGTTGGACATGTTTTCACCTCTAACGGACTAAAACCCGACCCCTTTAAGGCAGCTGCCATCTCCGAGATGGCAGCCCCCACTGACGTGCCAGGTCTACAACGATTCTTGGGCATGGTAAACTACCTTGGGAAGTTTGTACCAAACCTCAGTGAGCTGAGTGCTCCCCTGCGGCAGCTGACAAAAAAGGATATCGCCTGGGTCTGGCTCCCACTTCACCAGCAGGCCTTTGACTGCCTCAAGTCGAAACTGATTAGCACTCCGACGTTGCGTTTCTTCGACGTGAGTCGCCCCATCACCGTCACCTGTGACGCTTCCAAGTTCGGTCTGGGTGCGGCTTGCCTTCAGTCTGTCGATGGATCGTTACATCCTGTCTCCTATGCCTCCCGCACCATGACAGACACCGAGCAGCGGTACGCTCAGATCGAGAAGGAGCTGCTCGCGGTGGTGTTCGCCTGCTCCAAGTTCAGAGACTTCCTGTTTGGCAGCAGATTCACGGTCGAAACTGACCACCAGCCACTGGTGACAATCCTGAACAAGCCGATTCACGCTGCCCCCGCCAGGCTGCAGCGTATGATGCTGCTGCTCCAGCGTTTCGACTTTGATATAATCTACAAGAAGGCACCGAGATGCACATTGCGGACACCCTATCGCGTGCCCCGCGGACCTCCTGCGCTCGCCACCCCTACGAAACAGAGGATTTGCTCGTACTGGGCGTTAACTTTATTCCCACCAAGCAGCTACAGGTTTTGGCCGAGCACACCGCTGCCGATCCAGTTTTGCAGCGGCTTGCCTCTGTGATTAAAGCAGGGTGGCCAACAAAGCGCTCCGCTGCGCCATTTGAAACACAGCCTTTCTTCCTGGTCCGCGATGAACTGGTGCTCCAGGATGGCGTTATCGTCAAGGGACATAAAGTTGTAGTCCCGTCCTCCCTGTTTGACTTTTACTATTGTGCAGCCCATAGCGGACACCCTGGGGTCGATGCAACAGAGGCTCAGTGCCAATTCTACTGGCCTGGAATGGCCAAATATATCCGGGACCGCGTTTCTGCCTGCTCCACGTGCAACAGTCTTGCTCCACACCAGCAGCGACAGCCCCTGCTGCAACAGCCCGCCCCTGCCTTGGCCTGGTCCTCGCTGGCTGCCGACATATTCGAGTGGCGTGGTAACCACTACCTTGTCCTGGTCGACTCGACTTTGTTTAATTCTGCTGTTTAATTCTGTTGGCGTGACAACAATCTGTTTTGATTTTCTAAGGGGAAGGATGTAGATGGTTTATATGCAACCAATAATATAGTTACCTCAGTCCCATTAACCCGCCTAGTTAACATCAATCATAACGCCTTCCCCTTCCTGGGTACAGCTCAGTAGAAGAATGTAGCCAGTGCTTGAAGATGTATGTAATACCCTGTGCTATCATTAAAAGATGTTGCACACTTTAAGAGTTTGTGAATTGCATATTTACAACTATCATAATTGTCCATTTCACCAACAATTCACCGTTCCTGCCTTCTCGCCATATCCCCTGACTTTGCCATCTTCAAGAGCTCTATCTAACTCTCTCTGGAAAGCATCCAGAGAATTGGCCTCCATTGCTTTGAGGCAGAGAATTCCACAGATTCACAACTCACTGGGTGAAAAAGGTTTTCCTCATCTCCATTCTTAATGGCCTAACCCTTATTCTTAAACTGTGGCCCCTGGTCCTGGACTCCCCCTACATCAGGAGCATAAATCTGGGTGCACAGGGGCCTGCTAAGTAATCTATCGAGGTTTACCATTATTATCTGAGGAATAAAGTTGAACATTGCACAACCTGGTCCAAGTGGATCTAATTTTACTAAAGTCACACAGAGTAAAAGTGTTTTACACAATATGGTATAATGTTTAAAAAGTGCACCAGTCACAACATGATTACTCAGGTCCATCATAATACATCAAAAGATATTTAAATTTAATATTTTAATCGGATTTTGCTGATAGATGCGCAGCACAGTAGTGCAGTTGGATGCACAGTGGCGCGGCTAGTCGAGCCTACAGCAGCAGAAACCCAGGTTCAATCCTGATCTTGTGGGCCGTCTATGTGGAGTTTGCACGTTCTTTGAATGCATGGGTTTCCTCTGATTGCTCCGGTTTCTTCACACATCCAAAGACTAGTGGGATTAATTGGCCTCTGTAAATTGCCCCCAGTGCATAGTTAGTGGAGGCAATAGTGGGATAACATAAAATTAGTTGAACAGCTGGTTAATGATCAGCATGGACCTGATGGACTGAAGGGCTTGTTTCCATGCTGTATCCTCAAATCAATTTTGGGTAAATCTTGCTGACATCTATTTAATCTGGAATTGCTGACCCATGACCACCCAATCCTGCAGTTGAGTGTACCAGTCAATCTTGCAAAGCTGAATAATTGGAAAGGAGAGAATAGCTTGCAAAGTTCTGGGAATGAAGAACATGCCCACCCTGACCTTATAGGTTTGATTTCAAGTTCTCCATTTTGTAGATACCATATTATTACCAGACCTGAAGCATCACCTATTCCTTCTCTACAGAGATGCTGCCTGACCCGCTGAGTTACTCCAGCAATTTGTGTCCACCTTCGATTTAAATCAGCATCTGCAGTTCTTTCCTGTACATTATTTTGTCATTGTTCGTTGGTCTATGTTCTTACTTTCCAACTGCTTCCCTCACTAACTATGTAACCCTTTTGTTAGCTTATTCTGCGGTCACCCTGGTTTTATCCTGTCAGAGACATCAACCTTTCGAAGTTGAACAAGCTTCTGTCATCTTTTCCCAGTTCTCATGAAGGGTCTTCAACATGCAATGCTAACTCTTTCATCCCACAGGTGCCGTCTGTCCAACTGCGCATTCCCAGCATTTTCTGTTTTGTTTTATAAACACAGCTTCAACAGTATAGTCTCAATTTATGGTCTCTGTTCACACACTAAATCTAATCTGGTGAACCTTCAATTTTCAGATCATGGGCAATCTGGCTTTCGAATCTGATGAGGTCCAAGGTACAACATTGTTAGTATATTAATCAGTGTGTCTGGGACTTCTGAAATTGATATGATACAATACAACTTTATTTATCCCAAGAGGGAAATTGATGTGCCAACATTCATAAAAACCCAAAATACATAAAACATAAAATTAAAAGTGATGTGTGGAAAGGCTTGGGGGAATGTGCAAAGATTTGGGGGGGGGGGGGGGGGGGGGGGGGGGGGGGGGGGGGGTAAACTGCACATCCACACCATTGATGGGGACAGGGGTGTTCCTCTCCCCCTAAAGTCCACCACCAACTCCTTAGTCTTGTCAGTGTTAAGCTGCATGTGATTCAGCCCACACCACTCAACAAAGTCGTTGATTACACCTCTGTATTCAGCTTCCCTCCCCTCACTGATGCAGCTCACAATTGCAGTCATCTGAAAACTTCTGAGGTGACAGGAGATGGAGTTATATCTGAAGTCTGAAGATATTTGAAGATGGAGTTATATCTGAGGTGAGAATGGTAAACAGGACAGGAGGGAGGACAGTTCCCTGTGGGGCCCCTGTGTTGCTCATTACATGGCCGAGACACAGTCCTGTAGCCTGACATACTGTAGTTGTTCAGTCAGATAGTTGGTGATCCAGGACACCAATGGAGCATCCACCTGCATCTTTGTCAGTTTGTTCCCTTGCAGTGCAGGTCAGATTGTGTTAAAAGCACTGAAGAAGTCAAAAAACATCTCCAACTTAATGCAGTTAAAATGACATTTGGAACAAGTGGCAGTGTAAAGATTCAACCCATAGAAACAACATTTCAACGATGATGTACAACAATTAATCTCGACTGTAGTTGAAAAATGCTAAAACTGGGCAGTAACAAATGTTTATTGAAAAAAAAACAGCAGAGGGCAGTATATTCCTTTGAAGAGTCCACTTTCCCCCTATGTGATAATGTCTAATAATTCCATCTTTGCATCAGAAGATATAGAATATATTTACACTCATGACAAATATATTTACACTAAGAAGAACCTCGAGTTAATTGGCAAATAGTACTGTAGTTATCAAACCAACTGGACTGTCAAGCATTTAACATGTTTTGTGCTGCTTTATTTAAAAGATGTTCTAAAATTATTTCCTGATTTGAAATGACAATGTATAGTACAGATATCAACACTCTTTACATGAAGATCCATGGTTATAGCATTCCCAACATTAGAATGATCATTCTATTCTGAGAAGGCATTGATTGTATAAATAAACTTCATATTGCAGAGCCAATATCCTAGAATTATAATTTTAATTTAATTTTTGGCCATGCAATCTTTTTTTCTTTTCTTGCCATCAAAAGCCTATTTCATGCCAAATTTCAGAAAACCCTGATCTATTTAGTCTCTCAGCAATGGAACTACATTTGACACGGTCCCACATTATAGTGTAGTCAGGGAGGTTGAGACAGATGGCATCCAAGCTAAGTTGGCTAATGGGACCCAAAGGGAACTTGATAATAGGATGGTTGTGGTGGAATCATGGTTTTCTGATCATAAAGGCCCTGTCCCACTGTTCGAGTTCATTCCAAGAGCCATCCCGAGTTTGCCCTGATTTGAACTGGGAAATTTACGGTAATGGCCACTCGTCGGAACTTGGGACTCTCGTGGACATTTTTCAACATGTTGAAAAAGCTTCACGAGTCTTCCCATGCTTACCTGCCGATAGCGGGTCTTCCCAAATACCTGCCATTAGCGCTAAGAGACGTCCCGAGCTCCGACGTACCCGCTACGTTCATTCTCCGTGCTTACCACGAGTTTGATTTTTTTTTAAACTCGGGAGAGCTCTTGGAATGAACTCGTACCGTGGGACAGGGCTATAAGTCTGTGACTGGTGGTGTATCATAGGGATCAATACTGGGCACTTTGTCGTTTACAAAAACTATTGACATATGAGGTCAAAAAGTAAGTGTAGGGATGACATGAAAACCGGTGGCGTTGTGGAAGCGGGGAAGGTTGCATATAGATCAGATGGAAAGTTGAATGGAACTCATGCAAGGTAATACATTTTGGAAAGTCAAATCAGAGTCGGATATAAATGATAAATGGCAGGGTGATGTTATTCAGAGGGACCTTGGGGTTCCAGTCCATTCTTCCTGACAAAGGCAATACAAGTAGGCATGTTTGCCTTCATAAATCAGGACATAGAATGTAAAACCTGAGTGTAGACACAAAATGCTGGAGTAACTTAGCAGGTGAGGCAGCATCTATGGGCGAAGTTTCGGGTCAAGACCCTTTTTCAGACTGATGTCAGGGGAGGGGGCGGAACAAAGATAGAATGTAGGCAGAGACAGTAAGACTCATGGGAGAACTGGGAAGGGGGAATGGAAGGGGAAGGAGAGAGAAAGCAAGGGCTATCTGAAATTAGAGAAGTCAATGTTCATACCACTGGGGTGTAAACTACTCAAGCGAAATATGAGTTGCTGTTCCTCCAATTTATGCTGGGCCTCACTCTGACAATGGAGGCGGCCCAGGACAGAAAGGTCAGATTGGGAATGGGAGCGGGAGTTCAAGTGCTGGGCCACCGGTACATCAGATAGGTTAAGATGGACAGAGCAGAGGTATTCAGCGAAACGATCGCCAAGCCTGCGCTTGGTCTCGCCGATGTAGAGAAGTTGTCACCTGGAACAGCGGATACAGTAGATGAAGTAGAGGAGGTGCAAGTGAACCTCTGCCTCACCTGGAAACACCGTTTAGGTCCTTGGATAGAGTCGAGGGGGGAAGTAAAGGGACAGGCGTTGCATCT
Organism: Okamejei kenojei; assembly: GCA_035221665.1. NCBI lineage: Eukaryota > Metazoa > Chordata > Chondrichthyes > Rajiformes > Rajidae > Okamejei > Okamejei kenojei. Next base: position 127,286,169 of record CM069132.1, read on the forward strand.
CCTGCGGTTGCAGGGGAAAGTATGAGTTGACCAGGGAGTTACGGAAGGAAGGGGTGGAGATGGGAAGAAGTGGCCAGTAGTGGGATCCCTTTAGAGGTGGTTAAAATATTGGAGGACTATATACGAAGCTGATTACACCCTTGGTTAGTTGGGTAAACTTAGGTAGTTTACACCCCAGTGGTATGGACATTGACTTCTCTAATTTCAGATAGCCCTTGCTTTCTCACTCCTTCACCTTCCCAGTTCTCCCACTAGTCTTACTGTCTCCGCCTACATTCTATCTTTGACATCCCTCTGAAGAGTCTCGATCCGAAACGTCGCCCATTCCTTCTCTCCATAGATGCTGCCTCACCCGCTGAGCTACTCCAGCATTTTGTGTCTACCTTCGATTTTACCAGCATGTGCAGTTCTTTCTTACACAGTAAAACCTGAGAGGCCATTTTGCAAATTCAAAAAAAAAAGTAAAAAATTGGTTAAACTGTTCTGAACTACCATCTGCAGTTCTGGATGCCAATTTATAAGGATGATGTGGTTGAGCTGGAGAGAGTCGATGATATTGTCTGGTTAGGAGGACTGTTTATGGGAAGAGACAGATAAACTGGGCTTATTTCCCCTGGAGCAAAGGAAGTTGAGGAGTGACCTAACAAATGTATAGATGAAAGGGAAAGGAAGGGCAAGACCTAATTCCAGCAAATGGGCCAAGGTTTGTGGGGACGTATGGGCCAAATGGTCTGTTGACTACAATTACTCAAGATTTTACGTCATTTTGGATTCAACACTACTGTTGGTTAAAAGGTGAATTCACAGCAATTGTGTTTGAAAATGACTCATCTGCAAAGACTAAAAAACAATATTGGGATTCAGCTCAGTGTGGAAGTAGAGGTTATGTTCAACTGCAAATCTGATTGCTCATATTTTAAATCGTATTTTTCCAGCAATTGAAAAATCATAACTTAATGCAAATTACAAAAGGTAGAAATGTACCTGACAGTGTAGACGAAAAAGCCACAGAAAATGTAAAGTTGGAAATGAAGAATATATAGGCTTCTTCTGGATTCCAAGCTACTCCGCCTTAATATCTGCCCTGAAAAGAAAAGGAGAAATGAAAGATACTTTATACCAAAGCCAACATCGTAACACCCAGATTCCAAAAAAATGATCAATAGAACTGCAAATGAAAAATTCTCCCAACAACCCTCCTCCCCTCAATGCCTGCACCCAAACCCCCTCCACCCCCACCCACAAAACCGTCCCCACCCGTCATCTAACCTCGCTTCCCCTCCCCATGGCCACCTGCTGCCAACCCCCACCACCACCACCACCACCTGCCCCAGCCCCTCCCAGCTGAAATTTCAAACGGAATTAACAAATAATCAGTTTCAGAGAAAACTTTAAAAGCATTACACTAAATTTAAATATAGTCTTGCGAGGTCATATCTTGAATATCATGTGCAATTTTAGCTGCAATTAGTTAAGAAAGACAAGATTGTGCCAGAAAGAGTGCAAAGATTCACCATAAATACTTTAGATGGCACACCAAACCACATGATTGCTCCACAATCTCCAGCAATAACAAAAATAGTGCAGTATGCCAAATCTACTTAAATCAGAGTCATAGTAATACAGCGTGGAAACAGGTCCGTCGGACCAACTTGCCCACGCCGACCAATATGCCGCTACACTAGGCACCTGCCTGCTTTTTGGCCCACATTTCTTTAAACCTACTTATCCATGTACGTGTCCAAATGTTTTTTAAACATTGCAATAGAAACTGCCTCAACTACCTCCTCCAGCAGCTTGTTCCATACACCCACCACCCTATGTGTAAAAAAAAGTTACCCCTCAGGTTCCCATTAAATCTTTCTCCCCTCACCTGAAACCTATGTCCTCTGGTTCTCGATTTCTCTAGCGAGCAAAAGACTCTGTGTGTTCTATTCTTATGATTGTGTACACCACAAAAAGATCACCCCTCATCCTTTTGCGCTCTAAGGAAGAAAGCCCTAGCCTGCTCAACCTCACCCGATATATCAGTCCCTTGAGTCCTGGCAACATCCTGGTAAATCTTCTCTGACCCCTTTCAATAGTGACAAAATCTTTCCGATAACAGAGTGACCAAAACAGAACACAAAACTCTAAATGTGGCCTCACCAACGTCTGATATAACTATAACATGGCTTCCCAACTTCTATGCTCAATATTCTGACCGATGAAGGCCAATGCGCCCAAAGCCATTTTGACCACCCAATCCACCTGTGATGTCATTTTCAAGGAACCATGCACCAGTAGTCCTTGATCCCCCTGCTCCACAACAATCCCCAAAGCCCGACTATTCACTGTGTAGGCCCTGCCCATGTCAGACTTCCCAAAATACAACACCACATTTCTCTGCATTAAATTCCATTAGCCATTCCTCAGCCCACCTACCCAACCGATCAAGATACTGCTGTAATCTTTGACAGCCATCTTCACTATCTACAATACCAACCACTTTAGAATAATCTGCAAACTTGTTAATCATGCCGTGTATGTTCTCATACAAATCATTGATATACATGACAAACAGCAATGGACCCGGCACCGACATGCCACGAGTCACAGGCCTCTAGTCCAAAAAACATCCATCCATCATAACCCTCATTGCTTTCATGGTCAATTTGCCATCCATTCAGCTCTCTCTCCTTGGATCCCATGCGTTCTAACCTCACAAAGCAGCCGACCATGCAGAACCTTGTAGAATACCTTACTGAAATCCATATATACAATATCTACAGCTCTGCCCACAACCACTTTTTTTGGTTATCATCAAAAAACTCACAGCTTCGTAAGACACGACCTCTCAAAATAGACAATAGACAATTGATGCAGGAGTAGGCCATTCGGCCCTTCGTAGCACCGCCATTCAATGTGATTATGGCTGATCATCCACAATCAGTACCCCGTTCTTGCCTTCTCCCCATATCCCGATTCCTCTATCTTTAAGAGCCCTATCAAGCTCTCTCTTGAAAGTATCTAGAGAACTGGCCTCCACCGCCCTCTGAGGCAGAGAATTCCACAGACTCACACCTCTGTGTGAAAAAATGTTTCCTCATCTCCGTTCTAAATGCCCTGCCCCTTATTCTTAAACTGTGGCCCCTGGTTCTGGACTTTCCCCCCCCCATCATCTTATATGTTTCAATAAGATCCCCTCTCACCCTTCTAAATTCCAGTGTATGCATGTATCTTATCCCCAAGAATACACTCGAGTAACTTTCCGACCATAGATGCGAGGCTCACAGGCCCGTGGTTCCCTGACTTTTCCTACGGCACGTCTTGAACAGAGGCACACATCAGCCTCCAGTCTTCAACATGAAGATAATTATTTTATATTATAGCTTTTAATGTATGTTCCTGTAATTACATTAATCTCAAATTTTTAAGAGCAAAGGACAACCATAAATTTAATATGTCAACACAAGAAAGTGCAAATGCTGGGATCAAGAGCAAAACACAAAGTCCTGGGTTAACTCAGCAGGTCAGGAAACATCAGTGGAGGGAAAGGACAGGCAACGTTTTGGATCAGGACCCTGAGAAGATGCTCCCTCCTCCGATGCTGCCTGATCCAGTCTCAGAGTTTTGCTCAATTTACTCATTCATTAATTCAATGTAATATACTATATTGTTTATATAACAGGAATATACAAATATTAAACATTTCCTATGTATATCGACATTTCTGTGCAGTGATGCAATACATTTTGAACTTATGTGGTGCTCCAAGGAAGACAGACCCTTTAATCCTCAAAGACATAGTCAATTTGGGCTTATGGGGCATTATCTATATATGCATTTAAATGGACAAGGGCTGATTATGGATAGTCAGCATGGTATTGTACCTGGGAGATCGATCTCATGAATCTTTTATGAGTACTTTGAAGACATGAGCAAAATGGTTCATAAACACAGATATGTCGACGTTGTATATATGGATTCCAGCAAGGCATTTGACAAGGTTCAGCATGGTAGGCTACAATGGAAGGTTAGATCGCAAGGGGTCCAAGGAGAGATAGCCGACTAGAGAGAAAATTGGCTTCATGGAAGGAGATGGTGGAAGGGCTGGGACTCGTGCCCAGAATCTGCATGTGTGAAGCCAAGAACGTCATGGAAAATGCCTGAAATGTAATTTAAGCTGAACAGCACAATGGACTGAGCAATAGTTGAGGAATTCTGCCCATGGATAAAATATCAATGTTCTGCAGTCCCAGAACAGCGGTAAAAGGCAGCACCAGTCTTTCAATGGCAAGTCTATGGCTTGCAAATACAACATCCATGAAGCCAATCACATTCTGAAAAATTAATACTGAAAATACAACTATTTTCCACATCCCCAAAATAAAACATGAAATATTTTCAAAGTTGTAAGATGAAGCCCAAAAGGAGTGCAACATTGTGAAAGCAATAGAAAAATGTTTCAGTGCACATTATCTCTAAAATAAAATGACATTTCAAATCATAACAAGTATCCCTCCCCCACCATGAATATTCAAAAATATTTTTTTTAATTTTACACGTGTTACTACAGATAAAATTATTTTGTCATCTGGGAAATAGCAGCAGTACAGAGATTCATCAAAAGTATTTAATTACTGAGGAACAAAACATTGGCACTCAATCAAGAAGAACTGGCATTTTAAACATACATATTTCAGATACAAATACAACAAATCGATTACTTCTGCTATTTGTCAAAACTATGAATAGTTTTTTTGAAAAAAAGACATAAATCATTTTGTTAAAGAACCATCACATGGAATATTTTGACTTTGGTGCTTTGCATTAAAAAATCTACTCAATCTAAAAGCCAAATTTGTAATCTGTAAGACAAATTTGAAGACAATATATAAATGACGTACGCAAATGTAGATGGGTAGGTGAGTTTGCAAATAAACCAAGATTGCTGGGGTCGCGGACTGTGAAGAAGGATGTCAAGGTATACAATAGTGTATAAATCAGCTTCAGAAATGGCAGGTGATGATTAATCTGAGCAAGTGTGACGTATTACACTTTGGGAGGTCAAATGCTTGGGGAAAATATACGATTCATGCCAAGATGCTTTACAGCATTGATGCATAGAGGAATCTTGGGCTCCAAGTCCATAACTCCCTGAAAGTGGTATCACAAGTACAAAAAGTGGTTTAAAAAAAGGCAAATGTTCTGCTTGCCTTCGTTGGGCAGGACACTGAGTATACGAAAATGGTCAAAAAGTTCTGAAGTAACTCAGTGGGTCAGGGTGCATATCTGGAGGCCATGGATGTGACATTTTGGGTTGAGACATCACCCATCCATGTACTCCAAAGATGCTGACTGACCCACTGAGTTCCTCCAGCACTATGTGTCCTTTTGTGTGTTCTCCAACATCTGTAGTTCTTTGTTTCTATATTGAGTATAAGTGTCAGTAAGTCATGATGCAGCTTTATTGGAGTTTGGTTAGGTCACATTTGGAGTATTGTGTGCAGTTCTGGTCACCTCATTCCAGGAAGGACCCATTTCTTGTCGTCAGAGATATTGCCTGTCCCGCTGAGTTACCAGCATTGTGTGTCTACCTTGGATACACTTAGATTGTTTTCCCTGGGACACCTGATAGAAGTATATGACATTATGATACGAGTCATTGATTGGGTCGACAGTCAGAACTTTTTTTTCCCCAGGAAGGAAAAAGATTTCCGGTGAAAGAAGCAAAGTTTAAAAGGAAGTTTTTTAAAAAAGATATGAACATAGAGGGTGGCGAGTGCTGGGGTGGTTGAGGCAAGTCAAGTCAAGAGTCAAGAGAGTTTATTGTCATGTGTCCCTGATAGGACAATGAAATTCTTGCTTTGCTTTAACACACCAGCACATCATATGCGATGGTGGCAATTTTGAAACATTTAGATGGTCTTAGCATTTTATTCAATGCAGACATCGTGGGCTGAAGGGCCTGTTCCGATGCTGCACAGTGATCTGTTCAAACGTTTGTGATGAAGGACATTGTTAATTCTAATTATCAGCCAAAGGCATATATGGAATTAGTTTGCCCATGCAATCAGTTCTTGACTCACCTTTATTGACCATCTGTAAATCGGAGGGGGAAAGAGCATATTTTCATATACTGATGATATGAAAATAGGCCCGAGAGATTTGAGGGTATTTGAAATAAGTAGGTCAATTGAGTGTCCAAAAACTTTGCAATGGAGTTTAATATATTAAAACTTGAGGTCATGGATTTTGTGAAGAAGAATCAAAAGGCAGTTATATAAATGGAGAGAGAAAACTGAGGAACAAAATATTTTTTTTTAAGAAGGAACTGCAGATGCTGGAAAATCGAAGGTATTCAAAAATGCTGGAGAAACTCAGCAGGTGAGACAGCATCTATGGAGCGAAGGAAATAGGTGACGTTATGACGGAAATAGGAAATTCCGACTGATGTGGGTGTGGGGGGGCGGGACAGTGGGCTGTGGAAGAGCTGGGAAGGGGAGGGGAGGGGAAGAGGGAGAAACCAGGGACTACCTGAAATTGGGGAAGTCAATGTTCATACCGCTGGGATGTAAACTACCCAAACAAAATATGAGGTGCTGCTCCTCCAATTTATGGTGGGCCTCATTCTGGCCATGGAGGAGGCCCAGGACAGAAAGGTCGGATTCGGAATGGGAGGGGGAGTTGATGTGCCGAGCCACTGGGTGATCAGGTTGGTTATTGCGAACCAAGCAGAGGTGTTGGGTGAAGCAATCGCCAAGTCTACACTTGGTCTCACAGACGTAGAGCAGCTGACACCTAGAGCACCCCCCCCCATTCAGTAATTCAGGATAAAGGAGACTAGGAAGTCTTGGGAAAATTGAATTGTCACTGTTTTTATTTATTAATTTTTTTAACGGAGAGAACAATCTGTGCATGTGTGGTTTAATTTTTTTTAAGCCGACTGAGCGCCTACGCTGAGTAATTACTCACGGCAGGTGCCTGATTGGTCTCATTGCTGTAGATCAGCTGACATCTAGAGCAGCGGATGCAATAGATGAGGTTGGAGGAGGTACAGGTGAACCTCTGCCGCACCTGGAAAGACTGCTTGGGTCCTTGGATGGAGCCAAGGGGGGAGGTAAAGCGACAAGTGTAGCATTTCCTGCGGTTGCAAGGGAAAGTGCCAGGAGAGGGGGTGGTTTGGGTGCGAAGGGACGAATTGACCAGGGAGTTATGGAGGGAGCGGTCTCTGTGGAAAGCCAAAAGAGGAGATGGGAAGATGTGGCCAGTGGTGGGATCTCGTTGGAGGTGGGGAAATGTCGGAGGATTATCTGTTGTATGTGATGGTGGAAGGTGAGGACAAGGGGGACTCTGCCCTTGTTACGAGTGGGGGTGGGGGGAGAGATGGGGAGTGAGAGCAGTTACAGGGTATAGAAGACTCCCTGGTGAGAGCCTCATCTATAGTAGAAGAGGGGAACCCGCGTTCCCTAAAGAATGAGGACATCTCCGATGCCCTGGTTTGGAACACCTCATCCTGGGTGCAGATGCGGCATAGACTGAGGAATTGGGAGTAGGGGGATGGAGTCCTTACAGGAAGCAGGGTGGGAAGTCAGTGGGTTTATACTAGATGTTGGTCAGTAGTCTTGTCAACTGCGATGGAGATAGTGAGGTCTAGAAATGGTACGGAGATGTCGGAAATGTATTTGAGTGCTGGATGGAAGTTAGTGGTGAATTGGATGAAGTCAGTGAGTTGTGTATGGGTGCAGGAGGTAGCACCAATGCAGTCATCAATGTAGCGGAGGTAGAGTTCGGGGATTGGGCCACAGTACGCCTCAAACAAGGATTGTTCGACGTACCATACAAAGAGGCAGGCGCAGCTGGGATCCATGCACGTGCCCATAGCTACGCTTTGGATTTGGAAGAAGTGGGAGGAGTCAAATGAAAATTTGTTACGGGTAAGGACCAGCTCCGCTAGGCGGAGGAGAGTATCAGTAGGCGGGGATTGGTTGGTTCTGCGGTTGAGGAAGCAACGGAGGGCTTTAAGACCCTCCTGGTGGGGGATGGAGATGTAGTGTGACAGGACATCCATGGTGAAGATGAGGGAATGGGGGCCTGGAAAACTGAAGTCATGGAGGAGACGAAGAGTGTGTGAGGTGTCTTGAACATAGGTAGGGAGGGATTTAACCGGGGGGGGAATAGGATGGAGCTGAGGTATGTGGAAATAAGTTCGGTGGGACACGAACAGGCAGAAACAATGGGTCTGCAGGACAGTCAGGTTTGTGGATTTTGGGGAGAAGGTAAAATCGGGTTGTGCGGGGCTGGGGAACGATGAGGTTGGAGGACAGAGAGCCGGAAGTGATGAAGCCAGTGCTAGAGATAATGGCCTGGCGCTCGTCTGTGGGGTCATGGTCCATGGATAAGTAGGAGGAGGTGTCTGAGAGTTGGCGCATGGCCACAGACTTGTAGAGATCAGCACTCCAGACAACCACGGCACCACCCTTGTTGGAAGGTTTGATCACCCAGTCTGGGTTGTTGCAGAGTGAGTGGAGGGCTCTATGTTCGGGCGGGGGAGAAGGTTAGAGTGAGAAAGGGGAGTGGAGAAGTTGAGTCGGTTGATGTCCCGCCGGCAGTTTAAAATAAAAAGGTCTAAAGCAGGTAGATGGCCGTGAGGGGGAGTCCAAGAGGAGGGGGTCAGTTGGAGACGGGAGAAGGGGTCATCACTGGGGGGCAAGGACTCCTTCCCATGGAAAAAACAATTTGATGTGGAGGCGATGGAAGAAAAGCTCCAAGTCGTGGCCGACGCAGAACTCATTGAGGTGGGGACGGAGGGGAACAAAGGTGAGGCCTCTGCGGAGGACAGGCCGTTCGGTATCCGAGAGGGGGCGGTCAGGGGGGATGGTGAACACATGGCATGGATGTTACATGCACAAGAACCGGGGCCGGAGGAAGGCAGGTGATTGGACTGAGGTCGAGGCGATGTCTGGTGGTCAGGGAGGAAGGGGATATGAGGACTATAGTGTGGGTGGGGAGTAGCTGGGGTCACATGGTTTAAGGGGGAAGGGGAAGACCCAGTGGAACAACCACTGAGGTTCCCTGTGTTGGGGGGAGCACTAGGACCCAGCACAGTTAGACTCCATGATGTCAGAGTCTGCTGCGTGGAGACTTCAGGCCCGGGGCTGAGCCTAGGATTCAGGTAAGGCGACGGCTGCGGCTTACATTAAGGCGGTGGAGTGGCGAGGGTCGGTAGAGTCGATGGTGAAAGCCCGTGGGAAGTCCTGGTCAGCGGGCGAAGCGTAGGAGATCCCAGTCAGCGGATGGCTGATGAGGCGGCGAGGTTCAGCGGTCCCGTGGAGGCGGCGAGGTGAGGCGCTCCCGGTGAGGCGGCGAGAATTTTGATGTTGGGAAGGAATGTTGGTGTTCTTGTGCATGTAACATTAAAAGGTTAGATTGCAAGCTGTTGGGAAACATATTGACCTTTACTGTAAGAGCTTATAAATAGAGTATTGTTAGAATTACATAGACACTCAACACACAAGGGCTGGCATTTGAGGCTGCACAAGTAATACAGTGCACAGTTTAGTCCCCTTAATGATATACAAGCATTGGAGGAAGCCAGCTACTTCCTGGGATGAGAGGGATCTCCAAGAAACATTCCGAGGTGTTTCTCTCTTTTGAAAGAGACATAGGAACAAAATGAAGGAGCAGACACATGAATAGAAAAGATTTGATGGGATACAGGCAAACGCAGGTAAATGGGACTAGCTTGGATGGGGCATCTGTGGTTCAATCGTGCACCTAGGTTCAGCCAAATTATTTTTTTGCATACGGATCAGTAAGATTATTGACACACACAAGTATACTCCGCATTAAAGTGCAAAATGCACAGAAACGACCCATTGAGTCCACGTGCAAGAATCGCCAGGTTTTGGTGATATTTTCAAAGGACAGCTGTAGCTGGCCATAAAACTTTGTGCAGCCAGTACCAGGATCCGGATTGCCCAGAAACCTCGCCCGGCCACCATTTAGTCTTCGTGCCCTGGGAGCGCCTCTCGGAGCCGACCCTGAGGGTGCAGCATACAAGACCCCCGATCCATCTTACCGGCCCTTCGTTTCTGCATCTGCCGTTGAATCCCTCTACTCTCCTCTCCAGTTCCCGGTCCACAGGGATAAGCAGGAGATGAGGCTCCCAATCCAGGCGTGACGAGTGACTCAGGCTTGCTGCTATGGTATCGTAGCAGGCCATCGAGAGTTCTACTGCTGCACCCAACCCCCCAGGAGTTCTTGCTACACATGAACGAGTTGGGCTGTAGGGCGTGTTTCTATGCTGTATGACCATGATTCCCGACTCAGCACTATTACCATCCGTTCAGGGACTATATCAGTTGGCTGGACAGTATCTGTTGGCTTTGTGAGTAGCCAGATTCTGGGAAGTAATCAAGTGCCTTTTTCTAAATGAGGAAAATCATTAAACTAGTTAAAATAAAACTATTATGGACATAGTGAAGCCCTCAACGATCATTAAGATTGCACAAATGCAGTCCGAGATGCCATTTCTCATAAGACTTATGGGCCTGTCCCACTTAGGCGATTTTTCAGGCGACCGCAAGTCAAGTTGCAGGCATTCGTCTGAAAAACCGGCAACTGGAACGGCGACTGTCAGATTGGAACACACACACACACATCACTTCCTTCTCCAGCCCGTATGCAGGCGGGGGACAGGGCAAGCGGGGGGAGCACTGTCTGAATTAAATTCACACGGTGCAAAGCCAATGTGATACAGACATACACTGCGATGAACAGGAAAATTGGAGTTGTAATTAAGATGGCTAAAGCACAGTGTACGGTACTCCACATACTCTTCACTCTACCTCATTCAGTTATTCTGTTATTGCACTTGGGTATTTCATGATACATCACTTCAGATTGCATCACAATCTTTGCATCATTCTGTTGTGTTGCCTTTGTTAATGTATTTATTGTTGTATCAATCATTATCACATCTACTACTTGCAAAATAATCACCACAAATCAGCACCATATTTCCCCCCACAAATTGGTCTTCATTGATGGTACAAGGGTAGAGAGAGTCAGCAGCTTCAAGTTCCCAGGTGTGCATATCTCCGTAAATCTATTCTGCACATAACACATTTATGCAACCACAAAAGCTCACCAACATCTCTACTTGCTTTGAAGGCCGAGAAGATTTGATAAATTAATGAACTGTTTAACTTCTACAAGTATACAGCACAGAGCATATGGACTGGTTGCATCACAACCTGGTTCAGCGACTCGAACAAACAAGAACAAAGGAGTTTATAGATTTGCAGACACTGCCCTGCCCATGACATGCACTCTCCTCCAAAGGGATCTGTCAGCACCACCTGAAAACATCAGGTAATATCTTCAATGATCCACACCATCCTGCCCAAAGATCCTACAGCGGAGCAAGATAGACCACTCCTTCTAAATGCAATGGGCTGACGTGTAGTACGCAACGGAGTCGAACGTGGGCCTTTTTTTCATCCATTTCAGTAACCCCGACCCGAACCGACTCGCGATGTAATCAACGTTGCGGGGAAACAGTTTGTGTTAATAAATTATAATTCTGAAAATGAGAAGAATTTTACCAAATAACTTTTATTTTTACGAGGATGTTTCCATAACCGGCTTCCATCTCCGCACTAGTTATCTTTGCTCCGCTATGGGATCTTTGGTGCGAAGACGGAAGCCGGTTATGGAAATGGGGCCGAAAATTACCCATGAATCTGCCTATGACCGTACTACGTCTTTTTCGTTGAGTGCTCTGTCTTGCTTACTATAGGATCTTTGATCCTGCCTATGCTTTGATTTAACTCTTACCATCAGGAAGGTCGTACAGGAGCATGGGAGAACCAGGATCATCAGGCTGCAGAATCACTTCTTTCAAGCAACCTTCAGGCTATTGAATACTACACAACACTCAACTCAGCAATTATGATCTACTATGCACTGTCTTTGGTTGCACTATGGACTTGATGAAGGAAACTCAAGCACAATTACGCAGGCAGAGGAAGATACGGAGCCCATCCAGCCAAGAAAACCAGCAATGGAGAAAAAGATCAGCGGAAGAAAACCTTGAGTCAAATGGCCTGGAGCCTCGGAGAAGAAAGAATGGGAGACCATAAATGTAGACCTGACCCATATCTTACAGGGACTAAGGGGTACAGTTGAAAGAAAGCTTGATAAGATGAGGGACATCATCTATGGCTATGGAGCAGAACGATATGGAATAAGGGAGAAAAAGGAAAAGGCACCAGCTTTGGAAAAAAAAAAGTCCAGACGGCAAAAGGAGATGGAATGCCTAATCCGGGAGAGAAGGCAGTTCAAGAAGCAGTGGAGGAAGGCATCTGATAGTGAGAAGGAGGGCATCAACATTCTCCAGGGAAACATCAAAAAACCGTTAAGCAACGGTTCCTGTGGAGGCTAATGAGAGTGGCTTGGGAGAAGAAAGTCATACCCAAAGCATGGCGCAGGGCAGGAGGAATCCTGATTCCGAAAGAGAAGGAATCCACAGATTTCAGCCAATTCCACCCTATCAGTCTCCTCAATGAAGAGGGTAAGATTTTCTTCAGCATCATAGTTCAGAGGATGACCAGCTATTTAGAGAGAAACAACCTTGTGAATACAACAGTCCAAAAAGCAGGCATCCCAGGGTTCTCTGGATGTCTCGAACATACCAGCATGATTTGGCACCAAATCCAGACGGCAAATAAAAATGATCTGCATGCCGTTTTTCTTGACCTTGCCAACGCGTTCAGAACTGTCCCTCACAGTTTCCTCTGGGCATCCTTTGACTTCTTCAGGATACCAGAAACTATCGCAAGCCTTGTCAAGGCTTATTTTCAAGATCTGCAGCTCTGTATCACCACACCTGACTTCACAACCACATGGCACTGCATGGAGATTGGCATTATGGCGGGGTGTACCATCTCCCCATTGATTTTTACAAGGGCTATGGAAGTCATCATAAGGGTCTCCAAGTGGGTAGTGGGTGGCGAGCGGCTGAAGTCTGGAGTCCGTCTACCATCCATCAGGGCCTACATGGATGAAATGACAGTCATAACAACAACAGCACCTTGCACCAAGCGCCTTTTAGGGAAGCTTGAAGAGAACATCACTGGGGTTAGAATGAAATTCAAGCCATCCAAATCAATTAGCATTTCTATAATCTAGCAAACTGACAGATCAAAGGTTCTTCATTGATCAAGAACCTATTCCAACTGTGTCAGAGATAACCATATAACCATATAACAATTACAGCGCGGAAACAGGCCCTCTCGGCCCTTCGAGTCCGTGCCGACCATTTGTTTTCCCCTAGTCCCATCTACCTGCACTCAGACCCCTCCATTCCCTTCACGTCCATATACCTATCCACTTTACTTTTAAATGTTAAAATCGATCCTGCCTCCACCACTTCTGCTGGAAGCTCATTCCACACAGCCACCACCCTTTGAGTAAAGAAGTTCCCCCTCACGTTACCCCTAAACGTCTGTCCCTTAATTCTCATGTCATGCCCTCTTGTTTGAATCTTCCCTACCCTCAATGGGAAAAGCTTATCCACGTCAACTCTGTCTATCCCTTTCATCATTTTAAAGACCTCAATCAAGTCCCCCCTTAACCTTCTGCGCTCCAAAGAATAAAGACCTATTAAAGACCTAAGAATAAAGAAGCCAATCAAAAGTCTGGGAAGATGGTATAACTCCAAACTGAAAGACACTGATCAGGCTAACAAGTTTAGGCAAGAGGTCATCAAAGGTCTGGCGAACATTGACCGATCCATGCTGCCTGGAAAGCTGAAAATTTGGTGCCTGCAGTTTGGGTTACTACCTCGCCTTGTGGCCACTAACCATGTATGACATCACCCTCACAAGAGTAGAGAAGATAGAAAGAACAATCAGCTCTTTCGTGAGAAAGTGGTTGGGTGTTCCTCGGTGCCTGAGCAGCGTAGGCCTGTACGGTCAGGGGGTACTCCAGCTGCCTCTCTCTAGTCTCACAGAGGAGTACAAGTGCACTAAAGTCAGACTAGAGATGACTCTCAAAACAAACCCTCCCACACGCCAAGGCCAGGAGGAGGGAGGGAGGGAGGGAGGGGGAGGCCCCCTTCCGCCGTCTTAAGCAGCAGCACCGCTTGGCCCCGCACCTTCCTGTTGGCTGGCGGAGGAGGGGAGGGGGTGGTGAGGAGATCCCCACTGTCTCCTCCTTTGGCGGAGGCACTTGGCAGTGGACAGGGACGGCCAAGGCAGCGGGGCGATGATACCATCCGTGCCTGATGAGCGCTGACCTTTCCTCCTCACCACCTCCCCCCCCCCCCCCTCTCTCTTGTACGCCCCCTTATCCTGGGACCTCTCCTCTCCACTGATCCCCATTCCTGCCTCTATTCAGTCCTCATTGACATCCCCTGTACTCCCCTCCCTATCTACCCCCCCAATCTATCCATCCTGCACTGATTTCCCTATCCACTTAGCATTGATTCTCCTGCCACCCCCTCCCCCACCCCACAAACAGCTTACAATGGCTTGTTCCCTTTATCATTGATGCTTTTTTTGCATATCTTTCATTCATTGTTCTTTATCTCTCCACATCACCGTCTATATCTCTCGTTTCCCTGATCAGTCTGAAGAAGGGTCTCGACCCGAACCGTCGCCGATCTCCTTCGCTCCTTAGATGCTGCTGCACCCGCTGAGTTTCTCCAGCCTTTTGTGTACCCTCTTGTTAGTTAGTGTAACGTTTAACCTGTCAGATGGGTATAGCCAGTTTTAACATAGAAACATAGAAATTAGGTGCAGGAGTAGGCCATTCAGCCCTTCGAGCCTGCACCGCCATTCAATATGATCATGGCTGATCATCCAACTCAGTATCCCGTACCTGCCTTCTCTCCATACCCTCTGATCCTCTTAGCCACAAGGGCCACATCCAACTCACTCTTAAATATAGCCAATGAACTGGCCTCAACTACCCTCTGTGGCAGAGAGTTCCAGAGACTCACCACTCTCTGTGTGAAAAAAGTCTTTCTCATCTCGGTCTTAAAGGATTTCCCCCTTATCCTTAAGCTGTGACCCCTTGTCCTGGACTTCCCCAACATCGGGAACAATCTTCCTGCATCTAGCCTGTCCAACCCCTTAAGAATTTTGTAAGTTTCTATAAGATCCCCTCTCAATCTCCTAAATTCCAGAGAGTATAAACGAGTCTATCCAGTCTTTCTTCATAAGACAGTCCTGACATCCCAGGAATCAGTCTGGTGAACCTTCTCTGCACTCCCTCTATGGCAATAATGTCCTTCCTCAGATTTGGAGACCAAAACTGTACGCAATACTCCAGGTGTGGTCTCACCAAGACCCTGTACAACTGAAGTAGAACCTCCCTGCTCCTGTACTCAAATCCTTTTGCTATGAAAGCTAACATACCATTCGCTTTTTTCACTGCCTGCTGCACCTGCATGCCTACTTTCAATGACTGGTGTACCATGACACCCAGGTCTCGCTGCATCTCCCCTTTTCCTAATCGGCCACCATTTAAATAATAGTCTGCTTTCCTGTTTTTGCCACCAAAGTGGATAACCTCACATTTATCCACATTATACTGCATCTGCCAAACATTTGCCCACTCACCCAGCCTATCCAAGTCACCTTGCAGTCTCCTAGCATCCTCCTCACAGCTAACACTGCCCCCCAGCTTAGTGTCATCAGCTTAGTGTCATTAACACCTATTATCATAAAATACCTTTAGAAATTTCTTTGCAACCTGTATATTTTGCTGTGGATAAACTATGTAGGAAGCAAGAGTGTTTCTGTAATAGCAATAACGATCCATGCTATGGCCATGTCATGATAATTTTCAGTCCTTCGCAGAAAACATGCTTGCATCAATCTGTAGTGTGCATGGTTAAGCACAAATCTTACCATGGTCCAGGATTTATTGACACAGGTTGATCATACGCTGAATAATCCAACCACAATTTTGTTGGGAAGTGGAAAGAAATAATAGAAATGGCATTAATTGCAATGTATAAAAAGAGTTGAGATACTGTATTGTAACTTTGCTGCATGTTATTGTTGTATATATCATGTCTTGATTGGTGAATATGTTTAGTTTGTGACTTTATTTGAAGCAGAAATAACATCTGAATGCTTAATTGAGCATAATTTCGACTGGTAACTACGCACTTCGATCGAGCACATTATCGCATGCGTCATGCAAGCCGTCTTAAATTGACCACATAAACTGTCATTTGGCAACCTAGAAAGCTGCCTAAATTGCCCGGCTGGCAACAGGGAAAAAAAGTTAAGTGAGTGCCCTGTACTTAGTATTGGGATTATTAATTTATTAAGTGTTATATTATCCGTGTGTATTGCCTTTCATGAGCCTGTTAAGCTGAAGCATGCAAGAATTTCATTGTTCTGTTATTGGTGCCTATGGCAATTAAACGCTCTTGACTGTATACTCTTGGAACTTCGTGCAAACAAGGAATTTCATTGCATCCTGATGTAATTGACAATAAACTAAACTGAATTCGACACAGAGTGCCTTGACTCGACACTAGAACACCTAACAGTCTGAAGAAGGGTCTCGACTCGAAACGTCTCATTCCTTCTCTCCAGGGATGCAGCCTGTCCTGCTGAGTTACTCCATCTTTTTTAGTCTTTCTTCTGTCCTAGTAATAGACTGGAGTTCTGCCATTAATACCATGCTACCATCCAATCTTATCACCAAATTAGCAGGACTTGGTGTCAGCACTCTTCTCTGCAACTGGATCCTTGACATCCTGACCAACAAACCCCAATCACTGAGGATATCCTCCTCCACGATAATCCTCAACACGGGGGCACCGCAAGGATGCGTTCTTGGCCCCCTCTTTTACTCTTGTACACCTTGACTGTGAAGCCATAAACAAATCTTATCCAATTTTCAAATTTGCAGACACCACCAATAATGATGAGACTGAGTGCATGAAGGAGATTGAGAACTGCGTGTCCTGGTGTCGAGACAACGACCTTTCTCTCAACGTCAGCAAGACAAATGAGATAATTATCCACTTCAGGAAGCAAAGTGGTACATGTACAGAGCTGCCAAGTTTTGTCAGAGCATTTCAGTATTATACCTGAAAATCAGTATTTCCTCACAGAGAGTGGTGAGTGTGGAATTCTCTGCCTCAGAGGGCTGTGGAGGCAGGTTCTCTGGATACTTTCGAGCTAGATAGGGCTCTTAAAAATAGCAGTCAGGGGATATGGGGAGAAGGCAGGAACGGGGTACTGATTGGGGATGATCAGCCATGATCACATTGAATGGCGGTGATGGCGCGAAGGGCCGAATGGCCTCCTCCTGCACCTATTTTCTATGTTTTTCTGCCTCTATGTTTATCACGATGCATCACAGTTTGGTTTAGGAACAGCACCATCTAAGACCATAAGAAATCACTGTGAATTGTGGACACAGCCCAGAACATTACTCAAACTAATGTCCCTTCTATTGACTCCATTTATTGGCAAGAACAGCCGCATAATCAAGGATGAGTTGCACCCTAGCCACTCCTTCTCCCCTCTCCCATCAGACAAAAAGTATAGAGGTGTGAAAAAATCACTCCATCGGACTCAGGGACAGTTTCTTCCCAGCTACTATCAGGCAACTGAATCATAGAAACATAGAAAATAGGTGAAGGAGTAGGTCATTCGGCCCTTCGAGCCTGCACCGTCATTCAATATGATCATGGCTGATCATCCAACTCAGTATCCCGTACCTGCCTGATCCCCTTAGCCACATCTAACTCCCTCTTAAATATAGCCGATGAACTGGCCTCAACTACCTTCTGTGGCAGAGAATTCCACAGATTCACCACTCTCTGTGTGAAAAAAGTTTTCCTCATCTCGGTCCAAAAAGCCTTCCCCCTTATCCTTAAACTGTGACCCCTTGCTCTGGACTTCCCCAACATCGGGAACAATCTTCCTGCATCTAGCCTGTCCAACCCCTTAAGAATTTTGTACGTTTCTATAAGATTCCCCGCTCAATCTTCTAAATTCTAGCGAGTACATGCCGAGTCTATCCAGTCTTTCTTGATATGAAAGTCCTGACATCCCAGGAATCAGTCTGGTGAACCTTCTCTGTACTCCTTCTATGGCAAGAATGTCTTTCCTCAGATTAGGAGACCAAAACTGTACGCAATACTCCAGGTGCGGTCTCACCAAAACCCTGTACAACTGCAGTAGAACCTCCCTGCTCCTATACTCAAATGCTTTTGCTATGAATGCTAACATACCATTTGCTTTCTTCACTACCTGCTGCACCTGCATGCCTACTTTCAATGACTGGTGTACCATGACACCCAGGTCTTGTTGCATCTCCCCTTTTCCTAATCGGTCACCATTCAAATAATAGCCTACTTTCCTGTTTTTGCCACCAAAGTGGATAACCTCACATTTATCCACATTATACTGCATCTGCCATGCATTTGCCCACTCATCCAACCTATCCAAGTCACCTTGCAGCCTCCAAGCATCCTGCTCACAGCTAACACTGCCCCCCAGCTTCGTGTCATCCGCAAACATGGAGGTGTTGCATTCAATTCCCTCGTCCAAATCATTAATATATATTGTAAATAGCTGGTGTCCCAGCACTGAGCCTTGCAGTACCCCACTAGTCACTGTCTGCTATTTAGAAAAGGACCCGTTTACTCCTATTCTTTGCTTCCTGTCTGCCAGCCAGTTCTCTATCCACATCAATACTAAACCCCCAATACCATGTGCTTTAAGTTTGCATACTAATCTCTTATGTGGGACCTTGTCGAAAGCCTTCTGAAAGTCCAGATATAACACATCCACTGGTTCTCCCTTATCCACTCTACTAGTTACATACTGGAAAAATTCTATAAGATTCGTCAGGCATGATTTACCTTTCGTAAATCCATGCTGACTTAGTCCGATGATTTCACCACTTTCCAAATGTGCTGCTATCCCATCTTTAATAACTAGCAGTTTCCCCACTATCGACGTTAGACTAACTGGTCTGTAATTCCCTGTTTTCTCTCTCCCTCCCTTTTTAAAAAGTGGGGTTACATTAGCAAAAAGTGGGGTTACATTAGTGTGGTACATCATCCTACCACAACCAGAGAGCGGTGCTGAACTACTATCTACCTCTTTGAAGACCCTCGGACTATCCTTGATCGGACTTTGTTGGCTTTACCGCACTATACATTATTCCCTTATTATGTATCTTTACACTGTAAATGGATCAACTGCAATCATGTATTGTCTTTCTGCTGGCTGGTTAGCACGCAACAAAAGCTTTTCACTATACCTCGATACACCTGACAATAAATTAAACTGTAAACAGTAGTTCAATCGTGATCCTTGGCCAGTCCAATTTAGAGGCCACCATACACAAAAAACAATTCTTACATCTGTTCCCACAAAGAAATTAATAAACACTGTCAAATCATAACCAGATATCAAGTAATTTAAGCACACAAATTGGCTTTGAAATCCATCTGTTAATCCATGAACATCATATGGGGCAACTATGAACCCATCTGCCTCAGAAAGGCAGTCAAAGAACATGCTCTCATTTCACTTAGACTATTGAGAAGGTCGTAATGGTGCCTATAAATCGTGACCACCAAGTTGAAGAACAGCTTCTTCTCATCAACCGTCAGGCTCTAGAACACTGCCAAACACTAACTCTACCTCAGTAACTCTGATCTTCTGTGAATTGTCTTTGGATGCACGATGGATTTGGTTTTGCACTACTATGATTACCTGGTATTACTTTTATTAATTATTATATTAATACCAATGTGTTATTGCATTAATTGGCCTATTATACCGCTGAAACTAATAACTGCATTGTACCGTTGCTGGCACATGACAATTAAACCCTATTGAATGTTTGAAAATTTATTGCTGTGCAATATCAGGCCTAGTTTCCACCTGAATCCCGAAAAGAAAAATGTTCCTGTCATCTCTGTGAGAATTAAAAGATTATCAACAGAAAGGTAAACGATAACCCTGCCATAAAGTACTACATTTCCAACAATAGGATGAATTCTAAATAATAGCGTCAGGTGTGGCTCAGCTGGTGGCATTGTTGCCTGAGCCGGAAGGTTCTGGGTTCAACTGCAACTGCAGCAAAAATCTAGGCTTGCATTCTATTACGACTCAGTCGGAGGTACTATTTTTGGATGAGACGTTCAATAAACATAAATACAATGAATGATCTAGTTTACTTTGGGGAACTTACTGCAAGCTGTGTTGTACAACAGGCTTCCAGCACATTGTCTTTTTTTTGCTACAAGGATTACATTTTTTTGGCTTTTAAAACGGGGAAACATTGTTAAATGAATGGGACAGGCAATAAATACAAATCTCCTTCTGAATATATATATCATGTTTCAGGACTTTCCCCAAAACAGGGATTAAGATTAGAAAATGAAGCAGGTTTTAAAAAGAATGAAGGTACATGTTGATTACAAAAGGAGGGCAGATTGTGAGAGACTCTTTTTGTTCAAGGATCATTAGATCAAAGAAGCACCAAGTGCAAAATTTAATGACAAGATTTATATCACAAAGCACGAGATACAATTTGTGGTGGCGTAAAATTAACTTTCAGTGATTGCAGTAGATTTTAAACTAATTGAATATTCAAGTTTAAATTAGACTATGTAGATGAATGATGGAATAAAGGATGCAACAGAATCCAACAAAAGAAAGTTCTGGAATAACTCAGTGGGTTAGGCAGTGGGTTACTCCAGCACTTTGTGTCATTTTTGTAAACCAGCATCTGCAGTTCAATGTGATTTGGGCTGGCGGGGATGTGGGCTTGATAAAGATAGGCAGGACAGAAATTAAACTCAATTATATTTATTCACAAGAGTCAAGAGTGTTTCATTGTCTTGTGTACCGAAACATAACAATGAGATTCTTAGAAGGAAAAAAAGACACCAAGTAACTGAGTGAATCAGGCAGAATCTCTGGAGAACATGGATAGGTGATGTGTCGGGTCGGAACCCTTCTTAAGACTGATTGTAAGGGGTGGGAGTGGGGAGAGAAAGCCTTGGTCCAGAAGGCCTTGGCAGACCAAGCACAAGTATTCTGTGAAATTGTTGCCAAGTTTGTTTGGTCTCGATAGGCCACAAGAAGCACATCAGAAACACCAGATGCCGTAGATGAGAAGCGGCGCACGTGAATCTGTCTCACCTAGAAGGACTGCAGGTTTCCCAAATGGAGGCGGGAGAGGAGATACAGGGACAGGTGTTACATATAACCATATAACAATTACAGCACGGAAACCTCCTGCAGTTGCAGGGGATAGTACCCAAGGAATGGATAGGAGAGAAATTCTTACTTGCAACAGCACAAGAGTTTTTTTTAAAATAAAAGTTGCAATTTGAATAATACTCCGAGTCAAAAGTTGTTTAAAATACAGACAAGTTTAAATTTGCCATTTCCCCCAAAGATTGTGTTAAATTGAATAACCTATTCCTGCCATCATACAAAACTCTCAAGTGTCCTGAGAATTAAGTTTTCCTGGATACAACTGACTTTCCTTTCTGACTGTGAACACAAAATAAGTGAATGTTATCAGATCTGGAAACAATAGCCTCAAAGACTAACTTTAGCCGTGAATAGAAATTTAGCATGCATTGGGTGATTAAGCAGTTCCAGGGAACAGAATGTCAAACAACAAAGGAGCAGTGAAGAAATCATGCTATTCTGTAAACTTGCACCATTTACTGTGCCACAGCCAATTCATGCCACAAGCTGTATTTAATGATGCTAGTATCGACAGTTCTCTTAATTCATATTTGGAACCATTTTCACAGATTCAGTACTTTTGTACCCATGTCAAATTTGTCCACACTTACTCGTGCATCCTGAGAATCAGATCAAGATTCAGCCACTACAGGGTTCATCTGGACATGCCGAGAAAGATGGTAGGCGTGGAACCAAAAGGAAACAACAGAATAATTTCATGCATCAGTAGGTTTTGAAGAGACTAATATTGCAATTGGAAATATTAATGATGCTCATCTTTATCTTTTTCCATATTTCTTACCACAATCCAAGCATAATGATTAACAAATTGACCTATAATCTTCTAAACCATGGAGCAAAAGCTGACACGTGGATTTAACCAAAATGGTATTTCTATTTGGCATGATCATGGGTTGAAAGGTCACCCCCAAATATCAAAATGTGATTTTTTTTCCCCATTCTGCCTGTATACTTAGTCATTTATATTCCAAACCGGCCCATAACCCAAAATCATTCGGCTCACAGGCGTATTTTATTATTTCAATCAATTTTCGCGACCTGGGTGCTATAGCCAGTCCCGGGGCAGACCACCCGGGAACTGCAGCTTGTCCAGGGGCTCACAGGCGACCTGGGAACTGCAGCCAGTCCTGGGGCTCGCAGGCAACCTGGGCGCTACAGCCAGTCCCGGGGCAGGCGACCTGGGCGCTACAGCCAGTCCCAGGGCAGACCACCTGGAAACTGCAGCTTTTCCGGGGGCTCGCAGGCAACCTGGGCATTACAGGCAGTCCCGGGACTCGCAGGCGACTTGGGAACTGCAGCTAGTCCCAGGGCACGCAAGCGATCTGGAAACTGCAGAAAACTAATTGAAAAACATGTGAAAACTATGTATTATTAGTATGTATTATTACAAATTTATGCATTATTAGTATGTATTATTTAGTTAGTATGTATTATTACCTCCATTTATTAACTATGGCGATAGATGTGGCCTGCCATCCGCTCACAAACACGTTTCCTAGCCCCTATACAAAAAAGGTTGCTGACCCCTGGTGTAGTAAATGTTCAATATTGAGAGGTTGCATTTGACCACTTTTTTCCAGCATTTGTTGCCCATCCTCACTGAAGTGGGTGCAGAGCAACCATTTTGGAAAATTATGTTCTCTTGCACCTACCCTTAATGACGGTGAAAAATTATGGGTTTGGAAGGTAATGTCAAAATTACTAAGACGTTTCAGTGTCTCTACCCAGAGATTACATACTGTGCACAGCTGTGTCTCAGTTTCTGACAATTTTTGTGCTAAAATCTTCAGCTTTAGATATGACCTAGTTTCTCCTCTTGAAATTTGCTTACTCTGCAGCCCTGGAACTCCTTGCCTCGATGTGCTTGACTCTTCATTGCTTCCACAGGTTATGGACAATAAATACTGGTATGGCAGTCACATCTCATCAATCAATTCATTTATTTATCCCTTTACCTTTAGTCTCCCCAAATTTGTCTTTTGTGCTAGTTTTTGAGATAACCCACAATATATCTGGACTGGTATTTATTCTTCTATTAAGCTACCTGTAATGTTTGCAATTTACTAATGGCCCAATAAACTATGCGTTGTTTTGCATGAAATAATATTAATGGACAGAAGTGAAGAGAAGCTGACAATTCAGAATGAGACAAAGTACTGGAATAACTCAGCAGGTCAGGAGGCACTTGTGGGGAACATAGTTAGGTGATGTTTCAGGTCTGGTCTCCTCGTCAGACTGATTGTGGAAGTGGGAGAAATCTGCAAGAGAGATGTGTTGGCCAAAAACTGACAGGTAATAGGCACATACAGGTGGGGGTGGGCAGGGGTGATAGGCAGATGATTGGACAAAGCCAGAAATATAAAGACAGAAGGCGTGATAGAAATGGATTGAAGCTTTGCGAATTGTGAAGTAGAAGGAATGTAGGTGGAAGGTAAGAGGGAGGGGTTTATTTACCTAAAATCTGAGAACTAACTGGGAAATTGAGAGGAGGGGATAGCATGTTTGCAAAGCAGAGTAGGAGGAAGTGTAGTCCAAAAAAGTTAGTAGGTTTTTTAAGAAGACGTCAGTCGAAAGCCTGTCCCCGATAGGGACAGATACTTAAGGAAGTAGCCCCAGAAATAGTGAATGCATTAGTGATAATTTTTCAAAACTCTTTAGATCAGAATCAAACTACTCCAGAGTTCCTGAGGATTGGAGGGTAACTAATGTAACCCCACTTTTAAAAAAACGGGGGGGGGGGGGGGGGGGGGGGGGGAGAGAGAGAAAACAGGGAATTACAGACCAGTTAGTCCAACATCGGTAGTGGGGAAACTGCTAGAGTCAGTTATTAAAGATGGGATGGCAGCACATTTGGAAAGTGGTGAAATCATTGGACAAAGTCAGCACGGATTTACGAAAAGTAAATCATGTCTGACGAATCTTATAGAAATGTTTGAGGATGTAACTGGTAGAGTGGATCAGGAAGAACCAGTGGATGTGTTATATCTGGACTTTAAGAAGGCTTTCGACAAGGTCCCACATAAGAGATTAGTATGCAAACTTAAAGCACACGGTATTGGGGGTTCAGTATTGATGTGGATAGAGAACTGGCTGGCAGACAGGAAGCAAAGAGTAGGAGTAAACAGGTCCCTTTCAGGATGGCAGGCAGTGACTAATGGGGTACCGCAAGGCTCAGTGCTGGGACCCCAGCTATTTACAATTATTATTAATGATTTGGACGAGAAAATTGAATGCAACATCTCCAAGTTTGCGGATGACACGAAGCTGGGGGGCAGTGTTAGCTGTGAGGTGGATGCTAGGAGGCTGCAAGGTGACTTGGAAAGGCTGGGTGAGTGGGCATATGCATGGCAAATGCAGTATAATGTGGATAAATGTGAGGTTATCCACTTGGGTGGCAAAAACAGGAAAGTAAACTTTTATCTTCGGTATTCACCAAGGAGAAGGATATTGAACTCTGTGAGTTAAGGGGAAAAAGTAGAGTAGCTATGGAAACTATGAGATTCAAAGAGGAGGAAGTACTGACACTTTTGAAAAATATAAAAATGGATAAGTCTCCAGGTCCTGACAGGATATTCCCTAGGACATTGAGGGAAGTTAGTATAGAAATAGCAGGAGCTATGACAGAAATATTTCAAATGTCATTAGAAACGGGAATAGTGCCGGAGGATTGGCGTACTGCGCATGTTGTTCCATTGTTTAAAAAGGGTTCAAAGAATAAACCTAGCAATTATAGACCTATTAGTTTGACGTCAGTGGTGGGCAAATTAATGGAAAGGATACTTAGAGATAATATATATAAGCATCTGGATAAACAGGGTCTGATCAGGAACAGTCAACATGGATTTGTGCCTGGAAGGTCATGTTTGACAAACCTTCTTGAATTATTTGAAGCGGTAACCAGGGAAATTGATGAGGGTAAAGCAGTGGATATTGTCTATATGGATTTCAGTAAGGCCTTTGACAAGGTTCCCCATGGAAGGTTGGTTAAGAAGGTTCAATCTTTGGGTGTTAATGGCGGAGTAGCAAGATGGATTCAACAGTGGCTGAATGGGAGATGTCAGAGAGTAATGGTGGATGGCTGTTTGTCAGGTTGGAAGCCGGTGACCAGTGGGGTGCCTCAGGGATCTGTGTTGGGTCCACTGTTGTTTGTCATGTACATCAATGATCTGGATGATGGGGTGGAAAATTGGATAAGTAAACTATGCAGATGATACTAAGATAGGTGGTGTTGTGGATAATGAAGTAGATTTTCAAAGTCTACAGAGAGATTTGGGCCATTTGGAAAAGTGGGCTGAAAGATGGCAGATGGAGTTTAATGCTGTTAAGTGTGAAGTTACATCTTGCAGGACAAATCAAAATAGGACGTACATGATAAATGGTAGGGAATTGAGGAATGCTGTGGAGCAGAGGGATCTAGGAATAACTGTGCATAGTTTCCTGAAGGTGAAATCACATGTAGATAGGGTGGTAAAGAAAGCCTTTGGTGTGCTGGCCTTTATAAATCAGAGCATTGAATATAGGAGTAGGGAAGTAATGTTAAAATTGTACAAGGCATTGGTAAGACCAATTCTGGAGTATGGAGTACAATTTTGGTCGCCTAGTTATAGGAAGGATGTCAACAAAATAGAGAGAGTACAGAGGAGATTTACTAGAATGTTGCCAGGGTTCCAGCAACTCTGTTACAGAGAAAGGTTGAACAAGTTAGGTCTTTATTCTTTGGAGCGCAAAGGTTAAGGGGGGACTTGATTGAGGTCTTTAAAATGATGAAAGGGATAGACAGAGTTGACGTGGATACGTTTTTCCCATTGAGGGTAGGGAAGATTCAAACAAGAGGGCAAGACATGAGAATTAAGGGACAGAGGTTTCGGGGTAACGTGAGGGGGAACTTCTTTACTCAGAGGGTGGTGGCTGTGTGGAATGAGCTTCCAGCAGAAGTGGTGGAGGCAGGATCAATTTTAACATTTAAGAGTAAAGTGGATAGGTATATGGACGTGAAGGGAATGGAGGGGTATGGTCTGAGTGCAGGTAGATGGGACTAGGGGAAAACAAATGGTCGGCACGGACTGGAAGGGCCAAGAGGGCCTGTTTCCGTGCTGTAATTGTTATATGGTTATATGGTTATCTGAATGGTGACCGATTAGGAATAGGGGAGATGCAACGAGACCTGGGTGTCATGGTAAACCAGTCATTGAAAGTAGGCATGCAGGTGCAGCAGGCAGTGAAGAAACGAATGGTATGTTAGCATTCATAGCAAAAGGATTTGAGTATAGGAGCAGGGAGGTTCTACTGCAGTTGCACAGGGTCTTGGTGAGACCACACCTAGAGTATTGTGTTTTGGTCTCCAAATCTGAGGAAAGACATTCTTGCCATAGAGGGAGTACAGAGAAGGTTCACCAGACTGATTCCTGGGATGTCAGGACTTTCATATCAAGAAAGACTGGATAGACTCGGATTGTACTCACTAGAATTTAGAAGATTAAGGGGGATCTTATAGAAACTTACAACATTCTTGAGGGGTTGGACAGGCTAGATGCAGGAAGATTGTTCCCGATGTTGGGGAAGTCCAGAACAAGGGGTCACAGTTTAAGGATAAGGGGAAATCTTATAGGACCGAGATGAGAAAAACATTTTTCACACAGTGGTGAATCTCTGGAATTCTCTGCCACAGAAGATAGTTGATGCCACTTCATTGGCTATATTTAAGAGGGAGTTAGATGTGGCCCTTGTGGCTAAAGGGATCAGGGGTATGGAGAGAAGGCAGGTACAGGATACCGAGTTGGATGATCAGCCATGATCATATTGAAGGCTTGAAGGGCCTACTCCTGCACCTACTTTCTATGTTTCTATATCAAGAAGGGGGAGATAGGTGTCACAGATAAGTTTAATTCCATTCAGAATGCTTAAACTGTGCATTCCTCGATTTATCACACAGGCAATGCACCAGACAGAGCAAAAACATTCATCGGCTGCATTTAATATTTACACACAACTACGAGATGCAGTCTGAGGAATAAAATGAAATTGAATGAAGTGAAATGTCTGCACAGAGGTGAGAATGAGGTAAAAAAAATTCCCTTGCAGTAATCCTGCATTTTTCGCAAACAAATGACCTCTCAATAATCCATACAGAAACTGTAAATCATTTCTTAATGGAACAAATATAACTCACTGGTATGAAAAAAGTGAAAGCGTACAGTCCGCAAACGATGGATATTGTTTGCCACAACTCTCCCTGGCAACACAAGAGCAAGCCTACCAAGCACTGTATACCAATTCCAACTGCTTTTGTTTAATATTCAAGTGAATACTGCAAGGCAAGGCTCCAATCTGTTTGGGGCAGTTCTGGACAATGGGCTTAAAGTGTTGAGCACTAACCGATATTAACATAAACAGTTGACATGCTGACTGAGTTGAGGTAAAAAAAAACATCTAAATTTAAAATTAGCCTTTTATGGTACAAAGTACGATTCTATCAAAGGTGGGGTTTTCTGGCAAAGTTGGCATGTATTGCCCTCAAGGTTGTGGTTAATTCTCTCAGATGTATGATTGAAGTGATAAATGTACTTGTGCAATGATGTTATTAAGTATACAGCTCACAGAACTGACACATATTCAAGGCTGGATGCCTTGTGATGCAGTCTTCAAGTCCCCTCAAAACTTGTGCCTCTTGCCGATTAACAGAGTTTAGAAATTTCCACCAAAATAGCATTGGGAAGCAGTACTCTTCCAACATATATCATCCCAGTACCCATTAACTCAAACGATTGTCCCGAAAAAGTCACACGGCTTGAAATTGCGAATTTCACACAAAACAACTTTGGATTCCTCGCATTTTTGTCAAATCAGAGGTGTAGCTATGAGCACTCACATGGGCCCCAGCTAACCCCATGCGTTATCACACTTCAGTACCCCTTGCCTGATGGGAGAGGGGGAGGGAGTCCCCTCCAGAGGGAGTGTCCAAGGTGAGACTCACCCTTGATTGTATTCAAGAATCTTCTTCTTCTTCTTGCGCATGGCGTGCACAGCCTAAAGTTGTAGGACAACTTGTTCTATTTGATCATGCATGCCGGGTTGATTGCATTCGTCGAAACACGGCGGACAACGTGATGGTTGCAATGTTCCATCTTCCACCCCAAGAGTCAAGAGTGTATTATTGTCATATGTCCCAGATTGAACAATGAAATTCTCATTTGCTGGGTGAGAATAGTACTTAAACGAGAGAAAAAAAGTTCAGTGTGTATATACAGTGGCTTGCAAAAGTATTCATACCCCTTGAACTTTTCCACATTTTGTCACGTTACAACCACAAACGTAAATGTATTTTATTGGGATTTTATGTGATAGACCAGCACAAAGTGGTGCATAATTGTGAAGTGGAAGGAAAATGATACATGGTTTCCAAATTTTATTACAAATAAAAAAATGAAAAGTGTGGCGTGCAAAAGTATTCAGCCCCCCTGAGTCAATACTTTGTAGAACTACCTTTCGCTGCAATTACAGCTGCAAGTCTTTTGGGATATGTCACTACCAGCTTTGCACATCTAGAGACTAAAATTTTTGACCATTCTTCTTTGCAAAATAGCTCAAGCTCAGTCAGATTGGATGGAGAGCGTCTGTGAACAGCAATTTTCAAGTCTTGCCAGAGATTCTCAATTGGATTTAGGTCTGGACTTTGACTGGGCCATTCTAACACATGAATATGCTTTGATCTAAGCCATTCAATTTTAGCTCTGGCTGTATGTTTAGGGTTGTTGTCCTGCTGGAAAGTGAACCTCTGCCCCAGTCTCAAGTCTTTTGCAGACTCTAACAGGTTTTCTACCAAGATTGCCCTGTATTTGGCTCCATCCATCTTCCCATTAACTGACAAGCTTCCATGTCCCTGCTGAAGAAAAGCATCCCCACAGCATGATGCTGCCACCACCATGTTTCAAAGTGGGGATGGTGTGTTCAGGGTGATGTACAGTGTTAGTTTTCCGCCAGACATAGCGTTTTGCATTTGGGCCAAAAACATCAATTTTGGTCTCATCAGACCAGAGCACCTTCCTCCACATGTTTGCTGTGTCCCCCACATGGCTTGTGGCAAACTGCAAACGGGACTTCTTATGGCTTTGTTTCAACAATGGCTTTCTTCTTGCCACTCTTCCATAAAGGCCCGATTTGTGGAGTGCACGACTAACAGTTGTGCTGTGGACAGTTTCTCCCACCTGAGCTGTGGATCTTTGCAGCTCCTCCAGAGTTACCATGGGTCTCTTGGCTGCTTCTCTGATCAATGCTCTCCTTGCCCGTCCTGTCAGTTTAGGTGGACCGCCATGGCTTGGTAGGTTTGCAGTTCTGCCATACTCTTTCCATTTTCGGATGATGGATTGAACAGTGCTCCGTGAGATGTTCAAAGCTTGGAATATTTTTTTATAACCTAACCCTGCTTTAAACTTCTCCACAACTTTATCCCTGACCTGTCTGGTGTGTTCCGTGGGCTTCATGATGCCCAAGGAACATTGTTTGTTCACTAATGTTCTCTAACAAACCTCTGAGGCCTTCACAGAACAGCTGTATTTATACTGAGATTAGATTACACATAAGTGGATTCTATTTACTAATTAGGTGACTTCTGAAGGCAATTGGTTGCACTGGATTTTATTTAGGGGTATCAGAGTAAAGGGGGCTGAATACTTTTGCACGCCACACTTTTCAGTTTTTTATTTGTAAAAAAATTTGAAAACCATGTATCATTTTCCTTCCACTTCACAATTATGCGCCACTTTGTGTTGGTCTATCGCATAAATTCCCAATAAAATACATTTACGTTTGTGGTTGTAACGTGACAAAATGTGGAAAGGTTCAAGGGGTATGAATACTTTTGCAAGCCACTGTATACACACACACACACACATATACTGGTGGCCTTACTGGTGGTGAAAGGTTGGTTTGAGTGATGTTAAGGGCTGCATCCACAATTCCCTGCAATTTCTTACAGTTTTGAATGGAGCTGTTCCCAAGCCATGCCGTGATGAATCCCGATAAAATACTTTCTATGGCACATCTGTAGAAGTTGCGGGGGTGTTGTTAGGGACCTCTAAGGAAGTAAAGGCATTGGTGTCCTTTGTTGGCCATTGCTTTGATATGGCTAGACCAGGACAAGTTGCTGGTGATATGTACACCTAGGAACTTGGAGCTTTCAACCATCTCTATTTCTGCACTGTCAATGTGTGTTTGCTTCCTGAAGTCGATCACTATTTTCTTTGTCTTACTGACATCGAGAGAAAGGTTGTTGCCTTGACACCAGGTTCCGAGGATCTTAATCTCCTTCCTGTACTCAATCATGTTATTATTTGATATCTGGCCCACAACGGTGGTGTCATCTGCAAATTTGTAAATCGAGTTGGATTTGGCTGCACAGTCATGGATGTATAAAGGAGTAAATAAGGGGGCTGAGAACACATCCTTGCAGAGCACTAGTGTTGAGGATTATTATCGAGGATTATTTGTCACTTATCCTCATTGAATGTGGTCTGTTGGTCAGGATGTCGAGGATTCAGTTGCAGAGATGAGTGCTAAATACGGCTGCTGGTTGTTCTGTGCAGTTCCTAATGATGCAGCAGCCAGGGATTTTATTATTGCGATCTGGGGTGCCATCTGATTAAATAGAAGAATACTTGATACGCTGAAGTTTTTTTCCCCTAAATTGTTATTGTCCTTTCAATAATGTATTTGGTGTTTTTGATGCAGTTGTATTTTGGCTTACCTTTTATTTACCGTGCTCCTACCTTGAGGTAAAAATGTATAGAAAATAGGAAGAATTTTTTGCAAATTGTTTTGGTTGAATATGAAGTGAGTGGGGGGGGGGGGGGGGGGGAAGATGTCCATTTCTTCCAGGTGCTTTGACAAGGAGATATTTCTCCTTGTACAGGTGGGAGGGGGAATACCCCTAAAAAAACCTCAATCAACCGAGGGCCAAACTTTGAACACCATCTGTGCTCCCGGCCAGACCCATGGTTTCCGAAGGAGTTGATTGCCAATGTCTCGGCTATCAAACCCAGTGGGGTATGCAGTCCAGAGGACAACTTCAATCTATTAGTAAGAGGGTGGGTTAGGCAAGAAACACATTTTCACATGAGGAACAATTAGTCTGACTGTAAAGTATGGAGACATTATACAGATTGTAAGGGAAATAACACAGAAAATGCTGGAGATACTCAGCAGGTCGAGCCATGTCTCTGGAGAGGAAAAACAAGTAATTGTCTCAGCTCAGTGATGCTGCCCAACCAGATGATGATTTTTAGCAGATGAAGATTTTAACTTGTGACTATCCAGTTAGTCTTGATGTTAACTTATTCAGCAATATGCTTTTTCAGGGAACTAACTTTGAATCTTTGTATTATTGATTCCTATTATTCCCAATGTTGGAGGAGTCCAGAACTAGGGGCCACAGTCTAAGAATAAAGGGGAGGCCATTTAAAACTGAGATGAGAAAAAACGTTTTCACCCAGAGTTGTGAATTTATGGAATTCTCTGCCAGAGAAGGCAGTAGAGGCCAATTACAGGATGAATTTGAAAGAGAGTTCGATAGGGCCTGAGGGACTTGCGGAATCAAGGGATATGGGGAGAAGGCAGGCACGGGTTACTGATCGTGGATGATCAGCCATTATCACAATGAATGGCGGTGCTGGCTTGAAGTGCCAAATGGCCTCCTCCTGCACCTATTTTCTATGTCTCCATGACTCCGTTCGGGCCAGTTGATTGCTGTGGGTTCACCCTGAGGAAGGCCAATCTTTTGCAATATTGACCCTGGGGAGAGGCACACTACATTTTGAGATGATGGTTGGCCTTCTGCTCAAAGCGAGCACAGAATGCATTAAGTTCATGAGGTAGGGCCGCACTTTCACCAGCGATGTTGCCTGCATTTGCTTTGCGGCCAGTTAGTATTCAGACCTTGCCACAGTCTACCGTTGTCTGAATGATTATACGAGGACTCATTTGTCCCAAGCACAAATCCAAATGTCCCCAATAGTTGCTAAACATGGCACAGGTGGCTCCAATTTCTTCAAATCACACGGGAACCAGAGACTAATCAACAAATATCTCCACGTTACTTGGAGACAAGGTCATGCTTTAAATTAACTGAAGTTGGTTGTAAATGTGCTGCTGCATTGTCACTTGCATCACAAGCATCTTCGAGTGCAAACCTACTTTGTACTTAAGTACGTGTAATTACTTTGTACTTACACTAAAAGTCGGTTGACAACCATGCACTGTATTTGAGTTCAGAAAAAGCTAAGTTTGCCTACATTTAGCATAGTGCAAATGAGCAAAAGAAAAAACAAGATCTCACTAAAGAATGAGGTATTACAGCTTTTCTCTACATTAAAAGAAAAACAATGCAAACTAGTCAACAGTTACAACAACAATGGAACACTAGAAGCTACAATTTTTTTGAATGCTTTTTAC
Source organism: Okamejei kenojei (assembly GCA_035221665.1). NCBI lineage: Eukaryota > Metazoa > Chordata > Chondrichthyes > Rajiformes > Rajidae > Okamejei > Okamejei kenojei. The sequence continues at coordinate 127,318,877 of CM069132.1, forward strand.
ATGCATCACTTCACGAAAACAACCAAATTTATTCTAAACAAAATCAGTACAGAATACATCACTGGCCATTTTGAGGACAGGTTTACTCAAATACAACACAAAATGTCCCCACTGGGAGTGAAACTATCTTATTTATTTTCACTATAAACAAGACAACATTTCAGAACATAACATCAACTTCCCATTGAGCTACACAATTCATCAAAGAATCAAATTCAAAGGTGGAGGAGCTTATTGCCAGATACACTGGGGTGCATGCATTGCAACTCCTTTTTCGCATGAAGTGCACAGAATAAACAGTATACATACAGTGATTCCATAGGTCAGCAACTCCACCACACAGGAACACGAGGCTATGGAGAGTGATGGATTCAGCCCAGTTCATCATGGACATATCCCCCCACACCATTGAAACCATCTGCATGAGGCATTGTCTCAACGCAACATCTATTATCAAGGATCTCCAGCATTCAGGACAAGTCCTCAATACTATCATCAGGCATGAGATATAACAGAGGTAACTAGTCAAAAGTAACTATTTTCCCCACAATCATTCCCACAATCAACTCTTGACTCTTACATTCCTGAACCAACCTAAACCTCATTATGTTTTGCAGCACTTGACTTTGAAATGTGTGATTTATATACATAAAATGTATATCTGTGTGTCATCAGATGCTGCATGCATGTGGTGCTGCTGCAAGCAATTTTAGATAGTACAATTCAAATAGAACAGAAAATGTTAAGTAACAGAATTTCTGAATGAGGCAGAATTCAGGAGGTAGAATAAGTGGTAGCACATCTGGGAAAGTGGTGCAAGAGAGTCAACAGCAAATTCAATTTCAATGTTGCTCTTGTTGTAGCACAAATGTTTAAGAAACTTCTCATGACAAACAAATCATGACAATATTCAAGGAAATACAAAGGTACATATCTCAGCCAATTCCAGAGTTTAGGAACTTGGTACCCACTCCATCCGGGAACCAATTACCTTCTGGAATGGTGAAGAGTCCAGAGAGGAATAGCACATATAGGGGTATGGCAAAGATAGATGGTCAGAACCTTTTCTCCAGTGTGGAAATGTAAAAGATGAAAGCAGAGTTTTAAGAATATTCAAAGGGCATGTATGTGGCAAGAGCCATGAGAATTTAAGGATGAGAATTTTAATATACAAGCATTGCTTACATTAATGCAAATTATTTTGTCTATTGGTAATGGCTCAACATGATTTTGTGCAAATTATAAATGTTTGGCATCAAAGAAATTGACTCAACTACACGTTCATGTCTGGAACATAGCAATGACATGAATGTGAATTTCAGGAGCAAAAGGAGAGTGAACATATTTATGAGATAGGGGAAAAAAACATCAAACCCGAGTTCTGGTTCATCCAAAACAGTCAAATTTAACAGCATGTTCATGAACAGCCTAGCTCCATTTCAGACTTTTTTCCAAATAAATATCCCCAAAAAAGTTATATATTTGTGATTCCAGTCCACATAGACCATTACCTCATCAAGCTATTTCAGAGCATGGAAGGAATTTCAATCACAATTTTTTGGAGGATCTGCTCAATTTCAATTTATTTTCTCTTGTTTGGGACAAGTGATAATTACATCAATTCAAGTCATTAAAATCTTTCCATCTGCATGCAGATAGTAAGCTAAGTGGACTTTGAGAATTAAGGTTTGCATTGACATGCCCCGTGTTTTTTGCATTACTTACAAATTAATTATTAAGTAACAAAATGGCAAATTTGTGTCTTGTGCAATAAAACTCTTCTTGATCAGATGCAAAAATGAATATTCATTGAACTACAGGAACTTGAATTTTTTGGTATCTTAGCTGCTGTTCTCTTACTTCAGTGATCAATTCCACAAACATCAAACATAGTATTGTATTTGAGAGAGTACTTGCCAAATATTAACTGTGAAGAAAGAATTCGATTGATGCATTTGGATGACTGAATAACACTTGAAAATGAGATGGCCAAGAAATGAATGGGAACAAATATTTCCACCCAAGAGGTAAATCCCCACAATGCAAAAGTTGTAAATTAAGAGTCACCCAGTTTTGTCATCCAAAGCAGAACTAAAATAGCACTTTTCACAGCGAGGCTGCGGGCGTGGTGCGAGGAAACAATGCAACTTGTTATTCCAAACTCAGAAGTTGCTGAAAATAAAACCACCTGCAAAAGACAGTCTAAAACCCAAATCACATGCAAATCTCATTAGCGATGTGCTCAGCCATTCTCTCCTATTTACATGTCAGCCTTAACTGCCATCAATTGAGATCATTTGTAATGGGCCTGCCCCACTTAGGCGATTTTTTAGGCGACTACAGGAATCTAGGCCGTTGCCACATGGTCGCTGGTGGTCGCCAGGGTGTCGCCTGTATGGTCGTGATTAGTCTCCTCAGTCGCCTAAAGAGTCGTAGCATCTTCAGGGCTCTCACTTAACTTTTTTTCTCTGATGCCAGCTGGGCAACCTAACTTGAGCAAGAACTCAGCAATGTCAGGCAGCATCTGTGCTGGGCCGGGGGGAGGGGGGGCGATATTGCAAACATGTCAGGATCTTGTGTCAATTCCTTCCCCAACCAAGAAAGGAGATGAGAAGGCATTTCTTTATGAATCTGTGGAGGCCAAATCAGTGGATATCTTTAAGGCAGAGATTGACAGATACTTGATTAGTCAGGGTGTCAGGGGTTATAGGACGAAGGCCATAGATAGATCAGCCCTGATTTAAAGGCAGTTAAGGTTGATAAACTTGCTATCAACCTTAACTTCACAAAGAGGAAGAAGATTTAACTTTATTGCCTTCCATCATAGTGAGTAATGTGGACTGTGGTGGATATATGTTAATTTTTATGTGGGTTTGAGTCTTATTGCTTTTCACTTAGTTTGGCTGTAGTGTAACTCAAATTTCACTGTACCTTAACTGGTACATGTGACAATAAACTGACATTGAAACCTTGAAACTTTTTCCTATACCTCCGTTAAATTGCCCAGACCAAGCTGGTTACTTCCTAATAGCCATGAAACAGAAAAACTCTTCTGGATTTAGAAATTGTGTAAATAATTCACAAGTTAACCTTTTTGAAATGTGCAACAATAATACAAATACAACTCGTTGATAGATGCACACTGGGAAAGGAGTTCCCAACACTCAGATAAGGCACTGTTCAAATAAAGCACAACAAAGTGAATCATCTGGGAAATGTTTTTAGGTCATCATGTTTTCTTAACTGAGTGTGGGAGATTGCAGAAATTTTTCTTTGAAAAACCAGCAAGAATCGATGTTAAGCCGAACACATCATTTAAAAACCTTTGGCAACAACGTCCAAATCTGTGTAACATTAACAGCCATGCGATAAGCCAGGTAACTAATGGCAAGTGACCCTTATGTTCATGACTAGGAAATTGCTGGGGAAAAGCTCGAGATATGATTTAGTTACACTTAGAAAAGCACAAGGTGATCAGGGATAGACAGCGTGACCTTGTGCAGGGAATATTTTGCCTTATTAAAAAATGTCTTGTCTGCTTTCCTTGATGGTGTGGAGGTCCATGATCATGATGGACTGGGCAATGTCCAACACTTACTGCAGCTTTCTGTGTTTCTGGATGTTCAAACCAGATGTGATCCAACCAGTCAGTATGCTCTCTATTGTGCACCTTAAAAGGTCGACAGTATTTGGCGACATGTTGAATGATGGCCGCAAATGAAATGCTTGCTTGTAAAGGTTGGGCATAAAATATAAAAGATGGTACCTTGCTTGCCGTGTAAAACAGTGGTTATGGACTATTATGGGAAGTTGGCGCCAGCAATGGCTGCCTCACCAGCAGTCTGTTAATTTCTTCTTGGCTTTATAGTACGTGTTAAATGTATGTTTTTAGCGTAACCTGCCTTCTCTCCATACCCTTTTAGCCACAAGGGATACTTCTGTGGCAGAGTTGGTGGGAATTTTATAAGTTTCTATAAGGCGCGAGTGTTGAGGGAAACTTGTTTTTAAAATCTCTTATCTCGACTGAAATACGATTTTTTTGTTTCTCCGTCCGCACTGCGACCAAAAATCAAGGAGGTGGCGGCCTTTGCTGGAGACCGATTTAGAGACCTCCACCACAGGTGCCTGCGAGCATAACATTGCGGAGCCTGCGATCCCTTTGTCAGGGATGGACCTCTGAGCTCTATTGCCTTCCATCAGTGAGGAATGTGGGGTATCCATTGTGGTGGATGTTTATGTTAACTTATGTAGTTTTGTGTCGTTGCTTTTTTACAATGGCTGTATGGTAATTTGCATATTAATTTGTACCTTAATTCGTACACGCGACACTAAAAGACCTTTGAACCTTTGAAGTTCTGTACCCACATTGTTTGAGACCATTTGATATAGGACATCCTTCAGCAACAAGTGGTTGGCAGGCATTAATGCAGATGAGAACCACAGCAGTAGGCCCACAGGCCAATGCTGACCTACAGAAGACACCCACTGAGGAGTACGATTTAACTCACACATATGATTTGTAAACTAACATGAACACAAACCATTCTCAAATGCATCAGTCAAATGTACGGGCAGTTAGACTCCAAAATGGTCTACATCAAACCAAGCATCAGACATCTTCAGTAATTTTACACCATTAGGACAGAGACCAAAGTAGATTGCAGACCATACTTATTTTGCCATTTTGTGCATCAAACATGTTCATAGGCATATTCGTTCTATCAATAATGAAATTTGGGTACCCATAGTCAGACCTCAGAATACTAATTTTATATATCTGAATTCATGGTCCTCACAAACCTTTCAGCTGTCCATGTGAATTACTTCACCACAAGGTGTTTGAGAACTCGGGTACAATGTGCTTCAATTATAAATATAATTCAATCAAACCATTTGTTCGTAATGAAAATATTATCACTGTGGTTAATGAAAATATATTCCATCACCTTCTGATATCTATGTTGTCCAAGTATAAAAACTCGATGTGCTTAGTTTAAGCGAGATACCCGAGTTTCTCCCAGAAGGGAAATCAGGGGAAAGGGTATATTTTAAAAAGGAGCAGTTCGATCCCGACCGGGTGCTGTCAGCACAGAGTTTATACGTTCTTCCTGTGACCATGAGGATTTTCCCCAGGTGCTCCGGATTCATCCCACATTCCAAAGACGTGCCGTTTTGTAGGTAAATTGGCTTCTGTAAATTGTCCCTAACATGTAGGAAATAACTAGTATACCGGTGATCATTGGTCGGCATGGATTCAGTGGGCTATCAGGTCCAATTCCATACTGAATCTCTAAATAAATAAATTCCACCAGACCTATTAGTTTGACGTCAGTGGTGGGCAAATTAATGGAAAGGATACTTAGAGATAATATATATAAGCATCTGGATAAACAGGGTCTGATCAGGAACAGTCAACATGGATTTGTGCCTGGAAGGTCATGTTTGACAAACCTTCTTGAATTTTTTGAAGCGGTAACTAGGGAAATTGATGAGGGTAAAGCAGTGGATGTTGTCTATATGGATTTCAGTAAGGCCTTTGACAAGGTTCCCCATGGAAGGTTGGTTAAGAAGGTTCAATCTTTGGGTGTTAATGGCGGAGTAGCAAGATGGCTTCAACAGTGGCTGAATGGGAGATGTCAGAGAGTAATGGTGGATGGCTGTTTGTCAGGTTGGAAGCCGGTGACCAGTGGGGTGCCTCAGGGATCTGTGTTGGGTCCACTGTTGTTTGTCATGTACATCAATGATCTGGATGATGGGGTGGAAAATTGGATAAGTAAGTATGCAGATGATACTAAGATAGGTGGTGTTGTGGATAATGAAGTAGATTTTCAAAGTCTACAGAGAGATTTTGGGCCATTTGGAAAAGTGGGCTGAAAGATGGCAGATGGAGTTTAATGCTGATAAGTGTGAAGTGCTACATCTTGGCAGGACAAATCAAAATAGGACGTACATGGTAAATGGTAGGGAATTGAGGAATGCTGTGGAACAGAGGGATCTAGGAATAACTGTGCATAGTTCCCTGAAGGTGGAATCGCATGTAGATAGGGTGGTAAAGAAAGCCTTTGGTGTGCTGGCCTTTATAAATCAGAAGCATTGAATATAGGAGTAGGGAAGTAATGTTAAAATTGTACAAGGCATTGGTAAGACCAATTCTGGAGTATGGTGTACAATTTTGGTCGCCTAGTTATAGGAAGGATGTCAACAAAATAGAGAGAGTACAGAGGAGATTTACTAGAATGTTGCCAGGGTTCCAGCAACTATGTTACAGAGAAAGGTTGAACAAGTTAGGTCTTTATTCTTTGGAGCGCAGAAGGTTAAGGGGGGACGTCTGAAAGGGAGAGTTGACGTGGATACGTTTTCCCATTGAGGGTAGGAAAGATTAAGAGGGGACTTAAGGGACAGATTGAGGTCTTTACTCAGAGGGTGGTGGCTGTGTGGAATGAGCTTCCAGCAGAAGTGGTGGAGGCAGGATCGATTTTAACATTTAAAAGTAAAGTGGATAGGTATATGGACGGGAAGGGAATGGAGGGGTATGGTCTGAGTGCAGGTAGATGGGACTAGGGGAAAACAAATGGTCGGCACGGGCTGGAAGGGCTGAGAGGGCCTGTTTCCGTGCTGTAATTGTTATATGGTTATATGGTAGATTGGCGGACGTGAGTTATGGGCTGGCGATATTATGCCCCGAAGCAAAAGAGACCCAGAGTCAACCTGAAGCAGGTTTATTGCATTATAAGACATATGGATAGAGTAAATAATCGGAATCCTTAGCGTGGTTTCAAAACAAGAGCTCAAGTTTAAGATCTTAACATGCAACAATAGTTTTTCACTGTTCCTCAGTACACAAGACAATAAACCAAAGAATTTTAGAAGGCACTTGAGGATCATTTTTCTTCCCAACTCTTATCCTCCCCCCTCGGACCTATCAAGTCTACTCTGCAATTCAATTATGGCCGATATATCTTTCCCTCTCAACCCCATTCTCCTGCCTTCTCCCCATTACCCTCGACACCCCTAACCTTTGAAATTGGGTAGAAAAGCCCATTTCTGAAGCATAAAATAGCATAATATCCCAACTCTGATGCTCGGTACCCTGACTAAAGGTCAGCATGCCAAAAGTGATCGTGCTGTCTACCTGTGACGCAGTTCCTTTCACTGTGACATGAAGACTGTTTTGGGAACATAGGACGAAGTGGAAAATGTTTATAATCACTTAATTAAATAATTCACTGAGTAATTCATAGAAACATAGAAAATAGGTGCAGGAGCAGGCCATTCGGCCCTTTGAGCCTGCATCGCCATTCAATATGATCATGGTTGATCATCCGACTCAGTATCCTGTACGTACCTTCTCTCCATACCCCCTGATCTCTTTAGCCACAAGGGTCACATCTAACTCCCTCTGAAATATAGCCAACAAACTGGCCTCAACTACCTTCTGTGGCAAAGAATTCCACATTCACCACTCTCTGTGTGAAAAATGATTTTCTCATCTCGGTCCTAAAAGACTTCCCCCTTATCCTTAAACTGTGACTCCTTGTCCTGGACTTCCCCAACATCGGGAACAATCTTCCTGCATCTAGCCTGTCCAACCCCTTAAGAATTTTGTAAGCCTCTATAAGATCCCCCCTCACTCCTAAATTCCAGCGAGTACAAGCCGAGTCTATACAGTCTTTCTTCATATGGAAGTCCTGCCATCCCAGGAATAACTCTGGTGAACCTTCTCTGCACTCCCTCTATGGCAAGAATGTCTCTCCTCAGATTAGGAGACCAGAATTGTACGCAATACTCCAGGTGTGGCCTCACCAAGACCCTGTACAACTGCAGTAGAACTTCCCTGCTTTTGTACTCAAATCCTTTTGCTATGAATGCCAACATACCATTCGCTTTCTTCACAGCCTGCTGCACCTGCATGCCTAATTTCAATGACTGGTGTACCATGACCCCCAGGTCTCGTTGCATCTGGCCTTTTCCTAATCAGTTACCATTCAAATAATAGTCTACATCACTGTTTTTGCCACCAAAGTGTATAATTTCACATTTATCCACATTATACTGCATCTGCCATGCATTTGCCCACTCACCCAGTCTATCCAAGTCACCTTGCAGCCTCCTCACAGCTAACACTGCCCCCCAGTTTCTTGTCATCCGCAAACTTCGAGATGTTGCATTTAATTCCCTCGTCCAAATCATTAATTTATATAGTAAATAGCTGGGGTCCCAGCACTGAGCCTTGCGGCACCCCACTAGTCACTGCCTGCCATCCTGAAAAGGACCCATTCACTCCTACTCTTTGCTTCCTGTCTGCCAGCCAGTTCTCTATCCACATCAATACTGAACCGCCAATACCGTGTGCTTTACGTTTGTATACTAATCTCTTGTGTGGGACTTTGGCGAAAGCCTTCTGAAAGTCCAGATATAACACATCCACTGCTTCTCCCTTATCCACTCTACTAGTTACATCCTCAAAAAATTCAATAAGATTCGTCAGACATGATTTACCTTTCGTAAATCCATGCCGACTTTGTCCAATGAATTCACCACTTTCCAAATGCGCTGCTATCCCATCTTTAATAACTGACTCTAGCAGTTTCCCCACTACCGATGTTAGACTAACTGGTCTGTAATTTCCCGATTTCTCTCTCCCTCCCACTTTTTAAAAAGTGGTGTTACATTAGCTACCCTCCAATCCTCAGGTACTACTCCAGAATCTAAAGAGTTTTGAAAAATTATCACTAAGGCATCGACTATTTCTGGGGCTACTTCCTTAAGTACTCTGGGATGCAGCCTATCTGGCCCTGGGGATTTATCGGCCTTTAATCCATTCAATTTACCTAACACCACTTTCCGGCTAACCTGGATTTCACTCAGTTCCTCCATCTCATTTGACCCGCAATCCCCTGCTATTTCCGGCAAATTATTTATGTCTTCCTCAGAGAAGACAGAACCAATGCAGTTATTCGATTGGTCTGCCATGTCCTTGTTCCCCATGATCAATTCACCTGTTTCTGACTCTACATTTTTGTTTTAACTAATCTTTTTCGCTTCACATATCGATAAAAACTTTTGCAGTCAGTTTTTATGTTTCCTGCTAGTTTTCTTTCATAATCCATTTTCCCTTTCCGAATTAAGCCTTTTGTCCTCCTCTGTTGGACTCTGAATTTCTCCCAGTCCTCTGGTAGGCTGCTTTCTCTGGCTAATTTGTACGCTTCATCTTTTGCTTTGATACTATCCCTGATTTCCCTTGTTATCCACGGATGCACTACCTTCCCTGATTTATTCTTTTGCCATACTGGGATGAACATTTGTTGTGGTTCATCCATGCAGTCTTTAAATGCCTTCCATTGCATATCCACCGTCAACCCTTCAAGAATCAATTGCCAGACTATCTTGGCCAATTCACGTCTCATACCCTCAAAGTTGCCTTTCTTTAAGTTCAGGACCCGTGTTTCTGAATTAACAATGTCACTCTCCATCCTAATGAAGAACTCAACCATATTATGGCCACTCTTGCCCAAGGGGCCACGCACAACAAGGCTGCTAACTAACCCTTCCTCATTACTCAATACCCAGTCTAGAATAGCCTGCTCTCTCGTTGGTTCCTCTACATGTTGGTTTAGAAAACTATCCTGCATACATTCCAAGAAATCCTCTTCCTCAGCATCCTTGCCAATTTGATTCACCCAATCTATATGTAGATTGAAGTGACCCATTATAACGTTTACCTTTGTTGCACGCATTTCTAATTTCCTGTTTGATGCCACCCCCAACTCCACTACTACTGTTAGGTCTCCTGTACACAACACCCACTAGCGTTTTCTGCCCCTTAGTGTTTCGCAGCTCCACCCATATCGATTCCACATCCTCCAAGCTGACGTCCTTCCTTTCTATTGGGTTAATCTCCTCTCTAACCAGCAACGCTACCCCACCTGCTTTTCCTCTCTGTCTATCCCTCCTGAATATTGAATATCCCTGGATGTTCAGCTCCCAGCCTTGGTCACCTTGGAGCCATGTCTCCGTGATCCCAACTATATCATAATCATTAATAGCTATCTGCACATTCAACTCATCCACCTTATTACGAATGCTCCTCGCATCGAGACACAAAGCCTTCAGGCTTGTTTTTACAACGCTCTTGCCCCTTTTACAATTATGTTGAAAGGTGGCCCTTTTTGATTTTTGCCCTGGATTTGTCTGCCTGCCATTTTTCACCTTGCTCCCTATTGCTTCTATCCTCCTTTTACACCCCTCTATCTCTCTGCTCACACATTTAAGAAACCCACCACCTCTTATTCTCAGTTTATTATTTTTTTCTTCTTTCCCCCTACGTGTTGCATCTGACTGCTTCCCTTCTCTGCCTCCTGCCTCACACACGGTCTACTTGCTTTCTCTATTAGAGTCCCTCCCCCCCCAACCGATCTAGTTTAGAGTATCCCCAGTAGCCTTTGCAAATCTCCCTCCCAGGATATTGGTTCCCCTCGGGTTCAAGTCCTTTTTGTAGAGGTCACACCTTCCCCAAAAGAGGTCCCAATGATCCAGAAACTTGAATTCCTGCCCTCTGCACCAGTCCTTTAGCCACGCATTTATCCTCCACCTCGCTCCATTCCTACTCTCACGGTCGCGTGGCACAGGCAGTAATCCTGAGATTAACCATATAACCATATAACAATTACAGCACGGAAACAGGCCCTCTCGGCCCTTCCAGTCCGTGCCGACCATTTGTTTTCCCTAGTCCCATCTACCTGCACTCAGACCATACCCCTCCATTCCCTTCACGTCCATATACCTATCCCTTGTTCCCAAGCAGATTGTTCCCTTTGTGGTCCTTCTCCTTAACTCTCCTCCTAACTCCCTAAATTCTCCTTTCAAGACCTCTTCTCTTTTTCTACCTATGTCATTGGTAACTATATGTACCACGACCTCTGGTTCCTCTCCCTCCCATTTCAGGATATCTTGGACACGTTCAGTCACATCCAGGTCTCCTGACAGCGTCCACAGAATCGCCTATCTGACCCCCTAACTATAGAGTCCCCTATTACTGCTGCCCTCCTCTTCTTTTCCTTACCCTTCTGAGCAACATGGCTGGTCTTTGTACCCGAGGCCCGGCCGCTTTTGCTACCCCCCCTGTAGGCTGTCTCCCCCAACAGTACTCAAACAGGAGTACTTTATGCCAAGGTGTACAGCCACCAGGGTACTCTCTAGTCCCTCCCTCTGCCCCTTGCCTCTCCTAACAGTGATCCACGTGTCTGCCAATGAACAGAAGGGACAAGAGGGTGTTGGAGACGCAGGAGTACAAATGCAAAGTTCCCTGAAAGTGGCATCACAGGTAGACAGCATGATCACTTTTGGCATGCTGGCCTTTAGTCAGGGTACCGAGCATCAGAGTTGGGATATTATGCCATCGAAGGTCATAAGGAATAGGAGGAGAATTAGGCCATTCGGTCCATCAATTCTACTCTGCCATTCAATCATGGCTGATCCATCTCTCCCTCCTAATCCCATTCTCCTGCCTTCTCCCTATAACCTCTGACCCAAAGACATTGGTGAGGTTGCACTTGAGAGTATTGTGGATGTCATTAGGCAGAAAAGATTCAAGGATGTTGACAGGACTCGAGTGGTTGAGTTTTAGGGAGCAGTTGGGCAGGCCAGGACTTGATTCCTTGGAGCAGTGGAGACTGAGGGGTGATCCAATAGAAATGTATAAAATCATAAGGGGCATAGGAAGATTATAGGATCCCAAGAGGCAACCTTTTCCGCAGAGGGTCTATATATTTATACAATGAGCTGCGAGACAAAGTGGTTGAGGCAGGTACAAAACATTCAAAAGATATTGTGAAAGGAACACGGAAAGTACAGATTGAGGGTAAATGGGACTACATTAGACGAGTACCTTGAACAAACCGGACGGGTATGGCTGAAGGGCCTGTTTCCATGCTGTATGCCTCTGTGACTCAATGTAACATGAAGCATGAAGAGAAGGGACAAAGTGAAGTGAAGCAAATGGTCATCGTTAGCTGAATTCCTTTCTCGAAACAAAACTCAATTGAATGTTTCAGAGTAGGATAGCCAGATAAATCGTATACATCATAATGGTTTCTGTGTTGCTGGTGACACGAATGTCATCTTTGACAAATAACCGGATAATACTTGAACAATTAAGCTACATGGTTTAGAATGATCTGTTACAGCTTCAGTCATTATGACGGAGGGGTGGTGCAGGGACAAGTGATGGGTGGTTAAGAGAAAGGGGAGATTTGGTTTCATTCAAGAAGTTGAGGCAAACAAAGCATGCTCTGTGAAAGGAATAAGGCAGAGAATCCAAAGATTTTATCATGCATAGATTTTTCTCCATTGAAGGTCACGGATCTCACACCACATTGGCCACGGTCAGATGATTTTAACCTCCAGGATATGCGAACTCAAGACGCATCCATCATTTTCTTTGTTCAAAGGTTGGAACTTATTGATTGAAAAATAAACACCCATCTATTAAAAGGAGAGGTATGCAAGTGGTAACCATGTAACTGCCAATTTGTCATCTGAACTCATGGGGAAGTTACTCAAATTCCAGAGACAACATTTGAACAAACAGCTACAACATATTTTACTTCGGAGTCACGTGAGTGACTTCGTGAAGAACCCGCCAGCACGCTTGCGCAGCATATCGTCGCGCGCATTTGCAGCGGCAGCTGGGGGGGGGGGAGTGCGCTCTCCCCACCGGCCTCCTTCACAAGACCGGCAGGTGAGTATTACCTTCCTTTACAGCATGGACAGGGGCCGCAGGACGACGCTGTCGGGGAGCTGAGTTGTGCTGCGGCCAGCCGACGGCCTTGTCCCCGGAGCTGCACGGAACGCCGGCAGCTTTAACACATGTGGAAGTCGGGGAGCGGAGCTGAGCTGCGGCCAGCCGACGGCCCTTGTCCCCGGAGCTGCACGGAACGCCGGCAGCTTTATCGCAACGGTGGGGGCAGGAATGAGGAAGTTGGGCGCGGAGCTGAGCTGCGGCCAGCCGACGGCCCTTGTCCCCGGTGCTGCGCGGAACGCCGGCAGCTTTATCGCAACGGTGGGGGCTGGAATGCAGAGTCGGGCGCTCCCCCCGCTAATACAGGGGCCGACTCACCCGAATGGGTTACCACTATGGAGCTGCAAGCAACAGGTCCAGACTCCGAGCCCCCCGTCCCCCAAGAGAATAAGGGGGGATACAGGTACGTGGCAAGGGGTCTTGTTTTTCTTTTACAGGCAACCTCTCCCCGAGCTCCAGTAGACCCGAGGGGGCTGGGCCGGAGGACAGCCGCACGACAGGGGAGCCCTGCAAAGTGCATTGCGTACCGCAGCCAGGGATATCTGCCATCGTGCAGCCCGGGCATAACACTGCTGCGTCTTGTAGGCCTGCTGGAGCAGATACCGCCGACAACACACCTCGTCAGGCTGCGGTCAAGGGCGGAGGTGGCAGCAGGAAGCGGTCGGTCAGATCAGCGCTGCGAGCGGCCGACCATGCGCCTCCACGCCAAGTAATGGTGTAAGTGTGGAGGTAAGCTTGCACGGACTCCGGGGAGCCAGGTTCCGGGGGCCGGCGCCGAGTCAACTCACCTGCCTCCTTATCTGCCAGGTGGGCCGCCACAGTCTGGGAGAAGACAGACTAGCGGAGAGTCAGTGCGGGAGTCGTATGACCCTACTTGGGCTGTAGGTCACGACGACCTGCCATTGGACCCTAAGGGGGTGAGGTCCGATGGTGGAAGCCCCAGTGAATTCGCAGGGCCTGGGGAAGTCGGCTTGTCCGCTGCATATAGCAGGGACGGTCGCATTGAGCGGTTGGAGCTCTTAAATGGTCCAACATCTCCATCGGGACCAAGAACGAGAAGAACGGCATCCACTAGCCGTGCAAGGACTCCGCTCAGCTCCTCATCGTCTCCAGCCAGAAGCATTAATGATTGCCCAGCTGCTGAGTTTGACGACGACCAGGGACAGCCAGTGACCGCTGAACCAGAGCATGAGGAGGATGCTGGATGTGGTGAGTGAAGTTTGCCGTTTTCTACCCAGACAGGTGAACCCTGCACTACGAATTGGCGGGCACCATTGATTGCCTACGTATGCACCAACTCTGGAGTCAGATTCTCAATAATACCTTGGAGAAAGGTTCTCCACGGGCATAACGGCGTTCTGGAAAACCCTGATCGGGGATAATGTGTCCAGTAAATAGCATGATGCGCTAGCACTCCTATGCAACGCCCAGTATGAGATATATTGCCTGCGTAAGAGCTCCATATAGCCCACACTAAACCCCAAATTCGCGGGGTTGTGCCGACCATTACCGCTCCACCGCCGCATCAGTTGCTTGGAGACCTGTACAAACAGGTGAAGGGACTGGACAAAGGAGGCCAAAACAGTGGGCCTCATGAAACTCCATCGGTCAGAGTTCACCCATATCACCGGCAACAGCCTAATACAACCAGTGAACCAAGGCTGCCGGATAGGGCACAAAGATTCTACCGACCTCCATAACGTCCACCCGAAGCACCGTATGTATGGAACCGCCGTTCACTATGGAGGTAAGGGGGTCTGGCTCCTCTCACGCCGTAGTATCCCTCCTGTACGAATAGGTGGGCGATTGCGGGCGGCCTTGGACATATGGGGAAAACTGTAACCACAGATGAGTTTATTTTACAAAGTGTTCAAGGGTATATAATTCGTGGGAGGTAGATTCCCATACCCAGCATTCGCCTCGTAGGAATTTACTCTATGCCGAAAAGAGGTGGAGGCAGGGCATGCTGAAATTATATGGCGAGCAGGGAAAAGTGGTAATTGGCATAACCAAGCATGGACATATTGAGTTATAATCGATTTAGCTGAGTTGAACACTTTTGTACAATATACCCATGTCAAAATGGATGCTTTTGGAACAGCTAGGTGGACGCTTTACTCAGGGTACTTTATGGCATGTATCAGTTTGAAAGAAGCATGCTATACGGTGCCCATCGCTGAGGCTCACAGGGAATTCTGAAGTTGTCTGGAAGGGTGCATTGCCTACTGGAACCATCACAGCTTAGGCTGTTTACCAAGTTGGTATTTACCTGTATTGGCTCTTCTCCGACAACAAGATTATAGTGATGGCATGTTGGATGAAATCCTTATAATGGGGCAGACCCTCCAATTGGCAATTCAAGGAGTGGCTGCAACCAAGGCTCTGCTTGAGAAACTGGGATTGTAATCCATCCAGACAAATCAAAAACTGCACCCGCTACGGGTTATGGATTTGGTGTTCACCTTAGACACTAATTTAATGAAGTTTATCATCCCCACTAATAAAGCTACTGCTATATCAGAAGAGTGCCACAATCTTGCTTGCGCCAGGGTATCGACCATGTGGCAAACAGCAAAAGTTATTGGTATTGGTAACTCTAAATTGGTAACTACATTCCCAGCTGCACGATTCGGACCGCTACACTACCGAAATTCACAAAGGTCACAAATCACAGCATTTAAAAAACAAATGCTGGCTGCTTTGATCGGCCACTTTGGTTACCACCGGAAGCTAGAAACAAGCTATAATGGTGGGTAGATAATATTAAAGAATGTCATTGACCTATTATATGGAGCAACCCTGATGTTGTGCTACTAACTGACGCAAGTGCACCAGGCTGGGGAGCAACTGGTACGATGTCCAGTTGTGGTGGCAGATGGAACTCTCATGAGTCTACATTCCTGGAGTCACATGGGATAAACTATATAGAAATGCTGGGGGTGTTTCATGGACTGCGGGCTTCTGTACTAATTCATGGGATTACATGTCCGCTTTCGAATAGATAATGCTACAATAATGGTTTACATCAATCATATGGGTAGTATTAGGTCGCTAGTTTGCAATGAATTGGCCAATACAATTTGGCACTGGTGCATTGAAAGAAATATTTGGATTACTGCGACCTATTTGCCTGGGAAGCTTAATTCAGTGGCGGACACCAGGTCACGTGTCTTCAATGACAACATTGAGTGGATGTTGAACCCCCAGATTTTGGAGATATTATAGCTCAAATTGGGGACACCAGATATTGACATATTTGCGTCCAGGCTGAACCATCGAATACCAACGTATATGTTGTGGGAACCAGACCCTGGGGTAATAGCATTGGATGCATTTTTATCCATTGGGGGAAATGGGTTGCTACGCGTTTCCCCCATGCTGCCTCACCAGTCGGGTATTGCAGAAAATTAAACTAGACTCTGCAACTGACATATTGATCATTCCAGACTGGCCTACACAACCATGGTACCCGATGGTTGTAGAAATGTACAACAACCATGGATGGTGATTGGGAAATATCCCAAATTGATTACTCACTCCATTACAGGGGGGTCAGTCATCCTTGCCATGGTCATTAAACTTGTTGGCTTGCAGGTTCTGAAAAGACCGCTCAACCGGGCAGGCATCTCGTCAAGAGCCATGAACCTTATTGCAGCATCGTATCGGGAATCCACCCGCAAACAATATCTCACTCAAATCAGAAAGTGGGAGGTTTCTGTGCCCGGAACAACAAGTCCTCCAACTCGGCAACAATACTGGATGTGTTGGAGTTCTAGCAGGCCTCCATTTTGATGCAGGCCTCGGCTACAGTGCCATCAACAGCGACAGGAGTATGCTGTATTCATACCTGGATATAAGTATCATCTCCCACCACCTGGTGTCTAAACTAATGAGGGGAGTATTCAATACCAATCCCTCCACGACCCAGATATACAGTAACGTGGGATGTGGGGATCATGCTGACCCTACTGAGGAGCTGGGCTCCAATAGATGAGCTACCATTTGAAACAGCTCACCCTTAAGGTGGTGATGCTCATGGCACTGGCGACAGCCCAACGAGCCCAGATGTTACAAAAACTGCGACTGGACACCATGGTGGCCAACCCTGGTCAAATAAAATTCTTTGGTAAAGAGTTATTAAAACAGGAGTTGCTACTAACGTTTTTAAGTCTTATTCCACCAGGGCTGCAGCGAGAGCCATGAAGGTGCCCATGGACCACATTTTCGCCACTGCGGGCTGGGCCAGTGGGGGAAAAACCTTTCAACGGTTCTATAACAAGTCTCTGGCCGTTCCTGCGACATTCGTAGAAGCTATCCTGGGTACCGCTCAGTAAATGTCTGGCCCCGAATTAGGGGTTGTTGTTTAGTTGATTAATAAATTGTGTTGATTTTTCAGCCGCTGTCAACTGAACTCCATTAACAGTCTTACTCCATCAGAATGGCAGTGTGATAAGCATGGACGTTGTTCAGGGCGTGAAATCACAGAGCTTTGAAATCTTCACGAAGTCACTCACGTGACTCCGAAGTAAAATAGTGAGATTAAACGAGAACTTACCAAGTTTGAAGTTTGATCTGTATTTTACGAGGAGTCGCGGTGAGGGATTTCGTGCCCACCGCTCCCACCCTCTATCATCAGGTCAAACAGGTAGTTCTACGGTTTTCATCTTACTATTTTCAGTCATGGTTGGTTCTGTGATTCCACACCGCTGCTTTGAAGGATGCTGCGCAAGCGTGCTGGCGGGTTCTTCACGAAATCCCTCACCGCGACTCCTCGTAAAATACAGATCAAACTTCAAACTTGGTAAGTTCTCGTTTAATCTCACTAATTTGTGTTATAGTCATATAGCACAGAAACAGGCCCTTCTGCCCAGCTCGGCGACATGCTGTAAGTCCAACCCACCCACATGTGGTCCAATGCCGTTAAACATTTCCTCTCCCTTTATCTGTACAAAAGTCTTTTAAATGTTGTTATAGTTTCTACCTCAACTACCTCTTCCGGCAGCTTGTTCCATATACCCGCCACTCTGTGAAAACGTTGCTCACAGATTTCTATTAGATCCTTCCCCTCTCACCTTAAACCCATGTCCTCTGCTTCTTGATTGCCCTACTCCGACAAAAAGATTGTGCATCTACCCTCCCTGCATCTATTTCCTTCTTTATCAGATACAGCTCTATAAGATCACCAGAGGCGGTAGTGTTTAATAGCCTGATGATTGTAGAGACAAAGCTGCACCTGAACCAGGACGTTGCAGTTTTCAGGCTCCCATATCTTCTTCCCGATGGCAGAAGTGAAATGAGAACGTTGCCAGGGTGGTGTGCGTCTTTAACGATGCTGGTTGCCTTTGAGGTAGCAACCTCAAAGATCCCTTAGATCAGTGGTCGGCAACCTACAGCCCACGGGCCGAACCTGCCCGCAGGCGTATATTTCTTTTCATTAATCATCCGGCCCGCAGACTACCGTCATCTCCCATACCTGGAATGTTTAAGAAAAAACTGCAGATGCTGGAAAAATCGAAGATAGAACAAAATTAATTCTGGAGTGAGTTTCTCCAGCATTTTTTTCTACCTCCGGTACCTGGAAGGTGATTTTCGAACCGAGGGTGAAACACTAATGGTGCTGCCCATCACCCTGCATGAGGCAGGGCTCCTCCTCCTGGGCCCAGGCACGGTGACACAAGGAGGCCTGCGCTGGCGGTCGCAATAGCCGAGCGCTGGCTGTACCGCATCCTGCGCAAAGCCACCGGCACGGCCGCGCACCTTCTGTGTCTGGGCTTCACTGTCGGGATTGGAGTTATCAGCAGGCCGGGGACGAGTAAGCATAATATTTGAGCTCAGTGCTCCAGGTGGCGTCCTCGAAGGGGCGGGATCTATGTGAAGAGGTGATTTGATGCCTGCCATCCGGGACAGGATCCATGAGTACACGTGATAGATGTGGCCCGCCATCCGCTCAGACATGTGTCCTGGCCCCTTGGCAGAAAAGGTTGCCGACCCTTGCCTTAGATGGTGGGGAAGTCAGTATCCATAATGGACTGTGCGGTGTTCACCACTATTTGCAATGTTGTTCACTTCTGGGCGTTCAAGTTGCCAAATGAAGCCGTGATGCAACCAGTCAATATGCTCTCCACTGTACACCTGTAGAGGTTCAAGAGAGTATTCGTTGACAGAGCAAATCTCCTCAGGAAGTAAAGGTGTTGATGGGCCTCCATTACAATTGCATTACTATGAGGATCCTCATCATGTTTTATGAATTTGTTCAAAGCCAAAGTGAAGAGCAACAGTTAAGGGAACTTTACATCTCCTCCAGACAGATTCTTTACAATAAACAAGGCTTCACCAGCATTACCACCACTTGCCACCCACTCTGCTGGTCTCCAATCAGAAACAGACATTCCCTTTTGTTCTCCTAGCAAAACGTTGAGAGATAAATATTGTACACTCAAATCATTTGGAATGTCATGTTGGAGCAATAAAAAGCACAAATAAAGAGTGCAAGGGCCTTAATCAGATATAATAGGGGAAACAGGGAAAACACACGAGAGGTCCATTCAAGTGTCAGATCACAGCAGGGAAGAAACTGTTCTTGAATCTGGTTGGAAGTGCATTTAAGCTTTTGTATCTTCCTCCTGACAGGAGAGGGAAGGGGAGGCAATGACTGAGGTATGAGTGGTCCTTCATTATGCTGGATCTTTCCAAACGCAGCATAAGTATAGATAGACTCAATTGGGGGAAAGGAGGGTGAAATGGGGATCCGAGGCCGGTTTGTGTGATGTACTGGGTTGCATCCACAACTCTTTGCAATTTCTTACTACAATGGGAAGTTGGTTGCCAAACCTAGCTGTGTTCCAACTCAATGCACTGTGTTCCATTTATAATTTGTCCTTGCTAACCAGAGGCAGACCCTCAAGATCAAGGATGACTCATTTCCACTCTGGTTTAGTGGGTTCTTAGGAGATCAACCAGGCCAAGAGGAGAACTGTAGATTCTTCCACAGATAGGCCAGGAAGTGCATGATGGGGCAGGCAATTATGTTATTTAATGAGGCACACCCTTTTGTTGAAAACGCTGGGCTTTATTTTGTATGCTCCTGATACATGAACAAGCTTCTCAATACCATCCCCAATGGTCCTTTTTCACCTAGAACAATCATTACTCAAGAAGAATCTCAGGATTCAACTAGGATATTCGGTTTAAGGCTTTGAGGATATCATTGAATGTTATCCATCTCTGTCATCATCTTTCTTTAACATCTTTTCATGGGAAGTTTCAGTAAAAGCCATTTTCTTCCCTCTTCCCACTAACAGAATGAAAACCTCTACAAAAAAAATTTCAACCTCAAACAATCTTGAAAGCTCCCTGGTAAAACAATAACCAAGACTGCACACTCAAATTAAGAATAAGGAGCAAGCCATTTAGAACGGAGACGAGGAAACATTTTTTCTCACAGAGAGTGGCGAGTCTGTGGAATTCTCTGCCTCAGAGGGAAGTTCTCTGGATGCTTTCAAGAGAGCTAGAAAGGGCTCTTAAAAATAGCCGAGTCAGGGGATATGGGGAGAAGGCAGGAACAGGAAGATCAGCCATGATCACATTGAATGGCGGTGCTGGCTCGAAGGGCCGAACTGCCTACTCCTGCACCTATTGTCTATTGAGCCTGTCTGGTTGCATCATAATGCACACATCAACACCAGATAGCAGTATTGAAACCCATCCCACCTCAACATTAATTCCAAACATACTGTCCTGCAGGCTACAACAAGATGCATATTTTTATCATGACATTAGTTTCAATCTGATGAAGTCGTTCCCGCCAGACTTATCAGATAAGCTTAAAGTGAACACAGTCAAACAATAAAGAGGAACGTAAACAAAATGGTCTCCGTTTAACTCCATCGCCAGCTTAGTTTTTAAAAAACAATTGCCTCTGATCCTCAATATCATAAATTAACATACCTTGCAATAAAAGCACTGGAGTAACTCAGCAGGTCCAGTAGCATCTCTCGATTATTTGATGACATTTCAGGCTGGGGCCTTTCCTTGGACAGCTTGTAGTATAGGAAAGAAAGCTCGATAAGATGTGGGGGCAGGACGAAGCCTGGTAAGTGATGGGTAGATACATGCCAGGGGGATTTGATTGGCAAATGGGTGGACAAAGCCAAGGGATGAAAGCAGAGATAAGGGTGTCAGATAAGGAAAGAAGAGGAATGAAGTGTAAAACCAGAGGGAGGGATATATGTAGAAAGGGATTAGAGGTAAGCCATATGTAGAAAGGGATAAGGGGTAGGCCATTTGGAACAGAAAGGACAGCACAGAGGGTTGTAAATCTGTGGAATTCTCTGGCTCAGAAGGCAGTGGAGGCCAATTCTCAAGAGAGTTATATAGAGCTCTTAAAGATAGCGCAATCTGGGGATATGGCGAGAAGGCAGGAACGGGGTACTGATTGTGGATGATCAGCCATGATCATATTGAATGGCTGTGCTGGCTCAAAGGGACGAATGACCTACTCCTGCACCTATTGTATATTGTCTATTGGGAGATGGTGTTATCCAAAATTAGAAAAACCAACATTCATATTTTTGGATTATAAACCAACCAAGCAGTATATGAGATGCTCATCCTCCTGTTTGCATGTGTACCCAGTGAGGCCCGACCCTTTTTCATCTCTAGACTTTGTCCACCCATCTGCCAATTAAGCCCCACCTCATTTGTATCCATCTATAATTTACCAGACGTTGTCCCACCCCCATCTCTCTTGCAGCTTCCTGCCCCCTACCAACACCAATCGGAAGACTCCTGACCTGAGGTACAGTGCGCTCTGCGTAGGATCAATCCACGCAAGGCTGCAGGCCCAGATGGAGTCCAGGGTAGGGTACTAAAGGACTGTGCTGTACAGCTGGCAGAGGTATTTACGAGGATCTTCAACCTGTCTCTATCTCTGGCAACGGTCCCCATGTGCCTGAAGACAGCTACCATAGTGCCGGTGCCGAGGAAGTCTAAAGTCACCAACCTGAATGACTACCGCCCGGTTGCCCTAACTCCAATACCAATGAAGTGCTTTGAAAGGCTGGTCCTCTCCCACATCAAATCCAGCATCCCTGCATCATTGAACTCTCATCAATTTGCAAACAGGGCAAATAGATCCACAGAGGATGCCATCTCTGTGGCTCTTCACACTGTCCTGACCCACCTGGAAAGACAGGGCACCTACGTGAGGATGCTCTTCATTGACTATAGCTCTGCCTTCAATACGGTCATCCCCACCAAGCTCACCACCAAACTCCACCAGCTAGGGCTCAGCTCACTGATATGCGATTGGATCCTGAATTTTCTGACGGAGCGACCGCAGGCAGTGAGACTGGGGCCGCACCTGTCCTCCACTATCACCCTGAGCACTGGCACACCACAGGGCTGTGTACTGAGCCCCATGCTCTACTCCCTCTTCACCCACGACTGTGTCCCTGCATTTGACAACAACACCATGTCAAGTTTGCAGACAACACAACGGTGATCGGGCTAATCACCAACGGTGATGAAACAAACTACAGAGCGGAGGTGCAGAACCGGCGGACTGGTGCTCACGGAACAACTTGTCGCTAAACACCTCCAAGATCAAGGAGCTGATTATCGACTTCAGGAGGTCACAGAATGGGGAATATGCCCCAATCTCCATCTACGGAGACAGTGGGGAGAGAGTGTCCAGCTTCAAGTTTCTGGGCACTCACATCTCAGAGGACCTCACATGGTCCACCAACACCGCTGCGCTGGTCAAAAAGGCACAGCAACGACTGTTCTTCCTAAGAACATTGAAATGGACAGGTCTGCCCCAACAGCTGCTGACGACCTTCTACCGCTGCACCACAGAGAGCATACTAACGTATGGCATCTCTGTGTGGTATCTCAGCTGCACGGAGGCGGAGAGGAGAGCTCTTCAGCGCGTCGTCCACATGAGAGCAAAAGATTATTGGGACACCGCTACCAGCCTTGGAGGGCATCTACCACACACGGTGCCTCAGGAAGGCCGTCAGCATCCATAAAGACTCCTCTCACCCTTGTAATGGACTGTTCGAACTACTCCCTTCCGGCAGACGTTACAAGGCCTTCTACGCCCGCACCTCCTGACTCAGGAACAGCTTCATTCCCAGAGCTATAGTGGCTCTGAACCGGCCCTGCTGAATACCCCCCTACCCCCATGGACTGTCTCCCCCGGCCTCGCACTTTAGTCAGTGTTGAATTTACTGGTCTAATGTTCGTTTTTACAAACCTTGTTCTCGGGGTATCTAAACCTAAATTTTATTTATGACATCAGATGGAAGTTGCAAACCAAATCTCGTTGCACTTATGTGTAATGACAATAAAATATATTATTATTATTATTATTATTAAATGTCACCCATTCATGTCTTCCAGAAATGCTGCCCTACCCACTGAGTTCCTGCAGCGCTGTTTTTGTCAAAATTCTGCAATTCCTTGTGTCTAAACATTATAAACTCATCAATGCAAAATACCCAACTAGTTATAGAACTTAAATTGAACCATTGCAAAGTGCAAATTGATTACCTTTTATACTTGTAGTTTATGCCCATTTACAAATTTCACAATGTCATGTGAATATTTTATTGTTTCATTGACCTTGGCTAAAAATGTCAAAGCAGAAAACAAATTACATTTTGTTTATCCTCCGCCTTCCTGCAAGACAATTGCCAGGCTAAATGCTGCATCATTCCATTGAAGCGAAGCTTAAAAATTAATACTTTGGGAAGCTGAAAGATCTGAAGGTAGATAACTCACCTGGACCAGATGGACTACACGACAGGATTCTGAAAGACGCAGCTGTTGAAAATGTGAGGGCATTAGTAATGAACTTTCAAAAATCACTAGTCAGGAATGGTTCTAGAGGACTGGATAAGGGGAAACCTTGTCTGACAAATCTGCTGGAATTCTTTGAGGTGGTAACAAGCAAAATAGATGAAGAGTCAGTGCATGTTGTTGTTTACTTGGATTTTCAGAAGGCCTTTTATACAGTGCCACTCATGTGGCTGCAAAACAAGATAGATGTCCATGGTATTGGAGGCAAAGTACTAACATGGATAGATGATTGGATGACTGACAGAAGGCAGTGGGAATAAAAGAGGCATTTTCTGGTTGGCTGCCAGTGAATAGTGATGTTCCACAGGGATCGGGGCTGGGTCCGTTACTTTTCACATTACATGTTAATGATCTGGTTGAAGGTACTGATAGCTTTCAGGCCAAGTATGCGGATGATCAGTAGATCACTGGGGGCAGGTAGCGTTGAGGAAATAGGGAGTCTGCAGAAGGACTTGGACAGGTTGGGAGATAGGCAAACAAGTGGCAAATGGAATACATGATACACGAGGAGCATTTAGAACCAGAGTGCACAACCTCAGAATAAAAGGACGTAGCTTTAGAATGGAGATGAAGGGATTTCTTTAGTCTGAAATGACACAATCTCCTTGCTTGTTTACCCTTAATTTATACTGTAATTTTTTTTAAATTATAACTTACAACCGGGACCTCCAAACCTTTCAGCATGAGGGCGACCTTATAATTGGCATTTTTTTTGTGGGCCGTAGGGAAAAAAATAAAGTAATGTCAGTTTTATCAATTTAATTAACTTAAAAAAGAACTTAAGTAAAACAAATGGAAGAAATTCAAAACAAAACATGTAGCCATCAATCAAGGTTAACCAACAAAATTATTAAGTTTTATGCCAACCACATTAATGGGAAGGATGGAACTGCTTTTTTGATTTCAAAATTTAATTGAAGCCCTCAACTTGATAGACTACGGCAAACTGATGCGTAAGTTCGCACGCTACCCAGTGTTGCAGTGCTCATTTTTTAGGTGCCAGAGCTGTCAAACAGGGGCATCATTTCAGATTTTGCTTTGGGGGAGGGGGTGCAAGCTAGTCTAGTCTCCCAAGAAATTCAAACAAGATTATAGCCTATCATTATATCCCAGTGTATAACTAGTACAATAAAACATATAATACTTAATTTAATAATACGACAAAATATTGCACGGTTGCACTCACTAATTAACATGAAATATAATTATCAAGAAAGCAAAGAAAAAGATGGTGATCATGTATTTTTTCCAGAGGTGCTGGCTCGGCACCAACTCGCCCGCAGCTCTTGGCCTACACACACCCACACACTCTCCACCGGCCACCAGCGGGCCAGAGCCGTCTTCACCTCACCAGAGTTCCAGGCTCAGCACCAGCCCACAAACTACTGGGTCCTAGTGCTCCTCCCCTCCCTCCGACAGGGAACGCTAGCAAACATATCTAACAATGTTTCCCGACATTTAATATAAAATACGCTTTATAAACTTGATTAAAAAACGGCACATTACTCTGCAGGAATTAATACTTTTATCATTAAAAGGTGATTTTTTTCAGGGACTTTCAAGGACCTATGATAAATCCACGGACTTTCAGGACCTTGAATAAGAGTTTCAAATTCCAGGACTTTCAAGGACCATACGAGCCCTGATATTAGTATTCTCCATGTGATTCCTTTGTCCTCCATGTCCTTCTCCTTGGTGAAAACTGATACAAGGTACATGTTTAGTACCTCACCAGCATTCCCAGACGCCAAGTATAAACTCCCTCCTTTAGCCTTGAATTCCCCCTTTATCCATCTTATCAACACCACCGCTTACCTGGTGGAAGGCTTCTCTCTTTGCAACTCCTTGTTTCATCCAACTCTTCCTACCCAAACCCAGGCAACTCAGTGGTGGAGCTACTGCCTTATTGCGCCAGTGACCCTGGGTTCGATCCCAGCTACGTGTGCTGTTTGTACGGAGTTTGTATTTTCTCCCAATGAACATGTGGGTTTTTGCCGGGTGCTCCCACACTCTCTCCAACACTCCAAAGATATATAGGCTTGTAGGTTAATTAGCCTCTGTAAATTGTCCCCAGTGCGCGAGACAGAACTAGTGATTGTTGGTCGGCACAGTCTCCGTGGGCAATAGGAACAATTTTCACGCTGTATCTCCAAAACTAAAACTAACCACCTCCTTCCCAAGTATTTTCACCTTAAACCGCAGGAGATGCAACACCCAATCCCTATACCTACTTCCAAAATATCCAACCAATAACCCAAGCAGTCGATCCAGGTGAAGAAGAGGCTCACATGCATCTTCTCTAACCTCATCTACTGCATTTGGTGCACCCGGTGTGGCCTCTTTTACATTGGCACGACCGAGCATTGACTCGACAACTGTTTCGCCCAACACTTGCACCTGGACAACCAAGCTTGCTGGATCTCTCAGTTGCTAACAATTTTAACACCCCTTCCCATAGCGACCTTCCCGTCCTGTGTCTCCTTCATTGCCAGAGTGAGACTACATGCAAAACACCACCTTATATTCTGCTTGAGTAGCAGTATGAACATTGAGAACTAAGCTACAAACATCCTCCTGAAACATCTCCTATCCATGTTTTCCAGAGATGTTGCCTCACCTGTCCGAGTTCTATGCGTCTTTTTTAAAATCAGCATCCGCAGTTCCTCATGTCTCAACCTTCTCTCACTCATCAAATACCATTGATATGGATGACAGCAGAGCAAGAACTAATCCCCCTGCGTAATCCACTGGAGGTGAGCAACCAGTTAGAGAATGCACAAGAACAAGTTCAGTATTATACTCTCCACATTTATAAGCTACCACAATCTATGTTCTGCACGATCGGTTTATGGAAAATGGAGGGCACAAAACCACTGGATCAACTGTTTTATGTCAACTGTTTCAGAACACTTTCCAGCATTTAAGTTCACGTCTGCCTTTAATTATCAGACTCTGAACAGGTCGAAACCAACGACTGTATTTGGCCTTAGAGGTTTAAAAAAAGTTTCAATTCTTAGCCATTATTTAACTACTCCGTACAGTCTGAATTAATAATGACAGGGAACTGTTACAATGATACCCCTTCTCTCCTCCACCCCACCTCCCCCAAAACACACACACATTTTGAAAGCTGCTGACATATGAAGCAAGGCTTGATTGCTGAAACTGAAATTTCAGCAAGTTGCTGAAGGGACAGGGGAAAAAGGAGAAAATTCATTAAACAATAGAGACCAAAGGGAACGTTTCACAGCTGGACAAATTTGTTCGTGTAAATTATAATCAAAATAATGTCAGCAGTAATTACACAAATTAATTGTATGAACAAAGTCAATACAATTAAATATGCACAATGTAGGAATATACAATCTCAGCCAAATTACCAGGTTAATTAGACATTATGGAAAAAGTGCAGCAAAACAAACAATTAGAAAAAAGATAAATATATATTGTATACCCTTTCATTAGCAAGCATGTTGCAGTGAGCTTTGCATTAATCTATTTCCAGACATTCCCTCTCTCCCCCCCCCCCCCCAAGAGGACGAGCATGATCAGGAATGAACCAAATTCCAAGATTCTTTTCAAATGCAAGCTAATGCACAATCCAAATAACAAATCCATCAAATTCCATGGCTTCGTACTGAGAAACAGTAGATTTAAAATGATTTTGACTCCCAGAAGCTGCTCAATGAAAAACACACAAATAAACCTCAAGGGGTGAACACAGAAATACTTTACTCAATCGCAATTGACAAATTACATCAGCTTGCAATCAGCGTGATTTCAACCAGGCAACCATACCAGAATAAAATCTTTATTATTACTCTGTTCTGACTAACTCAACTGGTGTGTTTTCTAAACTCAGCTACTCTGACAAGTCAATCATTTATTGTGGAAAAATAGTTGGCTCTCAGGATGTGCATCTTGCAGATTGCATCTGAAAGAATAGCATCATTGTACTTTTTGTTACATTATTTCACCGAGTTAAGCTTGAAATCAGGAGTGGCATGCACTTCAAATAAAGATTTTGCTCAAATCTTTATCAGGTTTGCTACCCCCCCCCCAAATCCCACCCCACAAATTAAAAGGGAAATTTCAAATCCATGGGATTTGGGGAGATCATGCCAAGATAACAGTATGCACTTTTGATTGCCACAAGGATGAAATTGCCTTGGAACCAATGGAATAGAAATTCACTCAATGTATTCTGATAATGGGGAGACTGCTTTTGGTCAGTGAAATGAGGTTTCTCAATTTTTCAAAATTCCAACAGTAGTGGACTATTTGGCAGAGATATGATTAAACGGTAAAAGGTAATTCAAGTTTCTGGATCATTGGGACCCCTTTTGGGGAAGGTGTCCAAGTGCAACCTGTACAAAAAGGACGGGTTGCACTTGAACCCGAGGGGGACCAATATCCTGGCGGGGAGATTTACAAAGGCTACTGGGCAGACTTTAAACTAGAACGGCTGGGGGGGGGGGGGGAGGGGGGGGACTCAAATAGAGAAAGCTAGTAGACAGAGTGTGAGGCAGGAGGCAGAGAAGGGAAGCACTCAGACCCAACATGTAGGGGGGGGGGAAAGAAGAAAAAAATAATAAACAGAGAATAAGAGGTGGTGGGTTTCTTAAATGTATGAGCAGAGAGACAGATGGGTGCAAAATGAGGGCAGAAGCAATAGGTAGCAAGGTGAAACGTAAAAGTGGCAGGCAGACAAATCCAGGGCAAAAATCAAAAAGGGCCACTTTTCAACATTATTGTATAAGGGGTAAGAGTGTTTAAAAACAAGCCTGAAGGCTTTGTGTCTCAATGCAAGAGCATTCGTAATAAGGTGGATGAGCTGAATGTGCAGATAGTTATTAATGAATATGATATAGTTGGGATCACTGAGACATGGCTCCAGGGTGACCAAGGCTGGGAGCTGAACGTCCAGGGATATTCAATATTGAGGAGGGATAGACAGAAAGGAAAAGGAGGTGGGGTAGCGTTGCTGGTTAGAGAGGAGATTAACCCAATAGAAAGGAAGGACATTAGCTTGGAGGATGTGGAATCGATATGGGTAGAGCTGCAAAACACTAAGGGGCAGAAAACGCTAGTGGGAGTTGTGTACAGGCCTAACAGCAGTAGTGGAGTTGGGGATGGCATCAAACAGAAAATTAGAAATGCATGCAATAAAGGTAAAACAGTTATAATGGGTGACTTCAATCTACATATAGATTGGGTGAATCAAATTGGCAGGGGTGCTGAGAAAGAGGATTTCTTAGAATGTATGTGGGATAGTTTTCTTAACCAACATCTAGAGGAACCCTAGACTGGGTATTGAGGAAGGGTTAGTTAACAGTCTTGTTGTGCGTGGCCCCTTGGGCAAGAATGACCACAATATGGTTGAGTTCTTCATTAGGATGGAGAGTGACATAATTAATCCAGAAACAAGGGTTCCTGAACTCAAAGAAAGGTAACTTTGAGGGTATGAGACGTGAAATGGCCAAGGTAGACTGGCAATTGATTCTTAAAGGGTAGACGGTGGAAGGCATTTAAAGACTGCATGGATGAACTACAACAATTGTTCATCCCAGTTTGGTAAAAGAATAAATCAGGGAAGGTAGTGCATCCATGGATAACAAGGGAAATCAAGGATAGTATCAAAACAAAAGATGAAGCATACAAATTAGCCAGAAAAAGCAGCCTACCAGAGGACTGGGAGAAATTCAGAGGCTAGCAGAGAAGGACAAAGGGCTTAATTAGGAAAGGGAAAATAGATTATGAAAGAAAACTGGCAGGGAACATAAAAACTGACTGCAAAAGGTTTTATAGATATGTGAAGAGAAAAAGATTAGTTAAAACAAATGTAGGTTCCTTGCAGTCAGAAACAGGTGAATTGATCATGGGGAACAAGGACATGGCAGACCAATTGAATAACTACTTTCACTAAGGAAGACATAAATAATCTGCCGGAATAGCAGGGGACCAGGGGTGAAATGAGATGGTGGAACTGAGTGAAATCCAGGTTAGCCGGGAAGTGGTGTTAGATAAATTGAATGGATTAAAGGCCGATGAATCCCCAGGGCCAGATAGGCTGCATCCCAGAGTACTTAAGGAAGTAGCCCCAGAAATAGTGGATGCAGTAGTGATAATTTTTCAAAACTCCTTAGATTCTGGAGTAGTTCCTGAGGATTGGAGGGTAGCAAATGTAACCCCACTTTTTAAAAAGGGAGTGAGAAAGAAAACAGGGAATTACAGACCAGTTAGTCTAACATCGGTAGTGGGGAAACTGCTAGAGTCAGTTATTAAAGATGGGATAGCAGCACATTTGGAAAGTGGTGAAATCATCGGACAAAGTCAGCATGGATTTACGAAAGATAAATAATATCCGACGAATCTTATAGAATTTTTCGAGGATGTAACTAGTAGAGTGGATAAGGGAGAACCAGTGGATGTGTTATATCTGGACTTTCAGAAGGCTTTCGACAAGGTCCCACATAAGAGATTAGTATACAAACTTAAAGCACACGGTACTGGCGGTTCAGTATTGATGTGGATAGAGAACTGGCTGGCAGACAGGAAGCAAAGAGTAGGAGTAAACGGGTCCTTTTCAGAATGGCAGGCTGTGACTAGTGGGGTACCGCAAGGCTCGGTGTTGGGACCCCAGCTATTTACAATATATTAATGATTTGGACGAGGGAATTGAATGCAACATCTCCAAGTTTGCAGATGACACGAAGCTGGGGGCAGTGTTAGCTGTGAGGAGGATGCTAGGAGGCTGCAAGGTGACTTGGATAGACTGGTTGAGTGGGCAAATGCATGGCAGATGCAGTATAATGTGGATAAATGTGAGGTTATCCACCTTGGTGGCAAAAACAGGAAAGTAGACTATTATCTGAATGGTGGCCGATTAGGAAAAGGGGAGATGCAACGAGACCTGGGTGTCATGGTACACCAGTCAGTGAAAGTAGGCATGCAGGTGCAGCAGGCAGTGAAGAAAGCGAATGGTACGTTAGTATTCATAGCAAAAGGATTTGAGTACAAGAGCAGGGCGGTTCTACTGCAGTTGTACAGGGTCTTGGTGAGACCTCACCTGGAGTATTGCGTACAGTTTTGGTCTCCAAATCTGAGGAAAGACATTTTGCCATAGAGAGAGTACAGAGAAGGTTCACAAGACTGATTCCTGGGATGGCAGGACTTCCATGTGATGAAAGACTGGATAGACTCGGCTTGTACTCGTTAGAATTTAGAAGATTGAGGGGAGATCTTATAGAAACTTACAAAATTCTTAAGGGGTTGGACAGGATAGGTGCAGGAAGATTGTTCCCCTTGTTGGGGAAGTCCAGAACAAGTGGTCACAGTTTAAGGATAAGGGGGAAATTATTTAGGACCGAGATGAGAAAAACATTTTTCACACAGAGAGTGGTGGGTCTCTGGAATTCTCTGCCACAGAGGTAGCTGAGGCCAGTTAATTGGCTATATTTAAGAGGGAGTTAGATGTGGCCCTTGTGGCTAGAGGGATCGGGGATATGGAGAGAAGGCAGGTACGGGATACTGAGTCCGATGATCAGCCATGATCATATTAAATGCCCGTGCAGGCTCGAAGGGCCGAATGGCCTACTCCTGCACCTATGTTCTTTGTTTCTGTGTGATGCACACCTTGATTACACTTCCAAAGATATCTAGATGTCAGTCAATGACCAGAAATAATCCATGTTGCGTATTTGGCCAACACATACTTCGTGATAATTCTCAACACCTGTGTTCACAGCCCCTTACTGTACTCCTGGTTCACTCGACTCTGCAGCCAACTTTAACTCCATCCACAAGTTGGCAGATGGCACCACACTGGTGGGATAGATCTTAAACAGCAATGAGACAGAATACAGGAAGATAGAGTGCTTATTAACATGGACAACCTCCCCCTAATATCAGCAAAGGGGCTAGTTAGTGACCAAGAAACAACGTGGTGTACACATCCCAAATTGCATCAAAGGTGCTGAAGGTTATCGAGACATTTCAAGTTCCTCAGCATAAGCACATGGCCGCTGCAGTGAAGAAAACACACAAATGTCTTTACTTCTTCAGAAGACTACGGAAATTTGCCATGGTTCCAATGTCTCTTAGCAACTAGTACAGATGCACCACAGAAAGCATCTTATTGATGTGCACCTCAGCTGAGTTGGGCAACAGTTCTGACCAAAACCCTCCATGAGCTAAGGTGTAGTCTCCATCTCCCCTCAATGAATGAATAATGTTCATTGGCCAAGTATTCACATACATGGAATGTGTCTTGGTGCTCCGCCCACAAGTGACAACATGACATAGTGACAGTTAAGAATGATACATAAAACATTAATAATAAAACATTATTGATTAAACATGTGAATTAAATAAAATACCATAGCAAAAGGAGGTTACAGATTTTTGGTTATTGAGTAGAGCCACTACTCGTGGGAAAAAAAGCTGTTTTTATGTCTGGCTGTCGCAGATTTGACAGTCCGGAGTTGCCTTCCAGAGGGAAGTGATTCAAAGAGTTTGTGGCCAGGGTGAGAGGGGTCGGAGATGATCTTACCCGCTTGCTTTCAGGCCCTTGCAGTGTACAGTTCGTCAATGGAGGGAAGGTTGCAGCCAATAACCTTCTCAGCTGATCGGACGATTCGCTGCAGCCTCTGGGTGTGCTTGGTGGTTGAGTCAAACCAGACCATGATGGAGAAGGTGAGGACAGACTCTACAATTACCATTGGACCATCATTGCCTGTGGCAGATTGTGCTTCCTCAGCTGCCGCAGGAAGTACATCCTGTGTTAAGACTTTTTGACTGTGGAGTCGATGGTAGCCCCCCACTTAAGGTCCTTGGAGATGATGGTTTCCAGGAACTTAAAAGACTCCACAGATGCGACTGTGGTGTTGTTGATGGCAAGTGGGGCGAGGGGAGGGGGAGCTCTCCTAAAGTCTACAATCAATTCCACTGTCTTAAGAGCATTGAGCTCCAGGTTGTTGCAATGGCACCAGGACGCCAGCGGTGACACTTCCTGTCTGTAGGCAGATTCCTCCCCATCCTGGATCAGTCTAATCAGGATTGTGTCATCAGCAAACTGGAGAAGCTTGACAGAGGTGTCTGTGGAGCGGCAGTCATTGGTGTAGAGAGAGTAGAGGAGAGGTGTTCCTATGCTGAGGGTTTGCGGGTCCAAAATGTGCTTTTCCAGCCTCACATGCTGCTTCCTGTCTGTGAGGAAGCTGTGATCCACCGACAGAGGGGTTCAGGCACAGTCAACTCGGAACGTTTAAAATGTAGTAGCTATGGCATAATGGTGTTGAATGCAGAGCTACAAATCAACAAACAAAATCCTCACATAGGTCCCCTGGCGGTCTAGGTGTTGGAGGATGAAGTGCAGGCCCAGGTTGACTGCGTCATCCACAGATCTATTGGCCCAATATGCAAAATGTAGAGGATCCAGCAGGGGGTTCGTGATAATTTTCAGCTTGGCCAGCACAAGCCTTTCGAGGGTTTTCATGACTACAGAGGTCAATTCGACATGCCTGTAGTCATAAATACCAGTAATCCTTGCCTTTTTGGGTACAGGGACAATAGTGGAGACTGAAGCAGGCAGGACAGTACAGGTTTTTGCAGGGACTGGCTGAAAATGTCTTTGTAGAGCAGTGCCAGTTGCTCGGCATAGAGCTTAAGAGTAGAGGGGGACTGGCCTTCTGAAAAGCCTCTCCACCTCCTCTATTATTATTATTGATGATGAAGAAGTGATGTTGTGCAGCACAGAGGGTGTGGGTAATTGGGTGTGAAGTGTTGATTGGAGAGTGGTGGGTGGGAAAAGGTCCAGTCTTTTCAGACTGGAGTCTTGCTTTAAGTATGTGTGAAGTGGTGAATGGGGAGAAATGGGTGTAGAAGGGCCCAATCTTTGCAGACAGATACAAAATATATTTATGTGTCACATGTACCAATTGGGACAGTGAAATAAGTGGTCGCCATACAGTCATCCAAATAATAAAGAGCACAGAACACGATAGTTTTTAACACAGGCATAGGTCAGGCTGTGAGTGTTGGTTGGGGTGGGAAAGGGTCCAGTCTTTTCAGACTGGAGTCTTGCTTTAAGTAGGTGTGAAGTGGTGAATGGGGAGGAGTGGGTGCAGAAGGGTTCATTCTTAGCAGACTGGGGTCTGGCTGTGTTTGTTGGGGGGGAGGGGGGAGGAAAGGGGGTACCAGGGTTACGTATCTGCTTGTCAAACCAGCAGAAGATCCCATTCTGGTCGTTGGTCAGCTGACTGTCCAAAGAATGGGGGGGGGGTGGGGGAGGGGGGGGGGGGGGGGGGGGGGGGGGGGCTTTCCTCTGTAGCTGGTGATTTCTTGCAAGCCCTTCGAAACTGAAGGTTCACTAGCTGAGA
The DNA here is from genome assembly GCA_035221665.1 of Okamejei kenojei. NCBI lineage: Eukaryota > Metazoa > Chordata > Chondrichthyes > Rajiformes > Rajidae > Okamejei > Okamejei kenojei. The sequence continues at coordinate 127,352,912 of CM069132.1, forward strand.
ACTTGCTCCTCAACTTCTCAGAGTACCTTTCTTTGGCAGCTCAGATTCCTCTTCTCATCTTGGCCTGCCTGTAGAGGTCTGTTCCTGTTGGCCTCCTCTTTAGACTGTCGGAGCTGTCTGAGATTCTGCAATAAACCAGGGCTTGTTGTTGTTGATCTAGGTCCGGGTCCTAGTTAGAATGCAACTCTGTCTTCATTCCTAGTTGATATGAAGACTTTCCATTTCATTTCATCTGCACTTTCTTCGTAACTACAATGCTGCAGCACCATATCGCACACACACAACCTGCTTGTACTACTGGCTGGTATAATTTCACTCAGTTGCAAAGATTTTCACCATTTCTCAGTAGACTTCACAATAACAAATCACTACCAATGCCATATAGGAGCAAGAAAAGACCATTCAACCTTTTGAGCTTGTTTTGTTCCACAAAGGCTGTCTGATCATCTATCTCTGCAGCATTTTCCTGACCAGCTCAACATCCTTTGATTCCTAGAAATCTGTTGGCCCAGTGTTGATGGCAAGGAACAATCAAATATCTATGGCCCTCTGGAATAGAGAAGCTTAGGTAGCTTCCAACCCAATAAATAGTATGTACATCAAATTCTCCAACATCCATCCCCTCTCTTCCCTGTGCCCCTCAATTCCACACTGGTGCACTTCTTTCTCACACAGCCCCCCCAATCATTCCATCCCTTTCTCTTCCTTTGTAAACTCATCTCCCATCCACGTCCCCCATTTCTCTTTTATCTCCACATCTTCGGGCTCTACATTTCACTCCTGGTATTCTCTCCTGTTCTAACACTGATTTGTCTCCATTTCATCTCCAGCCTTTGTCACTTACTTCCCCATCCGCCAATCAAATCCCCCCGTGAGTTGTATCCACCTATCACTTGCCAGACTTTGTCACGCCCCACCCTTTTTCCAGCTTTCTCGTCCAAACTCCAATCAGTCTGGAGTCACAAGAAAATCGTCGGCTGTGCATTTCAACCCAGATGCTGCCTGACCTGCTGAATTATTTTAGCCCTTTACTCACGATTCCAGCATCCACAGTTTCTTGTGTCACCACATCTGGCTTCATGGCAGACCTGCCATTTAAAGAACCAGTTTAGTGAATCTCTGGTGCATTCCCAGAAAAGCAAGTACATCCTCTTTCAGTTAAGAAGACCACCATTCTCGTTGTTCTTGCCAAGATTTTATTTTCCAAGATGTCACTAGGAATTATGTTGCTGCTGCCTCTGAACTTGCATGTTTGCTTTCAGTGTGATGTGTACAACAGAATGCTCACACTTATCCATTTCAAAATGATATTTGCTTTGGCATGGTAACTGCAGGTGAACTGCACCATATTTGAGAGTGAAATTAGCTGCCATCTGCTTCCACTCTATCAAAATACATTTGCTGATATAGTATTTTAGTTTAGTTTAGAGATACAGCGCAGAAACAAGCCCTTTGGCCCACCAGCGATCCCTGCACATAAACCCATTAGGGATAATTTTTTTACATTTACCAAGCCAATTAACCTACAAACCTGTAAGTCTTTGGAGTGTGGGAGGAGACCAAAGATCTCGGAGAAAACCCACACAGGTCACGGGGAAACTGTACAAACTCCGTACAGACTGCATCGGTAGTCGGGATCGAACCCGGGTTTCCGGCGTTGCATTCGCTGTGTAGCAGCAACTCTACCGTGACTGCCCTTGTTAAACAAAACTTTCTTTTTTTTAAAAAAGTCATTAATCGACTGATTTGCGGATGACAAAGTGAATAAAATTAACCCCAAGTCCCCAAACTGCAAACAGTGGAACTTTTACTGTTCCTGGGAATAATTATTCCCATGGATACTGCAGTTCATAGCAGTATCCATGGGAATAACCACACAAAAGAACTTGTCTCAGGTATTAAGATCATTCCCATGAACAACCTGCTTACCAGCTCAAAGTACACTCTTGGATGAAGTACCACATTTGCTGGAGACAAAATACTCTTAGGTTTATGTTTCACTTCACAAGTAGCAAAGAAGTGGACAATTAAAATCAATCCTACAGTCGATTAATGTAAAGATGACGGCAACAAAGGTCAGAATCATCTGTTACTATCATTGCTTAGCGCAACATCAGCAATGCAAATAAGGTCAGAAAGGCAAACTAATGAAGCATGTCAAAAAAATGTAACCTCTATGGAGTCCAAGGACATTCTTTCACAATGGCAATAAATTAAGGATTTTGTCACCAAAAAGTGAAGATAAATATAAAATTACCATGGCAGTTAATCTTAAGGTTTGAAATCTGATTAGTGTTTGACAAGAACCAGGAGAAAACACTACAACAACATTTTTTCTTCAAAATTGTTTATATCGATTGGCGTACTAACAAAACAGAAATAATTACCTTACACTTTCAAAATGTATCAAAAATTGACTCAGCATTAAAGAAACAAGACCAGGATTAAATTAAGCACTTTCGGCTTTTTCTGATGTTATCAGAGATGATAAGAGTATTTCAATTCGACCTTCCCTTTTGAGAAACAGTTAAGCAAATTACTTCCATGCTCCACAAGGAGAATCGAAGTAATTTGCATCATGAAGGCCATCAATTATGAGAGCAAAATCCATGAACAACCAGATGCAAGTTGAAAAGAAAAATACACATGACAGAAATTTGATTTATCAATGCAAAATGCTGACCATATACACATCAGATAGCATCCATAGAAACAGCCAATATTCCCCGTTCCAGCTTTCTCTACATAAGTGGTTCTCAACCTTGTTTGCCCCATGCACCCCTTTCACCATGTCAGAATGTCATTTCCCCCCCCCCCCCCCTTTCCAAGATTCTCTGGCTCAAAAAGTGCATTCCAAATAATATGCATATAATACTGAAAATCCTTTATTTCTAACAGTTTGAGTTTGCTAATCTGTGGTCCCAATTCCCCCCTGAAAACCTGAAATCCCCCCCTGGAGGGAATTCCCCCCCTGGTTGAGAACCCCTGCTCTACATATTCCTTGATTCTGTTAGCCATATGAGCTAAATCTAATGGGCCTGTCCCACTTTTTAGACGACTGCAGGAGACTATGCAGTCGCCACATCTTCGCGGGTGGTTGCCGGGGAGTCGCCTTCATGGTCGTGGGGAGTTCCCGCATTATGGGAACTAGTCGCGGCCTCATTGTGATTGCTGCGAATTTTTCAACACATTGAAAAATTAGCGGCGACTAGAATGAAGCCGACATGAAGAGTAGCGAGATTTCTCATGCCCTAGGTGGGACGCCAGGAGATCAAAGGTTCTCGTAGGTTCTAGCCGGTGCTGACCAGTGAATTTCATTGGCTCATTGGGCAAAAAAGGTAAGGTAGTTTTCAGCAAGGACCGATATGTTTTCAAGGGGTCACAGCTTAAGGATAAGGGGGAAATCAGATGTGACTAAGGGGATCAGAGGGTAGAAAGGTACGGGATACTGAGTTGGATGATCAGCCATGATCATATGAATGGCGGTAGGCTCCTGAATGGCCTACTCCTGGTTTCTATGTTTCTAAATGTCTGCCGAGCTTCACAGCCATGTATCTGGCTTCTTAAAAGTTGTCTCCACTCCTTCCCCCCCCCTCCCCCTTTTAAGGGACTTACTGTACACTGTTCTTTAGCTGTCTTAATTACAGCGCCAACCTTCCTGCGTGTGCATGCATGCATATAAAAGCCTCCAGTCTGAAAACACTGGACCCTTTCCCTCCTACCCACCCTTCTCCAATCACCACTTTACACCCAATTACCCACACCTTCCGTGCTGCACAACATCATTTCTCCATCAACAATTTTTAAAAAAAGTGGAGAGACTTTTCAGAAGACAGAAAAGCCGGAAATCTCCAGGACCAGACAATGTTTCCCCCTCTACTCTCAAGCTCTGTGCCGAACAACTGGCACCGCTCTACACAGACATTTTCAACCAGTCCCTGCAAACCTGTACTGTCCCTGCCTGCTTCAAAGTCTCCACTATTGTCCCTGTACTCAAAAAGGCAAGGGTAACTGGTCTTAATGACTACAGGCCTGTTGCACTGACCTCTGTAGTCATGAAGACCCTTGAAAGGCTTGTGCTGGCCAAGCTGAAAATATCGCAAACCCCCTGCTGGACCCTCTGCAGTTTGCATATCGGGCCAATAGATCTGTGGATGACGCAGTCAACCTGGGCCTGCACTTCATCCTCCAGCACCTAGACCACCAGGGGACCTATGCGAGGATCCTGTTTGTTGATTTTAGCTCTGCATTCAACACCATTGTGCCAGAGCTACTAACACTCCAAACATTCCGAGTTGACTAGGCCTGAACCCCTCTATCGGTGGATCACCAGCTTCCTCACAGAAGCAGCATGCGAGTCTGGGAAAGCACATCTCGGGCCCGCAAACCCTCAGCATAGGAGCACCGCAAGGCTGCGTACTCTCCCTTCTCCTCTACACCAATGACTGCACCTCCACTGACTCCTCTGTCAAGCTTCTCAAGTTTGCGGACGACACAACCCTGATTGGACTGATCCAGGATCTGCCTACAGTTCCTTAGCATTAATATTACCAACAATTTGTTGTGGACCAATGATGTTGATAGGCAGCACACCAACATCCCTACTTCCTCAAGAGGACAAAACAAAGCTTTTTACTCTACCTCAGTACAGTGGAAATAATAAACTTAAATGCAAACCCATAACAAACTGCTGGAAGAACTCAGGAGGTCGTGGAGCATCCGTTTTGGGTCAGAATCCTTCTTCATACGGTGTACAGATCAGTCTGACAAAAGGCTGTGACCCAAAACGTAATTTCTCCATTTCGTTCCGCGGACGTTGCCTGAACTGCTGAATTTCTCCAGCAGTTTGCTTTCCCCCCCCCCCCCCCACCCTCATAATTATATTGTTGTTTCATGATCCATTGATTGAACAATTAAGAATTTGGAATTCGCTCCTAAAACAAGTAATCTGACAAGCATTCAATAGCTTCCCAAATCCATTGCCTTTTGTGTGCAACATGTGGATCCTGATTTTACTTATTTATCTTAACATGGAAACAAAGCAATAATGTTCCTTTGTTTTGGATTGACATAACAGGAAACAGTTTCCTTGCGCCCAACCCAAAGAAATTATTGAACATTTTAATTATTTTGCAACCATTCATTAACCTGCAGAGTTCAAGGATATACAAGTTACATTAATATGACCAATGTCATAAGAAAATCCTCAGTTTAGTCGTCCTATTGTAGTTCTTTCAAGATCAATGTTTTTATTAGAAAAGGTTCAGCATTAGATTGTAGGTTGAGATGAGGCCGAACCAAGGTTTTGTGTTGGACTGATCAATTTCCCAACTCTGTGAGTAGGTCTAGGGCTCAATGAAGAGCTAAGTTCATGCAAATTTATGATTCAGCAGATTAATACATATGTACTTTTATATAGGAATACTTCCTATACTCAATGTAACCAATGTATTCTAATGTAATTCAAATTATGTTTGAATCAGATGCCAACAACAAACACTGAGCAATCTTATTCTCTTACGAAAATAACAAAACACAAGAGATATCACACTTTCATTCAACTGTCATCCTGCCTCAGGTGCAGAATATATAAAGCAGATCCACATATAGAAACAGTTAAAGAAGGGATGTGCAACTAATTCTACAGAAGCAGCCATTCAACCTGGTTTGAATTATTCATAAAATGAGACTTTGTGTGGGTAGAATGTAAAACAACAAACACAATGATGCCACCAAAGGTTAGATAAACTGTAAATAAATTGTTCTACATCAACAAGTCGACTGTCACATTATTTAAAAAAAAATAATGGTTAATACATTCTCTGCATACTTCAACTGAAAAATCTGTTATTTATTATCAGAGCTAGATCAGAAGTGTGGTGGAAACAATTGCTATGGACATCTCTAACCTTAGGTTATCAAATTATTTATGCCAATGAAGAAAGGTCGCTCCATATATGCTGAGTTTCTCCAGCTTTGTCTAAATATGCCAATGAAAGTCAGTTTACTTCACCTATGCTTTATGTTGCATCAAAATGCAGACTTTAAAAACACAGCAGGTAGTTTCTGCAGGACTGCACAAGTCCATTTAATTTAACCTTGCTTGTCAACGACGGTCAGTTTTGCAAGCTGGCTGCTCAGTTTTATTTCCTTCACATCCTTCCCTGCCAAGACAGTTGGAACATAAGCACCCATCAGGCTTCTAAAATCACACCATTTCAATTGAATAGGACACTGCCAAAGATGAAGACGTTAGTGCTTTACTCTGCTATGGAATGCATCTTCCCATCATGCAATAATTGGCCTTAACATGCTGCATAAAACCTGGAGCACAAGCCCTAGAAATTATGATAAACCCATCTTACAGTAGAGAGCTTGCTGACCGGTTGCATCGTGGCTTGGTTCGGCAACTTGAGCGCCCTGGAGAGGAAAAGACTACAAAAAGTAGTAAACACTGCCCAGTCCATCATCGGCTCTGACCTTCCTTCCATCGAGGGGATCTACCTCAAAAAGGCTGGCAGCATCATCAAAGGACCCACACCACCCTGGCCACACACTCATCTCTCTGCTACCTTCGGGTAGAAGGTACAGGAGCCTGAGGACTGCAACGACCCGGTTCAGATATAGCTACTTCCCCATAGCCATCAAGCTATTAAACTTGCCTCTGACAAAACTCTGAACATTAATACCCCTCCATCTGTTATTTGCACTTTATCAATTTATTCGTTCATGTGTGTATTTACGTATATAATTGTAGTCAATGCCTACTATGTTCTGTTGTGCTATGCAAAAAAAGAATTTCATTGTCCTGTCAGGGACACAGGACAATAAACTCTTTTGACTTTTGACTTATTCCCCAGCAGTTTATAAACTATTCTGCAGTGTAAATTAATTAAATTTTTAAATGTGGAAAAATAACATGGGGACATGATTATGGTCCCAACCAAAGATGTCAGCAATCCATGTTCTCCAGAGATACTACCTGACTGGCTGAGTTACTCCAGCACTTTGCCTTTTTTGGTAAACCAGCATCTGCAGTTCTGTTGTTCATTGTCCGAGTGAGGCCCAACAAAAATTGAAGGAACTGCACCTAATTTCACTTGGGCAGTTTACAATCCAGTAGTATGAATATTGATTTCTCCAACTTCAAGTAACCCTTGCTTTCCCCCCCTCTCTTCATACCTTCCACATCCCATTTCTCCAACTAGTTCTACTGTCCTCCTGATTAAATATTACTGTTTGTATGCTGCATTGTCACTGTCCCCTCAGCTAACAATGAACCATTCTACATTTCCTTAATCATCGTCTGCTTTGATCTGTTGTTTTCACATTCCATATCTCAAGACTCCCTCTCCCTGACTCAAAGAAGGGTCCCCACCTGAAATGTCACACATTCCTTCTCTCCAGAGATGCTGCCTGCCCAGCTGAGTTACTCCAGCATTTTGTCTACCTTTGGTGTAAACCAGCATCTGCAGTTCCTTCCTACACATTTTGTCTGCAGTTCCTTGTGTCTAGATTATTAATTGAGTTGGTCAAGAGGCAGAAGCCCTTGATAAGCATACATAAAGACTCCTCTCACCCTTGTAATGGACTGTTCGAACTACTCCTTTCCGGCAGACGTTACAAGGCCTTCTATGACCGCACCACCAGACTCAGTAACAGCTTCATTCCCAGAGCTATAGCGGCTCTGAACCGGCCCTGCTGAGTACCCACCCACCCCCATGGACTGTCTCCCCCAGCCTTGCACTTTAGTCTGTGTTGATTTTACTGGTCTAATGTTCGTTTTTACAAACCTTGTTCGCAGGGTATTTAAACCTAAATTTTATTTGTCGATTAAGTTATGACATCGGATGGAAGTTGCAAACCAAATCTCGTTGCACTTATGTGTAATGACAATAAAAGATATTATTATTATCATTATTATAATAGGTTAAAAAAAATCAAGGTGTAGAAAGCATCTCTCATTGACCACATTACCCAGTACAAAATCACTTACAATACATGAATACAATATGATGAATAACAGATATCTATGGTTCAACCTTAGAAGACTTAGAAGCCAAGAAAATTAGTGGTATTACTTTGTTGTCCAATAAAAAATGTCACATCAGTGTCAGGCAACTGTCCAATTTTGCAGAGACTTTGTTCCCCAAGTGACTGAGATAGTGCAAATGTCAGGCTGGTTTCCACTGAAATTAGCCGAGTTGACTAACATTTTGCAACGTTTCTGTTCTTAATGTTATTGTGCTCAAAGCCCAAGAAAGGGACTTAATGTGTTACGATGAAGTGCCACAAAATACAAGCTTCTTTAAGATCTGCATGGATATGTAATATAGAATGGACACCAGCAGGGTTGGTATTTGTACTTTATTTGCAAATGCAGTTTATTCAAACATTTCAAATGCTTACAAACGTCACCCATTCCTTCTCTCCAGAGATGCTGCCTGACCCACTGAGTTACTCCAGCATTTCGTGTCTACCGATGATATTATAAAGGTGCATAAAATCATGAGGGGAATAGAGAGGATGAATGCAGAATCTTTTACCCAGAGTTGCAGAATCAAGAACCAGTGAATATAGGTTTAAGGTTAAAAGGACAAGATTTAATAAGAACCTGAGGGAGATTATTTCACTTGGAGGGCATTGGGTATATGGAACGAACTGCCAGAGGAGGTAGTTGAGGCAGGTTCTATAATGGCATTTAAAATACATTTGGACATGTACATGGATAGAAAAGGTTTAGAAGAATATGGCCAAATGTAGCAAACGGATCGAGCTTAGTTGGGGCATCAAGATCGACACGGTGGTATTTAGCCAAAGGGCCTGTTTCTGTGCTGCATGACTCCATGACCATGCTGGTACAGAACTCCTGATTTCAGAGGAGGAAGTTGAGGCCATGTTGTGGACATGCTTCTGCAAAATGAAGTAATGCTCCATGTGAAACCTCAAGTATTTTTTACAATGATCCCATCCTCTCCCCGACTACCTCTTCATGTCAGAAGTGAGAACTGTAAATTTGCGTGCACAGCACCATGTATGTTGAGAACACATGCTTCACTCCTGCAGCATATTATTGATTGCTATTTCACAAAATGGGCTGCACGGTACTAAAACTTCTTCACATATCTGTCCACAAAAATAGTCACTTAGTTGATAAATTACTGAGCTACAATGTTTATTTATCCAGAGTATATTTTAATCCCACCATGGTTGGTGAATTTAAATTCACGTCGTTCAATAAGCCTGATTTTTTTTTAAAAATTGCACGTATCCGTGAAAAGACTTGATTGTGATCAAAAAACCATGTGTGTTATGGCGATCATTTAAGGAAAAAAATTGTAGTTCCATTGTGCAGGTAGATGGGAACTAGGGGAAAACAAATGGTCGGCACGGACTGGAAGGGCCGAGAGGGCCTGTTTCCGTGCTGTAATTGCTATATGGTTATATAGAATGTTGACATTGAAATTTTTAATTATTCTTTCACAACACTAACACGCCAAGAGATATCTTCCGATTACATACTTAAATAGTTCAATAACACAAATTTTAACTTAAGGCCCCTGAAATCAGACCATCCGCCAGAGATTCACTGACAGAATAGCTATAATGACAGTAGAGAGTGCCAAAGTGATATAAACTTATACTGAGAGCTTAAGTGAAACAATGTTTCACTCTCTGGATGTGTACTATCCTTATTATAGTAATCATGGATAAATTTTATGAAAGCAAACGTGTTTAAATCTCAATGTTGCTGCTATGTGTCGGGTAATCAGAGTTGGCCACAATCACATCACAATGCTAAAATGTGCTGCTCTGTGGTAAACGATGCATGAACCACATTATGAAATTGAAGCCTTTCGGTCTCAAAAAAGCACCTTTTTTGATAGAATACTCCTGGGATTTACAATGGCTCACCAATATTCACCCAATGTGTTGTTAGTGGCAAACAAGATCACAACAATTAGAAGATAACTTTATAGTCACAACGAAATTCAAGTGTAATAGTTTTTCCATCATTTGCATAATAGCATTAGTGAGCACGTCAATCACACCCTCCAAAATGAAATATCATCTCATCTAAAATAAACTCCGCAAAAGGTTCAATGAGCATTTCCCCTCTGGCTTTGCTCCGCTGAAGGAAAAGTAATGTATTCACGACCCATTCTCATCTTTCGACACTAAATTAGAGATCAAAATGCTGGGGCTACCATGTGCAACAAGATTGAAACATAGAAAATAGGTGCAGGAGGCGGCCATTTGGCCCTTCGAGCCAGCACCGCCATTCATTGTGATCATGGCTGATCGTCCCAAGCAACAACCCGTGCCTGCCTTCTCCCCATATCCCTTGATTCCACCAGCCCCTAGAGCTCTGTCTAACTCTCTTAATATTTTATAATTTTATATGTTTCTATAAGATCCCCCCTCATCATTCTAAACTCCAGTGAATACTCCAATGAAAATTTTAACTTCAGGCCTGTCTGGAGCTGCTTTCAGGATTAGAGTCAGTCACAAATCTGTAAACAAGAGATTACAAATGTTGTAATCTGGAGAGAAAATAAAACTAGAGGAACTCAGCGGGTCAGGCAGCATATGTGAGAGCAGATGGGTGGTCAATGTTTCCCGTCAAGACCCTGCATCAGGATCCAAAATAAGCAGATTTCAATGAAGCTGCAGATACAACCTTAATGCTATTCTATTCTACTTATCTTTGCAAAGGTGGTTTTTCGGCAATAATGTAACTATAACCATATAACAAAATAGATGGAGCATAATTTCATATAACAATCATATCCAGGGTGAAAAACATCAACATGAGACAGAAGAATTGGTTCCTTCCCCCACCCCCCAAGCCCCAAAATTAATTTATCTGCATTATGCCAGTGTACAATGGCAGATAGAAAGCTTGATCTTCTTGTTATCCCAGGAATTAACCTTGTAAACCTACGCTGCATTCCCTAATCCACAATATTTCAGAATCAAGATCAAGGAGCCTGTGTCACAATCATAGCAGGCGGGCTTGCAAATAGAGTTAATGTTTAGGACAAAGACCCATCATTTATTTATTTGCCTCTGTACTCCACAATTTGAGATTTATAATAGAGAAAAAAAAAATCACATGCGACTAGAGTGTACATTGTCAGATTTTAATAAAGGCCATTTTTATACATTTTGGTTTCACCATGTAAAAATCACAGCAGTGTTTAGAACATTGAATTTTCTCAATTCTGTTAACCCTTGCTGTCTCCTCCCCCTCCCACCTCTCCCTCAGCCCTCGGGCCCTGGCATTCCCTCTATCTCTATCTCCCTCCCCCACCCTAGTCGCACTAGCTTCTCATTTTCACACCACAAACAGCTTACAATGGCTTGTTCCCTTTATCGTCGATACTTTTTTGCATATCTTTCATTCATTGTTCTTTATCTCTCCACATCACTGTCTATATCTCTCGTTTCCCTGATCCCTGACCAGTCTGAAGAAGGGTCTCGACCCGAAACGTCGCCTATCTCCTTCGCTCCTTAGATGCTGCTGCACCCGCTGAGTTTCTCCAGCTTTTTGTGTAACCCTTTATACACAGTCCGCCCATTTCAGGACACTATAATGTTTGGGACACAGCAATGTAATATAAATGAAAGTAGTCATGTTTAGTATTTTGCTGCATTTCCTTTGCATGCAATGACTGCTTGATGTCTGCGATTCACAGACATCACAGTTGCTGGGTGTCTTTCCTGGTGATGCTCTGCCAGGCCGGTACTTCAGCCATCTTTAGCTTATGCCTGTTTTTGGGGGCTAGTCCCTTCAGTTTTGGCTTCAGCATATAAAAGGCATGCTCAATTGGTTCAGCTCGGATGATCGACTTGGCCACTCAAGAATCTACCATTTTTTAGCTTTGAAAAACTCCTTTGTTGCTTTAGCAATATGTTTGGGATCATTGGTACACAAAATGCTGGAGAAACCCAGCGGGTGCAGCAGCATCTATGGAGCGAAGGAAATAGGCGACGTTTCTGGCCGAAACCTTTCTTCACAATGTTTGTGATCGTTGTCTTAGAAACATAGAAATTAGGTGCAGGAGCAGGCCATTTGGCCCTTCGAGCCTGCACCGCCATTCAATATGATCATGGCTGATCATCCAACTCAGTATCACGTACCTGCCTTCTCTCCATACCCCCTGATCCCTTCAGCCACAAGGGCCACATCCAACTCCCTCTTAAATATGGCCAACGAACTGGCCTCAACTATCCTCTGTGGCAGAGAATTCCACAGATTCACCACTCTCTGCGTGAAAAACGATTTTCTCATCTCGGTCCTAAAAGACTTCCCCCTTATCCTTAAACTGTGACCCCCTTGTCCTGGACTTCCCCAACATCGGGAACAATCTTCCTGCATCTAGCCTGTCCAACCCCTTAAGAATTTTGTAAGTCTCTATGAGATCCCCCCTCAATCTTCTAAATTCCAGCGAGTACAAGCCGAGTCTATCCAGTCTTTCTTCATATGGAAGTCCTGCCATCCCAGGAATCTGTCTGGTGAACCTTCTCTGTACTCCCTCTATGGCAAGAATTCCTTTCCTCAGATTAGGAGACCAAAACTGTATGCAATACTCCAGGTGTGGCCTCACCAAGAACCTGTACAACTGCAGTAGAACCTCCCTGCTCTTGTACTCAAATCCTTTTGCTATGAATGCCAACATACCATTTGCTTTCTTCACAGCCTGCTGCACCTACATGCCTAATTTCAATGACTGGTGTACCATGACACCCAGGTCTCGTTGCATCTCCCCTTTTCCAAATCGGTCACCATTCAAATAATAGTCTACTTTCCTGTTTTTGCACCAAAGTGGATAACCTCACATTTATCCACATTACACTGCATCTGCCATGCATTTGCGCACTCACCCAGTCTATCCAAGTCATCTTGCAGCCTCCTAGCATCCTCCTCACAGCTAACACTGCCCCCCAGCTTTGTGTCATCCGCAAACTTCGATATGTTGCATTTAATTCCCTCGCCCAAATCATTAATATATATTGTAAATAGCTGGGGTCCCAGCACAGAGCCTTGCGGCACTCCACTAGTCACTGCCTGCCATCCTGAAAAGGACCCGTTCACTCCTACTCTTTGCTTCCTGTCTGCCAGCCAGTTCTCTATCCACATCAATACTGAACCACCAATACCATGTGCTTTAAGTTTGTATACTAATCTCGTGTGGGACTTTGTCGAAAGCCTTCTGAAAGTCCAGATATAACACATCCACTGCTTCTCCTTTATCCACTCTACTAGTTACAACCTCAAAAAATTCAATAAAGATAATTAAATTTATCTTTCGTAAATCCATGTCGACTTTGTCCAATGATTTCACCACTTTCCAAATGCGCTCGTATCCCATCTTTAATAACTGACTCTAGCAGTTTCCCCACTACCGATGTTAGACTAACTGGTCTGTAATTCCCTCCCTTTTTAAAAAGTGGGGTTACATTAGCTACCCTCCAATCCTCAGGAACTACTCCAGAATCTAAAGAGTTTTGAAAAATTATCACTAAGGCATCCGCTATTTCTGGGGCTACTTCCTTAAGTACCCTGGGATGCAGCCTATCTGGCCCTGGGGATTTATCAGCCTTTAATCCATTCAATTTACTTAACACCAGTTTCCGGCTAACCTGGATTTCACTCAGTTCCTCCATCTCATTTGACCCCTGGTCCCCTGCCATTTCCGGCAGATTATTTATGTCTTCCTTAGTGAAAGTAGTTATTCAATTGGTCTGTCATGTCTTTGTTCCCCATGATCAATTCACCTGTTTCTGACTGCAAGGGACCTACATTTGTTTTAACATATCGATAAAAGCTTTTGCAGTCAGTTTTTTATGTTTCCTGCCAGTTTTCTTTCATAATCCATTTTCCCTTTCCTAATTAAGCCCTTTGTCCTCCTCTGTTGGTCTCTGAATTTCTCCCAGTCCTCTGGTAGGCTGCTTTTTCTGGCTAATTTGTACGCTTCGTCTTTTGCTTTGATACTATCCCTGATTTCCCTCGTTATCCATGGATGCGCTACCTTCCCTGATTTATTCTTTTGCCATACTGGGATGAACAATTGTTGTAGTTCATCCATGCAGACTTTAAATGCCTTCCATTGCATATCCACCGTCAACCCTTCAAGAATCAATTGCCAGTCTATCTTGGCCAATTCACGTCTCATACCCTTGCTGTAGAATGAACCACCGGCCAACGAGTTTTGAGGCATTTGTTTGAACTTGAGCAGATAGGATGTTTCTATACATTTCAGAATTAATTATGCTACTAACATCAGCAGTTGTACCATCAATGAAGATAAGCGAGCCAGCACCTTCAGCAGCCATACATGCCCGCCATAATACCCCCACCACCGTGTTTCACAGAAGAGGTGCAATGCTTTGGATCTTGGGCAGTTCTTTCTCTCCTCCATACTTTGCTCTTGCCATAATTCTAATATGTTAATCTTCATCTCATCTGTTCACAATACCTTTTTCCAGAACTGTGGTTGTTCTTTTAAGTACTTCTTGGCAAACTGTAACCTGGTCATCCTATTTTTGTGGCTAACCAGTGGTTTGCATCTTGCAGTGTAGCCTCTGTATTTCTGATCATGAAGTCTTCTGCAGACAGTGGTCATTGACAAATACACACATGACTCCTGAAGAATGTTTCTGATCTATCAGACAGGTGTTGGGGGATTTTTCTTTATTATAGAGAGAATTCTTCTGTCATCAGCTGTGGAGGTCTTCCTTGCCCTGCCAGCCCCTCTGCAATTAGTAAGCTGACCAGTGCTCTCTTTCTTAATGTTCCAAACATTTGATTTTGGGAAGCTTAAAGTTTGGCTGGTGTCTCTAACAGTTTTATTCTTGTTTCTCAGTCTCATAATGGGTTCTTTGACTTTCATTGGCACAACTTTCCCTCATGTTGATAAACAGCAATAAAAGCTTCCAAAGGTGATAGAAAGACTGGAGGAAAGACAAGGTGCTGAGAGCTCTCTTATATCTGCATTAAGGAGGCATTTGAACACACCTGAGCAATTACAAACACCGGTGAAGCTATGTGTCCCTGAAATGGGGGGGGGGGGGGGGGGGGGGGCTATGAATAAACGCAGCTGTACTTTCTACATGGTGAATCCAAAATGTATTAAACACCCTTTAATAAAATCTGACAATGTGCACTTTAACCACATGCGATTTTTTTCTATTACGTATCTCAAATTGTGGAGTACAGAGGCAAATAAATAAATGATGGTCTTTGTCCCAAACATTATGGAGGGCACTGTAGCATTGCATAGTCTACACATAGCAACCTCCTGATACCAGAGAAATTCAATTAAGATAACAATGGAGATCACAATCCACACAAGTAAGCAAGCAGCCATCATAAAAGCATCATACAACAGTACAGAAACCACAAAGCAGCCTCAAGCTGGAGATCCGGGACGGGTTGGAAATTTCAATCAGAATCAAATTACAGACTCTGAAGATTAATATCTTAAACGTAAGATATCAACCTTCAAAATATTGTAACAGTAAAAGCAAACAACCCTTAATAAAGTTGAGATTTCACAAAAGACAACATTGGAAATGTACGAGGGTGAAATATCAAACGGCATATGAAGATTTGATGGTGAATAAAGATCTTTACAAAAGCCGTGGGTGAAATGAAAAGCTATTGGCAAAGAAAGGAAAATGCATTTTTTATAAACACAACCACCAGAATCCTTTACAACGTGGAATAAAAGTGATTGCTGAAAAAACGAATTGTAAACATGACATGTTATAGATTGAAAGACTAAGATCTCAAGAGGGAACACAAAAGGCTGGAGAAACTCAGCGGGTGCAGCAGCATCTAAGGAGCGAAGGAGACAGGCGACATTTCGGGTCGCGACCCTTCTTCAACCCTTTGAAGAAGATCTCAAGAGGTCCTGGTGTGAAACAAGATTCTGGTGTGAAGCCAAGATAATTAACACACGAGCCCTTTCTGACCAGTCAGCCGACACAATTTTTTTAAATTCAACAGCGCAGATAACTTTCATAAATGGAAAAACTACAATGCATAGACGTGCATCCAGAAACTAATTTTATAAAAAGACAAATTCTGATAGATAAAAGATATTGCTGTCTAGATGCGAAATAACAAATTAATGTAACTTCTCGCGCCGGTACCTCAGCAGGTGTGGAATTTAATAACATTTTAATTTTTTTGCTTGGCTCATAATGGATATTGGAAAGGCTCCCTCAGACAGCAATGAACATGAAATTAATGCCTTTATTATAAAGGCTGGTGGGAAGAAACAGAATTGGATTCTTTCTGAAGCAGAGATGGACGTTATAAAGGAAATGTGAGTGGAAACTCGATTGAGTCCATATATTATGCCTAAATAATGATTTGGGCAGTTTAGAGTGAAAAGGCTGAATACTTTCTCAATTTATTCCAATCATTATCTTGATGAGATTTTAACCCATCCAAGACAAGCAGTGTGGAAGAAATGAATGAACAGTGGCAGATGAAGAAGTAGACAATAATAATTTTAAAGTGCTGGAGTAAAGCAGCAGGTTAGACAGCATTTCTGGATGGCATAGATAGATGATGTCTCAAGTCAGGACCCTTACTTAGACCGATTGTAGTGGGGGAGAAAGCTGGAAAAGAGGTGGGGGTGGGACAAAATCTGGCACCCATCAACTACTGAGTTATTGATGTATAAGCTCAGTACTAAACTGCGCAAGGGAAATTGGGTAAACTGGATTTATTATGGGGAACAAGGAAATGGCAGATGAGTTGAACACTCTTCATTGAGGACACAATCAATCTTCCTGATGTACTAGTGGCCAGAGGATCTGGGGTGACGGAGGAACTGAAGGAAACCAAATTAGGCAGGAAATGGTGTTAGGTAGACTGATGGGACTGAAGGCTGATAAATCCCCAGGACCTGATGGTCTGCATCCCAGGGTACTTGAGGAAGTGGCTCTAAAAATTGTGGATGCAGTGGTGATCATTTTCCAATGTTCTATAGATTCAGGAACAGTTCCTGTGGATTGGAGGGTAGCTAATGTTATCCCACCTTTTAAGAAAGGCAGGAGAGAGGAAACAGGTAATTATAGACCAGTTAGCCTGACATCGGTGGTGGTGGGGTGGGGGGGGGGGGGGGGAGTTGCTGGAGTCAATCATAAAAGATGAAATAGCAGCACATTTGGATAGCAGTAACGGGATCTGTCCAAGTCACCATGGATTTACAAAGGAGAAATCATGCTTGACTAATCTTCCGGAATTTTTTGAGGATGTAACTCGGAAAATAGACAAGGGAGAGCCAGTAGATGAAGTGTACCTGGACTTTCAGAAAGCATTTGATTAGGTCCCACATAGGAGATTAGTGAGCAAAATTAGGGCACATGGTATTGGGGGTAGAGTGCTGACGGATAGAAAATTGATTGGCAGACAGGAAACAAATAGCAGGGATTAACATGTCCCTTTTAGAAAGGCAGGCAGTGACTAGTGGGGTACCGCAAGGCTCGGTGCTGGGACCGCAGCTATTTACAATATATATTAATGATTTAGATGAAGGGATTACAAGTAACATTAGCAAATTTGCGGATGACACAAAGCTGGGTGGCAGTGTGAACTGTGAGAAGGATGCTATGAGAATGCTAGGTGACTTGGACAGCTTGGGCAGATGCAGTTTACTGTGGATAAATGTGAAAACAGGAAGGCAAATTACTATCTAAATGATGTCAAGCTGGGAAAAGGGGAAGTACAACAGGATCTGGGGGTCCTTGTTCATCAGTCAATGAAAGTAAGCATGCAGGTACAGCAGGCAGTGAAAAAAGCGAATGGCATGTTGGCCTTCATAACAAGTGGAGTTGAGTATTGGGCAAAGAGGTCCTTCTGCAGTTGTACAGGGCCTAGTGAGACCACATCTAGAGTATTGTGTGCAGTTTTGGTCTCCAAATTTGAGGAAGGACATTCTTGCCATTGAGGGAGCGCAGCGTAGGTTCATAAGGTTAATTCCCGGGATGGTGGGACTGTCATGTGCTGAGAGAATGGAGCGGCTGGACTTGTATCTTCTGGATAAGATGAGAGGGGATCTTATTGAAACATAAGATTATTAAGGGCTTGGACACGCAGGAAACATGTTCCCGATGCTCAAGGAAACATAGAAACATAGAAATTAGGTGCAGGAGCAGGCCATTCGGCCTTTCGAGCCAGCACCGCCATTCAATATGATCATGGCTGATCATCCAACTCAGTATCCTGTACCTGCCTTCTCTCCATACCCCCTGATCCCTTCAGCCACAAGGGCCACATCGAACTCCCTCTTAAATATGGCCAACGAACTGGCCTCAACTACCTTCTGTGGCAGAGAATTCCACAGATTCACCACTCTCTGTGTGAAAAACTATTTTCTCATCTCGGTCCTAAAAGACTTCCCCCTTATCCTTAAACTGTGACCCCTTGTCCTGGACTTCCAACATCGGAAACAATCTTCCTGTATCTAGCCTGTCCAACCCCTTAAGAATTTTGTAAGTTTCAGAGTCCAGAGCCAGGGGCCACAGTTTAAGAATAAGGGGTAAGCCAGTTAGAATGGAGATGAGGAAACACTTTTTCACAGTCTGTGAGTCTGTGGAACTCTCTGCGTCAGAGGGCGGTGGAGGCCGGTTCTTTGGATACTTTCAAGAGAGGTAGTTAGGGCTCTTAAAGATGGCAGTCAGGGGATATGGGGAGAAGAAAGGAATGGGGTTCTGATTGTGGATGATTAGCCATGATCACATTGAATGCGGTGCTGGCTTGAAGGCCGAATGGCCTACTCCTGCACCTATGTCTATTGTCTATTACTGAGGGCCAACATTTTAAAGAGACAGTGATTGAAATGTGCAGCAAAGATTTCTGACATATTTAGCAACCAACTTAATCACCATAAGACAATACTGATCTTTAAGCCAAAAAGTAAACCAAAGCGACTCACCTAAATGCAATAAATGAGGAACCAAAAAGACACAGGCTAAGACAGCTGCATTTGTACTTCTGGAGGACAGGTGAATCACGCTCCGACTATGCGAAGCCATTCAACATCCATTTGGTATAAAGGAAAATTACGATTCACCACCTAAAATGCTCTCTCACTCAGCGACATGTTTAAACGGTAACCTGTTCACTTACCACTTATACCTTAATATCACCTTCCAAATGCTTGTCCTCGACCAGCAAGGATGTCATGGGCAATAGATATAAAAGCAGTAGCACTGGAAGATTTCTCCAAGTCACCACTGCCTTGAAAATATATTGTCATATCTTCATTGTTCCTGCTTATAAATCCCGGAAATCTACATCGAAAAACTGACTCGTATCTAACAATCTCAGATCAAGCAGGCAGCACCAAAATGGTGCTCTCACTCTTCTATTCTATCATCATTAATTCTGAAGTGTCTTTGTTCTGCTATCTGTAGATATTGCATCAACTGCTTAATGTTTCAAACATTACTTTTTTTTTTTAAAAAGAGTCAATAATCAAGTTCAACAAACAATTGGTAAGGTAAACAATATATTGTATGAAGATTTGAGTGCAAGAGTAACATCTTGCTCAAGCTGCAAAGAACCCTGGTGAAAGCTCACTGAGAACATTCTGTACAGGAGTAACTCAACGAGACAGGCAGCATCTCTGGAAAGAATTATTGGGTGGCGTTAAATAAGGTCATGTGATAAGAGTAGAATTAGGCCATTCAGCCCATCAGGTCAACTCCACCATTCAATCACGGTTGATCTATCTCTTCTTCCTAACCCCACTCTCCTGCCTTCTCCCCATAACCTCTGACACCCGCACTAATCAAGAATCTATGTATCTCTGCCTTAGAAATATCCACTGACTTGGACTCCACAGCCTACTGTGGTAATGAATTCCACAGATTCACCACCCTCGGACTAAAGACATTTCTCCTCATCTCCTTTCTAAAAGAACATCCTTTAATTCTGAGGCTATGACCTCCAGTACTAACATCTCCCACGAATGAAAACATCCCCTCCTATTCTGTAGGTTTCAATGAGGTCCCTCCCTCATTCTTCTAAACTCCAGCAAGTACAGGCTCAGTGCTGACAAACGCTCATCATAGGTTGACAACTCATTCCTCGTACCTTCTTCAAACTGGTCTCGACACAAAACGTCACTCCACAAATGCCGGTCCATTTGAGAAATCTAAGTGTATTACTTATTTTAGGAATATACTACACATACTCCCAATTATATAAAATAAATAACAATGAAATGTATAATGGATAATATTACAATTAACATAAATAGTATTAATCGATAATCAATATGTTATAATTTTATATATTACATAACTCTCAATGTCGTATAAGAGTGTACTTGGTATATATTGTTTCTACAATAAAAAAATTAAAAAAAAAAAAAACAAATGCCGGTCCCACTGAATTACTCCAGCATTGTGTCGATCTTCGGTGTAAATCAGTATATGCAGTTCCTTCCTACACATTCTGTGCAGGTCTGGTCTCCACATTTAAAGCTACAATCGTGATAGAGACAACACAGGAATTTTTTTTCCAGATTGATTTCTTAGATGGAGAGTTTATCATGATGAGTATTTAAATAGTCCAAGCCCAAGTGCTCATTTGAGTACGATGACAGCAACTTTTTTTTTCTTAACCATACAAAATTAGCAAATGAGCATTAGAATTTGAATACAATGCTCATGTTTCTTAATAGTAAACCAATGTAAATAATACACTGGTAATAATCTTTCCAAAATATCTTACTCACTTCAATAAGTATTTATATTTTAATGCCACTTCAATGTAAGAAGTTCAGTGCACTTCAAGAGAAATACAAGAGGATGATTAATCAAAACTTTTGTCACATAAGGTTCAGATTTAGTCCTTTGACACAGAATAAGGTGTATTTTTAACAGCAAATGCATTCCTTTTTCATATTAAGTGCACATTAATGTAATTTGGTCGTGCAACCTTGTGTTACAGCTAAACATCAGAAGTCTGAAGAAGGGTCTCGACCCGAAATGTCGCCTATTCCTTCTCTCCACAGATGCTGCCTTACCCGCTGAGTTTCTCCAGCATTTTTGTCTACCTTAGGTTAAGAATTACTCACTTACATGTTGAAACTGTACCGATTTAAAAAAAATTAACTTAGGGCTCTGTAAATAATAAAACTTGCATGTAAATAGTACCTTGAACACCGAAGGCTGTCCAAGAACCGTTCATACAATTGTCATCAGGGATAAATGCTGGGAGCCAAAGGATTAGATATGCTAATTCAGAACTTAATACAGTTCAGTTTCATGGTGATTTTAATGGAGGTGTCAAAGCAA
This sequence comes from Okamejei kenojei, assembly GCA_035221665.1. NCBI lineage: Eukaryota > Metazoa > Chordata > Chondrichthyes > Rajiformes > Rajidae > Okamejei > Okamejei kenojei. Next base: position 127,374,239 of record CM069132.1, read on the forward strand.
GTTGAGGAAGATAATTGCAGATATTGTTGTTTGGCTAAAAGGTACGATGTTGAAATAATGGCAACAAATGATTAAAAACTGAGCATACCAAGGGTAGTGATAATCGAATGCAAGAGTCCGAGAAGCTGAAGCACTGGTGGGAGATTCAAAGGGAGGGACAAAGTAATTGATGATTTGAATATTAGACATCCAATTTTATTACCAAGCAACACCAAACCAGGCTGATGGATGAATAAAACAATGCAAGTTTGGATACCAGCAGTTTCAATGGAACTCCAGTTAATGAGTTCAGTAAACTATCCACGGGGAGCTCAGGGAACAACCCACGGGAAGCATTGTAACAGCTAAGTAGAAGCTGAGAAAGTTGGAATTTGGAAGTTAACAAAAATGGAATTCAGCAGAGGTCAACAAGAGTCAAGAGTGTTTAATCGTCACATCACATCAATAGAAAAATGTAATTCTCACTGGTTTCAGATTCAGATGTCAACACAATGACAAATAAAAATAAAATACTCAACACACAATAAACAGTAATACTTGGTGACCAGACCGTAACAGTCACCGAAGTCATGAAGTCCAACCAAAATAAAGATGGTCGTAGATCATAGTTGCTGAGGTAGGATTCTGTAATTTTCAAGAATATGATGGCTGATATTTGCTACCGCCGAGTCAAATTATACAGAAATTAAAACATAAATAGGATATGGTGAACTAAACTCAGGGTCAAGATTGCAGACCTATTGTGCCTGATACAGCAGTTTGGGAAAATGATGAAATTATTACCGGGGAGGAATCCAGTGGTCAGTATATCAATAATTTACATGTATTTTTGCGACTTGACAGTTTATTATCAAACCTTTACACAAAAGAGAAGCAAAACCAAAATAAAACATGTCAACACGTAACCAGGGAGCATGCGACCCAATTAAACCTTTGCTGGTTATAATCCTGCCGTTGCACATCCCGTCTCCTCTGTTCAAAACATTTGCGAAAGATCCCCGCATTGCCTCCACCCCCTTAAAATGGAACGAAATCATTTCAAAACCACCTCGCTGCTTCTCACTGTCAAAAAATTACCATTCACCAAAACACATCCAATTTCCGACGAGGTAGAATCGACTTTGCAATGAACACATTGATCAAAGGCATAAAGGTAATGCTAAAAGGGTCTCTCCAGTTCTTGAAATGAAGGAGCATCGGAAAATAAAAGGGTCATTTGGGACAGATTTTGAAAAGGATAATTACCTCGGAACCGAGTCTTAGTTAGGCAGCTTACAGATGGTTACATCCGATGGGAAAAGCTCGGCGCTGTACTCATTAAGCCACGAAATCTTACAATTGAAAAGAGAGGGCAGGGAGGATAGAACAACAGCGACTACCCCCGCCTGCCACTCCTTCTGCAGCGTGTGCGCGCAGGAGAACGACCGTGCTGGCTCCGGGGCTGAAGCACTGGCTCACGACACTCCAGGTGTAAAGGCTGGCTTGCTCGCTTGCTCGATCGTCGTGCTGTGCTGTGCTCTGCCCGCCCACGGGAATCAAATCAACGCGACGAAAAGAAGCCAACCGTCCCCTGCACTTGCCCTGCCCGGGCCGGCCACCCACCCACCTCTCGCGCCGATTCGTTGGCTGGCGCGCCTGCGCACCGAGCCCCACCTTCGCTGAAAGATCCGATAGGATCTTTGCCTTCGCTCGCCGGCTGGCGCGCATGCGCACGGAGCCCCACACCGTCCGCTCGCCGTCCGGTGACGTCAGTCGCCGTCCGACGGCCGCTCGGCCCGCGCGTCGCGTGGCAACCGGATGCACCCTGTCCCGCTGAGTTAGTCCAGCATTTTGTATCCATCTTTCGGCAATAAAAATATTGGTTGCCAGGAGACAAAGGGGGCCCACTTGCCGTCGGGCAAGCTGACACCCTGGCCAGTCCATCTTCGGTGTAAACCAGCATCTGCTGCTCCTTCCCACACGACCTGTCACCCACCTTGGCAAACGGCGGGTAAGGCGATCAGTCCAGTCTGCCCCTAAAATAGCGGGAGACAGGAGGAATGAATGGGTGACGTTTCGGGTTGAGACCCTTCTTCTGACATTTTGTGTTCTCTGGTGAAGCTGCCTGTCCCGCTGAGTTACTCCAGCATTTTGTGTCTAATCTACGCAGGGGACGGTTCAGCTTCGTGACCGCTATGATTTAAGTGTCGATTCAGCAAGGTTTTATTATCCATGTTCACCGGAGACGCTGCCTGACCCGATTAGTTACTCCAATATTCTTGCGTCTTTTTTTATATAATCACTCTTGGTACAAAGGTGAAATCCATATTTCAGACAGTAAACAGCTATTTGTTACCTATGGTTACTTTTGTTCCATTAAGGAGAGAAAATTAAGGTTTTCTGGGGGTCAAAGGCAATAAAGAAATTGCAACCCTGTTTGTCTTTTGCGTCTGAAACACCCTTCGCAAACCATTAAATCAATCCAACAACCCAGCAAAGGAGTGAAACAGATCCATGGCGTGATCATGTTTGACCCTGAGATAAACTTTAAACTTTACTGGAGTACCATCACTTGCACCGCTAAACGATTGCATGGAATTGTCTCTGTTTCAGCTCCTCGACTGCTGAAAGCTACATCCATGTATTCGTTAACTCTGATTGTGAATGTTCGAGTTCATTGACTTCTGCTAAATTAAAATACCCATGCTATTAATCTTTGCTTTATCCACTAATTTGTTATTGTTCATCCTTCTAACCTAGTTTGGTGTTTTTATTCCTCAGTATTGAACTTTTCACATTTTCAGAACTTGTACCTCCAGCCATGTCACCATGGCTTTAACACAGAAATTCTCTTCCTGAATTTACAACTCTTTTCGCGATCAGGACACTGCATGAAATTTTACTCTTCAGCAAAACTTTGATCATCTTTTGTCTTGTCCACTTATGTGCTCCATATTATTTGACACGTATGATACTTGGTGTGTTCACAATGCTAAGTTATTACAAGCTTTGAGGAGAGAATAGACAGGCTGGATGTGTTCTTCAGGGAATGCAGAAGGCAGGAGGGGTACCTGGTTGCAGTGTACAAAATTAAGAGGGGCATTAGTAAATGGGACATTTTTCTACTCAGAAGAAATGGCTCCATCCAGAAGGCATGAGAGTTTTGGAGGTTGGAGATTTAGAGGTGAGGAAGGATGAAAGCTTTAACACACTGCAAGCAGGTACTCACAGACCATTTAAGTTTTCAGATAAACAGTTAAAATGTCATGGTATGCAAGGCTACAATCAAATGCTGGAAGGTGGATTAGCAAGACAGTGTACCAAAGGTTCTGTTTGTAAACATATGACTCATGAGCTCAGTTAGAAGAGACACAGAAGAAAAGCAGCTGCTGCCTTACATTTCCAGTGATCCATTTTCATTGCTGTCCATCAAAAGCTTTTTATAATCATTTTGAATAGATGGATTTCCCTCCCAGGCTCCAATTTCCTCCCACATCCCAAGGACATGCTGGCTACTGGATTCAATGGCTCATATAATAAAACCAAAATGTAGGAGGGTGGTAGGAGAATCAGTGTTTGAGATAGAACAGATTACAGGTAAATAAATGGCAGCATGAGATTGATGGGATTGTTCGAAGAGCCACTATACACTCAAAGGGTTGAATTGCTTACTTCAATGTCATATGGAAATATAAAATATGGAATGTATTATTCCTGATCGATTGTTTATATGTTTCTCTGGATTGAAAATTCTGGTTTTGCTGCAGTACACACAATTGTATTGCAGTCAATGGATTTTCTTCCCATGGACAACCATCTCTTGTGGTGCAAATGGTCTGTGCTAAGCCACCTTCATACCTGGTCATTGTGTACAATATAAAGGGTTGCAGCTTTACTTAAAATATGAGGTGCAATGCTGTTATAAAGTGTATTAATTATTCACAGTGTCAGCCATCAACAATATTGCACCTTCTAAAGCTTATGAAGTTCAAGATATTACAATGAAAAATGTACCAACTATGGATGGGTCCTGTTTCATGGTATAATCAAATGAGGTTAATTAGACTATCAAACTTGTCCCGACTTTTTGAAAGTTCTCATCATTTTGCAATGTTCTCCATGTGACTGTGTGGGTTTCACGCGGGTTTTCTCCCACATCCCAAAGACGTCAAGAGTCAAGAGTGTTTTATAGTCATGTGTCCCAGATAGAACAATGAAATTCTTACTTGCTGCAACACAACAGAATATGTAAACAGAGTACACTGTAAACAATATGATAAAAGAGAGAGAAAAACGTTCAGTATGCAGATATACAGTGCATTCAGAAAGTATTCAGACCCCTTCACTTTTCCACATTTTGTTATGTTACAGCCTTATTCTAAAATGGATTAAATTTTTTTTTTTAATCATCAATCAACACACAATACCCCATAATGAAAAAGCAAAAAAAGGTGTTTAGAAATTTTTGCTAAGTAATTTAAGAAAAAATGGAAATATCACATTTGCATACGTCTTCAGACCCTTTACTCAGTACTTTGTTGAGGCACCTTTGGCAGCGATTACAGCCTTGTCTTCTTGGGTATGACGCTACAAGCTTGGCACACCTGTATTTGTATAATTTCTCCCATTCTTCTCTACAGATCCTCTAAAGCTCTGTCAGGCGTCAATGCACAGCTATTTTCAGGTCCTTCCAGAGATGTTCGATCGGGTTCAAGTCGGGGCTCGGGCTTCGCCACTCAAGGACATTCACAGAGACGTGTCACGAAGTCACTCTTGTGATGTCTTGGCTGTGTGCTTAGGGTCGTTGTCCTGTTGGAAGGTGAACCTCCGCCACAGTCTGAGGTCCAGAACGCTCTGAAGCAGGTTTTCATCAAGGATTTCTCCGTACTTTGCTCTGTTCATCTTTCCCTCGATCCTGACTAGTCTCCCAGTTACTGCCACTGAAAAATATCTCCACAGCATGATGCTGCCCCCACCATGCTTCACCGTAGGTATGGTATTGGCCAGGTGTTGAGCGATGCTTGGTGACCGCCAGACGTGACGCTTGTCATTCAGGCCAAAGAGATCAATTTTGGTTTCATCAGACCAGAGAATATTGTTTCTCATGCCTTTTGGCAAACTCCAAGCGGACTGTCAAGTGCCTTTTACTGAGGAGTGGTTTCGGTCTGGCCACTGAACCATTAAGGTCTGGAGTGCTGCAGATATAGTTGTCATTCTAGAAGTGTCTCCCATCTCCACAGAGGAACTCTGGAGCTCTGTCAGAGTGACCATCGGGTTCTTGGTCACCTCCCTAACCAAGGCCCTTCTCCCCCGATTGCTCAGTGTGGACGGGCGGGCTGCTCTATGAAGAGTCCTGATGGTTCCAAAGTTCTTATATTTAAGAATGACGTAGGCCACTGTGCTCTTTGGGACCTGCAATGCTGCAGAAATTGTTTTATACACTTCCCCAGATCTGTTCCTCAGAATTGTTTCATACCCTTCCCCAGACACAATCCTGTCTCGTATGTCTACAAGCCATAATTCCTTCGTCTTCATGGCTTGTTTTTTGCTCTGACATGCACTGTCAACTGTGGGACCTTATATAGACAGGTGTGTGCCTTTCCAAATCATGTACAATTAATTTATTTTACCACTGGTGGACTCCAATCACGTTTTAGAAACTTCTCAAGGATAATCAATGGAAACAGGATGAATAAAAGGTCAATTTTGAGTGTCATAGCAAAGGGTCTAAATACTTATGTAAATGTGATATTTCAGTTATTTATTTTTAATTACTTTGCAAAAAATTCTAAACACCTGTTTTAGCTTCTTCATTCTGGGGTATTGTGTGTAGATTAGTGATTAAAACATTTTTTTAAATCCATTTTAAAATAAGGTTGTGTCGTAAATGAAGGGGTCTTAATATTGTCTGAATGCACTGTACACATAACCACAAGCGCGCACGCGCGCGCACACACACACACACACACACACACACACACACACACACACACACACACACACACACACACACACACACACACATCTATATTACTAAAAGTCAAGTCTTGACCACTTCCTGTTGTTCTGTATATTGATTTTAGAAAAAACGCTGGCACTTACGGCGGTGATTTTTGGCCATCTTACTCAGAGTCCCCCTCCACTGCGCAGGACAAGAAGATTTTTCATATCAATAAAAAATAAAAGAGTTATTAGTGTTTTAAAAAAATTGAGATTCCCTCTCCTGAAGGCCACTCCCCTTCCGGAGGGACTATAAAACCTGGAAGTGTGGAGGTGCCTCAGTTCTCTGCAAGATGGGGCAGCGAGAGGTCACAATTCTTAGTCTGAGCTGTGAATAACACTGAACACATGTCTACTAAACTGTGAGTGGTTTTACTGACCTGTCAGTGCCCTTAATGTGGTTTGAAAATATAGTTTGGAAATGCTAAAGCTGTGTTGCCTTTGGTTTGGAAATGCTAAAGCTGTGTTGCCTTAGTTTGGAAATGCTAAACTTCTGTTGCCTTTGGTTTGGAAATGCTAAAGCTGTGTGCCTTTGGTTTGGAAATGCTAAAGCTCTGTTGCCTTTGGTTTGGAAATGCTAAAGCTGTGTTGCCTAATTAAAGTTGCCTTGCCTAATTAAAGTTGCCTTGCCTAATTAAAGTTGTCTTGCCTTCTATATAATTAAAAGTCTAGTCTTGACCTCTTCCTGTTTGCGCTTTATATTGGTTTTAGAAAAAACACTACCATGTATGGCTGTGATTTTGGTCATCATACTCAGTCCCCCGCCGCTCATCAGGTGCCAAGGATGTTTCCCATCGATGAAAAATAAATAAAGTTATTAGTGTTTAAAAAATATTGAGATTCTCTCTCCTGTCATTCACGCCATGAAGGCCACGCCCCTTCTGGTGGGAGGGACAGGGACTATAAAACCCAGAAGTGTGGGCGTGGCTCAGTCTCTGCAAGATGGAGGAGGGAGAGGTCACGACTCAAGCACCCTGCTTGAAATGGTAGGAAACTGCACTTGAATTTGGTAGCCTTGCACCCTGTTTGAAGTGGTACGAAACTGCACTTGAATTTGGTGGCCTTGCACCCTGCTTAAAATGGAATTTCAAGGAATAGCCGTGAGTCAACTGCCAGCCCACCAGCTGTGAGTGAGTGAGCTGCCAGCACAACAGGCTTGAGTGACTGAGCCGCCAGCCCAAGAATCCATTCGGCCCACAATGTCCATACTAGCCCTCTGGAAACCAGTCCCTTCAGCCCACAACACCCATACTAGCGCTCCAGAAAGCCCCCCACTGGCCACCAATATGGGAATATATATATATATATATATATATATATATATATATATATATATATATATATATATAAACAAACAAACATGCAGGTTTGTACGTTAATTGGCCTATGTAAATTGCTCCTGGTGTGCTGTGGGATAACTAGTCTGAACGGATGACCAATGCTTGGCGTCGGCCTAGTGGACCAAAGGGCATGTTTCCATGCTGCATCTCTAAACTAAACTAAACTAATCTTAACTCTGACCCCACCCTCATCATCCTCCTATTTGTCTCTCCCTTCAAGTGTTAATCCCATTTCCTTTTGGAAGGTATCATTGGATCTGGATCTTGAACCACTCAGAATTTCATATTATTGCAGCGGAATAATATATCTCTCCTAATATTGCTTCTGAGTCTGGCTAAACAGTTTAAGTCCATATCTTTTTGCCACCGGAGACAGATTATTTTTAATTCTTTCAAAGAATGTCGTTATTTTTAACATATTTGTTCAATCTCCTTTTCACCTTCTCCACTCCAAACAGAACAACTATCGGGGACAAAAAACTATGCTGTCATAAAGTCACAGCTGTCAGAAGTCTCAGTGTTGGTTACTGGCATCAAATGCAGATGCACGTGTCCCTTGAAATTGAATTTCACAGCAAACCAGAAGTCGCTGTGCCCTTCATTTTAGCATAATTTTATTCTGAAACTAAATATGACAGGATTCGAGAGATATAAAAAAGAATAGGAAATAGAGAACAAAAATGAAATTATATAGTGAGGAACATAAGGCATACAGTAAAAGATTTAACAGACACATGAAATAGTTGGGAAAGAAATTAAGGACAATGTGGCATCAAATGTTACTTACTTACTTACTTACTTACTTAATGCCTATTATGCCTCCTGGCATGTAGGGCAGCAACGAAGGTCCTCCACTCCTGTCTGTTCTGGGCTAGCTTCTGGACACTACCCCAGGTCAGGTCCATTGTTTTCATTTCCTCCTCTAAAGTTCGATGCCAGGTGGTTTTGGGTCTCCCTCTTTTCCTTTTCCCTTCCGATGTCCAGTGCAGGGCTATTCTTGGGATGCTGTCTGGTTCTCTTCTCAGTATATGGCCAATCCAGTTCCAGCGCCTTCTCGTGATGATGGTGTCCATGCTCTCTTGTTGGCATTGAGCAAGGAGATCTTGGTTGGATATGGTGTTTGGCCAAAATATTCTAAGGATTCTTTTCAGGTTCTTAGTATGGAAGACTGACAGCTGGTTGATGTCACTCACTGTCTTTCTCCAGCATTCCAGGCCATATAGGAGGGTGAAGAGGACACAGCTCTGGTATAACTTCAGCTTGGTCTTGGTGCTGTATTGCTGGGACTTCCATACATTTTTAGCATTCTGAAAACATCCCTAGCCTTGTTTAGCCAGTTCTTGATGTCATCGTGTGTCCGCCATCTTGTCTGACTTTGCTACCAAGATAGGTAAACTCTTCAGTTATGGGAAGATCGTTTCCATTCACTTGGATTGTCAAGGGGTTTTGGATGTTTAGTGTCATTACTTTTTTCTGGTTTAACTTCAGGCCAATTTGTTGTGCAAAGTCACTGAGACAGGATGTTTTTTTCCTGCATGGGCTTGTGAGTGTGGGAGGCCAGAGCCAAGTCATCAGAAAAATCAAGGTCTTCCAATGCTGAGAAGAGGGTCCATCGTATGCCTCTTGCTTGGTCTTCGGTTGTCTGACGCATCACCCAGTCAATAACAATATTGAAGAGTAGCGCCAACATCACACACCCTTGTTGGACTCCTGGAATGTGTGGTCTTCACCTGGAATGTGTGGTTACTGTTCCTCACTCTGCAAGATAAGTTGACGTAGAAGCTCTTAATGACCGACTATATGCTGTGGGATCCCATACATTCGAAGTATGCCCCAGAGGCTGTCTCGGTGGATGCTGTCAAATGCTTTCTCGAAATCAACAAAATTGATGTATATCTGTCTCTGCCACTATGTGCACTGTTTTATAATGTTACGAAGGACAAATATCTGGTCAATGCATCCCCACCTACCACAAAATCCTGCCTGTTCTTTCCTGAGCTGTTTGTTTACTACTTTTGAGATATGTTGTATAATAATCTTTGCCAGAATCTTGCTTGGAATTGATAGAAGAGTGATACCTATCCAATTGTTACACTCTCTTAAGTTGCATTTCTTTGGTATCCTTCATCAGGTATATCCTTCCTTTCCCAAATAGCTGTGAAAAGTGGTACAAATACTTCAGCTGCAAATTCAGAGTCTGCCTTGAACTGTTTTGCATTGAGCTCATCTTGACCAGGAGCTTTTCCATTTTTGAGAGACCTAATGGCTGTAACAATTTCCTCCTTAGTTGGTGGTTCAGTGCTAATGTCCAGGTCATCCTCTGCTTGTTGGGAGTTAGCCTTTATTATGGCCGGTGCTCTATTTGTTACTTCATTGAAGTGTTCCGCCCAGCGAGCTTCTTGTTCTGCTTCTGTTGTTAGGAGTCAGCCCTTTTTGTCTACAATTTGTGTCTCAGTGGTTTGACGATTTTTGCCACAGATTATCTTGGTTATCTTGTAGACCTTCCCTTGCTCCCCTTTCTCAGCTGCATCTTCTGCTTGATTAGCAAGATCTTCCAGGTACATTCGTTTGTCAGCTCTGGCTTTCCTCTGAACTGCTTTGTTTGCTTCTTGGTACTGCATCTTGTATCTCTCTTGTTGCTGTTTGGACATTGTCTCATTTATTTGCTTCTTTAATTTTCTCCTATTTTCAATGATTTGCCATGTGTCTTCAGTCATCCATTTGCATTTGGCTCTGTGTGATCGTCCATATCTGCTAGTGCCTGAAACCTGTTCCTTAATTGTAACACGAAAGAGCCTTACACTTTTGGGTCATGTAGTTTCTCAACGTCAAACTGTTGCCTGCCTGTCTTTTTGCTCCCTGTTTTCCTCAGTTTTACTTTGAGAACAGCCAGGACTAGGTGGTGGTCACCACCAACATCAACTCCCCATTTAACCTTAACATCAAGTAATGATCATCTCCATGAGCCGTAATCATCAAGTGGTCTATCTGATTCTTATCCTTTCCATTTGCAGAGTACCATGTCAGTTTGTGGATGTCTCTGTGTGGAAAGAGGATCCCTCCAATTACTAGGTTGTAAGTGGTGCAGAGTTCTATTAGTCTCTCTCCATTCTCATTCATAGTACCACAGCCCTTTTTTCCCCATAGCTCTTTCCTGGCCTGTGTTGTTGTTTCCAACCTTGGCATTCACGTCCCCCATCACAATCCTCATGTCATGTCTTGGTGTGTTTTCTAACTCAGCCTGTAGTTGCTCATAGATTTCATCCTTAACACTATCATCACTATCGTTTATTGGATGTGGTTGTATTAATTTGCTTCCCCCCCCCCCCCCCCCCCATTCTGATCTTCATGAGTCTACTATTGACAGGATCCCACTCTATCAAACTATTCTCTACTCCTTTCTTTAAAATGATGGCTACTCCTTCTCTGTGATTCTCGTCATCCCTTCCTGAGTACAACACTGTCTCCCCTGTGCTGCTCCTAAGTCTCCCTGATTCCGTCCAACTACTTTCACTTACTCCAAGAATATCTAGGTTGTAGCGTTTCATCTCTGATGTCACTTGTGCTTGTTTCCCTGTGTCGTACATTGTTCGTACATTCCAAAAACCTATCCTAGTCTTATGTTTGGCATTTAGAACTTCCACCTTCCTGCCAGTAGCTTCATTTCGCCTTTCACCATTGACGTTCATCCTAGCATCTGTCGATAGCCCTGTAGTGTTGATTCCTTCAGTTGCTGATACCATAACATATTTGTTTTACTAGACAGGGTTGTTAGCCCTGTGCTCAACCTCCTACCTGGAGGGCCAGTGGATCGCTCTTTGTCTCGCCTCTACTCTTCGACCTGTCCAGCATGGGAGATCTTAACAGGAGACGAATCTCCCGCTGGCATAGCTCTAGGGGTCACTGAGACACACAAGCTCTCCAACCACAACAAGGTTGCAATCCAACAGGGAGGGCATCAAATGTTACCGAGAAGCAAAACATTGAACCATTATTTTGCGTCAGCATTTATCAAGGCGATAAAGCTGGTGGAGATAACATGAGATAACCACATAACAATTACAGCACAGAAACAGGCCATCTCGGCCCTTCTAGTCCGTGCCGAACATTTACTCTCTCCTAGTCCCATCTACCTGCACTCAGACCACAACCCTCCATTCCTTTCCCATCCATATACCTATCCAATTTATTTTTAAATGATAAAATCGAACCTGCTTCCACCACTTCCACTGGAAGCTCATTCCACACAGCTACCACTCTCTGAGTAAAGAAGATCCCCCTCATGTTACCCCTAAACTTTTGTCCCTTAATTCTCAAATCATGTCCTCTTGTTTGAATCTTCCCTACTCTCAATGGAAAAAGCAGATCCACATCAACTCTGTCTATCCTTCTCATAATTTTAAAGACCTCTATCAAGTCCCCCTTAACCTTCTGCACTCCAAAGAATAAAGACCTATATAGAGATGCGGAGAATAGTAATAATATGCTGATTTCAATAGAAAAAGGCATAAATAAAACAAACATTCAAAATCCCAAGATAAAAGAGGTGGGCATGGTGAAATACATTCACGCATTTAAAAAAAAATCAGGAAAAGAAAGCAGAGGCATTAGTACATATTTACATTTCTTTTTAAACATGTAATTCCAGAGAAATGGGAGATAGCTAACCTAATACAAATATTTAAGTGAATAGAACTCACCCTGGGATTTATAGATCGCTAGTGGAAATGTCGGCTAATGTCATCTTTGTCAAAGGACAAATAGAAGAAAGCTAAAGGTCAAATAATAATGTATAGTTAATATATATTTCAAAAAGGACATGCTTGGACAATCACGTGTTTTTTTCAAGAGAGCACAACAGAGGGTAAACAATGTTTTAGCAGTTGATACAATCTATCTATATTTTCAAAAACCCATTGATAAAGTAAACATTAAACTAATGAATAAAGGCAGAAAATGTAGTGAGAGAATAAACAATAGAATAGATTGCTTGCTTGTTTCAAAGTAGAAAGGAGAGAATTTGAAGAAAGGGTAACCATTCACAATGGATGAAAGTGGATATTGGTGTAAAAGAATCAGTCCTGGACCCACTGATGTTTACAGGTCAGAATTTATATTTACAGTGAAAGTGCAACAATTATATTTCCAGACTAGTATTCCAACTGAGTTGAAAACCATCCATGCAGCATTCAATTAAACATCTGATATTAAAAAAACAAACTGTTGATAGTAATAATGGCCATAGACTATCAGGGCATCATAAAATTTAAACCTGTTCTGTGATGTCCTCCGGGAAAAGAAATCTACCATTCGTATTCCAAAATCACCATTTTGCTTAACTCTTAGTTGACCTCTGAAATAACTAAACAAACCATTGAGTTGTATCACAACAAGTACAATGGGGTGGCGGAGGGAGGGCGTAGCTCTGGGAGTCCTCAACATTGATCCAGATCCTGTGGTGTCTCATATCATCAGCTCAAACATGGTAAGAAAATCCCCTCCTGATAAATCCATCTCTTATTCTAGCTCAGGATGTTCTTTTAGGAAGGAGATGAGGAGAAATTTATTTAGTCAGAGGGTGGTGAATCTGTGGAATTCTTTGCCACAGAAGGCTATGGAGGCCAAGTCAGTTGATATTTTTAAGTCAGAGATAGATAGATTCAGGCTTCCTATGTTGTGATCCCGCCGGGTGATGGTAAGTTCAGCGGCCGAATCCGCGCTCCGCAAACGGGCCGGTTCAAACTTCGCGGCCCGGGGCGGTCGAAGCTGCCACCCTCCAGTCCAGCAGTCGAAGCTGTTATTGCGGGAGCTCTGGAGAACCGGTCACCAACCTGGGATCTGCGAGCTCCCGACAATGTCGTCCACTGGGCCCGTGGCCGAGTCCACTGGGCCGGCGGCCGAGCCTCCGAGGCTCGGCAGTCGGGTCACCGCCGCCGCAACGCCACCACAGCCCCGAAGTTGGCAAGTCCTGGCTCTGCCTCCGGAGCCTCGAGGTTGATCCCAGTTGGAGACCGCCAGCTCCGCGACTAGGCCTCAGCGCAGACGGAGACGGAGACAGAGATGGGGGATACAAGAAAAGGTTGCATCCCCCCCCCGAAGGAAGAGACTAAAACCAAGTCTCTCCCACCCCCCCACACATACACAACTAAAATAAATGGAATAAACTAAAACAACAGGACAAAAGAAAAAAAAAGAAAAGAAAAGACAAACGGACTGCAGGTGAGCCGCATCTGCAGGGCAGCGCCACCACTTCCAGAACCTATCAGTGGAAGTAAATCCCGGAACTCCCCAAGCAATAGCATAATGGGTAGGAAGGAACTGCAGATGCTGGTTTACACCGAAGACAGACACATAATGCTGGTGTAACTCAGCAGGACAGGCAGCATCTCTGGAGAGAAGGAATGAGGGACGTTTTGGGTCAAGGCCCTTCTTCAGACTGAGAGTCAGGGGAGAGAGAGGCATAGAGATATGGAAGGGTAAGGTGTGAAAACAATAGATCAAAGGAAATGTTGATCAAGGAAAATGTACAATAGTTCATTCAAGGGAAGGTTACAACAAGGCATACAATCAGTAAAATTTAATCAGGAGGACAGTGAAACTAGTCAGAGAACGAGGATGGGGGAAGGACGGAGAGAGGGAAAGCACGGGTTAATTGAAATAAGAGAAATCAATATTCATACCACTGCATTGTAAGCTGCCCAAGCAAAATATGTGGTGCTGTTCCTCCAATTTGCATTGTTTGGGATAGATGGGACAAGTGGAGCATAAATGTCAACATGCATTGGTTCATCAAAATGGCCTGTTTCTGTTCCATATATCCTGTGTAATTTAAGATTCTCTCATGAATCATGTACTGTAATCAACCCACATGAGGAAACATAACACCTTGGGAAGCATCTGTACACTCTTGCTGCCAAAGGCGCTGCCTGATCTACTGAATGTTTAGAACATTTTATGTTTTAGTGTTGAGGTCACTTGTTGTCAAGCATTCTCTATTTTGCATTTTTTCCATTCATTTTCAAAAATCTAATTGAGCATTTTTGTTTATCTTTGCTGGATAAGAAATATACTGCACCAGAATATTTCTAGTTTCTTGTTAAAAATTCATATATTCAGTTATATTTCATATAAAAGAACAGAATGTTTACAGGTGAATACAATCAGCAGCCAATATAAGCACACAAAAGACAAATTGCCAGTCTGCAGTATCGGATAACATCTGTGGTTTGAAAGATTAATGTTACAAATCTTTCTTCAGATTTATAAATTCCTTTTTATCATCACTGCAAATCTTACATTCTTATGTTTGCTGGCATGCACTATATGCCAAAAAATAAATTTATTTCTTTGCTCATGTACCGATTTAGATATGATTTTAACAAAAATAGAAAAAAAATGCTGCAACACTCAGCAGCATCTGTAGAAAGAAAAAAAGCAGAATTAACATTTCAGCATCGAATGCAATAAGTAGAATGGCCACACCCTCTTTGCTGTCCTGGTGGAATGAATTCCTTCACTGACACAATCACCCACAACTCATTTTCATTTAATCCCAACCAGAAATATTGTTTCCAGTCCAGCCTAAATTTCAATTATGTCATCTTTATAAAATCTATTATTTCCTGTCTATCATTGTTAGCACTATCAACTCTCCAGTTTGAACTATTTGTACAAATACTAGTTGTAGCCATTTTAATACCTTAAAGAAAATTCCAATATTGGATGTTGTACAAGTATGACAAATTGAAAACAATGTTAAATTGATTTCAGTGGGTGAAAGTGGCAAGGTCCTACTGAAGATCGTAGGATCTTGTTTGGATGAACGTTGCTGTGTTTGGATGACGTTGCTGAAAAAACAGCAAGTAGAGAAGATATAGGACATGAAGGGTACTTCCTTGGTCAACATAAGAGTCATAGTTACAGGAAATGGGAAGCCAAGCTGTGACGTGATTCTGGACAACAGTTAGATAAAAAGGGGTAGAATGAGAGCAGTATCACAAAAGTGACCGAAAGGAGGAGTAGAATTAGAGAAGAAAGATGTATTTAAATACAACATTTAGAACAAAACAATGAAAAGTTTTAACTTTCAACATATAGGAACATATAAGCTTTGCACTCCTCTTAATTTATGTTTGAATGTCTACTAAAGGTCGCATGCATATTCAGTTTTGCCAGGTCCTGTTTTACTAAATTGAAATTGACCTTCCCTCAACTCAAGAGTCAGACCTCTGCAGAAACTATTCCACAACCTAATGTGTTTGAGCAGATGACAACAAATGGATCCACCATTTTCGTGGATACCTCTTTTAATGCCCAGGGATGCAGATTTACCATGCCTTGGGATTTATTGGCTTTTCGTCCCACTAATTTTCCAGTCTAATTTTTTTTCCAACACAAAATTCCTTTAATTTCTGAATCATAGACTAACAGACTAATATCCATGCTAGCCTCTGAAAAGTATTATCCAATAATCCAATAGTCTGAAGAAGGGTTTTGACCCGAAACATCACCCACTTCTTCTCTGCAGAGATACTGCCTGTCCCGCTAAGTTACTCCAGTATTTTGTGTCTACCTAATCACATTCTACTGCATTTTCAAGAGAGCCCTGCTAAATTTTTCAATTCAGATATATATCCAATTCATATTTGTAATTTACCATTAGAAGTGCTTTAATCACTCTGATGTTGCCCAGAATATTAAAAACAAAATCTTGGCACAAATTTACTAATCCTCTTAAACTGGTGCCCTCTGGCAAGCATGCCAGTGAGCACAGTTTTCCTCATTCTATCAAATCCCTTCCTCAATACCTTTTAACTTTACTTGTTTCAATGTCACTTCTGATATCCAAATTAGATCATGGGAATGAAAGTTGATGGTCACTTCAAATCACTGGCATTTGCCAGATGAGCAAAGAAGTCTCGGTCTTCTTTCCTTGTGATTTTTAACATTAAGTTTGAAGCTTACTTGAAGGTGTGGATGCCAAATTTACCAGTTGCCCCTGCCACCTAAATTCAGAGTTCAGCAATGAAGTCCAGTGTTACTAAGATTCCATGGTGTGGAATCCAAGACCCCATTTCACGAGGTTATCCCAACGAATAGGAAGCAATTAGAAATTAAGCAGATGTTTCTCAATATTCAGAAGCCAGATTTCAATCAAATTGAGACACGGAGTGTTGGAGTAACTCCACAGGTTAGACAGCATCTCTGAAGAACATGGAGAGGTGATGTTTCCGTCGGGGCTCAAGGAACCCAAGGGACCCAAGTTTCTCGGCCTGCACCTATCCATGTTTTCCAGAGATGCTGCCTGACCCTCTGAGTTACTCCAGCACTCTACTTCTTTTTTTGTCAACCAGCATCTGCAATTCCTTGTATCCTCTTCAATCAAATTCATTCGAGTCATATTCAAATGGATCCAGTTCCTGTGACATCATGAAGTGACTGAATACTGGATGCAAAACAAGCTATAGCACAAAATTACATCTTGACTAATGCACTGAAGAGCAGCATCACAGAAGGATCTAGACCTCCAGCCAATCTGTTCCAGGAGTTACAACATAGGAATTTACCCAACAATTTAAAAAGATGCTTGCATATGTTGCCATAATGCATGAAGAATACAATATGGCCAATAAACACCCATTGATCCTCCAATCCATCATCAAAGTCAAAGAGTCACAGAGTGACCATAAGATCATGTGATAGGAGTAGAATTAGGCCATTCGGCCCATCACTCCGCCATTCATCATGGCTGATCTATTTCTCCCTCCTAACCCCATTCTCCTGCCTTCTCCCTATAACATGGAAGCATAGAAAATAGGTGCAGGAGGAGGCCATTCGGCCCTACAAGCCAGCACCGCCATTCATTGTGATCATGGCTGATCGTCCCCTATCAATAACCCATGCCTGCCGTCTCCCCATATCCCTTGATTCCACTAGTCACTAGAGCTCTATCTAACTCTCTCTTAAATCCATCCAGTGACTTGGCCTCCACTGCCCTCTGTGGCAGGGAATTCCATAAATTCACAACTCTCTGGGTGAAAAAGTTTTTTCTCAGTCTTAAATAACCATATAACCATATAACAATTACAGCACGAAACAGGCACTCTCGGCCCTTCCAGTCCGTGCCGACCATTTGTTTTCCCATAGTCCCATCTACCTGCACTCAGACCATACCCCTCCATTCCCTTCACGTCCATATACCTATCCACTTTACTTTTAAGTGGATAGGTATATGGACGGGAAGGGAATGACCTCCCCTTTATTCTAAGACTGTGGTCCCTGGTTCTGGACTCGCCCCACTTTGGGAACATTTTTCCTGCATCTAGCTTGTCCAGTCCTCTTATAATTTTATATGTTTCGATAAGATCCCCCCTCATCCTTCTAAACTCCAGTGAATACAAGCCTAGTCTTTTCCTCCAGTGAATACAAGCCTAGTCTTTTCTGACAACCTCTGACACCCATACTAATCAAGAATCTATCCATGTCTGCCTTAAATATATCTACTGACTTTGCCTCCACAGCCTTCTGTGGCAAAGAATTCCGCAAATTCACCACCCACTGACTAAATAAATTTCACCTCATCTCCTTCCTAAAAAAACGTCCTTTAATTCTGAGGCTATGACATCCTACTCCCCACATCCACTCTCTCCAAGCCTTTCACTATTCTGTACGGTTCAATGAGGTCCCCCCTCATTCTTCTAAAGTCCAGCGAATATAAGTCCAATGCCGTCAAACGTTCATCATATGTTAAACTACTCATTCCTGGGATCATTCTTGTAAACCTCTTCTGGACCCTCTCGAGAGCCAGTACATCCTTCCTCAGATATGGTGCCCAAAATTGCTCACAATACTTCAAATGTGGCCTGACCAGCATCTTATAGAGCCTCAGCATTACATTCCTGTTTTTGTATACAAACCTTTTCAAAATAAATTCTAGCATTGCGTTTGCTTTCTTTACTACTGATTTGACTTGCAGATTAACTTTTTGGGAATCCTGCACCAGCACTCACAAATGCCTTTGTACCTCTGATTTCTGGATTCTCTCCCCATTTAGAAAATAATCTACACCTTTATTCCTTCTACCAAAATGCATGTCTTCACACTTTGCCACGCTATATTCCATCTGCCACTTCTCTGCCCACTCTCCCAACCGATCTAAGTCCTTCTGCAGAGTCCCTGCTTTCTCTACACTACCTACCCATCCACTTATTTTCGTATCATCCGCAAACTTGGCCACAAAGCCTTCAATCCCCACATCCAAATCATTTATATACAATGTAAAGAGCAGCAGCACTCTGCAGTGAAACAATGTGGAAACAGGCTCTTCGGCCCAACTTTCCCACACCAGCCAACATGTCCCAGCTACATCAGTCCGATCTGCCTACGTTTGGACCATATCCCTCCACACCTGTCCGATCTACGTACCTGTCTAACTGTTTATTAAATGTTGGGATAGTCCCTGCCTCAACAACCTCCTCTGGCAGCTTGTTCCATACACTCACCATCCTTTTTTTTTAATTAAAAAAAAAAATTAATTTAATTTTATTAATTTTATGTTTCGATAAGATTCCCCCTCATCCTTCTAAACTCCAGTGAATACAAGCCTAGTCTTTTCCTCCAGTGAATACAAGCCTAGTATTTTCTGACAACCTCTGACACCCATACTAATCAAGAATCTATCCATGTCTGCCTTAAATATATCTACTGACTTTGCCTCCACAGCCTTCTGTGGCAAAGAATTCCACAAATTCACCACCCACTGACTAAATAAATTTCACCTCATCTCCTTCCTAAAAAAACGTCCTTTAATTCTGAGGCTATGACATCCTACTCCCCACATCCACTCTCTCCAAGCCTTTCACTATTTTGTATGTTTCAATGAGGTCCCCCCTCATTCTTCTAAAGTCCAGCGAATATAAGTCCAATGCCGTCAAACGTTCATCATATGTTAAACTACTCATTCCTGGGATCATTCTTGTAAACCTCTTCTGGACCCTCTCGAGAGCCAGTACATCCTTCCTCAGATATGGTGCCCAAAATATGGAGGAATCGCATTTCCTCACGATGTGCAGTCCAACATGTTTGAAATCCACATTTTAAGCGTTGGTATGGTTGTATTTTTCCAAAAGTTAAGTATAAGTTTTTTTGCCGTTATTAACCCATAATTAAAATTGAATTTTGAGATGAGTTCAGTTTATTCCCATCTTCCATTACTCCAAATATAATCATTTCAGTATTAGGTTCCATTTTAATCTTAAATAATTTTGTAAATATTTCAAAAATATCACTCCAGAATTTATAAAGTTTTATGCAGGAGACAAAAGAGTATGTTATAGTTGCGTTTTGGGATAAACATTTATCACAAATGGAGGAAGTATTTGAATAGAATTTATTCAGTCTAGTTTTTGAGTAATATAATCTATGTAAAATTTTAAATTGAATTAAATTATGTCTTACATTAATCGAACATTTGTGTATATATATCAAATACTTTTCCCATGTTTCCTTATTAATTTTTATCATTAATTCTCGTTCCCACTCTTCTCTAAGTGTCTCTGTCGATGGTAAATCTATATTTAAAATACTATCATATAAATATGATATTAATTTCTGTGAGTCAGCCTTAATGTTCATTGCTTCTTCCAATGGCTCTGAAGTTATGTTTTTATATCTTTGTATGTATTTCTTCATGAAGTCACAGATCTGAAGATATTTGAAATATTGGTTATTTTTCTGTTTAAATTTTAATTGTAGTTGTTGGAATGATAACAGATCTCCTATTTCATACATATCACCGATCCTTTTAATTCCCATTCTTTCCCATTGATTATATGTTTTATCAATAAGAGATGGTTTAAATGAAGGATTATTCACTATTGGCATTAACAATGATAGGTTTCTTAATTTTAAGGATAATTTTATTTGTTTCCAAATTCTTATTGTATCATGTATAATTGGGTTATTCTTATATATTGTGTTGTTCAGTTTTATCGGGGACAAGAGGATCGCTCCTATATTACAAGGAGAACAGTCAGATTCCTTTATTGTCATTCAGACCTTTCGGTCTGAACGAAATTTGTTACCTTGCAGTCATAACATGTAATAAATTAAAAACAAAACACACAATAAACACATATTTAACATCCACCACAGTGAGTTCACCAGGCACCTCCTCACTGTGGTGGAAGGCAAAAGTCTTAAAGTCTTTGTCTTTTTCCCCTACTTGTTCCCTCTCTGTACTGAGGCAATCCAGGCCTTCGATGTCATCGTCCACTAGGCCCGCGGCCGAGCCTCCGAAGCCAGGCCGTCACCGCCGCCGTTGCCGGAATGCCGGAACACCACCACAGCTGCCAATCAGGATCGACCACGGGAACGCTGGAGCGCCGGAGCTCTGAAGCCGGGCCGCCGCTGGAGCACCGCTGGAGAGCCGCTGGAGCGCCGAAGCCCCGAAGCCGGGCCGCCGCTGGAGCACCGCTGGAGCAACTGCTGGAGCGCCGGAGCTCCGATGCCGGGCCGCTGCTGGAGCACCGCTGGAGAGCCGCTGGAGCGCCGAAGCCGGGCCGCTGCTGGAGCACCGCTGGAGAGCCGCTGGAGCGCCGAAGCCCCGAAGCCGGGCCGTTGCCGCCGCTGGAACACTGGAGCTCTGAACGCTCGCCACAGCTCCGAGGCCACCAGCTCCGCCATTAGGCCTCAGCACAGACGGAGACGGTGACGGGGGACACGACAAGAAAAGGTCGCATCCCCCCGAAGGGAGAGACTAAAACCTTGTTTCTCCCACCCTCCCCCCCCCCCCCCCCCCCACACACACACACACAAACACAGCCTAATAAACCAAAATTCTAACTAAAACAGACACAAAAAGACGAAAAAAAAGAAAAAAACAGACGGACTGCAGGTGAGCCGCAGCTGCCACGCAGCGCCGCCACTTCCGTTACAAGTCCTCTTTCTCCATTCTTATCCATTCTGTCTGTTGGGTAGAACTGTCCAACCAGTAAATTATATTCTTAATATGCACTGCCCAATAATAATACAAAAGGTTCGGAAGTGAAAGTCCCCCAATATCTTTTGGTTTGCACAAATGTTTTCTTTGGATTTTATGTGATCTATAATCCCAGATAAAATTGGTAATATTAGAGTCTATTTTTTTAAGAAGTTTTTAAGAAAATAATGGTATAGATTGAAATAGGTATAATATTTGTGGTAAAAAGATCATTTTTATAGCATTTATTCTGCCTATTAATGATAACGGAAGTGTTTTCCAGAATTTAATCGACATGTTGAGTTTATTTAATAAAGGCATAAAATTAGCATTAAATAATGCTTTGTATTTTCTAGTAATTTGAATACCCAAATACTTAAATTTTTCTGTTGCAATTTTAAAGGGGAATTTTAATAAGTGTGTAGATTCTTGAGGTTTTAACGTCATGATTTCACTTTTATTCCAATTTATTCTGTATCCAGAAAAAGAACCGAATTCTTTGGGCCATCTTTTCACTCACCATCCTTAGTGTGAAAACGTTACCCCTCAGATTCCTATTAAATATTTTCCCCTTCAACTTGAACTATGTCTTCTGGTCCTCGATTCACCTACTCTGGGCAAGAGACTGTGCATCTATCCAATCTATCCCTCTCATGATTTTATACACCTCTATAAGATCACCCCTCATCCTCCTGCTCCCCAAGGAATAGAGTCCCAGCCCACTCAATCTCTTCCTAGAGCTCAGATCCTCTAGTCTGGCAACATCCTTGTAAATCTTCTCTGTGCCATTTCCAGCTTGACAGCATCTTTCCTATAACATGGTGCCCAGAACTGAACACAATACTCTAAATGCGGCCATGCCAACATCTTAGACAGCAGCAACATGACCCCCCACCTACTATACTCAATACTCTGTTCGGTGGAGGCCAATGTGTCAAAAGCCTTTTTGACCTCCCAATCTACCTGCGACTCCACCTCCAAGGAACCATGCACATGCACTCCTAGATCCCTCTGCTCTACCACACTCCCCTGATCCCTACCATTCACTGTGTAATGTGATGGAAATTGTATAGGAAAATACATTGGAAAGTGATGGAAAATATTATTGAAAGCACAATCAAATAGATGTTTACTCCCTTATAAGTTACTTATTGATGCAGCATCTCTGAATAGAAGTAACGGGTAACTTTCGGGTTGAAACAATTCTTCAGACCCGACCTGAAACATCACCCATTCCTTCTATCCAGAGATGCTGTCTGTCCTGTTGAGTTACTCTAGTGTTTTGTGTGTATCTTTGGTTTAAACCACCATCTGCAGTTCCTTCCTATAACATGAGAATGGGAAGGGGAGTTAAAGTGTTGGCCACCGGGGGATTACATAGACCAAGGTGGACAGAGTTAAAGTGTTCAGTGAAACGATCGCCCTGTCTGTGTTTGGTCTCGCTGATATATACTTTGATATATCGGCCAGACCAGTGTTGCAGTGCTAATTTTTTAGGTGCCAGAGCTGTCAAACAGGGACGTCATTACAAGTTTTGCATGGGGAAGTGGGGGCAAGCTAGTCTCCCAAGAGGGTCAAACAACATTATAGCCTTTCACTAAATCCCAGTGTATAACGTATAATAAAACATATAATACTTAATTTAATAATATGACAAAATATTGCACGGTTGCACTCACTAATTATCATGAAATATAATTATCAAGCAAGTAAAGAAAAAGACGGTAATCGTGTATTTTACCAATTTACAAGTAATAACCAACTTACCAAATGCCACCAATGAGAAGTTTCACGATAATTTTCACAAACGGTCAGGCGTAATACGTGTTTGAGGGTCTGAAGCAATTCCTCTCCTGGTATCTTCTGCTGTCTGTTGTACTGCAGCCAAGATGTGACGTATGGCTCAGGATTCCACTGAACCAGAGGTGGTCCATGTAGTTTAACTAACATAAATGCTGATATATAAAACACAAGATACAAGATACATTTATTTGTCACATGTACCAATTGGTACAGTGAAATGTGTAGTCAACATACAGCCATACGAATAATAAAAGAACACAACACACGATAGACTCCAACATAAAACATCCCCACATAGCAGAATCAAAGTTTCCCACTGTGAGGGAAGGCACCAAAGTTCAGTGATTTATGAGAATTCTTGAGTGTGTTGGTGTTAATCTACGGAGTGGCACGGACTACCACAGATATAGCTTTACTAATGTGACTGAGTCAGAGCAGAGAGCCAGGCCCGCAATGCTTAGCTGCAGTTATAAAAGTAATGGAATTTACCGAAATAAAACATGTTTTTTTTGCATTTCAGCCACCTAAATTACTTCAGCATTTTGTGTCTACCTTTGATTTTACCCAGCATCTGCAGTTCTTTCTTATACATTTAAACCTTCCCTATCTGTATCGACCTGGTCAAGAGAATTTTAAATGCTATTATAGTAGAAGCTGTTATAGAGGGTGGTAATGGAGGTAGACATGGTAGTGGCATTTAAGAAGTTTTTGGAGAGGCAATGGATACAGGGAATGGAGGAATATAGATCATATGCAGATTAGATAAACCTGGCATCATATTTGGCACGTATATTGTGGGCTGAATAGACAATAGACAATCGGTGCAGGAGTAGGCCATTTGACCCTTCGAGCCAGCACTGATCATCCACAATCAGTACCCCATTCATGCCTTCTGCCCATATCCCCTGATTCCGCTATCTTTAAGAGCCCTATCTTGCTCTCTCTTGAAAGTATCCAGAGAACTGGCCTCCACCGCCCTCTAAGGCAAAGAATTTCACACTCACAACTCTCTGTGTGAAAAAGTGTTTCCACACCTCCGTTCTAAATGGCTTACCCCTTATTCTTCAACTGTTCTCCCTGGTTCTGGACTCCCCCAACATCGGGAACATGTCCAAACCCTTAACAATCTTATATGTTTCAATAAGATTCCCTCTCATCCTTTTAAATTCCAGCCGCTCCATTCTCTCAGCATATGACAGTCCCGCCATCCTGGGAATTAAGCTTGTAAACCTACACTGCACTCCCTCAATAGCAAGAATGTCCTTCCTCAAATTTGGAGACCAAAATTGCACACAATACTCCAGGTGTGGTCTCACTAGGGCCCTGTACAACTGCAGAAGGACCTCCTTGCTCCTATACTCAATTCCTCATGTTATGAAGGGCAACATGCCATTCACTCTCTTCACTGCCTGCTGTACCTGCATTCTTACTTTCATTGACTGATGAACAAGAACCCCAAGATCACATTGTACTTCCCCTTTTCCCAACTTGACACCATTTAGATACTAATCTGCCTTCCTGTTTTTGCTACCAAAGTGGATAACCACACATTTATCCACATTAAACTGCATCTGCCCACTCACCCAACCTGTCCAAGTCACCCTGCATCCTCATAGCATCCTCCTCACAGTTCACACTGCCACCCAGCTTTGCTAATGTTACTTTGAATCCCTTCATCGAAATCATTGATGTATATCGTAAATAGCTGCGGTCCCAGCACCGAGCCTTGCGGTACCCCACTAGTCACTGCCTGCCATTCTGAAAGGGACCTGTTAATTCCTACTCTTTGTTTCCTGTCTGCCAACCAATTTTCTATCCATGTCAACACTCTACCCCCAATACCATGTGCCATTATTTTGCCCACTAATCCCTTATGTGGGACTTTATCAAATGCTTTCTGAAAGTCCAGGTATACTACATCCACTTGCTCTCCCTTGTCCATTTTCCAAGTTACATCCTCAGAAAATTCCAGAAAATTAGTCAAGCATGATTTCCCCTTCGTAAATCCATGCTGACTCGAACCGATCCTGTTACTGCTATTTAAATGGGCGCCGCTGTGTCTCCTTTTATGATTGACTCCAGCAACTTCCCCACTACACAGTCAGGCTAACCGGTCTATAATTCCCTGTTTTCTCTCTCCTGCCTTTCTTAAAAAGTGGGATAACATTAGCTACCCTCCAATCCACAGGAACTGATCCTGAATCTTTAGAACATTGGAAAATGATCACCAATACATCCACAATTTCTAGAGCCACGTCCTTAAGTACCCTGGGATGCAGACCATCAGTCCCTGGGGATTTATCAGCCTTCAGTCCCATCAGTCTACCCATAAACATTTTCTGACTAATTTGGATTTCCTTAAGTTCCTCCGTCACCCCAGATCCTCTGGCCACTAGTACATCAGGAAGATTGTTTGTGTCTTCCTTAGTGAAGACGGGTCCAAAGTACCTGTTCAACTCATCTGCCATTTCCTTGTTCCCCATAATAAATTCACCTTTTTCAGTCTTCAAGGGTCCAACTTTGGTCTTAACTAATTTTGTCCTCTTCACATACCTAAAGAAGCTTTTACTATTCTCCTTTATATTCTTGGCTAGCTTACCTTCGCCCTTCATCATTTGTCCCCATGTTGCCTTTTTAGTTATCTTATGTTGCTCTTTAAACATTATCCAATTCTCTGGCTTCCCGCTCATCTTTGCTATGTTGTACTTCTTCTCTTTTATTTTTATACTGTCCCTGACTTCCCTTGTCAACCACAATAGCCCCTTACTCCCCTTGGAATCTTTCTTCCTCTTTGGAATGAACTGATCCTGCACCTTCTGTATTATTCCCAGAAATGCCTGCCATTGTTGTTCCACTGTCATCCCTGCTAGGGTATATTGCAGCGATCACAGAGGCCCGTTCCTGTGCTGTACTGTTCTATGTTCTACATCCATATGCAAATTAATTTAATATAACATTCACTTGAATATAACAAGTCAATATACATCATAGGGCGACCTTTTATTTATTATCATCGCGCAAATATGTCTTTTGTACATTATATGTCCACCACTGTTCTTTATCGTCTTCAACATGATTTGGCATGGAATCGACCAGATTCTGATCATTTATGAGGATTTTTTCATCTCAACACCACTGCTGAATTATGGCCTCGATTTGCTTCTGTGTCATGGTACAGTCCTTTCCTTCGTAATTGACCACAATTCTCAATCGGATTCAGGTCAGATGAGTCAACAGGCCAAGCCAAGACAATTATCAACTTTGGCCGAAAAATTGGGTCACCATCTTTGATGTTTAGTTTACTTTAGTTTCGAGATACAGTGTGGAAACAGGCCCTTCGGCCTACTGAGTCCGCACGGACCAGCGATCCCCCGCACATTTTCACTACCCTATACACACCAGGGACAATTTACATATATAAGAAGCCAATGAACCTACAGATCTGTACCTCTTTGGAGTGTAGGAGGAAATCAAATATCTTGGAGAAAATCCATGCAGATCATGGGGAGAATATACAAAATCCGGGTTTCAGGAACCGTAAGGGTGCAACTCTATCACTGCACCACCATGCCACCCGGTAGTGGTACAGTGCAAGATCTTGCTGGAATATCTGAGATCCATTCTTCTCTGAAATACATCTATATATTGTGGCAACTGGGTGCAGCGGACCAACACAGTTATAGCTGCAACAACCCCAGAACACCGTCTTTTCAGGATGTTTGACGAACTGTTTGATGTGGCATTTTCTCATTGGCTCACCGACTGATCTCCAGACATGTTGGCTGCATTGGCCCTGAACCAGGAAATGGCTTTCGTCACTGAATAATACCTTTCTCCAGTCCTCACATGTCCAATCTTTATATTTTAACGACCATTTCTTCATCGTTGCAATAGTATGAAGCTATTTCTTCATAGGTCTTCTGACTATAGAACCGACTTCAATGAGGTGTCAGATGCTATTGACACTCCTGCTGCATCCAAATCATTCGTCAGAGCATCTTACTTTCGCAAATCAGCAAGACCCTATCTCTTGCAGTTAACTTCCTTTTGTGGCCACAACTATCCGTTCTCTTGGGCAATAGTGATTCAGTTTTGGATATGTGCTTGACAATCCTGGATACAGACGCTTAGCTTACCCCTACCAACTTTGTTATCTCTCGCTTTTTCGAGCTTTTTTGATGCACATTTATGATCTTTTAGCTTAGTTTAGACCAGTTTAATTTAGATACAGCAGGGAATCCGGCCCTTTGACCCGTCTAGTCGGTGCTGACCCATCGTCACCCATGCACAAGGGACAATTTACAGAGGCCAATTAGCCTACAAACCTGCATGTCTTTGGAATGTAGGGAAAACCGGAGCACCCAGAGAAAACCCATGTGATCCCAGGGAGAATGCCCAAATTCCATACAGACAGCACTGTAATCAGGATCGAACCCGGGTCCCTGGCGCTGTAGGGCAGCAACTCTACCGCTGCGCCACTATGCTCTTTGGTCTCCTTCTTAATTTGTGAATCGGTTGATGAGTTCTTCTCAGACCGACTTAAGAACATCCTCGAGAGGGGAGGTGTTCATGTAGGCACAAATGACATGGGTAAGAAAAGGAAGGAGGTTCTGCAACGTGAGTATAGAGAACTAGGTAGAAGGCTGAAATGCAGGACTTCTAGGGTGGTTATCTCTGGGTTGCTTCCAGTACCGTGAGCTAGTGGGGTAGGAACAGGGAGATAGGGTATCTGAATGTGTGGCTGAGGAGTAGGTGCAGGGGGTAGGGATTTAGATTTCTAGATCACTTGGATCTCGTCTGGGGCAGGGGTGACCTGTACAAAACGGAAGGGTTGCGCCTTAATTGGAGGGGGACACGGGTGGGTTTAAACTAAACAGTGGGGGAGGGGGGGTGGAATCAATAACGTGCAAGGGTATGCTTGCAGTTAACGGGAAGGCGAGTGTAGGAATGGTCACATTTAAACTAACTGGGAAGGCGGATGGGAACCATTGCAAGGAGACAGAAGGCCATAAAAGGAGGACAGAAGCAAAAGGACGAAGTGAGATAAGAAAAACAAACCTGAAAGCTTTGTGCATTAATGCGAGGAGTATTCGTAAAAAGGTCGATGAATTGAATGCGCAGTTAGTAGTAAAGGAATATGATATTGTTGGAATTACGGAGATATGGCTCCAGGGTGACCAAGGCTGGGAGCTAAATATATTCGTTCCCTGCAGTCATAACAGCAAAAAAAGAAAAAACACACAATTAATACAGTTCCACACAAACATCTATTGCAGTGAATCTCTAAACACCTCCTCACTGTGATCTCTTCCCTGTTCTTGTCCTGCTGTCAGGTAGTCAAGCTGCTGAGTCGAGGCGATCGAGATTTTAATCTACATATACAGTGGCTTGCAAAAGTATTCATACCCCTTGAACTTTTCCACATTTTGTCACGTTACAATCACAAACGTAAATGGATTTTATTAGGATTTTATGTGATAAACCAACACAAAGTGGAACATAATTGTGAAGTGGAAGGAAAATGATACAAGGTTTTCAAATCTTTTTACAAATAAAAAAATGAAAAGTGTGGCGTGCAAAAGTATTCAGCCCCCTTTACTCTGATACCCCTAAATTAAATCCAGTGCAACCAATTGCCTTCAGAAGTCACCTAATTAGTAAATAGAGTCCACTTGTGTGTAATCTAATCTCAGTATAAATACAGCTGTTCTGTGAAGGCCTCAGAGGTTTGTTAGAGAACATTAGTGAACAAACAATGTTCCTTGGGCATCATGAAACCCAAGGAACACATCAGACAGGTCAGGGATAAAGTTGTGGAGAAGTTTAAAGCAGGGTTAGGTTATAAAAAAATATCCCAAGCTTTGAACATCTCACGGAGCACTGTTCAATCCATCATCCGAAAATGGAAAGAGTATGGCAAAACTGCAAACCTACCAAGACATGGCCGTCCACCTAAACTGACAGGCCGGGCAAGGAGAGCATTGATCAGAGAAGCAGCCAAGAGGCCCATGGTAACTCTGGAGGAGCTGCAGAGATCCACAGCTCAGGTGGGAGATTCTGTCCACAGGCCAACTATTAGTCGTGCACTCCACAAATCGGGCCTTTATGGAAGAGTGGCAAGAAGAAAGCCATTGTTGAAACAAAGCCATAAGAAGTCCCGTTTGCAGTTTGCCACAAGCCATGTGGGGGACACAGCAAACATGTGAAGGAAGGTGCTCTGGTCTGATGAGACCAAAATTGAAGTTTTTGGCATAAATGCAAAACGCTATGTGTGGTGGAAAACTAACACTGCACATCACCTGAACACACCATCCCCACTGTGCAACATGGTGGTGGCAGCATCATGCTGTAGGGATGCTTTTCTTCAGCAGGGACAGGGAAGCTGGTCAGAGTTAATGGGAAGATGGATGGAGCCAAATACAGGGCAATCTTGGTAGAAAACCTGTTAGAGTCTGCAAAAGACTTGAGACTGGGGCGGAGGTTCACCTTCCAGCAGGACAACAACCCTAAACATACAGCCAGAGCTACAATGGAATGGTTTATATCAAAGCATATTCATGTGTAAGAATGGCCCAGTTAAAGTCCAGACCTAAATCCAATTGAGAATCTCTGGCAAGACTTGAAAATTGCTGTTCACAGATGCTCTCCAACCAATCCGACTGAGCTTGAGCTATTTTGCAAAGAAGAATGGGCAAAAATTTCAGTCTCTAGATGTGCAAAGCTGGTAGAGACATACCCCAAAAGAATTGCAGCTGTAATTGCAGCGAAAGGTGGTTCTACAAAGTATTGACTCAGGGGGGCTGAATACTGTTGCACGCCACACTTTTCTGTTTTTTATTTGTAATAAAATTAGGAAACCATGTATCATTTTCCTTCCACTTCACAATTATGCACCACTTTGTGTTGGTCTATCACATAAAATCCCAATAAAATACATTTACGTTTGTGGTTGTAACGTGACAAAATGTGGAAAAGTTCAAGGGGTATGAATACTTTTGCAAGCCACTGTAGATTCGGCCAACCAAATTGGTAACAGCACTGAGGAGGATTTCCTGAAATGTATAAGGGATGGTTTTTTAAACCAATATGTAGAGAAATCGACTAGAGGGCAGACCATCCTAGACTGGGTATTGTGTAATGAGGAAGGATAGTTAGTGATCTTGTTGTGCAAGGCCCCTTGGGCAACAGTGACCATAATATGGTGGATGGTTAATTCAGAGACTAGGGTCCTGAACTTAAAGAAAGGAGACTTTGAAGTCATGTGACGGGAATTGGCCAGGATAGTCTGGCAAATTATACTTAAAGAGTTGATGGTGGAGATGCAATGGCAAAGATTTAAAGACCGCATGGATGAACTCCAAAAATTCTTCATCTTTGTCTGGCGAAATAATCAAATGGGGAGGGCGGCTCAACCGTGGTTAACGAGGGAAATCAAGGATAATATTAAATCGAAGGAAAAGGCTTATAAATTGTCCAGAGGAAGCAGCAAACCGGAGAACTGCGAGAAATTTAGAACTCAACAGAGGAGGACAAACGGTTTAATTAAGAGCAATGAAAAAAGAGCACTAAAGAAAGCTTGCGGGGAATATAAAAACTGACTGTTAAAGCTTCTTTAGAAATGTAAAAAGGCAAAGATTAGTGAAGACAAATGTAGGTCCCTTACAGTCAAAGACGGGTGAATTTATAATGGGAAACAAGGAAATGGCAGAACAGTTAAACGAGTACCTTGGTTCTGTCTTCACCAAGGAAGACACAAACAATCTCCCAGAAATACTAGGGGACCGAGGATCTAGTGGGAGGGAGGAACTGAAGGGAATCCACATTAGTCAGGAAATTGTGTTAGGTTAACTATTGGGACTGATGGCAGATAAATCCCCGGGGCCTGATGGTCTGCATCCCAGAGTATTCAAGGAGGTGGCCCGAGAAATCGTGGATGCATTGATCATTTTCCAATGTTTAAGAAGGAACTGCAGATGCTGGAAAATCGAAGATAGACAAAAATGCTGGAGAAACTCAGCGGGTGAGGCAGCATCTATGGAGCGAAAGAAATAGGCAATGTTTTGGGTCAAAACCCCTCTTCAGACTCATCATTTTCCACTTTCCTCTCGACTCTGGATCAGTTCCTGTGGGCTGGAGGGTAGCCAATGTAATTCCACTTCTTACGAAAGGAGGGAGAAAGAAAACAGGGAATTATAGACCAGTTAGCCTTGCATCAGTAGTGGGTAAGATGCGATTATGAACCGATTATTAAAGATGTTATAGCAGCGCATTTGGAAAGCAGTGACAGGATCAGTCAAAGTTAGCATGGATTTATAAAGGGGAAATCATGCTTGACTAATCTTCTGGAATTTTTTGAGGATGTAACAAGTAGAATGGATAAGGGAGAGCCAGTGGAAGTGGTGTACCTGGACTTTCAAAAAGGCTTTAACAAGGGATTAGTGTGCAAAATTAGAGCACATGTTATTGACATGGATAGAGAACTAGTTGGCAAACAGGAATTGAATAAGGTTCTAAGGTTCTTTATTAGTCATACACCAATTGGTGTAGTGAAATGTGTATTGCCATTGCAGCACATGAAAAAGAATACAACATAACAATAATAAAGAAATTTAAACGTAAAAAACATCCCCCCACAATGGTTCCCACTGTGAGGGAAGGCACAAAGTCCAGTCCCCATCCCATGTCCACCCATAGTCGGGCCTATTGAGGCCTCGCAATTGCCCTTCTCGCTGGACGATGGTGCTCCGACGTCGGGAGAATCCTCACAGCGGCATGGGAAACCTGGAACGGCCGCTTCCTTACCGGAGACCGCGGCTTCCGAAACCGACAGGCCGCGCTGGATGGAGCTCCACCACTGGTGATCGCGGCGAGAGATCCCAGGCTCCCGATGTAAAGTTCAGCGCCGCCGCCTGCGGCTGGCCACTCCACAGCCCCGCAGCTCTGCGATGGTGTTTATCGGCGGTCCTAGCATGCGTGGCGACCGGGCAAGGCATCGCCCGCTCCGAGATGGCGCTCCAGCGTTGTGCCGCCGCCGAAGCCGAGGATTCTGGCCGGTCCACTCAGGAAATGCCGCTCCAGGCCCGCTGGTAGGCCACAAGGACGGGTCGAAGGTGCTGCTCGGAGGAAAGCCGCCTCTCCGACCAGGTAGGGACCCTGAAAAGCAGTTTCCCCCTTCCCTCCCCCCACATAAAAAAAAGACTAGAGCTCCAAAACAAAACACTCAACTCACTAAAAATAAAAAAAGAAGTGAAAAAACAGACAGCTGCAGCCATACCCATACAAGAGGGAGTTTGGTTTAAAGGTTAGGTCTTAGAACTAAAGGAATCAAGGTTATGTCTTAGAGCTAAAGGAATCAAGGGACATAGGGAAAAATCAGGAATGGGTGCTGATATTAGATGATCAGCCATGATCATATGGTGGTGCTGACTCAAAGGGCCAAATGGCCTACTCATGCACCTATGTTTCTATGTTTCTCAAATTATGATAACACAGTGGGCGGATGATGCAAAACTAATGTATTGCTGGCGTTAAGTTGTTATTTTGTCTTCAATTTATTTTTAATGTTATTGGTTTTGCTTCATGCTTTTTTTGTATTTAAAATTTCATATTGCTGCAGCCATCTTTGTTAACCATTTCATCCCATACATTCTGCATATTTTCATTTGCATCATGTACAGACCAACCTCATCCAGGTGTGTTCACACCTGATTCTTTCCATCTTCACACCCAATTCTTTTGTTCTAGTTATTCCTCCTCCTCCCCTACCCCCGTTGCTTATCCATTCTCATCTTCTTAAATTCTTATCTCTTCCTTTCGTGAAATAGGTTAGTCTATTTCTGTTGGAATCCTCCATTCCCTGTATTCTGATTTGATGCTGTACGACACTCATTAATTTTTTTCTATGCTACATTAAGTGAAAGCAAATTTCACAGAAATCATTGGAAATTAATCCCAGGTAATGAAAAATGGCCAGAATAACTTTATATAGATATAGTCATACAGAGTAGTAACAGGCCTTTTAACCCAATTAGAAACATAGAAACGTAGAAATTAGGTGCAGGAGCAGGCCATTCGGCCCTTCGAGCCTGCACCGCCATTCAATATGATCATGGCTGATCATCCAACTCAGTATCCTGTACCTGCCTTCTCTCCATACCCCCTGATCCCTTTAGCCACAAGGGCCACATCCAACTCCCTCTTAAATATGGCCAACGAACTGGCCTCAACTACCTTCTGTGGCAGAGAATTCCACAGATTCACCACTCTCTGTGTGAAAAATGATTTTCTCATCTCGGTCCTAAAAGACTTCCCCCTTATCCTTAAACTGTGACCCCTTGTCCTGGACTTCCCCAACATCGGGAACAATCTTCCTGCATCTAGCCTGTCCAACCCCTTAAGAATTTTGTAAGTCTCTATGAGATCACCCCTCAATCTTCTAAATTCCAGCGAGTACAAGCCAAGTCTATCCAGTCTTTCTTTATATGGAAGTCGTGCCATCCCAGGAATCAGTCTGGTGAACCTTCTCTGTAATCCCTCTATGGCAAGAATGTCTTTCCTCAGATTAGGAGACCAAAACTGTACGCAATACTCCAGGTGTGGCCTCACCAAGACCCAATACAACTGCAGTAGAACCTCCCTGCTCTTCTACTCAAATCCTTTTGCTATGAATGCCAACATACCATTCGCTTTCTTCACAGCCTGCTGCACCTGCATGCCTACTTTCAATGACTGGTGTACCATGACACCCAGGTCTCGCTGCATCTCCCCTTTTCCTAATCGGTCACCATTCAAATAATAGTCTACCTTCCTGTTTTTGCCACCAAAGTGGATAACCTCACATTTATTCACCAATACCGTGTGCTTTAAGTTTGTATACCAATCTCTTGTGTGGAACCTTGTCGAAAGCCTTCTGAAAGTCCAGATACAACACATCCACTGCTTCTCCCTTATCCACTCTACTAGTTACATCCTCAAAAAATTCAATAAGATTCGTCAGACATGATTTACCCTTCGTAAATCCATGCTGACTTTGTCCAATGATTTCACCACTTTCCAAATGCGCTGCTATCCCATCTTTAATAATTGACTCTAGCAGTTTCCCCACTACCGACGTTAGACTAACTGATCTGTAATTCCCCGTTTTCTCTCTCCCTCCCTTTTTAAAAAGTGGGGTTACATTAGCTACCCTCCAATCCTCAGGAACTACTCCAGAATCGAGTTTTGAAAAATTATCACTAAGGCATCTGCTATTTCTGGGGCTACTTCCTTAAGTACCCTGGGATGCAGCCTATCTGGCCCAGGGGATTTATCGGCCTTTAATCCATTCAATTTACCCAACACCACTTAACCTGGATTTCACTTATTTGCTCCATCTCATTTGACCCGCGTTCCCCTGCTATTTCTGGCAAATTATTTATGTCTTCCTTAGTGAAGACAGAACCAAAGTAGTTATTCAATTGGTCTGCCATGTCCTTGTTCCCCATGATCAATTCACCCGTTTCTGACTGCAAGGGACCTACATTTGTTTTAACTAATCTTTTGCGCTTCACATATCGATAAAAACTTTTGCAGTCAGTTTTTATGTTTCCTGCCAGTTTTCTTTCATACTCCATTTTCCCTTTCCCAATTAAGCCCTTTGTCCTCCTCTGTTGGTCTCTGAATTTCTCCCAGTCCCCTGGTAGGCTGCTTTTTCTGGCTAATTTGTACGCTTCATCTTTTTCTTTGATACTATCCCTGATTTCCCTCGTTATCCACGGATGCGCCACCTTCCCTGATTTATTCTTGCCATACTGGGATGAACAATTGTTGTAGTTCATCCATGCAGTCTTTAAATGCCTTCCATTGCATATCCACCATCAACCCTTCAAGAATCAATTGCCAGACCATCTTGGCCAATTCACGTCTCATACCCTAAAAGTTACCTTTCTTTAAGTTCAGGACCCGTGTTTCTGAATTAACAATGTCACTCTCCATCCTAATGAAGAACTCAACCATATTATGGTCACTCTTGCCCAAGGGGCCACGTACAACAAGGCTGCTAACTAACCCTTCCTCATTACTCAATATCCAGTCTAGAATAGCCTGCTCTCTCGTTGGTTCCTCCACATGTTGGTTTAGAAAACTATCCCGCATACATTCCAAGAAATCCTCTTCCTCAGCACCCCTGCCAATTTGATTCACCCAATCTATATGTAGATTGGAGTCACCCATTATAACGGTTTTACCTTCGTTGCACGCATTTCTAATTTCCTGTTTGATGTCATCCCCAACTCCACTACTACTGTTAGGTGGCCTGTACATAACACCCACTAGCGTTTTCTGCCCCTTAGTGTTTCGCATCCTCCAAGCTAATGTCATTCCTTTCTATTGCGTTAATCTCCTCTCTAGCCAACAACGCTACCCCACCTCCTTTTCCTCTCTGTCTATCCTTCCTGAATATTGAATATCCCTGGATGTTCAGCTCCCAGCCTTGGACACCTTGGAGCCATGTCTCCGTGATCCCAACTATATCATAATTATTAATAGCTATCTGCACATTCAACTCATCCACCTTATTACGAATGCTCCTCGCATTGAGACACAAAGCCTTCAGGATTGTTTTTACAACACTCTTGGCCCTTTTACAATTATGTTGAAAAGTGGCCCATTTAGATTTTTGCCCTGGATTTGTTTTCCTGTCACTTTTCACCTCGCTACCTATTGCTCCTATCCTCATTTTATACCCCTCTGTCTCTCTGCTCACACATTTAAGAAACCCTCCACTTCTTATTCTCCATTTGTTATTTTTTTCTTCTTTCCTCCCTACGTGTTGCGTCTGACTGCTTCTCTTCTCTGCCTCCTGCCTCACAAACGGACTACTTGCCTTCTCTATTTGAGTCCCTCCACCCAACCGATCTAGTTTAAAGTCTCCCCAGTAGCCTTTGCAAATCTCCCTGCCAGGATATTGGTTCCCCTCGGGTTCAAGTGCAACCCGTCCTTTTTGTACAGGTCACACCTTCCCCAAAAGAGGTCCCAATGATCCAGAAACTTGAATCTCTGCGCTCTGCACCAGTCCTTTAGCCACGCATTTATCCTCCACCTTGCTCCATTCCTACTCTCACTGTCGCGTGGCACAGGCAGTAATCCTGAGATTGTTACCTTTGCGGTCCTTCTCCTTAACACTCTTCCTAACTCCCTAAATTCTCCTTTCAGACCTCCTCTCTTTTTCTACCTATGTCATTGGTACCTATATGTACCATGACCTCTGGCTCCTCTCCCTCCCATTTCAAGATATCTTGGACACGTTCAGTCACATCCCGGACCCTGGCACCAGGGAGGCAAACTACCATCCGGGTCTCCTGACTGCGTCCACAGAATCGCCTATCTGACCCCCTAACTATAGAGTTCCCTATCACTGCTGCCATCCTCTTCTTTTCCTTACCCTTCTGAGCAACAGGGCCGGTCTTTGTATCGGAGGCCCGGTTGCTGTTGCTACCCCCAGGTAGGCTGTGCCCCCCAACAGTACTCAAACAGGAGTACTTATTGCCAAGGTGTACAGCCACCGGGGTACTTTCTAGTCCCTGCCTCTGCCCCTTGCCTCTCCTAACCGTGACCCACTTTTCTGCCTCCTGTGGTTTTGGAGTGACCACCTGTCTGTAGCTCCTCTCTAGGCTTCCTCACTCTCCCTGACCAGACGGAGGTCATCGAGCTGCTGCTCCAGGTACCGAATACGGTCCATTTGGAGCGCCATCTTGACACACCTGGCGCAGATGTGGACGTCTGGAGAGCTATCTGACTGCATGACCTCCCACATCTGACATCCAGAACAGTAAACTGCCCTGGCACTCATCCTCCCCCTTACCCTGGATACAATACAGTACAATACAATACAATGCAAGGATTTTAGCTGAAAGAAATCAGCAGGGATCTGACTGCCAATCAGCTGCTCCCTCGAGTCGTCTTCCACCAATCAGCGGCTTCCTCAACTGTGAGCTGCGAATGGAACGTTACGGGTTTGGCTCCTCCCACTGCAACCGCTCCAGGGCCTCTGTCTATATATAATCTGTATTATATATTTTTATTTTTATTTTTTATTTTTATTAAACACAAAACGTTATCCTTTAAACTTTACTACTAAATACTGAACCCTTAACTCCCAGAATCCTTAACTCCCAGTTAATGTATTAATGAAATGTAAAAATGTAAACCCCGGGTTGCACCCAATCAGCTGCTTCCTCTGGTCCTCTTCAACCAATCAGAGGCTTCCACCAGATTCCCTCTCTGGAAGATGGAACCAAAGATGGAACGTTGCAGGTTTGGTTACACTCACAGCGCAGGTAGTCTCGCACCAACCCGGGCCTCTGTGAAAAGCAGCCCCGCGCACTCACAGCGCAGGTAACTCCACCCTCTCGCACCAACGGCTCCCCGGGCCTCTGTGAAAAGCAAGTCCCGCGCTAGATTTATACTCACAGCGCAGGTAACTCCACCCTCTCGCACCAACGGCTCCCCGGGCCTCTGTGCTGAATCTATTAATCTAATTAATCTATACTGAACAAGCCCTTCTACTTTTGTTCCATTTACCCACATTTGACTCATATCCTTCTACATCTTTTCTATCCATTCCCTGCCCTAATGTCCCCGAACTTTTGTTTTTGTTCCAGCTTGAACAACTTCGTCTACTAGCTCTTTCCATATACACACTACTTTCTGTAAAAAAAAAGTTCTTCCTATGAAATCCTTTACCTCTTACCTTAAACCTATAGTTCTTGATTCCCCAATCCTGGAAAATAAATTGTGTGCATACAGCCAATCTATGATTATATAAACCTTTTGGAAAATCCCCCAATCTCCTGTGCTCCAAGGAATGAAGTATTATGCTCCCCAACTTCTCCCTTAATCAGTCCCTTGGGTCCCAGCAGCATCCTTGTAAATCTTTGCTGCACTCATTCCAGCTTAATGGCAACTGGTTAACCAAAACTAAACACAATATTCCAAGTACAGCCTCATCACTATGGCAATTATACAACTTCAGTACTCATTGCCTTGACTGACAGAGGCCAATATGTGAATAGCCTCTTGCATAAGCCTCGCCACCTGTGATGCCCCTTTCAGGAAACTATAAACTTGTACTGTCAAATCCCTCTGCTCCACGACATTCCCACACCATTAATCCTTAAATATTTTTGCCAATATCCATCCAGTAAGGCCTTCTGATGACGGGATTGAGAATATAATGTCTGATTCTGGAATTTTGTGTCAGCTCCGCAAGTGATGTTGCCTGCCCATTGTAGCTGACAGAGTGCAGTTTGGAATTGATACTGGATAGATGAGCCTGGGAGAGATCACTGACATTTTTGGGTTTTTTTTTTCATGTGAATTTGGAAGATTTTGTGGGAGCAGCATTGGTGATAATTTCCAATACCTTGAAAGGTGTGCTACAGGTATTCCCGGTATTAGGAGCAGATGTGAGAACAGGCACAGGTCAGTGCACTTGATGTTCATATACCCTGTTCTTAAAACAACCAAGTGCAGTTCAAGAATATTGATGTTGGCGGTGAATTTTGCCTTCGTTATGTGCCTTCACTGAGAATTGGCTCCCGAGTTAACAGGAAGTGGTTCATGATTTCAAGGATTTTCCCATGAACGTTTGTTGTTGGACTGCAGTGTGGTACAGCAGGGCAAGTTGTTAAAGCACCTTTGTTTTCCTAATGTTTTGGGGAAAATCTTATCTCTCATATGCTTCAGTAAAAGTATTGGGACTCTGGAGCCCGTGTGGTAGTTATTGTACATTGATGATCCCATGTTAAAAGAAACACATGGGGAATTTCCACTCCTCATTATGAAGTTCAGGATCCACAATGTCAGGATCTTCATGGAGAATCCCATTACCTTTGTAGCTGTGGCTCAGGATGTCAAATGATTTGACATCAATGTTGCTATACAGAGACACAGCATTCAGGAATCAGTCAACTTAAATCTAAGGTGACGAATCCAACTGCTGAAGGGGCTAAAAGAGGATGACTAACTTAGGGTGAGTTTTGTCATCAAGAAGAGCGTCTCAGTAACTTATTCTGTGCAATTAACAAAAGTCTTAACTAAACCTTAAACCTAAACTCATCTTAGATACATATACAGTGGCTTGCAAAAGTATTCATATCCCTTGAACTTTTCCACATTGTGTCACGTTACAACCACAAACGTAAATGTATTTTATTGGGATTTTATGTGACAGACCAACACAAAGTGGTGCATAATTGTGAAGCGGAAGGAAAATGATACATGGTTTTCAATTTGTTTTACAAATAAAAAACTGAAAAGTGTGGCGTGCAAAAGTATTCAGTCCCCTTTACTCTGATACCCCTAAATAAAATCCAGTGCAACCAATTGCCTTCAGAAGTCACCTAATTAGTAAATAGAGTCCACTTGTGTGTAATCTAATCTCAGTATAAATTCAGCTGTTCTGTGATGGCCTCAGAGGTTTGTTAGAGAACATTAGTGAACAAATAGCATCATGAAGCCCAAGGAACACACCAGACAGGTCTGGGATAAAGTTGTGGAGAAGTTTAAAGAAGGGTTAGGTTATAAAAAAATATCCCAAGCTTTGAACATCTCACAGAGCACTGTTCAATCCATCATCCGAAAATGGAAAGAGTATGGCACAACTGCAAACCTACCAAGACATGGCTGTACACCTAAACTGACAGGCCGGGCAAGGAGAGCATTTATCAGAGAAGCAGCCAAGAGGCCCATGGTAACTCTGGAGGAGCTGCAGAGATCCACAGCTCAGGTTGGAGAATCTGTCCACAGCACAACTATTAGTCGTGCACTCCACAAATCGGGCCTTTATGGAAGAGTGGTAAGAAGAAAGCCATTGTTGAAACAAAGCCATAAGAAGTCCCGTTTGCAATTTGCCAAAAGCCATGTGGGGGACACAATAAACATGTGGAGGAAGGTGCTCTGGTCTGATGAGACCAAAATTGAAGTTTTTGACCTAAATGCAAAACGCTATGTGTGACGGAAAACTAACACTGCACATCACCCTGAACACACCACCCCCACTTTGAAACATGGTGGTGGCAGCATCATGCTGTGGGGATGCTTTTCTTCAGCAGGGACATGGAAGCTGGTCAGAGTTGATGGGAAGATGGATGGAGCCAAATACAGGGCAATCTTGGAAGAAAACCTGTTAGAGTTTGCAAAAGACTTGAGACTGGGGTGGAGGTTCACCTTCCAGCAGGACAACAACCCTAAACATACAGCCAGAGCTACAATGAAATGGTTTAGATCAAAGCATATTCATGTGTTAGAATGGCCCAGTCAAAGTCCAGACCTAAATCCAATTGAGAATCTCTGGCAAGACTTGAAAATTGCTGTTCACAGACACTCTCCATCCAATCTGACTGAGCTTGAGCTATTTTGCAAAGAAGAATGGGCAAAAATTTCAGTCTCTAGATGTGCAAAGCTGGTAGAGACATACCCCAAAAGACTTGCAGCTGTAATTGCAGTGAAAGGTGGTTCTGCAAAGCATTGACTCAGGGGGGCTGAATACTTTTGCACGCCACACTTTTCAGTTTTTTATTTGTAATAAAATTAGGAAACCTTGTATCATGTTCCTACCACTTCACAATTATGCACCACTTTGTGTTGGTCTATCACATAAAATCCCACTAAAATACATTTACATTTGTGGTTGTAACATGACAAAATGCGGAAATGTTCAAGGGGTATGAATACTTTTGCAAGCCACTGCAGATACATAGAAAATACGTGCAGTGGTAAAAGCCCAGTCTCACGGTGCGCGTTGACCCACGAGGTACCCAGAGTGAAAGACTCATGATTGTGTACGAGATTCCAAGTGTATGATCAAGTTTAACCGAGTTCCCACGGGTATGACGAAGTTTGCCGTTTACTTGTCATTTCTGCAATGTTCCAAGTTCGTCTCCCGCGTTACTAAGTTCCTCTCCAGAGTTATTCTTGTGTCATGCTGGTTTTTTGCACTATAAAAAGCCTCCCTTGTTTAAATCGGCTCATTTGGAAACATGGCTACTAGCAGGCAATTGGAGTCCAGGATGGTGATGGGTTTTTTTCGAGTGCTGTATGCAGCAGCCCTTTATGTCACGCAAGAACGTTTGTGCAATGAAGGCAGAAGGGAAAGAGTACTCTCCACTGACCTGTTCAGTGATTCCAGCCCTTTCTGTTTTCACTTCAGATTTCCAGCAGCTGCAGTTCTTTTGAGATTTAATTAACGTTGACCCGTGTCTGTGTGTGCGTGACTCACTCTCTGTGCAGCCTCAGTTGTGAAGCATTTTCTATTTTTTTCTCTATCTTTTTCTGATTTTCAGTATCTGCTGTAACTTGCCTTTGACTCTTATTATTAATGTGTGAAGTGTTGACTTTAGCCAGAGCCATTTTACTGGCGTATCTTCCTGCGCAGAAATAGTCAACAAATAAATAAACCTCAAATATTTCAGGAATAATCTGTATAAATATGTTTCATTTTCAAATAAATGCTGCTTTACCTCTGAGATATTTGTACTGACCAGAGGCGCAGCACGTTTTAACAATTTTTTTTCGTAATGGTACAACACTAGCACCCAGTGATTGGGTTAAACATAATCCTTTACTGTATTGTAACCTATGTTATTTAAAATGGTTTTGAAATGTTGACTTAAACCTTGTGCTATTTGTGGGAATTCAAAAAGCAGACGCTTCTAACCGCAGTTGATGCAAAGCCTCTTGGTCACTAACTCCACATGGACAGCAGCTGAGCTCAGGATCGAACCTGAGACCACGAGGCAGCAGCATTAACTGCTGTACCACCATGCAGCGGGGATGGTCCAGGTCTAATCCAATGTGATTCCTGATGTCTGAGGGTCAGGGGAAAATTATCTCTCGTCTCCCTTTCCCCTGACTCACAGTCTGAAGAAGGGTCTCAACCCAAAACGTCACCTGTTCCTTCTCTCTAGAGATGCTGCCTGCCCGCTGAGTTAAAGAGTGCCCACGGTAGACTCACGAATCACTAAGGTAAACGCACGGGCCACTACGTTATTACAACAAGTTTAAATGTTTCAATTTTTAACTTGAACAGTAAATTTGACTCGTGGAAAACCTCAAACATGTTTGAAATTTTTCACGAGTGAACAAGTTTCACGGGTACTTGCCGTTAGCGCCACGAGTCGCTAAGTTGCGCGCACAAGTTCCGACGTTCCCGCTACGTTAATTGTACGTGATTACCGCGAGTAAAAACTCGGGGTCCCTCATGGGTCAACTCGCACCGTGAGACAGGGCTTTTAGCCAATCGGCCCTTCGAGCCAGCACCGCCATTCAACGTGATCATGGCCGATCATCCACAATCAGTACCCTGTCCCTGTCTTCTCCCCATATCCATTGATTCCATTAACCCTAAGAGCTCTATCTAACTTGGTTAGATCCGGTGAATCGGCTTCCAGTGCCTTCTGAGACAGAGAATTCCACAAATTCATAATTCTCTGGGAGAAAACGTTTTTCCTCATCTCAGTTCTAAATGGCCTACCACTTATTCTTAAACTGTAGCCCCTGGTTCTGGACTCACCCAACAACGCAAACATGTTTCCTGCCTCTAGCATACCCAATCCCTTAATAATTTTACGCTTCTGTCAGATCTCCTCTCATCCTTCTAAATTCCAGTGAATCCAAGTTCAGTCGTTCCATTCTTTCATCATTTGGCAGTCCCGCCATCCTGGGAATTAACCTACGCTGCACTCCCTCAATCGCAAGAATGTTCTTCCTCAAATTAGGATACCAAAATTGTACACAATACTCCAGATGTGGTCTCACCAGGGCACTGTATAACTGCAGAAGGACCTCTTTGCTCCTATACTCGAATCCTGTCGTTATGAAGGCCGACATGCCATCAGCTTTCTTCACTGCCTACTGTACCTGCATGCTTACTTTGAGTGATTGATGTGCAAGGATACTCAGGTCACGTTGCACTTCTGCTTTTCCTAATCTGACACCATTCAGATAATAATCTGTCTTCCTGTTCTTGCCACCAAAGTGGATACTCTCATATTTATCCACATTAAACTGCATCTGCCATTCATCTGCCCACTCACCCAACCTTTCCAAGTCACTCTGCATCCTCATAGCATCCTCTTCACAGTTCACACTGTTTTCGTTATCTGCAAATTTGCTAATGTTACTTTTAATTCCTTCATCTAAATCATTAATATACTGTATATTACAAATAGCTGCGGTCCCAGCACCGAGCCTTGCGGCACCCCACTTTTCACTACCTGCCATTCTGAAACAGACCCGTTAATTCCTACTCTTTGTTTCCTGTCTGCCAACCAATTTTCTATCCGTCCATACCCTATACCCAAAAACATGTGCTCTAATTCTGCCCACTAATCTCCTGTGTGGGACCTTATTAAAGGCTTTCTGAAAGTCCAGATACACTACATCCACTGGCTCTCCCATATCCATTTTACTTGTTACATCCTCAAAAAACTCCAGAAGATCTTCTGATCCTTCAACTCAATCTGAGAACCAACACACTGTGGTCATCAGCACAGACCTAACTCTTGAAACTTTGGAACAAGGCTAAGAAAGATTTCCAATCTGAACTTGGCCAATGAGGGCAACATCAAAGCCAGGATGGGAAGGTACTGGTATCTCCAGAAGAATGACAACAGGTCAAGAAGATGGGTAACACTATGTCACATAGTTTTAACTTTATCTGGGCATCATGACTTTAGTACAAATGGAGTATATAATTTACAAATCCCTCGGCCCAACTTGTACACACTGACAAAAATGTCCCAACTAAAATAATCCCATTTGCTCGCGTTTGGGCCATTCCAAACTTTCCTATACAGTATGTAATAGTTCAAATGTCTTTAAATGCTATTATAATACACGCCTCATCTACCTTTTCTGGTAGCTCATTTCCACATAACCACCACTTTCTGTGTTAAAAACATTGTGTGGAATGCAGAACTCTGATCTGATCTCTGTTATGAGATTGCTGAGCCTTCTCTACGCATGACTATGACCCCAGTGTCACAATCTGTTAACACTCAATGCTAAATAGGCATCCTTCTCAGGCAGTTTCGCAGAACAGAGTAGAGTTTGTTTTCACCATTTCTTTGAGTTGTGAGGTGGCTGAAAAGGTCGGGTGTTTCGCAGGTGGGAGGCAGATGCGTGTTCCTTCTGTTTATTGTATATGACTATTTGAAGTGGCCATCAGCAAAGAGCTGCATAGGTCAGTGAAATTTTTCATTTCTTCCACCTGGCCCACCCCCTTGCGAGATTGCATCTGCTGTCAATCTGTTGCAGCAGTAGGAAAATTGAAGTGGGTCCAAATCCTTACCAAGGCAGATTTTGATTTGTGTCATAACCAATCTCTTCAACATGTTGTGAGTGCTGCTGATTGGTTGTCAATGAGGCATTTCACTTTACATTTTTTTGGGTACCTGTTTTATTGATTTCCTTAAAGCATCCAAAACCTTGGATCTTCATAGTGAGAGGTCGAAGATGTCC
Organism: Okamejei kenojei; assembly: GCA_035221665.1. NCBI lineage: Eukaryota > Metazoa > Chordata > Chondrichthyes > Rajiformes > Rajidae > Okamejei > Okamejei kenojei. Next base: position 127,418,837 of record CM069132.1, read on the forward strand.
GTAAGAACTCCAGACAGTTGAATATAGTCAGGTACACCATCAACAATATGCACTCTCCAATGATTCACCCTTGTGAATATTTTCTGACTTCGGTGACTGAGATCACAGGGGGTTCCTTCAGGATACCAACATTCTACCTATCAAAGCAAGCATAGAAAGCATTGTTGATCCTGGATTGATGCGTTCATGACATTTGAGCAACTTGGTTTCACCTTGCAGAAAATGATGCTAGGTAAACTAATCTCCAATTTATTTTGAAAGTTCTCTTGATTTGATTTTATTTTATTTTATTACTTGTCATTGAACCTCAGAGAGGCTCAAATGAAACTCCGTTTCTACAAGCCATACAAACAGAACAATTCATAAAAAAACACACAAACAATTCAATTTGCACAAACATCCATCACAGTGAATCTCCTCCTCACTATGATGGAAGGCAAAGTTCTTCTCTCTCCTCCGCACCATATCTCTCCCGATGTCGAAGCTCCAGGCCATTGAGGCCGCGCGGGGCGATGTACGGCCCCGCTCTAGGCCCAAAGTCACAAAGCTGGAGCCCCCGGCGGGCGCTGGAATGTCCCGCGGTGATTAAGGCCGCGCCGGGCGATGTACGGCCCCACTCCGGGTCGTTCCAACCCCACGACACGGGCTGGAGAGGTTGTGCTGCAGGAGAGCGGTCTCCCACCCGGACCCGCGAGCTCCCGATATCCCGACAGTCCACCGACTGTAAGCTGGAGCTGGAGTCGGGCCGCAGCTGGAGCTGGAGCTCTGGAGTCGGGCCGCAACTGGAGCTGGAGCTCCTGAGTTGGGCTGCAGCTGGAGCTGGAGCCCCGGAGTTGGGCCGCAGCTCCCCACCGCTCCCCACGCTCCGAGGCCAGCCAGCCCCACGGTGGCAAGTCCGCAGCTCCGCAGGCTCCGTCCTTTTAAGAGCCTGTCCCACTTATGCTATTTTTTCAGCGACTGCCATAGTCATAGCAGGTTGCCGAAAATTTTTAACATGTTGAAAATCCAGCGGCGACCAGAAAAAGGTGCGACTCTTTGGGCGACTACTCACAACCATACAGGCGTCACCCCGCCACATGTTGTTTTGAAGTGTAGTTGACGCCTGATGTGTAGTTGCCCAAAGAGTCGTACCTTCTGGTCACCGTTGGATTTTCGCCGAAAAAATTGCTTAAGTGGGACAGGCCCTTTAGTGTTCGCACTGCCCTTCTAGAAATTGTACCTGGACTTGATTTGATTTGATTTGATTTTATTACTTGTCATTCGAACCTCAGAGAGGCTCGAACGAAACTCTTTATATATGATGACTTTTTATATGATGATGGATTGTGTGGACTTGAAAGCTGCAGATCAGGTTCTCAATAGATTGAAGAGTCAAATGTGTTTAATTGTCATATGTGCCAAAATGGAACAGTGAAATTCTTACTTGCAGCAGCATATCAGGTCTGTGCACACAATACTCAAGAGACTACACAATAAAAACAAACCAAGTTCTATAAATTAAAAAAAACACTATTAGTGCAAAACAAAACAAAAGCCTGAAGTTCCTCTGCAACCAAGACAGTTTGTTGCTCACAGTTTAGTTGGTATTTGTTGCGTTAATAGCCTTTTAGTTTTTGGGGTGAAGCTGTTCCTGAACCAGGGGGTTGCAGTTTTCAGATTCCTACACCTTCTCCCCAATGGAATTAAATGAGAATATGGTCAGGGTAGTGCAAGTCCTTGATGATGCAGGCTGACTTTTTGTGGCAGTGCCTCCTATAGATCCCTTTGATGGTGGACAGGTCAGTACCAGTGATGGACCGGGCAGTTCCCACTGCTTTCTGTAATCTCATTCGTACCTGGGCTCCCGATTTGCCAAACCAGACCATGACACAACCACTCAAAATGCTCTCTCCGTTTCACCTGTAGAAGTTCAAGAGAATATCCGTCAACATACCAAATCTCCTCAATCTTCTAAGGAAGCAGAAGTATTGATGACCTGGGTCATCCAAAGCTTCTGGTTAAGGAACACTCAAATGATCTTGATAGGAACTTATTTCTCCATACATTTCCTGATGAAGTTGTCATGGTAACAACCACGATGCATTCATTCACGTCCATTGCTGAATCCCTGAACATTGCCCAATCGACCAAATCCAAGCAGTTGTGATGCTCTTCTGCCTCCCCTGACCGGCTCTTTTCAATCCTCTTTGCTGGAACTGTGCTCTTCAGTCACTGCTTAATGCAGAAAGGAGAACAGCCAAGTGATCCGATTTTTCAAAGTGCTGGTAAGAGATGAAACAATAGACATCTCTGATGGATAGGCATCTCATGATGGAGCAGCAATGGCGGGGAGTGTTTGATTCTCTGGTGCCTGCAGGAGACGTGCTACAGATAGTTTTGAAGTGTATTCTTTAGCTCGCCTCCTTGAAGTCCTAACACTTTTAGTAAAAGTGTCAGGATGCGCCATCTGGTGTTTGTAGATCACAGAATATAGTTCCTGAAGTGCTTATCAAATGTCTTTATAGGGTGGGATGTAGACTGCAGTCATGATGATGGAAGTGAATTCTCTTGGGAGGGAGAAGGGATGGTACTTCACTGCTCGATGTTCTAGGTAGCAGGAGGAATTGAACAGTACCACCACATTCAAACACCACAAAGTGTTCACCTTGAGGCAGATGCTGCCGCTCCTTAGGTTAGTTTAGTTTAGAGATACAGCATCGAAACAGACCCTACGGCCCACCGAGTCCTCGCTGACCACAAATCCCCGTACGCTAGCATTATTCTACACACTGGGGACAATTTACAATCTTTACTGAAGCCAATTAACCTGTAAACCTGTACGTCTTTGAAATGTGGGAGGAAACTGGAGCACCGAGGGACAACGCACTAACTATGTCCTGACAACACCCGTAATCAGTATCGAACCTGGGTCTCTGGCGCAGTCAGGCAGCAACTCTATCGCTGCACCATGGTGCTTTCTCTTCCTTTTCTCATTGGCACATTGGTCCATGCAATGGATCGAAAACCTTTGGCTGGAAGATCAACTCTGGAGGGCTCGAAGTAGGTAAGTCATGTATCTGAAGCAGAGTACGCAGCATTTGCTCACGTCCATTTGGTGAAGCAATCTCGCCCTCAAGTCCGCAATCCTATTTTCTAGAGACCAAATATTGGCCAAACATGCTGGAGATGGGGGTGTAGGCCACGACATTTCATTCTTACTTGGAGGTTGCCCTGTTAACCCTGTTTCTGAGGCACATCCAAGTTTGTTGCAACACATTATCTTCAGGTAACAACTCAAGCATTTGTAAGAATCTCTCCCTACTGGTCGTATCTCTTCTATTAAGATATTTAACATCTCTCTCTTGCAAAGGAGGGAGTGTACCAAAAATCCAAAATGTCAGAAATGGAACCAATGGTCATTAATGCTTACTTTTCAAGATCAGTGTGAAAGAATTCCACCATATAATCATTCCTGCCCTTGGGTGCTGTCTGTGTGTACATTATTTCTCTCTGCGACCTCAGGATGCTCTGCTTTCCTCCTATATCTGAAAAGATGCACTGGTAGGTTAAATGTCTCCTGAATTTTACCCACCAACGCAAATTAATTATTTTTAAAAAAGGGAAAGTAATAGGTCCATGTGAGAGAAACTATTGTAGCAGAGAAACAGGGTGATAGGAAAGGGGAATTGTGATTAAGGGGATTGCTCACCTGAAGCCAGCATGTACACAATGGGCCTTGTGCTGTTGTGAGCAGAGATAAAAATGGAAGATATCACGTTCAATAGTCTATGGTTTGTTATTTATAACTGAAGTTGCAACTTAAATATGTAATCAAAATTTAAGTTAGCAAGATCTTTCATTCTGCATCCATGTTATGTATGTAAAACACCAATGTGAGGTTACTTATTACATAAATGCAATCATTTCAATTTATTACATCATGTGATGATACAAAAGTGGGTGGTTTTGCAGATAGTGAAAATGGGTGTGAAAAATTGCAGCAGGATCTTGATCGATTGGCCAGGTGGGCTGAGGAATTGTTGATGGAATTTAATACAGAGAAATGTGAGGTGTTTCATTTTGGGAAGTTGAACATGGGCAGGACCTATACAGTGAATGGTTGGGCTCTGGGGAGTGTTGCAGAGCAGAGGCATCTAGGAGTGCAGGTGTATGGTTCCTTGAAGGTCGAGTCACAAGTAGATAAGGTGGTCAAAAAGGCTTTTGGCACAATGGCCTTCATCAGTCAGAGTACTGAGTGTGGAAGTTGGGAGGTTGTGTTGCAGTTGTATAAAATATTGGTGAGTATTGTGTTCAGTTCTGAGCACCATATTATAACAAAGATGTTGTCAAGCTGGAGAGGGTACAGAGAAGATTTACGAGGATGTTGCCAGGACTAGAGATTCTGAGTTATAGGGAGAGGTTGAGTAGGCTGGGACTATTCCCTGGAGAACAGGAGGATGAGGGGCGATGTTTTAGAGGGATGTAAAATCTGGTAGATGCACAGAGTCTCTTGCCCAAAGTAGGTGAATCGAGGACCAGAGGGCAAAGGTTTAAGGTGAAGGGGAAAAGATGTAAGAGGAATCTGAGGGGCAACTTGTATCTGTTATCCCTAATTTGAGGGTGGACATTCTTGCTATTGAGGGAGTGCAGCATAGGTTTACAAGGTTAATTCCCGGGTTGGCGGGACTGTCATATGCTGAGAGAATGGAATGGCTGGGCTTGTACACGCTGGAGTTTAGAATGATGAGAGGGGATCTTTTTGAAACATATAAGATTGTTAAGGGTTTGGATGCGCTAGAGGCAGGAAACATGTTCCGGATGTTGGGGGAGGCCAGAACCAGGGGCCACAGTTTAAGAATAAGAGGTAAGCCATTTAGAACGGAGACGAGGAAACACTTTTTCTCTCAGAGAGTTGTGGGTCTGTGGAATTCTCTGCCTCAGAGGGCGGTGAAGGCTGGTTCTCTGGATACTTTCAAGAGAGAGCAAGATAGGGCTCTTAAAGATAGCGGAGTCAGGGGATATGGAGAGAAGGCAGGAACGGGGTACTGATTGGGGATAATCAGCCATGATCACATTGAATGGCGGTGCTGGCTCGAAGGGCCGAATGGCCTACTGCTACACCTATTGTCTATCTGCTGCTTATGTCCTTGGTGGTATAGGTTGCAGGGTACACAAAATGCTGGAGAAACTCAGCGGGTGCAGCAGCATCTATGGAGCGAAGGAGATAGGTAACGTTTCGGGCCGAACCCCTTCTTCAGACTGATGGGGGGTGGGGGGAGGCGGGGGGGAAGAAAGGAAAAAGGAGGAGGAGGAGCCCGAGGGCTGAGGGAGAGGTGGGAAGGGGAGGAGACAGCAAGGGTCAACAGAATTGAGAGAATTCAATGTTCATGCCAAGAGGATGCAGACTCCCCAAGCGGAATATGAGGTGCTGTTCCTCCAATTTGCGGTGTTGCTCACTCTGGCCGTGGAGGAGACCCAGGACAGAGAGGTCGAATACGGAATGGGAGGGGGAGTTGAAGTGCTGAGCCACCGGGAGGTCAGGTTGGTTATTGCGGACCGAGCGGAGGTGTTCAGCGAAACGATCGCCAAGCCTCCGCTTTGTCTCACCGATATAGATCAGCTGGCATCTAGAGCAGCGGATGCAATAGATGAGGATGGAGGAGGTGCAGGTGAACCTCTGTCGGACCTGGAAGGATTGTTGGGTCCTTGAAAGGAGTGGAGGGGGGAGGTAAAGTGACAAGTGTAACATCTCTTGCGGTTGCAAGGGAAAGTGCCCGGGGAAGGGGTGGAGCGGGAGGGAAGGGAAGAATTGACAGAGGGAACGGAGCGGAGGGAACGGTCTTTGTGGAAGGCAGACAGGGGGGAGATGGGAAGATGTGGCGAGTGGTGGGGTCACGTTGGAGGTGGCGAAACTGGCAGAGGACTATGTGTTGTATGTGCCGGCTGGTGGGGTGAAAGGTGAGGACCAAGGGGACTCTGCCCTTGTTGCGAGTGGGGGGATGGGGAGAGAGAGCAGTGTTGCGGGGTACGGAGGAGACCCTGGTGTGAGCCTCAACTATAGTGGGGGAGGGGAATCCCCGTTCTCTGAAGAATGAGGACATTTGTGATGCCCTGGTGTGGAACACCTCATCCTGGGAGCAGATGCGGCTTAGACGGAGGAATTGGGAATAGGGGATGGAGTCCTTACAGGAAGCAGGGTGGGAGGAAGAGTAGTCCAGATAGCCGTGGGAGTCAGTGGGTTTATAATGGATGTCGGTCAGGAGTGTATCCCCTGCGATGGAGATGGTGAGGTCAAGGAATGGTAGGGAAGTGTCGGAAATGGTCCAAGTGTATTTGAGTGCCGGATGGAAGTTGGTGGTGAAACGGATGAAGTCAGTTAGTTGTGTGTGGGTGCAGGAGGTGACACCAAAGCAGTCGTCGATGTAACGGAGGTAGAGGTCGGGGATGGGGCCCTGGTACGCCGAGAACAAGGATTGTTCGACGTACCCAACAAAGAGGTAGGCGTAGCTAGGGCCCATGCGTGTGCCCATAGCTACGCCTTGTATTTGGAGGAAATGGGAGGAGTCAAAAGAGAAGTTATTGGGGGTAAGGACCAACTCCGCTAGGCGGAGGAGAGTGTCAGTGGACTAGGTTGCAGATTTGGTATATGCTGTTGGAGCAACTGGCACATTTTTTGATGCTGCACTAGTGTAGAATGAATGCCCAGCGTCTAAAATATACTGCCAATACTCAGTTGGTGTGGGTAGCATCGGGGGAAACAGAATTAAAATTATCTTAAGTGTATCCTCTATCCAAATGGACCTCCCCACCCCTGCAGGCCTTCTATTCTCTGTGGACCTTTTTATTTCCAGCTACCAGTGCAGCATCAACCGTCTTGACTTCTCAAGTTCACCTACTCACCTCTATTCACTCAGCAACAATGTCAAAATTCTTATTGAACCCACTAACAAGGGAGGTGGTGTTGTAGTCTGGCAGGCTGATCTCTACCCTGCCAGACGCCAGTTCTCAGACACCTCCTCATACCTACCCCTTGACAAGAACCCCACAGACGAAGACCAGTCCATCATCTCCAAGATTGTTTCCAATCACCTCACCTCTGGCTATCTCCCTCCACAGCCTCCAAACTTATCGATCCCCAGGTCCGCACTGACCGCTTCTATCTCCTTTCCAAAATCCACAAACAGGACTGTGCTGGCAGACCCACTGTTTCTGCCTGTTCTTACCTCGCAGAACTAATCCACAAATACCTTGATTCCATCCTATCCTCTCCCTTGTCCAGTCCCTTGCGACCTACAGACGAGACACGTCACATGCCCCTCAACACTTCAATAAATTTCAGTTTCCAGGACCCAGTGCCTTATCTTTACTCAGGACTACCTATCCCTTTACACATCCATTCCCCCACCAGGAAGGTCTCAAGGCCCTTTGGTTCTTCATTGAAGAGAGGACCTATCAATTTCCCCCTACTAACACTCCGCCCGGCAGAACCAGGCTTCACTCTCAAAAACGTATCATTGGACTCTCCTCACTTTCTCCAAGATAAAGCTGTATCCATGGACACTCGCATGGGTCCCAGCTACCCTGCCTTTCTGTTGGTTACGTTAAACAGTCCTTAGATAGCTGACAACCCAACCCTTCTTTCCTGTGCCCCATCTGGACTCACACCTACTTCTCCCCTCCCATTTCACCCACATTTCCTCTAGCTATGTTTGCAACCCTTCAATCAATTACTCTCTCACCGTCCATTCTTATCTCTGGCCTCTGTTCCAATATCTGCCAATCAAACCCCTCCCCCCCTCACCGATGCCACCTATCACCTGCCATGTTTTGTCCTGCCTCTCCCTTTTTCCACCTTTTTTGTCCCCCCACTACAATCAGTCTGAAGAAGGGTCACAACCAAAAACATCAACTATCCTTGTTCTCCAGAGATGCTGCCTGACCTGCTGAATTACTTCAGCACTTTGTGTCCTTTTCTATTTTTTCATCTCTGGCCTTTATTCAACCACATGCCTATTACTTATGTTTTGTCCTGCCCTTTCTCTCTTCCAGCTTTCACTCCCAGCCCCTGCCACAATCAGTCTGGAGTGTCCCGATCCAAATCGTCACTCACCCATGTTCTCTAGAAATGTTGCCTGACCCGCCGAGGGACTCCAGCACTTTGTGTCTTTACCTGAAGTGCTAACTGTTTTTCATTCCACAGCTTTGGCTGACCTGTTTCGGCATTTTCTTCTTTTTTTTCACAGTCCCAATTGATTTATTTTCTCAATTGAGTACGATTCAAGTTCACGGTTACATTTATTTACAATTACACTACAGCGGATGATTGAGTGTGATTCGAGTTAACAATTAACAGTAAACAATTAATTTACAATTACACAAGACAGAAACCAAAATCAGCATAATACTTGTACCACTTTTATCATGTACCACGTAAATTAGTTTAAAACAAAGATATAGTGAATCCTCAATATCCTATATCCATAGCCAAATTGAAAGATTTGCCTTGAAACTATCTTTCACATCCCTTTATTTGTCACAAATCCTATGATAGTTGATTACATAAGTAAACTGAGTTTTGTAAAGTAGGAGACTCACACTCAATTTGCAGACACTAATGGGCCTGTCCCACTTAGGTGACTTTTTAGGCGACTGCTGGCGACTGTCATAGACTTGTCGAATCGCTGAAAAACGGAAGACTGAACCCATCCTACGACTATGTCTACGACAAGCTATGACAACCTACGACCTAGCTGACGTCACACTATGGCAAGCTCCCGACAACCGGCGACCCAATAATGGCGTATTGGATGTACGCCTTCAACACACCTACGACTACACCTACGACAAGCAATGACAATCTACGACCCTGTAGGCATCAAGCTGTGACAAGCTACGACCCTGTAGGCATCAAAATGACCACCAAAGCAAATACATTATCCTATTTTACTATTAAAGGGTTTGCAGGGTGGGGTTTCCAATCATTCTGAGTCATGATTGCCATGAAGCAACTTCAGAGGGCATAGCGCTCAGTAGAAATACAATCCCTGCTGCTTGCAGCAGCCCTCTTCCTTATACATCCGGAAGACAGAAGGACAAGAAGAATGGTGAAGAAGCCCAAGAAGAGGCCTCAGTGGGTGAAGCCCTTGTTACGGAGGAGATGCAGGTTGGGCCAGTATGAAAACCTGATTAATGTGCTACATGAAGAAGATCTGACTGCTTTAAAAAATTTCACGAATCCTCCCTGAGCTGTTTCAGGAGCTGAAGACAATGGTGGACCCACTCCTGGAAAAAAAGGCCTATATGAGGAAGCCACTGGAACCAGACCTGCGCCTAGCCATCACCCTCCGCTACCTGGCATCAGGACACTCATACAAGAGGCTCTCCTACAACTTTCTTGTGGCCCACAACACCATCAGCAAGATTGTCCGAGAGGCCGGTGAGGCCATCATCAAGGCTTATGAAGATGAAGTCATGGACTGCCCTACTACAGCAAATGAGTGGAAGAGGGTGGCACATGGCTTTGATACAAGATGGAACTTCCAGCACACATGTGGGGCAGTTGACGGCAAGCATTTGGCCATCAGGTGTCCACCCAAGGGTGGTTCAATGTACTTTGACTACAAGAAGTTCCATTGAATCGTACTCCTAGCTGTGGTAGATGCAAACTACAACATCCTGTTTGTGGATGTGAGCACACCTGGCAGTGTCGCAGATGGTAGGATCTGGAAAGAGACCCCCATTGGGAAATCACTGGAAGAAGGAACATCAGGCTTTCCTGATCCAGACCTCTGCAAGGATTAGACAACCCCACCATCCACTACAAACTGGTTGCTGATGATGCCTTCCCACTCAGGTCATGGATCATGAAGCCATATCCTCACAGGCAGATGTCAAGGGAGCAGAAGATATTCAACTACAGGCTGTCCAGGGCGTGAAGAGTCATGGAAAACGCCTTTGGCATCCTTGCCAGCAGATTCAGATGACTATGATGGAGCAGGAGCCCAAAAATGTGGAGACCATTGTCTCCGCAGCATGTGTCCTCCACAACCTGATCCGTACCAGAAGTGCAGCAGCAGCAGCCATGGAGGAGGGTGACCGAGTGGACAACCAGACAGGCAATATCACACCAGGCTCATGGAGAACTGGGGGACAGGCTGCATCTATGGTGCCACTGGAGAGATTACCAGAAAACACTGGCAAAAAGAGTGCCAAGGAGCAGAGAGGCCATCTCTGCTCTTACTACAACTCCAAACTAGGTAGTGTACCACGGCAGAACGACATGATCTGAAGACCAGCAGCAAACATCCCACACCACAAACAGAAGTCCACCACTCCAGTAGGAGAGCCCACTGCAGACCACAAGACAAGTCCCTTTCCAGGTACATCCACAACCTCCCAAAATAGTTTAATTTTAAATGAAGTGCACTGCTTGAGTGTGTTTATTTTAGTGACCAAATATATATATATATTTAATTGTTCTCAATGCAGTGCATTTCTTGTCTTTGTGTTTGTTTGATTCATATAACCATATAACATATAACCATATAACAATTACAGCACGGAAACAGGCCCTCTCGGCCCTTCCAGTCCGTGCTGACCTTCATGAACATATATAAAAAGTATCTTCTTTTAAATGCATTTTGTTTTTGTTTTATTCATCAAAATATATAAAAAGATTCTGCTTGTAAATGCAGTGCATTGTTTGTATTTTAGTGTTTGTTAGATTCATCAAAATATATAATAATAATAATCTTCTTTTAAATGCAGTGCATGGCTCGTGTTTTAGTGTTTGTTAGATTCATTAAAGTATATAAAAGTAATCTGCTTGTAAATGCAGTGCATTGCTTGTGTTTGTGTTAGTTTTATTGATCTAAATGATATGAGACACTACTCTGAAAGAAAATTATATACATACATCAATTTGCAGTAAAAACATCAGGTATTTTCTTTATTGATAATGAAACATACAAAAGTTTTATAAACAAACAAATGTTTATAGCAACATATGGTGCATAAAAAAATATTATAACCAGATAAAATGTTACATTTTCCATAATAAATCTTTAAAGAATCATCACTTTAATAAAAGAAGAGTTGGATTCATTTTTAGATTATAAAGAACATACAACGTTAATAACATACAACCTTAATAAAGTCTTCTCATCGCATAAAATGTGAGATTGTCTATGATAAATCTATAAAGAACCATCACTTTTAAAAGCTGGAATTATTTTTATATTACAAAGAACAAACAACAGCACACAGAACACAAATATATATATTTTTTATAATCAGATTAAATTGTACTTTAACATTGCACCTCCCATACCACAAGGGGTTCGTAAAATAAACTTTTGTGGCACGGCGATAAGCCCGAAATGAAAGCGAGGAGCCCGGTATTTCGGGAGGACTTTTATTAGGTGTTGTTCTCTTGTCCAGTCGGGTCTGCAAGAGAGAGATCGCGCCTAAACCCTGCCCTTTATCCCATTCTCGTGCCGACTAGTCCATTCTCGTGCCGAGGGGTTTTATAGTTGAATTGCACAACCCTTGCGAACCGCCACAGGAACCCCCCCCCCCCCCCCCCCCGAACAGGAGGCACGAAACACACCGGCGAGCGTGCAACCCGACCGGACCGTGTACGGAAGTCGGCCGACAGAGGGGCTGGCGGAAGCACAAGTGGAGGAAGCCGCGTTGGGGGGCAAACCCGCGGCCCCGTCTGGTCAATGTCCAAATGTGCCGGCTTTAACCAGTCAATCAACACGGCCTCCGGCCAGCCCCCGATATCCAACAAAAAGGTTGTCTGTCCGTGCTCCAACACCCGGAATGGGCCCTCATACGGCCTCTGGAGCGGCTTCCGGTGGGCTTCACGGCGCAGGAAAACATAGGGGCAGTCCCGGAGGGCTGATGGCATGGCGGGACGTCGGCACGGGTGCGAGCCTGCCAACTCACTCGCGAAGGCACTGTAGAGTGGATGCGGGTGTTCCCTGCTGCTTTGATGCCGACGGCACGAACTCCCCGGGCACTGTGAGTGGCGACCCGTAAACTAGCTCCACTGAGGATGAGGCCAACTCCACGGCAGTTCGTCCATCCAGTCTGGGCCGGAGAGTCGAGCCTTCAGCACTGCCTTGAGCTGCCGGTGGAACCTCTCCACCAGGCCGTTTGCCTGCGGGTGATAGGTGTGGTGCAGCCGCACACCCAACAGGTGAGCTGTGGCCGACCACAGCTCAGAAGTGAACTGAGGCCCCAGGTCCGAGGAGATGTCCACTGGCACCCCAAAGCGAGCAATCCAGTGCAGGGACAATGCACGAGCGCACGTCGCTGTCGAAGTATCGGCCAGTGGTTTGGCCTCCGGCCACCGCGTGAAGCGGTCCACCATCGTGAGGAGGTGGGTGATGCCCCGGGACGATGGGAGCAGCCCCACATTGTCCATGTGGAGGTGGTCGAAACGCCGGCGAAGTAGATTGAACTCCTGGAGGGACGCACGGACGTGGCGCTTGATTTTCGCCATCTGGCACGGAATGCAGGTGCGGGCCCAGTGGCCAAACTGCTTGCGCAGACCATGCCACATTAACCGAGCAGCCACAAGTGCCGTCGTCGCCCGGATGGATGGGTGAGCCAGCCCATGGATAACATCGAAAACCCTCCGGCGCCAGGCGGCAGGGACGATGGGGCGCGGCAGACCGGACGACACATCGCACAGTATTGTTGCTCCTCTGGGGCCAAGATGGACATCCTCAAGGCAAAGGCCGGAGATGGCAGTCCGGTAGTCGGGCATCTCACCGTCCGTGAGCTGAGTCTCCGTCAGGGCAATATAGTCTATGCCGGGCGCCACCTAGAAAACGGCGTAGACGGCGGGGAGGGACAACGCGTCGGCCACCCGGTTCTCCTTCCCCTTGATGAAGCGGATGGAGGAGGTGTGCTCCGAGACATACGCCAATCCCGTGCGGACCAGGGATTGGAAACCTTTGCCAGGGCGAATGTGAGTGGCTTGTGGTCCGTGCAAGCGGTGAATGGGCGGCCCTGCTGGAAGTAGCGGAAGTGGCGCACTGCCAGGTACAGAGCCAGGAGCTCACAATCGAATGCGCTGTACTTCGTCCGGGCGTGGTTGTGGTGCCGGCTGAAGGCCAGGGGCCGCCAACCCCCCCTCCTTCAGTTGTTCCAGCCCGGCACCAACAGCCGACTCCGAGGCGTCCACCGTAAGGGCAGTCGGGGCATCTTCCTGCGGGTGCACCAGCAGCGCAGCCCGGGCAAGGGCCTCCTTCACGCCGTCAAATGCCGCCACCGCCTCGTCGGTCCACACGACATCCTTACGCCCACCCGCCAGAAGATGATACAGCGGCCGCATGATGTGTGCCGACGAACTCCTGCAGGCCGCGCACAGTGTACGGGGAAACCGGCGGATGGCGTCGACCCTGTCCGGCAGGGGAACCGCGCCTTGTGAAGTCACGCGGTGGCCGAGGAAGTCGGTGGTGGTCACCCCAAACCGGCACTTGGCGAGGATGACAGCTAAACTATGCTCACTGAGTTGCAGGAGCACAGTGTTCCTGCCACGAGCGGCTGGCCACCAAGATGTCGTTGAGTAGACGAACACAAACTCGAGACCACTACACACTCCGTCCATTAACCGTTGAAATGCCTGCCCGGCGTTCTTAAGGCCGAACGGCATCCGCACAAACTCGTACAATCCAAACGGCGTAATGATTGCCGTCTTGGGCATATCCTCCGATGTGGACCGGGATCTGGTTATAGCCCCAAACCAAATCCACTTTTGTGTAGATAGTAGCCCCGGCCAAATGGGAGTTTAAGTCCTGGATGTTGGGCACAGAGTATCTGTCTGTGGCGGTAGCGGCATTCAGCCGCCGATAATCCCCGCAAGGTCGCCAGCCTCAGCCTGATGCAGCCACATACGAAGGTAACCGTCAGGGTGAGGGCGACGTTGGGCACACAATTACCCCCGTTGTCTGCTTACTTGTACGTTGTGGCCCGTCACACCCGGTCTATCCTCGACCCAAGATGAACTGGAAGATAGCCCGGGTGATCCCTGTGGCGTAGGAGGGAGGGACAGGCCACACTTGCACCAAGTAAAGCAGCCCCGAGAGCACCTCACACCTGATGACCAAATGTTTTCCCGTTATGGAGTGGGATCGTTGCCTCCACAGCTCCAGCTTCTTCCCCATTTTGGCTATCCGCTCCAGCCAATTCTTATTACACGCCTCAGCCCCCCCGAACCAGATCCCCAGCACCTTCAAGAAGTCAGGCTTGATGGTAAAGGGGATGGAAGATCGGTCAGGCCAGTTGCCAAAGAGCATGGCCTCGCTCTTCCTGCGGTTCACCCTGGCTCCCGTGGCCGACTCAAACTGGTCGCAGATACTAATCAGTCTGCGTATCTAGTCTGCGGACCGACCCTGGATCCGAGCAGAAGACAGCGACATCATCCATGTACAGGGAGGTTTTGACCTTAGTGCCTGGCAATGTCACTCCTCTTATGCTCGCATCCTTCCTGATGGACTCGGCAAAAGGTTCAATACAGCAGACAAACAAGACAGGAGAGGGCAACCTTGTCTGACTCCAGGAGGACTTTATTAGGTGTTGTTCTTTGTCCAGTCGGGTCTGCAAGAGAGAGATCGCGCCCAAAGATTCTATAGCGCAACAAGATAGGCCACTCCTGCGAAATGCAATGGGCTGACGTGTAGTACGCAACGGAGCGGAACATGGGCATTTTTTTGTCCATTTCAGTAACCGGAACCTACCCGACCCGACTCGCAGTGTAATCAACGTTGCGGGGGGGCGGGGGGACGACAGTTTGTGTGTGCGATAAAGGGCTAGACTCATAATTCTGTTAGTTCATAATTCTGTTAATTCTTGTTAAAGAATAAAATTTGACACTGGTAATTTTCTTTTTTAAATCATTTCTTTTTAATGGCTGATAAGCTGTGTTTGAGTTGATTTTGTAGTAACCAGAACCTACCCGATCCGACTCGCAGTGTAATCAATGTTGCGGGGGAACGGTTTGTGTGTGTGATATAGGGTTAGATTCATAATTCTGTTAATTCTTGTTAAAGAATAAAATGTTTAAAAATTTATCTAAATTAAGTATTTCACAAAATTAAATGTGTTTGAGCAAGATTTACAAATCATGTATAACTTAAGGATGGTTTTATTCAGCGAGCATACAACTGATTAGATTGCCCTGGAAAGAACACACATACACGAATGTGATATAGATGTATATAATAATAACACACACATTTACATTTCTTCTGATTTTTATATCCAATGATGAACTTTATTTCAGACTAGACAAGGGACAACATTAAATAAAAAAACATTGTAAATCTCCCCGCAACTTCTCTTTGGTGTCTCGGCCGTGCTGATCCGGGCCAGACTCCCCGCCAGGACACAGCCTCAGCCCCGCGTCGGGCCGCTCCGCCGGAAAACCGCTTCAGCCTCAGCCCCGAGTCGGGCAACTCCGCCGGGACTCAGCCCCGTGTCGGGCCGCCGCCTCAACCCCGAAGATGGAGGCGGCAGTAAGATGGCGGAAGCAAGATGGCGGAGGCTGGTTGCTGAAATGGGTCCTATAATTACCCATGAATCTGCCCATGACCGTACTACGCGTTTTTCGTGGGAGTAGTCCATCTTGCTCCGCTATAAGATCTTTGATCGCGCCTAAACCCCTGCCCTTTATCCCTGTAGCTAAGGGCTGCACCCAGACTAGTCCATTCTCGTGCCGAGGGGTTCGATAGTGAAATGGCCTGACCCTTGGGAGCCGCCACCCTTTAAATAAATGTCAATCTTCAGGATTTAAACTTAAAACTTCAAACATAAAACTAGTGCAAAAGGATCAACATCATTAACAATTAACATTAACATGACAATTAACATTAACATGACCATAAACAGCAAAGAAAAACTCAAGTCCACCCTTGGTACGTGTGTTTACGCCCTGGTGTTACTGGTGCCTGCCTGGTTGTTTTAAAGTTACTTAACATTGTACCAACCATACCACAAGGAGGTCCTTTAAATAAAATTTTAAATAAACTTAAATAAACTTAACACTTCAAAATTCAAACGTAAAATATCAAACATAAAACTAGTGCAAAAGGATCAACATCATTAACAATTAACATTAACATGACCATTAACATTAAAGACAAACTCGTCCCTGTTGGTTCGTGTGGTTATCCCCTCGTGCTACTGGTGCCTGTCTGGGTATTTCATGGATATGGTTAGCCTGTGTAATTAGCTGCAAATGAAGATAAGCTAGATCTTGCAGGCTACAATTGAGTCAAGAGTGCTTTATTGTCATATGTCCCAGATAGAAAAGTAAAATTCTTACTTGCTGCTGCACAACAGAATTTGTAATAATTAATAATATATAAAAAACTCAGAAAAAAAGAACAAACAATAACAGTACAATAATAATAATAATAATAATAATAATAAGTCTATTGTAGTTCAGAGCTTATGAGGTTGTAGTGTTTAATAGCCTGATGGCTGTAGGGAAGAAGCTGTTCCTGAACCTGGACTTTACAGTTCTCAGGCTCCTGTACCTTCTTCCCGATTGCAGTGGCGAGATGAGTGTGTGGCCAGGATGGTGTGGGTCTTTGATGATGTTGGGCCTTTGATGATGTTGGGCCTTTGAGGCAGTGATTACAATAAATCCCTTCGATGGTGGGGAGGTCAGAGCCGGTGATGGCCTGAGCAGTGTTTACAACTTTTTGCAGTCTTTTCCGCTCCTGGACGTTCAAGTTGCCGAACCAGGCCACGATGCAACCAGTCAGTGTGCTCTCTACTGTGCACCTGTAGAAGTTCAAGAGAATCCTCTTTGACATACCGAATCAACGTAATCTTCTCAGGAAGTACCTGGGTATGGTTGTGCCACCACAGACTGTCTCTGAAAAAAATAATATCAAGATTAAGTGAAAGGCAAATACAATAAAAACCCTCACAAGCTGTGATTGACATAGAATTTAAAGTCAAACTAAACTGACAAAAAGTATTATTAAATTAGGTACCTGTTGAGCCTGCAGATGTGGTTGTGCCATCATTTGAATCTGTTGTGGTGGTCCCATCACTGACTTTTTTTGCAACACATAAACATATTAAGATTAATTGGAAGGAAAATAAATTGAAAAATCTTCGCAAGCTGTGATTGACAAATAATTTAAAGTCCAACTAAACTGACAAAAAGTTTTTTTTTTTTTTAATTGTATGCCGGTGAGCCTGCAGATATGGTTGTGCCATCATTTGAATCTATTGAGGTTGTCCCATCACGGACTGTTTTTGCAACACAGAATCATATACAAGGCAAATAAATTAAAATATTTCACCAGGAGTTGTGTGACAAATAGTTCCAAGTGCAACTCTCAAAACGTATTATAAAATTAGATACCTGGTGAGCCTGCAGATGTGGTTGTGCCATCAGAGACATCTATTGTGGTACCATCTGTTGGTGTCCCATGTGTACCACCGGCTGCTGAGTCTGCAACAAACATGAATTCATTGTGATTATTTCATTTTAAAATATAAATTTTTAGGCCAAATATTGAAGTCAAACGTTGCCAAAATGACACAAATATCAAATTACGTAAACTTGCTTGGTGAAGTCTTTTATCAGCTCCAGAACAGCAATGGAGAAATTGAGCCACAGGTCCGCCGGTATCTGGAGCATCGAAGGCCTTAAAGAGGCTTGTAAGCCGTCAAAACATTCCTCATGTGGTGTCTGGGAGCAGGAAATATCCCTTCTGCAATACCTGGCGTCGTTTGCCTGTTGCATGAGCTGGAACATAAATGACTATGATAAAGGGAGAATAAGATGGATGGATGGATTGATGAATGAGAAAATCCTGCAAACATCTTCCACCAAGTACTCACCGTCTTGTTCAGCTCATGCCGATCTGCCTCTCTGTCATCTACATCAATTGCATTTGGGGTGGAGGCGGCAGTGAGGCTGGCACGTGTCATGCTCCTCCTGCTTTGCTGCTGACTGGCAGATGGGGTTGGTGCAGAGGTTCCCTCAAGTGGATCAACCACCTCTTCACAGGACATACTGGGCAGTGGCATACTCATGTTAAACTAGTAGAAAATAAATTTGTTTTACAAACTTTCAAGACCATCAAGACCAACTGTTTTATAATAATTACCTTCTTGGTGCTCTTTCCACTCTCCACTCTCACAATAAGTGAGTTGATGAACGACCATTTGTCCAAGATCCACTGCTGCCACTGGGTTAATTTTCTGCCACCAGACCCTGACTTGGTCCCCCTAGTAGACAGCTTGCCATATCTGGTTCTCTGGCTTTTGATCCACTGGCATAGCTGGACATCCGTACAAAAAAAAACCTGTGTGAATTGCCTGCCTGCCTGCCTGCAAGAGAATGGAAGAGGTACTGCAGACAACCAAAGTAGGTACTTTAAAAAACCCATGTGAATTGCCTGCTTGCCTGCCTGCCTGCAAGAGAATGGAAGAGGTACTGTGGTCAAACATAGTAGGTACTTACAGATGCAGTCAGGGAACTCCTTGGCCTTGGTCTGCAGTAATGCAGTCTTCTTGTCCCTTATCCTGTCCCTTATCATTCTTGTCATACAGGCCGGGTTACACTGGTACACACTACCAGGTCTTCTTCTTGTTCCCTGCTGAAGGTTATAAGGTGATGCCTTTCTCCAGCCCTTCTTTACTTTTATTGAGGCATCCGTGTCTGATGCTGTGTCTGTGTCAGCTTCAGCTGATGCAGCAACAGCAGCAGTGCCTGGCTTCTTGGTTTTAGGGCAGCCAGTCCGGGATAGGGTGGTGGTGGGGACATGGCCAACCTCCCTGGTCTCCTCCTGTGCATACTCCTGGGTCAGATCCACCTGCCTGGTGGGCGGTGATGGGGATTGTGCGTTGCCCCTGCGCTGCACCTTCCTTCTCTTCGGAACCATGTTCCACCGTCCGATCTCCTAAAAAACAAAATGCACATTGACCGCGTACTAGTTTTGAGTTACCACGTGGAATTGTTCACCTACGTTTTTTCAATGTGCCAACGTGGTCAGCAACGGCGACAACCTATGACCACCTGGCGACCTACAACTGCACCTATGAGACGAGAATTCTCGCTACTCTCCACGGCGTCCAACATGTTGAAAAATTAATGACGGCCAGAAAAAAGTCGCGACTAGTTCCGAGAATGCAGGACCATGAAGGCGACCCCCCCCCCCCGCAACCACCCGCGAACATGTGGTGACCGCATAGTCGCCTGTAGTCACCTAAAAAGTCGCCTAAGTGGGACAGCCCCTTAAGTCTTCAAAAGCATCAATGTGATAATGACCAGATAATCCCTTTTAGAATGCTGTATGAAGGATGACTATTAGCCAGGACACCGGATGCAACACCTTTGCTCATCTTTGAAAGAGCGGCATATAATTTTTAAGAAAGAAGGGTCTCGACCCGAAACGTCACCTATTCCTTTGCTCTATAGATGCTGCCTCACCCACTGAGTTTCTCCTGCATTTTTGTCATCCTGCCATACAATCTTTAATTCACCTGTGAGAGAAGACAGTGTCCCTGATGAAATAGCAGGCAGACATTAGCTCAAGATACTGATCTTGCTTAAAAAAAAAGGAAAAAAAAGTCAGTTATTGAGACAAAAAAACCTATGGTATTGCCTGGAATCTAAAGGGAGAGGATTACTTGACCTTAACCTCAGATTTTAAATCCTGCTGTGGGTTTTAAAAATAATTAGCACACAATTTAAAGTTAAAACATAAGAAATCAAACAGATGCTGGTTCATACTGAAGATAGACACAAAATGCTGGAGTAACTCAGGTCAGGCAGTGGGGTGGAAGATTGCAACCTTCACGTAGTCCGACCCGTTTCGACTAATGCAATCAACTTGACGTGTACAAACAGAAGATCAAATAGAACAAGTTGTCCTACAACTTCAGGCTGTGAATGCCACACAAAAGAAGAAGGTCAGGCAGCATCTCTGGAGAAAAATAATTTGCAGTCTGAAGAAGGGTTCCAACCTGAAAGGTTACCTATTTCTTTTTTCTGGAGATGCTGCCTGACCCACTAAGTTACTCCAGCATTTTGTGTCTTTCTTCAATATGAACCCGCATCTGCAGTTCCTTTCAAAGATCCTTTGGCAAGCAAGATAGATCACTCCTTCTAAATGCAATGGGCTGACGTGAAGTACGCAACGGAGTGGATCGTGGGCCTTTTATTCATCCATTTCAGTAACCCGACCTGACTCGCAGTGTAATCAACGTTACGGGGGAACAGTTTGTGTTAATAAATTATAATTCTGAAAATAAGGAGAAGATTTTTCCCAAATAACTTTTATTTTTATGAGGATGTTTCCATAACCGGCTTCCGCCTCCGCTGTAGGATCTTTGGTGCGGAGACGGAAGCTGGTTACAGAAATGGGGCCGGAAAATTACCCAAAAATCTGCCCATGACCGTACAGTGTCTTTTTCGTCGAGTGATCTATCTTGCTTGCTACAGGATCTTCGGTTCCTTCCTTCACAACAGGCTTATGGAGTCAGACCATTATTAAGGATGAGTTTCCAGGTACTTAAAAGCGCATGATAAAATAGTAAGATTAAACGAGAACTTACCAGTTCGAAGTTTGATCGTTATTTTATGAGGAGTTACGATGAGGGATTACGTGAAGAGCCCGCCTGGCGCTGGCAAACGGCATACTTCAAAGCAGCGGCATGAAAAACACAGAACACCAAATAGCCGAAGTAACATAGTAAGGCTCATAATAGACTTAGAACTACCAGATGATCATTTATTTTATGAGGGTGGGAGTGGAGGGCACGTAATCCCTCATCGTAACTCCTCATAAAATAACGATCAAACTTCGAACTGGTAAGTTCTCGTTTAATCTTACTATTTTACTTCGGAGTCACGTGAGTGACTACGTGAAGATTTAAAGGTTTCTGTGTTTTTTATGTCGTAGAATTAATCAGTACGACAGTCCGGCTAAGTAAATACATACATGATAAACCAGACTAATATTAGTTCTTTCCATAATTAACTTTTTAATGGTTTAAAGAACATATAATAACCCTCCTTATATCCGAGGGAATGATTACAAGTGATAAAAGATATAAGTGACTACATAACTGATTATAGTAATCAATAGTAAACAAAGCAGGTGAACTATAGTGATCCCAACACCGCGTGGCCAAAGCTTGTCATAGTGTGAACAGGTTTATTGTAGAACTTTGAAAAAGTTTCTTCTTTACTCCACCCTGCGATTTTTAAAAAATATGCTCGAGCGGTACGTCCCGCCCTTCGCCGCGGACAGTAGCTGCAGCCCTGGTGGAGTGAGATTTGAACACATCAGTGTTCTACTCTGCTAACAGTAACACCTGTTTCAACCACTTGAGATAGTTTAGTTGAACTGAAGCTTTAGTGTGTGGTTTTTTATGCGTAAATCATTAACGTTATTTCATTTCCTCGAAGAGTTTGTAACTTTTATATATTGGTTCAAATGTCTAACCCACACATAAAGTAGGATCAATAGGATAAGCTTGAAAGATTACCTTTTGCTCCAGTTCTTCCTGGTCTGCTTTGTTTGATCAGATCGTAAACATAGAACACAATGTTATCTGTAGTCACATGCATACAGTCTAAACGCAACATTTGTAAAGTTTGCACTCTTTGAGCTGAAACCAATGATATTAAACATTATTAATTTGAATGTTAACTCTTTCCAATGACAATCCTTAATTGGAGTCCACTGTCTAAGTAAGGTAAAGTACAATGCTCACATCCCAAATCTCTGTGTATCTAGGTTTGGTGGATTAATGTTAAAGATTCCTTTCATGAATCTAGATATTAGTGGATGTGATCCAATTGATTTCTGGTCAGACATAAGTCCTAAATAAGATGATAAGGCACTGCGTGCAGTGTTAATGGCACTGTAACTTAAATGTTGCTCAAAATGCAATTTAGCAAGGAACTCCAATACATTTGCAATATTCACAGTATCATAATAAATATTTGACTGTGTGCAAAATTCTTCCCATTTCTTAATATGTGTCATATATTGTTTTTGTATAACTTCCATAGTTTTGTCCGACAATCCCAGCTCCTGTAGTGGTCTGGTCAAAACCTGCAGATTAATAAATTCATATATGCACATAATGGATAAATTTCTTTGGTTACTGGATTAATCAAAATATCACTACAGTTAGGAATTGACATATATGGGTCTTTAATCATATTCAGCATTAATGGGAACCAAGGTTGTGTTGGCCAATTTGGAACTACCAACAATCCTGTGGCAGAATCTTGTTCTATTTCCTTCAGACATTGCTGAACCAAAGCAAAAGGTGGAAAGCATAAAAGAACATATTCCCCCAGTTCAATGAAAAAGCATCTACTGCTACTGCAATCTGGATCGTGTTCCCAAGACACATATTTAGGCAATTGATGATTAAGCCTTGATGCAAACAAATCAATTTCTGGTAAACCAAATTGAGTTACATATTCTTAAATATGCTGCATTAAGCATCCATTCTGTGTTATCTTTAAATATCCTTGATTTTTTATCTGCCACCACATTTGTCTTTACCTGGAATGTAGTTTGCTGAAAATCCAAATTTGGCGATCAATACACCATTGCCATATTCATTGACCAGACAATCACATGATACTGATCTGACTCCCCCCATGTGATTAATAAATGCAACAGCCGTTTTTATTGTCTAACTGTATTAATACATGTAGACCCTTTTTTGAACAGCAATATGCATTTAGACCATAGAAAGCACCCAATAACTCTAAATAGTTTAATCCCATAAGTTTGAAGAAACGTTTCTTCTTGGACTTTCCATCTACCTCACAACTGGAGGATGAATCTGTTACCCCCCCACCCCCCCCCCCCCCCCATCCGAGAGCATTAGCATCTATTTATAAACAATTTCAGGCTGTTTAAAATCAGAATGTTTTTAGCAGCTTGTGGGACATTTTAACCCACCATGGTAATTCCAACAAAGCTTCCCCCCCCTTTTGTTAATTGCATAGGCCTATCAAAGTGGCCTGCCCTCTCTTTGAGAGCTCTTTATTTTGTCCCTTTGAAGATTTTGATAATGTAATGGACCAAATTCTACTGCAGGAAATGCTGCTACTAGTTTACCAATAGTTTTCGCTACTTCTCGGATGGAAGGATAAGTTTGTGAATGAGATTATTACAAGTCACCAAAAAATCATCAACTTTATCTTTGTTGGTAAAGTATTAACATAGTCTCTGAGTTAATTACAAACCCCAAATAGTTAATTGATTGTGCTGGGACAATTATGGCAGTTTAAAGCTTTGCCAAATGGATTGAGTTCAGCTCCCAGGCTCTTTTAATTGATTAGTTAATTGATTGTGCTGGCTGCAGCTGGGATTTAATTGGATGAATCAAGAACCCTAGCTTTAACAAAGCTTTTGTACTGAAACTAATTCTCAGCTGACTCTTGATTGCCATAAATGATTAGAATGTCATCGAGATAAGCCATAACGATGTGTTTTTGTACTCTTAATTGGGCTAAAACTGGTTTCAACAGTTTAGTAAAGAGCCTGGGAGCTGAACTCAATCCATTTGGCAACGCTTTAAACTGCCATAATTGTCCCAGCCAATTAAATTTTAAGTACCTCCAGAAACTGATGTATTGGTACAGAATAATAGGCGTTTTCCAAATCAATCGTAGCCATATAACAACCTGCTGATATTAAATATCTTGCAGTATTAAATGTTTCCATTTAAAAGTTTGTATTCTACCACTTATTTAGATCTGTAAGGTCCCAGAATAATTCTGCAATCACCATCTTTTTATGTCTTTTTGAAATATCTTTAGACACAATTGATGCTTGTGTTCATAAGTTTTTTTCAATAACCCCTTTTCAGATAATTTGTCAATTTGCACATTAATCTCTGCTTTTCCAATTGCAGTAAACACGAAAGCATAGGCAGGTTTATCTGTACTGGAGGATTAACCCTTCTTTAAATGTAATAGTGGCTCCTGAAACTGCTTGTAAAAATAAACCGATCAGAAGTAATAGTAAGGCCAGTCTTTATAAAACTTTTGTAATTTCCCTCCAACTGGAGATTTAATCCGCAGTTTCTTTAAGGATAGAACAAGTCTTTAATACCTCTCCATATGAGCGTGGTGGTCTCCTTTTTCCCCGAATACGGGTAAGTATTGGGCTGTGCAGTACGATAATATTTCCTTGACATATTTTCTGCCTCTATTTTCCAAAATCAAATCCCCTTCTGGGCGAAAAATACCTTTTTTGTCCTAAGACGAAGGTTTCATGCAGCTAAAATTTTTAGCTTCTTCATCCAATTTTTAATAATTTAGGCAGATTTTACTCCAAACAGATAACCAGGAGCTTGAACAACCACTTGCTCTGACACAGGCTTCTTGCAAACCTTGGGTGAAATATGGGCCGAATAGCCATTTTCCTCATACAATAATTTCATAGAAAGAATTGCACAATAGGCCCTCTTTTTTAAACTTATCCATCTCCCCAAAAGCCATAATGGCAGCAGAATAATTTGTGAGGATTTTTGAAACCTCACTTCTTGAGCTCTCATATTTGGGGTCATGGATGCCCATATCAACGGATAAACCGTAGGCACTTCCAATGAGCACAATTTCCTGTGTGTTTATAATTCTGATGTTTCAATCATCACAGAATCATGAAGTTGGGTGAGATACCATATATTAATGTTGGCAGCTAGGTTTTCTTCCATAGCCTCACCACTTCCTTCATATATAGCAAATTTATTTTGCTATCCCAGGCACATTTGGCCTTTCTTTTATTTTGTGGTGTGTGTTTCAAATGCAAATCACCATCAGCAGGGTCTGCCTTCTGCAGCCCTAAATCCATTGGGATTTCATCCCATGAGACTTCCTTCGGCCCAAATTCTGGGTCCGGAGTTTTCCAACTCCCAATTAGGCCCACAGCCATATTCAGAATAATTAAACCCCTCAGGGCTTTTTTTGGGAACCTTCTGGGTACTGTGACCCTAGTCTCATAATTTTTTGGAGAACTTTCTCCATATGCTCCATTATTAGTTTCCACATAGTTTAATTATCTGGAGGACTTTCAGTATCAGAGTCATCAGAACCACGGGCCTCTCAGATTTCTTTTACATTTTTAGGAGCATTTCTCTCCGTGGTTATAACTTCTGGAGAATCTAGAACTCGCTAACGGGTATATCAGCGGCCACCAGGTATCGGAACCGGATCCGCACCAGCTTTTTTCTCGTATTTTTATTTTCACCCCGGGAAGCTCTTTTTACCCGCGAATTTTCTTTGCCGATTTCTCCATTTCTTTCATTAATCTGTGCTAAACAGCACTTTAACGTGACTCTGATTTTTATTTTACTTTACTTTTACTGCTGGACCCACCCAGCGTACTCTAACGAACGTCCCGACTTTGCCCCACTTACCTGCGGGTCCGTTCCGACCGCTGCGAGGAGCTGCTCCTTAATGCAGCTCCTCCTTCCGCCGTCAGCGTCGACGTAATGCCGTTTGCCAGCGCCAGGCGGGCTCTTCACGTAGTCACTCACGTGACTCCGAAGTAAAATAGGCTAACGCCAGCATGGTTTTGTGAATGGGAGATCTTGATTAGTAAAGGTGTCAGAGGTTATGGGGCGAAGGCAGGAAAATGGGGTTAGGAGGGAGAGATAGATCAGCCATGATTGAATGGTAGCGTAGACTTGATGGGCCAAATGGCACAATTCTACTCCTATCCCTTATGACATTGACTGACAAATCTGTTGGAATTCTTTGAGGAAGTAAATAGCAGGATGGAGAATCAGTGGATTTGGTTTACTTGGATTTTCAGGCCTTTGATAAGATGCTGCACATGGAGCTGCTAAAAAAGATAACAGCCCAGGGTATTAGAGGGTAGATACTGGCATGTATCAAAGATTGACTGGATGACAGAGGAGGGGGGGGGGGGGGGGGGGGGGGGGGGGGGGGATCAGGCCATGAAGAGGAAGCTGTGAGTCAGCAAAAAGACAGGACAAGGTTGGGAGAGTGGGCAAAGAAGTGGCAGATGGAATACAGAATAGCAAAGTGTGCAGTCATGCACTTTGGTAGTAGGAATAAAGGTACAGACTATTTTCTAGATGGGGAAAGGATTCAGAAATTGTAGGTGCAAAGGGACTTGGGCTGGTGCATGATTCTCAAAAGGTTAATTTGCGGGTCGAATTGGTAGTAAGGAAGGCAAATGCAACGTTAGTATTTATTTCAAGAGAATTACAATATAAAAAAGCTGGAATGTAATGCTGAGGCTTCATAGGGCACTGGTCAGACTGCAATAAACGAGTTCGGTATTACAACTGCGCATGCCCAGGTCATGGGTCATTCGGGATAAACATTCTCGCCAGCTGAACTACTGTGTGTGTGTATACGGACCTGCGTATTCATTTCAATGAGATAAATAAATATATCAGTCAAATATTCAGCTGCAGGCCACAACGTACTACAGGCTGCACAAATCCTCAATTGTATCAATTTAAATTATTGACTCAATACGGCACCAGCCTTGAAAACTGCAAGAATGCCTGGAACGAACCGGTCAATTATCAAAACCCTGGTATTAGCCCGAGTCACAGCCATTCAAATTCAATATTGATTTTCACGAATTACAAGTTATGTGGTCAACCAATTTGAGACAGTCCTTACATTCTTATCTAAACAACCTTCCTGGATTGAAGGGAACGAGGAGAATGTGCTGTGTGGGAGGTATGTTGGAAAGTTCAGATTGGATTCGAACAGGCTGGTTAAACTTTCGAGGTGGGTTGGCTTAAATAAAATAGACAATAGACAATAGGTGCAGGAGAAGACCATTTAGCCCTTCAAGCCAGCACCCCAATTCAATATTATCATGGCCGATCATCCAAAATTAGTAACCCGCTCGTGCCTTCTCGCCAAATCCCCTGACTCCGCTATTTTTAAGAACTCTATCCAACTCTCTCTTGAAAGCATCCAGAGAATTGGCATCCACTGCCTTCTGAGGCAGAGAATTACACAGATTCACATCTCTCTGGGTGAAAAAGTTTTTCCTCATCTCCGTTCTAAATGGCCTACCCCTAATTCTTAAATGTGGCCCCTGGTTCTGGATACCCCCAACGTAGGGAACATGTTTCCTGCCCTAAGCATGTCCAATCCCTTAATAATCTTACATGTTTCAATAAGATCCCCTCTCATCCTTCTAAATTCCAGAGTATACAAGCCCAGCCGCTCCATTCTATCAACATATGACAGTTCCGCCATCCCAGGAATTAACCTTGTGTAGCTACTCTGCACCGTCAATACCAAGAATGTCGTTCCTCAAATTTGGAGACCAAAACTGCACACAATACTCCAGGTGTGGTCTCACAAGATGCTGTCGCTTCAACATCTGGGGTTAATTCCAGTCTGTCAGGGCACATAGTTGGGAGCTGGGTCCAGGTGACTGGGCAGTGATAATTATGAGACTTTACAGCCATTTGAACCGCAGTCAAACTAGAGGCTTAACTCAGGAGTGGGTCACAGCTCCCCAGCTGACGGGGCCTGTTCTCGCTCTCTTTGAAGGAGGCGCCGCCCGCCCCAGTGAGTGGGCAAACGCGGAGCCAACCCGTAATAAGAGTGGGAGCATTTTCTGTCAGGCTTGGGGGCAGGGGATCTGAGAAAGAGAGAGAGCTGATGATGCCGCACAGATGGAACAGTTTAATAACAACCCATTAAAATCCGCCCTTCGGCCACTCGGCAACCTGGGCTGATCTGATCTGAGCCCTCTCGCTGGCTCGCTGCGTGCCTGATCCTAACACAGAACCTCCACAAAATCTTTTTGCTTCAAGTAACACCTACACAAAGAACCACTGATAACAAGGGCTGGCGAACTGTGCTGGTCAACGTGCACTGGACGAGATAGCTGGGGGAAACACACCGCAACCTTGGAACAGCACAAACCCTCCACTCAATCTATCCAATACTAAAGGGCAGGAATTTCACAGGTAAATGTCTTATATCGGATCGGCCAACCCTATACTCAGTTTTCCTCGTAGATTAATCTTTGCCTTCACGGTAAATTCGCACCACCTTTAGGTAAAGCATCAGCCAACATCACACTGAAACAGTTGCTGCCTGCCTCAGATTAAATATATTTTTACACATAAATTATGAATAAAGGTAAGAAAATGTTTCAAACACGTAATATTTTCTTATTCCAGTAGCAAACACATTAAGGACATCAGAAATATTTCAAATGTCATTAGAAACGGGAATAGTGCCGGAGGATTGGCGTACTGCGCATGTTGTTCCATTGTTTAAAAAGGGTTCAAAGAATAAACCTAGCAATTATAGACCTATTAGTTTGACGTCAGTGGTGGGCAAATTAATGGAAAGGATACTTAGAGATAATATATATAAGCATCTGGATAAACAGGGTCTGATCAGGAACAGTCAACATGGATTTGTGCCTGGAAGGTCATGTTTGACAAACCTTCTTGAATTTTTTGAAGCGGTAACTAGGGAAATTGATGAGGGTAAAGCAGTGGATGTTGTCTATATGGATTTTAGTTAAGGCCTTTGACAAGGTTCCCCATGGAAGGTTGTTGTTAAGAAGGTTCAATCTTTGGGTGTTAATGGCGGAGTAGCAAGATGGATTCAACAGTGGCTGAATGGGAGATGTCAGAGAGTAATGGTGGATGGCTGTTTGTTCAGGTTGGAAGCCGGTGACCAGTGGGGTGCCTCAGGGATCTGTGTTGGGGTCCACTGTTGTTTGTCATGTACATCAATGATCTGGGATGATGGGGTTGGAAATTGGATAAGTAAAGTATGCAGATGATACTAAGATAGGTGGTGTTGTGGATAATGAAGTAGATTTTCAAAATCTACAGAGAGATTTGGGCCATTTGGAAAAGTGGGCTGAAAGATGGCAGATGGAGTTTAATGCTGATAAGTGTGAAGTGTACATCTTGGCAGGACAAATCAAAATAGGACGTACATGGTAAATGGTAGGGAATTGAGGAATGCTGTGGAACAGAGGGATCTAGGAATAACTGTGCATAGTTCCCTGAAGGTGGAATCGATGTAGATAGGGTGGTAAAGAAAGCCTTTGGGTGTGCTGGCCTTTATAAATCAGAGCATTGAATATAGGAGTAGGGAAGTAATGTTAAAATTGTACAAGGCATTGGTAAGACCAATTCTGGAGTATGGTGTACAATTTTGGTCGCCTAGTTATAGGAAGGATGTCAACAAATAGAGAGAGTACAGAGGAGATTTACTAGAATGTTGCCAGGGTTCCAGCAACTATGTTACAGAGAAAGGTTGAACAAGTTAGGTCTTTATTCTTTGGAGCGCAGAAGGTTAAGGGGGGACTTGATTGAGGTCTTTAAAATGATGAAAGGGATAGACAGAGTTGACGTGGATACGTTTTTCCCATTGAGGGTAGGGAAGATTCAAACAAGAGGGCATGACATGAGAATTAAGGGACAGAGGTTTCGGGGTAACGTGAGGGGGAACTTCTTTACTCAGAGGGTGGTGGCTGTGTGGAATCAGCTTCCAGCAGAAGTGGTGGAGGCAGGATCGATTTTAACATGGAAGGTTGGTTAAGAAGGTTCAATCTTTGGGTGTTAATGGCGGAGTAGCAAGATGGATTCAACAGTGGCTGAATGGGAGATGTCAGAGAGTAATGGTGGATGGCTGTTTGTCAGGTTGGAAGCCGGTGACCAGTGGGGCAGGGAGGTTCTACTTCAGTTGTACAGGGTCTTGGTGAGACCACACCTGGAGTATTGCGTACAGTTTTGGTCTCCAAATCTGAGGAAGGACATTATTGCCATAGAGGGAGTGCAGAGAAGGTTCACCAGACTGATTCCTGGGATGTCAGGACTGTCTTATGAAGAAAGACTGGATAGACTCGGTTTATACTCTCTGGAATTTAGGAGATTGAGAGGGGATCTTATAGAAACTTACAAAATTCTTAAGGGGTTGGACAGGCTAGATGCAGGAAGATTGTTCCGATGTTGGGGAAGTCCAGGACAAGGGGTCACAGCTTAAGGATAAGGGGAAATCCTTTAAGAACGAGATGAGAAAGACTTTTTTTCACACAGAGAGTGGTGAGTCTCTGGAACTCTCTGCCACAGAGGGTAGTTGGAGGCCAGTTCATTGGCTATATTTAAGAGTGAGTTGGATGTGGCCCTTGTGGCTAAGGGGATCAGAGGGTATGGAGAGAAGGCAGGTACGGCATACTGAGTTGGATGATCAGCCATGATTATATTGAATGGCGGTGCAGGCTCGAAGGGCTGAATGGCCTACTCCTGCACCTAATTTCTATGTTTCTATGTAAACATTTAAGAGTAAAGTGGATAGGTATATGGACGTGAAGGGAATGGAGGGGTATGATCTGAGTGCAGGTAGATGGGACTAGGGGAAAACAAATGGTCGGCACGGACTGGAAAGGGCCGAGAGGGCCTGTTTCCGTGCTGTAATTGTTATATGGTTATATGGTGATAAGGATTAAATGAAAATAATAAATGATTTAACTGTTTGGATATCTCATAATTGCAGATTAATTAACTGAACTAGAACTGGGACTGTGTAAGTAGCGTTTGAAGAGCAGAACAAGAAAGGAAGCTATTGAGTTGACAGAATTCCAGATTAATTCCTTGACAGAATAGTTAACAATTTATAGTTTATACAGAGCTGCGTTCACTTAAAAAAAAAATCCCGAATGACCTTTGACAAGTCCCATGATTCCTTGCATTTATCGAGATACCGAACTCGCTTATTGGAGAACTATGAGCAGCTTTGGGCTCAATAACTGGGGAAGAATGTGCTGGTGTTGGAGAAGGTCCAGAGAATATTTATAAGAATGATCCCGGGGATGATGGCTCTGGGCCTGTATTCGGAGTTTAAAATGATATGGGAGGATTTCATTGAAACTTAATGAAAAATGAAAAGTCCGGACAGACTGGCTGTGTAGAAAATGTTTCCACTCGTTCGAGAGTCTTGGACCAGAGGGCACATTCTCAGAATAACGAGACGTACCTATTGAAAGGAAATGAGGAGGAACCTTCTGTGAGGTATTTTCTTCTTTAAATAGAGACACCAAAATTGTATGCAATATAAGCATGGATAGTTGGAGCGGGACATCTGATTTTTTTTAAAATACTTAATCCCTTTTGCAATAAAGGTTAACAATCAATTTGTCTTTCTTAGTACTTGCTGCCCTTCATGCAAGTCCTTTAATTTAACAAGGATATTTCTGAAGTACATTTTGAGCTTCTCAGATTTAAACAATATTCTGCTTTTCCATCTTCCATCAAAATGAACAAACGAACACTTGCCCACATGATACTGCTAACAATAAATTCACTTTAAAATGCTTAAATTGAGCAGGTCCAGGTAGATGTCGGATTTTGCAAGATAAGAACGCTCCATTAGTTGTTTTGCGCTTTGGACGGCCCGATCGGCGAGTCCGTTGGACTGCGGAAACTCAGGGCTGCTGGTGATATGTCGCAAGGACGAATTTGCACCTGTTAAAACATGAACCAGCTGATAACGAAAACCAGGAGCTGGAGGGGCCATCCCCCGCTCTCGTCTCTGAAAGCCAAGATAACAGTCCAACCATTCACTCCCTCCTCCCTTCCTCTAACGAGCAACTCGACCCTGAAGTCACTATGATTGTGAATAACAAGACTGTGATCTCTAAGATTGATACAGAAGCCAAGTGTAATGTAATTTCCTTATCTGAATTTAAAAAAAAACGTAATGCTGAGCATGTTGAAAAGCTTCGGCCACCCTACAGGCCTAAGGGGGTTACACAAAAAGCTGGAGAAACTCAGCGGGTGCAGCAACATCTAAGGAGCGAAGGAGATGGGCGACGTTTCGGGTCGAGACCCTTCTTCAGGCCTACGGGGGTGATGTTTTGCACCTGCTTGGAGAAACTGATTTAAACTGCGCCATAGACTCACCGTCTCATACCCTTAAGTTATATATCGTCCGAGGGGACTCTGAAACTCTGCTTGGTATCAACGCTTGCCACGATCCGAGCCTAGTCTACTTTGGCCGTGCTGTCCATCAGCTCTTTCTCGCTGGGGGCCCCACTCAGCAGATACCCTCTCAATATAGAGAGCTGTTCAATGATGAGCTTGGTAAGCTGCCCCTCAAATACAACATCGCCGTTGATCCTAAAGTCACTCCTGTGGTCTGAGCACCACATCGTGTTCCGCATGCCATGTGCGACAGAGTACACAAAGAGCTCCAGCGGATGGTCTCCCTGGGTGTCATTGCTACAGTTACTCACCCATCTGACTGGGTTTCCACCATGGTGATTGCAACAAAGAAAAACAAGGAAGAAATCCATATCTGCATCAATCCCTGGGTCCTCAACACAGCTATCAAATGCCCACACTACCCTATGCGAATGGTAGAGGAAGTTGCTGCTCAAATAGGCAACGTATCCGTGTTTTCCGTTCTGGATGCCAAGAGCACGTTTTGGCAGATCCCACTTCTGACCAGGTAATGAGTCGAGTCGTGCACACGTCAAGGTACAACACGTTTATTAAAGTACTCTTACAGCATTCATCTGCAACTACAGTGTTACAGTAACTAGCAGCTACTCAGACTAAATTACGTAAGCAAACTCTTGATAATATAAACCGCATAGTAGGCGGAGCTTTTACTAACAAGCATTACAATTGGTTAGTAAGAAGTAACCAATATACATCTTTCCTTGTAGAAACAAAATAAAGCATAGATACGTGGAGGCTAAACAACAGTAGCCGAAATGCTAATAACGCATATGGGGAAGTATAGATGGTTACACAAAATTCTAAGGGGTGGCTTGCTGACCGGTCCAGCGAGCGTGTGGTACAAATCCACGTCTCCTCCTTTCACCGGTGGTGATTGGGGAGGGACGGGGGAGACCCGCAGAGTGGAGGTGGTGAAATAGGCGAGCTGGGCGCTGAACGCCGTGGAGAGGCCGCGGGGGACACGGTCTCTGGCTGTTGAGCAGTCGGCCCGGTAGTGGGAGGGTATACAACACGTGAGACCTCTGGATAGAGCCGCAGGACGTGGTTCCTTCACAGGAAGGAGATGTTGACGGTTGCGTCTGTAAATGGCCCCCGTCCACGTTTACCAGGTAAGAGCGCGATTCTTTAGCAGGGCTGTGGATGTGACACAAACGGCCATTGCCCTTGTTGGTCTGGAGGCGAACCACCTGTCCATTGGAGAGAGGTTTAAGTGGCTTACTGGACTTGTCAAAAAATCATTTTTGTGCATCGAGCTTCAATTGTAGTTGTTTCTGCACCACGGGAGGAGAACAGACCTATGGCTGCAAAAGCTGCTGGGGTAAAGGCAGGGCAGCACAGGTTTGACGAGACATCAGTCGTTGGGCTGCGGAGCCCAGTATGGGATCCCTGGCAATGTTCCTTAAATTGAGCAGGTCCTGGTAGACGTCGGATTTTGCAAGATAAGAATGCTCCATTAGTTGTTTTGTGCTTTAGACGGCCCATTCGGCGAGTCCGTTGGACTGCAGAAACTCAGGGCTGCTGGTGATATGTCGCAAGGACGAATTTGCACCTGTTAAAACATGAACCAGCTGTGTGGATGTGTAGAAAGTTTTTCCACTAGTGGGAGAGTATTGGACCAGAGAGCAGAATCTCAGAATAACAAGACGTACCTTTAGAAAGATGAGGAGGAACCTTCTGCAAGGTATTTTCTTCTTTAAATAGAGACACAAAAATTGTATGCAATATTAGCATGGATAGTTGGAGTGGGACATCTGATTTTTTAATACTTAATCCCCTTTGTAATAAAGGTTAACAATCAATTTGTCTTTCTTAGTACATGCTGTACCTTCATGCAAGTAATTTCATTTAACAAGGATATTTCTGCAGTACATTTTGAGCTTCTCCGATTGAAACAATATTCTGTTTTTCCATCTTCCATCAAAATGAACAAACGAACACTTCCCCACATGACAGAAGCCATGCTGCAAGATGCACTGAGCGATGTCAACTGGAATATGTTCCAAGCAAGTTCCAGTGACGTCAGTGAAGTAGTCACGGACTTCATCACAATAGCCGACAACATCGTCCCCACGGTAAGGGTAAGCATTACCTTTCCGAATCAAAAACCTTGGGTGAACAGGTCCGTTCGTGTTGCCTTGAATGCTCACATTGCTGCCTACAACTCTGGCCTGGCACCCGGAAACATGGAAGTCCTACTAACTGCAAAGGCCGGTGAAGGACGCAAAAAGGAGGTACAGGGACAAGATGGAGTCACAGATGGAGCAGCAGGACACCAGACGCCTGTGGCAGGGGCTACGGACTGTGACTACCGGAGCACCCCACCCTCATCCGCAAGTGCCAGCACCTCCCTAGCTGATGACCTGAACTCCTATTACGCTCGTTTCAAGACAGGCAACTTCACCCCAGGTCTGCCGACTAACAACAATACCGTCAGTGGGCTGGATATCGAAGCTGACGGGAGGAATGTGCACACATTCCCGCTGTCCGAGCACGATGTGAGGAGGGCTCTGACAAGGGTGAACACGAGGAAAGCTGCAGGCCACAATGACATCTCGGGGCGAGTACTTAAGTCCTGTGCTACGCAGCTACAACATTCAACCCATCCCTGGACAAGTCCGTGGTCCCTGCCTGCTTCAAAAGATTCATCATTGTACCGGTACCTAAAAATGCCTCCCCACCCTGTCTGAATGACTACCGTCCGGTGGCCCTCACCTCGGTAGTCATGAAAAGCTTTGAGAGGCTGGTGAGGAAACACATAGACGCCTTTCTCCCTCGCAACATGGACCCGTTACAATTCGCATACCGTCCGAACAGATCCACGGACGATGCGGTCTCCCAGGTTCTGCACACCGCTCTCTCTCATCTTGACAGCCAGAAGGGGGGCTACGTGAGGATGCTGTTCATAGATTTCAGTTCAGCCTTCAACACGATTGTCCCCAACAGACTGGCTGAGGAGCTACTGGAATTGGGGCTCAACACCCCCGTGTGCATGGGTCCTGGACTTTCTTTCCACCAGGCCCCAGGTAGTCAAGATGGGGGGAAATATATCAAAGTCCGTCACTCTGAGCACAGGATCCCCCCAGGGTTGTGTTCTCAGCCCCCTACTGTACACACATGACTGTGTGGCTAGGTTCAGCTCCAACTCGATAATCAAGTTTGCTGATGACAGTGTGGTGGTGGGCCTGATCTCAGACAATGATGAGAAGGCCAACCGGGAGGAGGTGGCTGCTCTGGCACTCTGGTGTCAGGACAACAGCCTCCTCTTGAACATCAAAAAAATTAAGGAGCTGATCGTGGACTAGGACGTCACTTCATCCGAGGACGTACACACCATTGAGGATAAATGGGGATAATGTGGAAAGGACGAGCCGTTTTAAATACCTGGGAATCCACATCTCTGAGGATATGACATGGACATCACAAGCTGCAGCACTCGTGAGTAAGGCAAGGCAGCGCCTTTAACACCTCAGGCAATTGAGGAAATTCAGAGTGTCTCAGAGGATTCTCCAGTGCTTCTACTCAGCGGCTGTAAAAACCATCTTGTCCGGAAATATCACGATTGGGTTTGGGAACTGCTCTGCCCAGGACAGGAAGGCTCTGCAGAGAGTAGTGCGTTCGGCCGAACACACTATGGGAACTTCACTCGTCCCTCTGCAGGAACTATCCATCAGAAGGTGCAACTCCAGAGCCAATAAGATCATGGGAGACCCCTTCCACCCCTGCAACGGACTGTTCCAGCTGCTACGGTCAGGCAAACGCCTCCGTTGCCTTGCTGTGAGAACAGAGAGGTTGAGAAGGAGTTTCTTCTCAGAGGCCATTAGGACTGTAAACTCCCATCTCACCAGGGACTAACTTTACTGTACCATTCTACTGTTTTTTTAAAAATTGCTGTTTTTTTTTTCCTTTTTCCTTTCTCCCACAATACGTAATATGTAAAAGAATATGTGATTCTGTTCCATTCTGTTTGTAGTTTGTTTGTTTGCTTTTTGCAAAAGTCCGCAAGCATTATCACTTTTCATTTCACTGCACATCTCGTATGTGTATGTGACGAATAAACTTGACTTGAAATGCTCTCTCACAATTTACTTATCAACTGAACTTTAGAAAATCATAGGGAGTCTGTAATGAGTCGAGTCGTGCACACGTCAAGGTACAACACATGTTTATTAAAGTACTCTTACAGCATTCGTCTGCAAGGTGTTACAGTAACTAGCAGCTACTCAGACTAAATTACGTAAGCAAACTCCTGTTAATATAAACTGCATAGTAGGCTGAGCAACTACTAACAAGCACTACAATTTGTTAGTAAAAAGTAACCAATCTACATCTTTCCTTGTAGAAACAAAAAAAAGCATAAATACGTTGATGCATGGTGGCTAAACAATACAGTAGCCAAAACGCTAATAACGCATATTGGGAAGTATCGATGGTTACACAAATTCACCGTATCTCAGGAGTGGCCTGCTGACCCGTCCGGCGAGTGTTGTTTGCCCAAGATTCCAGCATCTGCAATTGCTTGTGTTTGTGCTATGGTAGTTTGTTCCATATTCGCCCTCTGCTCTGTATGAAAAGGTTGCACCCCAGTTCCTTATTATTAGATTTTTATTGTCACTTTTTCCAAGAAACAATGAAAAGCTTTGTATACTATCCAATCAAATCATACCATCAACAAGTACAATCAAGCCATACAAGTACAACAGGTACTGCAAAGGAAAAAATAACCAGAGGGTAGACTATAATGTTGGTGTAAATGTTACAGCTACATCCT
Source organism: Okamejei kenojei (assembly GCA_035221665.1). NCBI lineage: Eukaryota > Metazoa > Chordata > Chondrichthyes > Rajiformes > Rajidae > Okamejei > Okamejei kenojei. The sequence continues at coordinate 127,455,594 of CM069132.1, forward strand.
ATTAAATCTCCCCCCTCAATTTAAACATGCTTAAGAGAGACAAAGTGCTGGAGTACCTCAGTGGATCAGGCTGCAGAAAAAGGATGAGTGACATCTCGGGTTGGACCCTTCTTCAATCTGAAAGTAAAGGGGAGGGAACTGGAGGAAGAAAAGGCCAGAACAAAGCAGGGTCAGCAACAGATGACCAAGGAAGGGTGGATCCCCTAATGGCCCATTGTTGGCTGGGGAAGAGGTGATACAAAGGGATACAAGTATGCGTAAACCTACAGTATGCTTGCTCATTTTTCATTACACATCTCGGGAAGGAGAAGAAGAACAAAAAAGTGCGACTTCACTATATCTATGCCCGTCATAATCCGATACGAATTTAAGGTCACCCTTCAGTGTCCTACATCCCAAGGAGTACAGTCAAAGCCTGCTCAAACTCTTGATACAAGTCAGGCCCTAGCGTTCTGGGAACATTGTCGTAAATATTATTTCTAGCCTAATGATGCCTTTCCTGCAGCAGCATAACCAAAACTGCACATAATACTGTCAGTGCGGCCTCACCAAAATTTTCAACAATTGCAACGGAAAGCTTCAGCTTCTCTACTCAAGGCCTGAATAATGAAAGCTGGTGAGCTAAAGAAACCCTGGCAACCTAGGATGCCTCTTTCAGCGAAGTATGTACCTGAAATATGATTCCTGTGTACAATAACACTCCCCAGGACCCTACTGTTAACTGTGAACAAAACAAAGGTGGGGGTTGAGGACACCATCATCCACCTGTTACATCGTTCCTATGCCCACCTAGATAAGCTGGGAAGCACTGCTTGGGAGCAAACTGACGAAGATGTGGGTGGATGCTCCATTGGTGTCCTGGAACACCATATACCTGAATGGACCACCAGTGTGTCAAGTGACAGAACTGTGTCTCGGACATGGTAGTGAGCAATGCAGGGATCCCACAGGGGATGGTCCTCTCCCCCTGTTCACCATCTACACCTTAGACTTCAGATACAACACAGACTCCTGCCATCTGCAGAAGTTTTCAGATGACTCTGCAATTGTGGGTTGCATCAGTGAGGGGAGGGAAGCTGAATACAGAGTAGTCAATGACTTTGTTGAGTGGTGTGAGGTGAATCGCCTGCAGCTCAATATGGACAAGATTAAGGAGTTAGTGGTGGACCTTCGGAGGAGAGGAACACCTGTACCGTCTCCATCAAGGGTGCGGATGTGCAGTTTACCAAGGGGTACAAGTACCTTGGGGTTTATCTGGACCGTAATCTGGACTGAGCCTGGAACACCGAGGCAATGTATAAGAAGGGACAGAGTCACCTGTACTTTTTGAGGAGGCTCCGCTCTGTCAACGCCTGCAGTAAGATGCTGCAGATGTTCTATCAATCGGTGGTGGCCAGTGACATCTTCTTCGCTGTCGTATGGTGGGGCAGCAAGGTGAAGGCTGTGGACACCAACAGAATTAACAAGCTCATCACGAAGACTTGCTCCGTCCTGGGGGTGGGGTTGGATTCACTGGAGGTGGTCTTGGAGGGGAGGATGCTCCTCAAACTGCAGAGCATCTTGGACAATGCAGCTCACCCCCTCCAAGACACACTGGTCAACCTGAGGAGCTCCTTCAGCAACAGACTGGTTCCACCAAGGCAGCACAGGAGATGCTTTTTCCCTGATGCTATCAAACTGTACCTCCCCCTTCAGTCGTAGGATAGACTGACTGCCTTTCCCAATCTTTGCACATCCCCAACCCTGGACTTTCCACTCGTCACTTTAATTTCATGTTTCATGTATCTTGTGTTTTATGACTGTTGGTAGACCAATTTCCCTCCTGTGATAAATAAAATTCTATTGTACCGAAGGACATTCCCTGATTTGATCTCTCATTCTTTGAATTGAACACCATTTGTATTCCTCAGCCCAGTTAACTAACCATATAACCATATAACAATTACAGCACGGAAACAGGCCCTCTCGGCCCTTCCAGTCCGTGCCGACCATTTGTTTTCCCCTAGTCCCATCTACCTGCACTCAGACCATACCCTCCATTCCCTTCACGTCCATATACCTATCCACTTTACTCTTAAATGTTAAAATCGATCCTGCCTCCACCACTTCTGCTGGAAGCCGATTCCACACAGCCACCACCCTCTGAGTAAAGAAGTTCCCCCTCACGTTACCCCGAAACCTCTGTCCCTTAATTCTCTAGCTGATTAAGATCCTACTGCAATTGTTGAATACCTTTAGTGTCTATACTAGGTATGTTAGAGTCATCTGCAAACTTATGCCTTGTACATTCATTCAAATTGTTGTTATAGATGACAAACAGCAAAGGGCACAGTACCAATCCCTGTGGCATACCACAAGTCATCCGATAAGCAACCTTCCACCATTACTCATTGCTGCCTACTATTAAGTTTATTATGTATCCAATTAGTGAGCACTCCCTTGGTTGCATGTGATCTAACGTTCCAGACTAGCCTACCATATGAGACCTTGTCAAAGGTCTTGCTAAAGTCGATGCAGATAATGTCCACCTCCCTGCTCTCAATCCTCTTGGTTACTTCTTGGGAAAAAACAAGTTTGTGAGATGCTATATACCATGTATAGCATCAACATGTGGAGGAACCAATGAGAGAGCAGGCTATTCTAGACTGGATATTGAGTAATGAGGAAGGGTTAGTTAGCAGCCTTGTTGTACGTGGCCCCTTGGGCAAGAGTGACCATAATATGGTTGAGTTCTTCATTAGGATGGAGAGTGACATTGTTAATTCAGAAACACGGGTCCTGAAAGGTAACTTTGAGGGTATGAGACGTGAATTGGCCAAGATGGACTGGCAATTGATTCTTGAAGGGTTGACGGTGGATAATGTAATGGAAGGCATATTTAAAGACTGCATGGATGAACTAACAACAATTGTTCATCCCAGTATGGCAAAAGAATAAATCACGGGAAGGTGGCGCATCCGTGGATAACGAGGGAAATCAGGGATAGTATCAAAAGAAAAAGATGAAGTGTACAAATTAGACCAGAAAAAGCAGCCTACCAGGGGACTGGGAGAATTCAGAAAACCAACAGAGGAGGACAAAGGGCTTAATTAGGAAAGGGAAAATGGAGTATGAAAGAAAACTGGCAGGAAACATAAAAACTGATTGCAAAAGTTTTTATCGATATGTGAGCGCTAAAGATTTAGTTTAGTTAAACAAATGTAGGTCCCTTGCAGTCTGAAGAAACGGGTGAATTGATCATGGGAACAAGGACATGGCAGACCAACTGAATAATACTTTGGTTCTGTCTTCACTAAGGAAGACATAAATAATTTGCCGGAAATAGCAGGGGATCGCGGGGTCAAATGAGATGGAGGAAATTAGTGAAATCCAGGTTAGCCGGGAAAGTGGTGTTGGGTAAAATTGAATGGATTAAAGGCCGATAATCCCCAGGGCCAGATAGGCTGCATCCCAGGGTACTTAAGGAAGTAGCCCCAGAAATAGCAGATGCCTTAGTGATAATTTTTCAAAACTCTTTAGATTCTGGAGTAGTTCCTGAGGATTGGAGGGTAGCTAATGTAACCCCACTTTTTAAAAAGGGAGGGAGAGAGAAAACGGGGAATTACAGACCAGTTAGTCTAACATCGGCAGTGGGGAAACTGCTAGAGTCAATTATTAAAGATGGGATAGCAGCGCATTTGGAAAGTGGTGAAATCATTGGCCAAAGTCAGCATGGATTTATGAAGGGTAAATCATGTCTGACGAATCTTATTGAATTTTTTGAGGATGTAACTAGTAGAGTGGATAAGGGAGAAGCAGTGGATGTGTTGTATCTGGACTTTCAGAAGGCTTTCGACAAGGTCCCACACAAGAGATTGGTATACAAACTTAAAAGCACACAGTATTGGTGGTTTCAGTATTGATGTGGATAGAGAACTGGCTGGCAGACAGGAAGCAAAGAGTAGGAGTGAACGGGTCCTTTTCAGGATGGCAGACAGTGACTAGTGGGGTGCCGCAAGGCTCAGTGCTGGGACCCCAGCTATTTACAATATACATTAATGATTTGGACGAGGGAATTAAATACAACATCTCGAAGTTTGCGGATGTCACGAAGCTGGGGGGCAGTGTTAGCTGTGAGGAGGATGCTAGGAGGCTGCAGGATGACTTGGATAGACTGGGTGAATGGGCAAATGCATGGCAGATGCAGTATAATGTGGATAAATGTGAGGTTATCCACTTTGGTAGCAAAAACAGGAACGTAGACTATTATTTGAATGGTGATCGATTAGGAAAAGGGGAGATGCAGCGAGACCTGGGTGTCATGGTACCCCGGTCATTGAAAGTAGGCATGCAGGTGCAGCAGGCTGTGAAGAAAGCGAATGGTATGTTGGCATTCATAGCAAAAGGATTCGAGTACAAGAGCAGGGAGTTCTACTGCAGTTGTACAGGGTCTTGGTGAGGCCACACCTGGAGTATTGCGTGCAGTTTTGGTCTCCTAATCTGAGGAAAGACACTCTTGCCAGAGAGGAAGTACAGAGAAGGTTCACCAGACTGATTCCTGGGATGGCACGACTTCCATATGAAGAAAGACTGGATAGACTTGGCTTGTACTCGCTGGAATTTGGAAGATTGAGGGGTGATCTCATAGAGACTTACATAATTCTTAAGGGGTTGGACAGGCTAGATGCAGGAAGATTGTTTCCGATGTTGGGGAAGTCCAGGATAAGGGGTCACAGTTTAAGGATAAGGGGGAAGTCTTTAGGACGAGGTGAGAAAATCGTTTTTTCACACAGAGAGTGGTGAATCTGTGGAATTCTCTGCCACAGAAGGTAGTTGAGGCCAGTTCGTTGGCCATATTTAAGAGGGAGTTGGATGTGGCCCTTGTGGCTGAAGGGATCAGGGTGTATGGAGAGAAGGCAGGTACAGGATACTGAGTTGGATGATCAGCCATGAATATATTGAATGGCAGTGCAGGCTCGAAGGGCCGAATGGCCTGCTCCTGTACCTAATTTCTATGTTTCTATGTACAAAGCCATACTGACTGTCCCTCAATGTAGAAGCAAAGAACTGCAGATTCTGGTTTATACCAAAGATAGATACAAAGTGATTGAGTTACTCAGCGGGTCAGGCAGCATCTCTGGAGAAAAAGGATTGGTGACGTTTCGGGTCGGGATCCTTCTTCAGTCTGAAAGTAGGGGTTGGGGGGGGGGGGATGAGGGAAAAGAACTCGAGGCGAAAGAAGTCCAAGGCAAATCAGTGTCACCAACAAATGACTTCAGGCAGGGAGGTGCTCTGTTAGGCCGATGGCTAGGGAAGGTGTGAACTCAAGAGGGATACACTGTCCCGATCCAAAACATCACATCCTTTTTCTCCAGAGAGACTGCCTCAGTCTGTCTATTTCTGACTCTTCCTAATTCATCCCTGTATATCCAAATGCTGGTATATTCTGTTGCTCAGAATTCCCACCCATGCTGGTGACAGGCTCAAAAAGCTGCAATTTCCTGGCTGTCCCCTTTAAATAATACTATACATTATTCACCCTCCAGTCTTATGGACCTTCACCTGTGACTAAACATGACACAACTACCTCTGCAAGGGTTTCTGCAAGTTCCTCCCGAGCTTTTCACAATGTCCAAGCATGCACTTGGTCAAACTCTCGGGATTTATCCTCCTTAATTTGCTTTCAAACTGCCCCCACTTCTCTTGGGCATTCATTTATGAACCACATCACAACTCATTTGTCTCAATTCTTTAGCTTCCATGAGCTTCTCCACAGTAAAAAACAATGAGAACTATTTCTTAAAACCTCACAAATCGCCTGTGGTTCCATACATTGCCATCCTTGTTGATTTTCAAGGGACATATTCCCTCTCGTCTTAATATACCTGTGAAATCTCTTGGGGCTTTCCTTTAGCTTGTCTATCAGATCCACCTTATGGCCTCCTGAAGGATCCTTGCCCTTCATCCCAAGAGGAACATGCTTTTCCTGAACTATTGCTTGTGCACTTTTAAAAGCCTTCCACTTGCCAGATGTTCATTTACCTGCTAACAGTCTCACCCATTGACCTCTGCAAGTCCCCACCTAATTCCTCCAAAATTTACGACCTTAACTTGTGGGCCCGTCATATCTTTCTCCATAATTATTTTAAATTAATGGTATTATGGTCACTGGTTTCAAAGTGCTCCCTCAATGACACTTGGTTTACGTCATTTCCGAAGAGGAGATCCAGTGTTGCGATCACTTTCGTAAGGCCCTTATATATAACTTTATTTGATGCATGTTAACAAATTCTGCACCATCCAAGCTTTTTGCTCTCTGTGAGACCAGTACTAATAGGGAAAATACAATTTTCCAACAATACTTCCCCATGAGTCTTAGTCATCTGTAGTCTCCCTACACATCTCTATAATACTAAGTCGTGTGTGTGTGTGCGCGTGTGCATGTGTGTGCGCGCGCGCGCGAATGTTTAATTCTGGTTAATTCCTATTTTCTTCCAAACGCTAGGCCACAGCCTTCCCATTTTCACACATCCTACTCACATTTTTCTCGTTGAGGCGATAAACATCTTCCTGTCGCATTCACACCTATATTTCCAAAGATATAAATCGTTTAAAGTTTTAAACGCAACCCGAAAATCACCCATTTTGGAAACTCCTCTTTCCTCGTCCTCCTTCACATTTTATGCCTCTTCTATCCTTATCCCACACTTTTTGTATTTTCATTTCCGGCTTTGCCCAACCACCTGCCATTCAAAACCCCCCTCACCTCAATCTACCCATCACTTGCCAGACTGTGTCCCACCCCCATCTTTTCCAGCTTTTTCCACTCGCCCACCCCCCAATCAGTCTGAAGAAAGGACCTGACTCACCATGTCGCCTATACATGTTCTCCAGAGATGCTGCCTGACCCACTGATACTCCAGCACTTGTTTGTGAAGACACTGGATGAGTAAACGTGACCCTGAAGCCGTCAAATTATCATTAGAATTGCTCATTAATATCCTTTTAGGCAAGACTTATCTTTTCTGAATTTCACTATAGCAAACACGAGACCCACAAACCCGAACATCCATTTATGTGACTTAGTTGGCATCCAGTTTTATCTAATAGCTCCCTAAACTAACTGCAAGGTGAAAATTAAGGATCACCTGACAGAAATACCTACAATCCAAAAATAAATAAACTAGACATACCTGTCTTTACACACTTTCCTTAATTTGTTTCCATTTTCATGTCTATATCATCTGATCATCTGTAAGGGGCATGGATGTCTATGTTAATATGCACTGTTTTGTTCCCGAAGTGGCTAACTGGCATAAACAGGTAGAGCTGTTCTCCTGAATTTCTACAGGTGCACAGTAGAGAGCATACTGACTGGTTGCATCGTGGCCTGGTTCAGCAATTTGAACGTCCAGGAGCGGAAAAGACCGCAAACCATTGTGCCCACTGCCCAGGCCATCACCAGCTTTGACCTCCCCACCATCGAAGGGATCTATCGAAGTTGCTGCCCCAAAAAGGTAGCCAACATTATCAAAGATCCACACCATCCTGGCCACACTCATTTCACCATTGCCATCAGGAAGAAGGTACAGGAACCTGAAAACTGTAATATCCAGGTTTAGGAACAGCTTCGTCCCTACCTACAGCCATCAGGCTATTAAACACAACAACAAATAAGCTCTGAACTGCAACAGACCATTATTATTATTGCACTATATTTGTTATATATTGAGTATGTGTGCATGGGTATACACACACACTGAAGTTTTTTTTCCTTCTCCCATTATGTACTATGTTTACATGTTCTGTTGTGCTGCAGCAAGTAAGAATTTAATTTTCCTATCTGGGACATATGACAATAATACTCTTGAGCTAATTGACTTTGACAGGAACACATATGTAAGAATTTAACAGATATGGAAAATACTGCAGACTCCAAATAGACTTTCAGCTGTAGATCCAACATACAGGAAAATACAGCTTTTAAAATTGGTCAACAGCAATTTTAGAATAAAGGAGTACATGAATATAAATGGAATGCACTGATAAATTTGTACAAAACAATTAGGCAACCATAAGCTTTCTGCAAACAGCGTTGGCACCTTATTACAGACAGGGAAGAAATAGACCATTCGCACTTTATCCAAGGTATGGCATTGATTAATTTTCTAATTACTTGATATAAACATTTTATGCAAAATGCCCTCCCATTTATTATTCTGTACATATTAAAATATTGACAATTATTAGATTTTTTGTTTTGGTGTTACAGGCTACTTTAAAAAATGCAATACTGTTGGTTTAAACTCTGCAGTTAACAATGTTTGGCAAGCGACAAATCTAAAAAGTGTGGTTTTAAAAAAAATTGGGACTTTTATTTATCTTAATACTGCACGAAAGCGAGAATTTTTACAAATAGAATTTTAAGTTTCTATTGCGTAACTTCAAAACTAAAGTTGCGTGCTAACATGGTGTAGGAAATTTTATAAATTGAATTTTATCCAACAGAAAGACCACAACTGAACACGTTTTACTTTTATGTAACACTAGTTACGAATGAAACGTCCCCTTTCACAAAATCTATTACTGAGCATTAGTAAATGGCTGAAAAATGTCTGGGGAATATTTTTTCTTCTGTGCCTCATTGTGTACCAACTTTGAATCCAAGTTTTGTTAATTTTTAATTTTTAAAAAATGCATGCAATTATGGACACTTTTCATCAGCCGAAAAAAAACAATGCCAACGTTACACGAAACGGGTCTGAAACTCCAGCACACACGTACGTATCCTTGCTGTTTGTTACTGACCAAGGACAGACACCCTGCAGGCCTAATCTGCCATGATCCTCCCTGACACACCCCAAACGACAGCACATCCACCATGCACATAGCTCCACTTCCCCATTACCGCTCAGTATCTGTATTTACCCTTCATTTTTTTTTAAATGTCCCCTTGTTTCCAACCACTAATCTGACACCGACTGACAAAAGCCACAGCCTCTCCTCCAGCGAGCAGCAGACTTTTTTCCTGCTGTAAACACGCCTCGGATGCGCAGCCCCGTCACGTGACCTTGCCCCACCCCCAGCATGCCGTTTAATAAATCGCACACATAAACGCTCACAAAATTAGAAGCGGAAATAACAAGACGGATCCCATTGTTGTTTCTTGTTTTCCTCTCGTGGTCGTTGGCGTTTCGCTTTTTGTTGGCTGCTGAGCGTCTATTGACCGGAAAGTCCCGAAAGGTTTCCGGAAAGGGCCGATGGTCGGCGGGAGGGTCGGCTGTTACCGACCGCTGACGCGTTACCCGTATGTAGTATGGGCCTCGTCCTCCTCTCCGCTCCGCTCCTCTCCTCAGTGTTGGTTTGTGTGTGTGAGATGGATCCCCAGAGTTGGTAGTCTCGGAACTGTTTAAAAAAAAAATAAGAAGGGTCCGTTTTTCTGTAGATTTCTGTTCCCTTTAGAAAAATCAAATTTACGTTTTGATCCACTCCACATACAACAGCATTGATGGTAATGTATGCAAGGAAACAACCGAGACTCAATGATGGGTAAAATATTTAGGTTTTTTTTTTCTTGTTATTCTTCAAATCTCTTTTTTCTCTCTTTCGAATTTCCCTTCTCTTTTGACAATCCGCCATTTTTGTTGTAAACCAAAATAAGTAAAAACTTGAGGAAATTAATTTCCTCCCCTTCTGGTGACCATTTTACTCTGGAAGGTTTTCTAAAATATCTATATATTTACCGTTTTTCTAGCTGAAAGTTTAAAAAAATGTCTCGCACTACTACCGATCTGTTTATTTTCTGATTTTTATTTTTGCAGGTGTCACGACAGGAGGGAATCCCAGCCCTATCAGGTATATTTCGCATAGAGTGAAACGAATGGCATTTACTTTAACGAAGGCTTGTGCGTCTGAAACAGGCCTCAACTCTCCACAACAAGATCGTAAGAAGAGGGGAAAATAAAACGAAATATCGTTTTAAACTTTCTCCCGGAAATTATGCTTCGATTTCTCAGTTTATTCCGTTGACTTTTATAGTTTCTGTTTAGTTTTGAGTTCATTGAGCATGTAAATTGATTCTGAACTATCGCTAGGCCCCATCTGTAGGTTTTTATCTGCAAATTTTCTTTTGGTCATACGGTTTTACAGGACGAAATAAATTGTTTCCCTCGCCATAAATACAAATTGAAGCATTGTAATTTCTTAGAATTTCTATGATTCTGCAGAGAATATATAAAAATTGGTTGATTGGGCCAATCGTTTGCCCCGTTTGTATTTTTATATCTTTTAAATGCTAAATTCTGGAGGCAAGTGTCATTTGTTTAAAAGAAAACGTTGAGAAATACAAAAATAATTTATTTTAAACTGTCAGTACTGTGTGAAAACAGACAGACATGTTTAAATAATATTACTAGAATAGGTAGAAACAAGAAACTGCAGATGCTGGTTTATACCAAAGATAGACACAATGTGCTGGAGTAACTCAGGGGATCTGGCAGCATCTGTGGAAAAAAAGGATTGGTTGTGTTTTGAGTCGGGGCCCTTCAGACCAATCTGGAGAAGAGTCCTGACCCGAAATGTCACCGATCCCTTTTCTCCAGAGATGCTGCCTGACGCACTGAGTTACTCCAGCACATTGTGTCCATGTTTACTAGAATAGGTTATGTTTACTTGATTGTTGTTTCTCTCTTGCCAAAACAAATTTGGAAATCATGGAACTTATGTATATAGGTGACAGACTTTTGGAAGCTGTCCCAATTAACTTTCCTTCATTATATTTTTCAGACTCTTAAATACCCATCGAAGAGTCACACAAGCAGCAGTGATCATCGCCATGACAAGGCTAGAGAATCAGGAGATCCATCACCACCTTGTAAAATGCTGCGTCGTTCTAACAGTCCTGAAAATAAACATAGTGATAGTACAGGACATAAGAGTAAAACTGTGCACTCGCATCGAGCCAGAGAACGAGATGGAGGTAAGTTATTGTGCAGACAGCACACAGAAACTCAAATACTTCAGTACTATTTCTTAATATTTTGCTTCCTCTGTTGTGGGAAACATAATTTTGTTATATTTGTAAAGCTGTGATATAGTTTCCCAAGCAATATCCCAACAACAATTACAACTAATGTGTTTGGATCGGCTGCGAAACTCGCCATCTCAAAGTTTGGAGTCAAATCAGGAAGCAGCCAAATTAATTGTAGGTTTTGCATTCAGCAATAAAGCTGTTTAATTTATAAATGCATTTAATGAAATTTAAATGAAATTTAATGAAAATGCATTTAATTTAATTTATAAATGCAGTTAATGAAATTCCTCCTGAGAAAATTCTACTGACAATATGAACAACGCAGAGATTACTTGCCAACTCGTGTCTATTGCTTGAAACTATGAGTGTGATAGTTGGTTTGGCTTTTTACTGCAGTGACTGTTTATATTATTCTAATCATTTATGTTTATATACACACATTCATTGACAGCATTTTTCATGAATTGAATTGATTACATAATAAAGCAACCCAAAAGTAATTTGGATTTTCTACAACTTGAAGATATAATTGGAGATTTTAGAAGATATGTCACAAATTTCTATTTATTTAGAGTGGGTGATTAAAGAAGATATTTTGCAAGATTCCCTGTTTTTTGAGATATAAAATTCAAAACTTTACCACTGCAAAATAACTTGGTAGCTTTGTCGGATTATCTGAAAAAGTAACTTTTTATTTTCCATTCTGCAATATGAATGCTCCGACTGGACCAATAATATCAGAGTAGGCAAAGTAGACCAATTCTTAAAATTTGGTCTCCGTTTATCAACTTTATACAAGCATATTGCAACATAACATAACCTTAGAAATTAAATGGTTCACTGGGTGACGAATGGGCTAGATCTCTCCTAATCTTCATTTCTTATTACTTTTTCCTTTTCTTTCAATCTTTTAATCACCTCTGTCCTTTATTTTTTTTTACTTTCTGTTTCTACTTGCTTGTCTATCTATTCCGACACTCTTTATTTCTCTTTTCTCTCACTGTTCTTTTATTTGCACCAAAATATGAAGTTGTACAAGAATGAAAAAATGTATTTATGTATTATGTATTAGGTACTTAAGTACCAGACTACTGTACTTACTTCTAACAAAAATAAACAAACAAAAAAAAATATCAGAGTTAGACATCCCCGAGCTCTATAGTAAAATTGATGGAATTTTTGCACTGACAATCAACGAATTGGGCCAATTAAACTGTCAGTGCTTTTGCAAAAATCCATTCCATACATTAGAAAGAGGCTGTTGCCCTCTTACCAGCAGTTTAACAAAATCTGATTTTGGACATAAATGTAGTCCATTCCATGAACACAATGTTATATTAGTTTATTTAAATCTGTTGACTTTTTTGGAGAATATCAGTTGGATTATACAGCATTTCAATTGACACTGATCATAAACTGTTAATTAACATTTCAATCATTTTGCAAATTCAACAAACAGACAATGAAATGAATTAGCAGTGGAGTAGCTTTTTTTCACATTATTATTCATAGGATCATGTGATAGGAGCAGAATTGGGCCATTCCGCCCATCAAGTCTACTCTGCCATTCAACCGTGGCTGATCTATCTCCCTCCAAACCCCATTCTCCTGCATCCTTCCCACAACCTTTGACACCTGTACTAATCAAGAATCTATCATTCTCTGCATTAAATATATCCACTGACTTGGCCCCCACAGTTTTCTGTGGCAAATATATTCGGTGCCCAAAATTGCTCTCAATATTCCAAATGCGGCCTGACCAGCAACTTATAGAGCCACAACATTACATCCCTGTTTTTGTATACATGCCCTCTCGAAATAAATGCTAGCATTGTGTTTGCTTTCTTGAGCTACCAATTTGACTTGCAGATGAACTTTTTGGGAATCCTGCGGCAGCATTCTCAAATCCCTTTGCTCCTCTGATTTCTGGATTCTCTCCCCATTTAGAAAATAATCTATGCCTTTATTCCTCCTACCAAAATGCATGACTACACACATTGCTACATGTATTCCACCTGCCAATTCTCTGCCCACTCTTCCAACCTGTCCAAGTCCTTTTGCAGAGTCCCTGCTTTCAATACATTCCCCTCCACCTATTTTTATATCATCCGCAAACCTGGCCACAATGGCTTCAATCCCCTCATCCAAATCAGTAATATACAACGTGAAGAGCAGCAGCCCCAGCACCGAGCCGTGCGGAACTCCGCTAGTCACTGGCAGCCAACCTGAACAGGCCCCGCTTATTGCCACTTTTTGCCTTTTGCAATCTAGCTAACCTGCTATCCATGCTGGTAAGTTCCCTTTGATATCACCTGATCCATACCCTCTGATCCCTAGCCACAAGGCCACATCCAATATAGCCAATGAACTGGTACTAGCTGTGTGAAAAAAGTCTTTCTCATAAAGGATTTCCCTTATCCTTAAATTCCCATTGATATCATGGGCTCTCATCTTCCTTAGCAGCGCACATGTGGCACCATATCAAAGGGATATGTAAATCTAGGTAAACAACATCTACTGACTCTCCTTTGTCTGTCCTGCTATTTACTACCAAATAATTCCAGCAAAATTGTCGGGCAAAACCCCTTCACAAAGCCATGTTGACTTTTTATCATGAAGTTCATGTAACCTCATCCTATATAATGGACTCTAAAATCTTACCAACCACCGAAGTCACACTAACTGGCCTATGGTTCCCACTATTCTGCTTTGCCCCCTTCTTGTGCAGCGGGGTGATATTGGCAATTTTCCAATCATCTGAAACCACTCCTGACTAGTGATTCTTGAAAAATCACTATAAATGCCTCCACAATCTCTAAAGCCACCTCTTTCACAACCCCAGGGTGCAGTCCATCTGGTCCAGGTGACTTATCCACCTTCAACCCTTTCAGCTCCCCAAGCATCTTCTCCCTGGTAATAGCCACTCTACAAACTTCCAACCCCGACTTTTGAATGTCCCACTGTGAAGATTGATGTAAAAAAGCTATTCAATTCCTCTGTCATTTCTTTCTTCACCATTATAACTTCTCCTGCATCATTTTCCAGCATTGCAACGTACATTTTTCTCTCGTTCTTACTCTTTATATAACCAAAGAAACTCTTGTTATCCTCTTTTATTGGCTAGCTTACCTTTGTATTTCATCTTTTCTCTCCGTATTGCCTTTTTACCTTTACATTTTTCTTTAAAAGCTTCCCAATCCTCTGGCTTCCCACTCATCTTTGCAATGCTATATGCCTTCTCTTTTAGTGTTATATACTGTCCTTAACTTTTCTTGGCAGCCACAGTCGCCTCTTTCTCTCCTAGAATCTTTCTTCCTCTTTCCTGCGTCTTCCAAACTATTCCCAGAAACGCCTGCGGCTGCTGTGCCACTGTCATCCCCGCTAGGGTCGCTTTCCAGTCAACTTTGGCCGGCTCCTCCCAAATGCCTCTGTGGTCCCCTTTGCTCAGCTACAATGCCGACACATCCGTTTTCACCTTCTCACTCTCAAATTGCAGATTATAACTTATCATATTGTCGTAGCTATCTCCTAACTCTTTAACGAGTTCCCGTATCAAATCCGGTTCATTACGTGACACTAAATCAAGAATTGCCTATTTCCTGGTAGACTCCACTACAAGCTGCTCTAAGAATCCATCTTGGAGGCATTCTACAAATTCCCTTTCTTGGGTCCAGTACCAACCTAATTTTCCCAGCCCACCTGCATGTTGAAATCTCCCATGACCACTGTAGCATGATTCCATGATTTTAAAGAAGGACCAAAAATGTCTACTTTTGCAGGATTCTTCTTAATGTTTCCCAGACTTCATTGGTTGCCCATCATTGAATTATCATAAACACAGCTGTTGATTTGATACTTATTTAAGTTACTGAAACAAAATAGCATTTAAATGATTTATTTGCACTAGATATCTACTGGCGAATAATCACAGATCCCTTGCTCTGGAAATTCTAGTTCTGTTCCATTTAATTTCATAGACATCTTGATTTTTTTAAATTAATCTTTGCCTTTATTCTGTTGTGGCTGTGCCATTACCTCTGCACAATGAATGAAACTGGGGCAAAGACTGTTGAAACATGGCTGGTCCGAAATTAGTTCCTAACTAATGGACAATGAACAAAGTAGGGAACTGCAGTTGTCCACAGAACTATGGTTATAATTGTCGATCATATGATTAATTGCCATTTGGACGATTTACTTGAGGATGCTAAATGTTTGTGTTGCTCAAATCTAGGAAGGAATTGATTTATTTTTGGCTGGATTGATAATGGTGCTGCTGGGAGGGAGAAAATTAGTAATAAAAAGCTCGATCTTTGCTGACACATATTGAAGTATATTGTTGTTTAGGATAACCTACTTTGTTTATATATGTTTGTAAGAAGTATACTATATTTGTTTCAGGGACCAGCTATTCTCCACAGGAGAATTCACATAATAACAGTACCCATCATAGCTCAAATTCGCATTCTTCTAATCCTAGTAACAATCCAAGTAAAACTTCGGATGCAGTAAGTATTTCTTTTGCAATTAAATAATAAAGTTATTTCATTAACATAATGGGAGTTATATATTTCTGTCTTAGAAAACTAAAACAACCTGATAGCTGGAAAAATAAAGCAATCTGAAAGCTGGAAATTAGCCTTTTTTTGTTTTTCTATTTGCAGAATGATCCAGTGGATATTTTGAAATTTTAAATTTGAATGTGATAATATTTCAAGAGGAATTGAGGGCTACCAGAATATTTTAAGGTTACTTCATGGCTCACATTAAACCATTTTGATAGAAACATAGAAAATAGGTGCATGAGGAGGCCATTTGGCCCTTCGAGCCACCACCGCCATTCATTGTGATCATGGTTGATCGTCCCCAATCTATAACCCGTGCCTGCCTTCTCCCCATATCCCTTGCACACAGCAAGCTATGTAAAGTAATCTGAGTTTTTGCAGGATAATTCCTTTTGCATGGAGTGAAATGGCTTCAAATATTTAATGCAGGAAACTATAAAGTTAGTATTAGTATATTGTAATATAATCAAATTGCAAATCTTTCAACATGTGGAATCATTTCCTTGAAATTGTCTGCAGGTATAACATTATATCTTGCCAACCAATGCTGGATATTAGCATTAGAATTTATGATCTTGATACTTGTGAAGACATAAGAACAATCCAACATAGAACAGCACAGCACAGAAATAGGCCTTTCGTCCCACACTATCTGCCAAAAGCATGCAAAGGCCAAATCTTATCTGTCTGCACATAATCCGTATCCCTTAATTCCCTGCATCGCCATGTGTATTACTGTCTTATATAACAATAGTATCTTAAATGCCACTATTGTGTCTACCTCCACCACCACCCCCGGCAGCATGTTCTAGGCACTCACCACCCTCTGCATAAAAAAAATCTTGCCCAAGTTAAACTTTGGACCTATCAATGCCTCTCATAATTGTATATACGTCTCTTGGGTCTCCCCCTCCACCTCTGGTATTCCTATTAAAAACAATCCAAGTCTGTCCAACCTCTCACCATAGCTCACATCCCTAAATCCAGACAATATTCTAATAATCCTCCTGTGCAAAGTCTTGAAAATCTTCACACCCTTTCTCTAACAGGGTGTCCAGAACTGCATGCAATACTCCAAATGCGGCTTAACCAAATACCAAATAAATACCTAAGAAGCCACGATCTTGATTCTTGCAGGAACAAAAGCAGTTCAATAATTGTAGTAATCTAGATTTTTTTCAAATTATTTCTACATTTTCTGCTATTTATACGTTTAATTCTTGTTATATGGCTTGTATTACCCCTAGAGTTCACTAGGCATGGAGACACAAGGAACTGCAGATGCTGGTTTATGAAAAAGGACAAAAAGTGCTGGAGTAACTCAGTGGGTCAGGCAGCATCTCTGAAGAACATGGTTAGGTGATGCTTTGGGTTGTGACTCTTCAGTCTGATTGTGATTGGGGGGGGGGGGGGGGGAAGAAAGCTGGATCAGAGATAAAACTTGGCTCGTAAGTGGGAGGGGGGGGGGGGGATTGATAGGATGATGGTTATACAAAGGCCAGAGATAAAAAGCCAAAAGGTGTGAAATGAGGATAGAAGTGGGAATTGTGAGGCCAGAGGAAGAAATATAGGTGGAAGGGGATGGGAGGAAATGGATGCCAATTCAGGTGGGCACAGGGATAGAGGGGGGAATTTTTCAGTAGGTGCACAAATGGCAAATCTTTCATTCCTACTGAAGTTTACAGAAAGTGAAGATGGTTGCGAAATATTACAACAGGACCTTGGTCGATTGGCTTGGTGGGCTGAGGAATGGTTGGTGGAATTTAACACTGAGAAATGTGAGGGGTTGCGTTTTGGGATGTTTAACGAGGGCAGGCTCTACATAGTGAATGGTCGGCCTCTGGGGAGTGTTGTAGAGCAGAGGGTTCTAGGAGTGCAGGTGCATGGTTCCTTGAAGGTGGAGACGCAAGTATATAAGATGGTCAAAAAGGCTTTTGGCACATTGGCCTTCATCAGTCAGAGTATTGAGTTTTGAAGTTGGGAGGTCATGTTGCAATTGTATAAGACATTAGTGAGGCCACATTTAGAATGTTGTGTTCAGTTCTGGGCACCATGTTATAGGAAAGGTATTATCAAGCTTGAAAGGGTTCAGAGAAGATTTACAAGGATATTGCCAGGGCTAGAGGGTGTGAACTATAGGGAGAGGTTGAGTGGGCTGGGACTATATTCCTTGGAGCGCAGGAGGATGAGGGGTGACCTTATAGAGATGTAGAAAATAATTGGAGGAACAGATTGGGTGGCTGCACAAAATCTCTTGCCCGGAGTAGGGAAATTGAGGACCAGAGGACAGGTTCAAGGTGAAGGGGAAAAGATTTAATAGGAATCTGAGGGGTAACATTTTCACACAAAGGATGGTTGTTGTATGGAACAAGCTGCCAGAGGAGGTAGTTGAGGCTGGGACTATCCCAAAGTTAGACAGGTACATGGACAGGACAAGTTTGGAGGGATATGGACCAAGCGCAGGCAGGTGGGACTAGTGTAGTTAGCCGATGTGGGCAAGTTGGGCTGAAGGACCCGTTTCCACGCTGTGTCACTCTATGATTTAATTCCAAGGAGTGTTTAATAATTGGCAATTTGTTTTTATTTTAAATATTGGCAATTTAATATCACAGGTAGAGTAATGCAAATAAATCCTCTATGGCAAAAGGGATGTCAATCATGATATAAAATGTAAAAAAAATTTGTATGCGCATTATTTGAAATTCAAAACATTTCTTTCATTAACAAGGCCTGAAATATTGGGATCAAGCGAATTTTAAATTTATCTCATGCTTTCATATAGTAGAAGTTTTCTTATATGTGTATCGTCAGCATAGAATTTTGTAATGTCCTGAACACTACAGATAAGTTTATTTGAAATGAATGAAGTACTATATTTTGCTATTTAAGCATAAAGTGCATTGAGAGAAACCTTAATGTAAACTATTTTTTGTCGTTTTGAAATAGAAACAAAATGTTGCAGTTGGTATTCTGAAGAATTTGTGGTCATTTTAGAAGTAAAACTGAAATTTTTGGGAAGTGTGGCATAATTTTAACACAGTATATTTCTATCATGCAATTTGGTGCGTAATGATTGCAGAATTTATTTCCCCACCTGAAAAGTGATATTTTGGAACATGCAGAATAAAAGATAGCAGAAAGTACCTCAGTGTTCAAAACACAGCGTTCTGAATTCAAACGATCATGTTGATGCTATTGGTGGAGATAGTTGTGTGCATGACGTACAAGTTTCCTGGCTGAATCCAGGCCCACAGAAAAATATCATGTTACAAAGTATAATTTCTGCAGTAGATTGTCATTCAATTCTGGGAGTTTTACCATAGCACCATTTCTGAAGTGTGAAAAATGTCCATTTATCATCCACAATATTTTCCTAAATATAAATTTCAAGCTTTCAACTTTGTAATCTGGTTCATATATCCACTGACTATTTAAAATGTTGCTATTTAGCTTTTGCAGAACAAATTTATTTCAAATGTTAAGACTATAGCTGATGATAAGCACCATTCATACTTTGATTCCCTATCTCTGTGATTTGTGATTGTACTGTATGTCCTTTTGTACTGAATCACAGCTATGGATACCATTAATTGATTAACATTTAAATTAATATCAGCTAATGGGTCATTGGCAATTTCAGTGCAATATTGCAATAACTGATATTTTTGTCAGCTGATTGCAATGTGAAAATCCTGACGAATCTTAAATGTTAGAAAAATGCTTCATGCACAATGTTCACAATGAAATGAAGACAGAGACATGCCTGAAGTAATCATATAAGCCCACAAACAATAAAGGGAACACAATGAGTAGTTAATTTATTTTGAGAGAGACTATTTTATTTGGATGCTGTTTAGTTATTAGATTGTCACTTGACACCTTTCATCAGCATGCAGATTTATCTGAAGCTGCAACCAGCATGCAATGGTCTCTCCATGTTGCACAAACTGTCAACCTGGATTATATGCTCAAATTCCATCTATCAAATTTTAACTGTGAGTTGCGTGCTACCAACTGGGCCAAGCTGCCATAACGGCTGTCCATGACATTTGTTTTACAGTTGGAGCTATTCTGTTTGCCATTTGAATGACTGCGAGGTATTACCAGAACCTTTTGCATGAAGCGCAAAACTCTCTCTGGCTGTGGAAATACAGTCGGTATAATTAAATGGATTAGGTGCCATATTAAATGATATTTGTGTTCTGTCATTGTATCAAGTATTATGAAAATTGAATCCCTATAAAATCAAATTTTAAATGTGAATCTAATGTAACTATCATTTTTAGCTGCTTTCGAATTGTATCATTGTGGTAGAAATAAGCATTGATTTGCTGTGCAGTGAACCCATTCAGATCACTTATCTTATGTTTTAATATTTTCTCTTGATTTAACACTTTTTGTCTTAATATAGCCTTATGAACCAGCCGACGACTGGTCAGAGCACATCAGCTCTTCAGGCAAAAAATACTACTACAACTGCAGGACAGAAGTTTCTCAATGGGAGAAACCCAAAGAATGGATTGAAAGGTGCAAGTCCTGTTTTTCAGAAACTTTGACAACTATGCAGTTGTTTTAATGGGTCACAGCATCAACAGTTTCTTTATTTTTGTGTGTAGAGAGCAGAGACATAAAGAAGCAAGTAAAGTTGGGGTTGTTAACACCTTCCCAAGAGATCGAGATTACAGAAGGGAAATTTTGCAAGCAACTACTGGGTTTACAAGTGGAAGTAAGTAACAAGTGACTTATGATAAAAACAATACATTGTCAAATTTCTTTTTACAGGATTCATTTAACATGCAAACTTGGAATCTCTTGAATTTGCATGCATTTTATTGTAAATAAATTGATGAATAATATTTATGAAGATCATTTGGTCGGCATAAATACAAACAATTGGGAGGGGGGGCTTGTTTCTCAGAAAATACATAAAGTTCATATGCAGGTGAAGCATACAATTCGGAAGACACTTGTATGTAAACCTTTGTTCGTTAAGAATTGGATTAAAAGAATGATAAATTAGAATACAATTAACGATAGTTTAAGTATGCTTATCTGCAGGTTTATGTTTTAATTGTGGGTGCAACTGAGGTTTGCTAGACATTGCTGGGATGGGGTGTTGTCATTTTCGATGAGATGAGTGGATTTGGTTTATTTTTCCAGGCGTGTAGGAGAATGAGAGGTGATATTACTGAAATAAACAACTACTTGAAGGGCTGATGTTGGGAAGATGTCTCTTGGTTAGAGTCTTCTACTTGGGGTTATGGCAGATTTTGATGCTCTAGAATTGAGTTAAGAAATTTCATCACTGTTAGAAAGCAACTGCTGCTTAGGCATCAAATACGTTTAAGTTGGTGCTCCAAGCTAAACGTTTTTTTTGTTCATAGTGGGAATTGAATGGTGCTGGGTTAGTATGTAAAGATGAAATTGCACAATTAATTAAATTGTGATTTTATTGAATGTTGGGGTACGGTCGATGCTATGTTCCTCAAAGTAAAGCAGTCATATGTGAAAAAAAACTGTCTCATTGATGGTGGGTACCAGGTTTTGGTGATGCAATTCTGGCCAGGAATAAGATTTCTGAAAGTTTGAAGTCAAACAATGGTTGAAATAAAATTATTTTCCGAGTGATGCTAAATATGTAATGTAAATATTACTTTTGGAACTTTTTGAAAATAGGAATCCATGTGAGTTTTTTGGTTTTGAATACTGATTTCATGTTAAATACCTATTTTCCACACCAAGTCATTTTTGGTTTTGGGATGAAAGTAGTCTGCAAGAGTTGCCAACTTGCCACAGCAACTCCTCGGGAACTAATGACCCTGAATCTTCATCTGTTGAACAGTTAAAAGGATTCTGCACATTTGCAATGCCAACATCAATAATTTGGGTTTTCATTAAATGCACAGAACAGACTGATATGATTTCCTACTGCCCAGTTCCTATTTGGAGATTGAGTTTTGTTCCGAATTGGGTTTCTCTGGTATTGACATTCACACCTGTGCAGCCCAGGACATGTGCTGAACATTTATGGTTTAATTCTGAAGCATGCACTAACGAGTGCATGTGCTTTGGAAAATTGCTCACAATCGTTGTTTATATTATCCTGATTTAAATGACATTGTTTTGGAGTTAAAATGTTTGCAAAATTTGCTGCTGCAGAATACATAAATGGAACCAAATGGATGATGTTGCAGGTGTGACACCAAAAGATACAAGGTCTAATGTATCCTGAGAAGATGTTTTGATCCCAACAACTCTTGCATTTTAAAACATTGATTATGAACAATTAATGGGACTGTTAATAAATTAGCCAACAGTGGTCTAATAATTCTAATTTCAACATTTCCCCCTTTTATTTTTTTTGCCACATTTCCTTTGTGAATCATGAAAAGTGGAAGACAAGCATTCCAGCGGTGCCGGTAGTATGCTCTCCCAGAATATTTTGTCCCAGACAAACAGACACAATGACAGAGACTACAGACTGCCCAGAACAGAGACTCCTGGTGAAGCTGCCCCAGTGCAGCACCCCGTCAAACCAGTGGTTCTCCCAACAACAAACCCAAGCACTGTTCCTTCTAGTCCTTTTAGTCTACAGCCTGAGCATCATCCAAAGAAATCCTTTGATGCTAATGGAGCAGCTACTGTACCGAAAGTGCCTACACCCACACCTTCCATCCCCAACCAGAAGACGGAAAAGAAAGGTACGTATGATGGGGTATATTTGACTTCTATGCACGTTTTTAGTTCACTAGTGACACTAAAGCTCATTATTAAACAATGATAAACCAGAATTGAAATATTAAAAATAATCTCCCTTCTAAAGTGTCTGGACTAATGAAATAGATCTCAATATTGAGCATATTTATTGTTATATTTAAAATTAACTTAATATCTGTTTGCAAAATTGTTGCAAAACATCTGGAGTAGATGAACATATATTCAAATGAAAATTTTAATGCCAAACTGCAGAATTAAGTAATCGAACAGATACATTTTTGTGAGATTGGTCATTATTTGACATTACAACTGCAGTCCATATTTGAATAATGCAGTTGCTCCTTTTTATTGAGTCTCATATTTTGTTCATTGAAATTAATTAAATTTGGAATTTGTTGATGTTGGTGTGCATTTTGCACAGTTTTTTGATATTTGTTATATTCACAATTGCGTCCATGCTGATATTCATGTAATTGCTAGTCAAGTGAGAACATTTAGAAAGAACATTTGTTAGAGCAACTGTGATTATGTTTGTACAGGCTCACTTCAAATTAAATTATTGTAGAAGCAAGGTTTGTCTTTATTTTGTGTAAATAGATTAGAAAACAAGTTTAATTAAACAGGAGGTTATTTAATGAATTATAGTGCCCTCCATAATGTTTGTGAAAAGGACCCTTTATTTATTTGCCTCTGTACTCCACAATTTGAGATTTGTAATAGAAAAAAACACGTGGTTAAAGTGCACATTATCAGATTTTTATTCAAGTCCATTTTTATACATTTTGTTTTCACCATGTAGCAATTACAACAGTGTTTATACATAGTCCCACCCCACCCCCATTTCAGGGCACCATAATGTTTGGGACACATGGCTTCACAGGTGTTTGTAATTGCTCAAGTTTTGTTTAATTGCCTCCTTAATGCAGGTATAAGAGAGCTCTCATCACCTAGTCTTTCCTCCAGTCTTTCCATTACCTTTGGAAACCTTTATTGCTGTTTATCAACATGAGGACAAAAGTTGTGCCAATGAAAGTCAAATAAGCCATTATGAGACTGAGAAACATGACATCAGCTAAACCTTAGGCTTACCAACAACTGTTTGGAACATCATTAAGAAGAAAGAGAGCACTGATGAGCTTACTAATCGCAAAGGGACTGGCAGGCCAAGGAAGACCTCCACAGCTGATGACAGAAGAATGCTCTCTATAATAAAGAAAAATCCCCAAACACCTGTCCGACAGATCAGAAACACTCTTCAGGAGTCAGGTGTGGATTTGTCAATGACCACTGTCTGCAGAAGACTTCATGAACAGAAATACAGAGGCTACTCTGCAAGATGCAAACCACTGGTTAGCCGCATAAATAGGGTGGCCAGGTTGCAGTTTGCCAAGAAGTACTTAAAAGAGCAATCACAGTTCTGGAAAAAGGTCTTGTGGACAGATGAAACGAAGATTAACTTACATCCGAGTGATGGCAAGAGCAAAGTATGGAGGAGAGAAATAAATGCCCAAGATCCAAAGCATGCCACCTCATCTGTGAAACACGGTGGTGGGGTGTTATGGCCTGGGCATGTATGGCTGCTGAAGGTACTGGCTCACTTATCTTCATTGATGATACAACTGCAGATGGTAGTAGCATCATGAATTCTGAAGTGTACAGACACAACATCCTATCTGCTCAAGTTCAAACAAATGCCTTAAAACTCATTGGCCGGTGATTCATTCTACAGTAAGACAATGATCCTAAACATACTGTTAAAGCAACAAAGGAGTTTTTCAAAGCTAAGAAATGGTCAATTCTTGAGTAGCTGTCAATCACCCGATCTGAACCCAATTGAGCATGCCTTTTATATGCTGAAGAGAAAACTGAGGGGACTAGCCCCCAAAACAAGCATAAGCTAAAGATAACTGCAATACATGCCTGGAAGAGCATCACCAAAGAAGACACCCAGCAATTGGTGATGTCCATGAATCGCAGACTTCAAGCAGTCATTGCATGCAAAGGGTATGCACCAAAATAGTAAACATGACTATTTTCATTTACATGACATTGCTATATCCCAAAAATTATGGTGCTCTGAAATAGGGGGACTGCGTATAAACACTGCTGTACTTTCTTCATGGTGAAACTAAAATGTATAAAAATGGCCTTTATTAAAATCTGACATTGTGCACTTTAACCACATGTGATTTTTTTCTATTATGTCTCAAATTGTGGAGTACAGAGGCAAATAAATAAATTATGGGTCTTTGTCCCAAACATTATGGAGGGCACTGTGAGTGCATTACTACCTTTGACCTAATTGATATAGAGGAGAGCATGATGTGAATTTGTGAAGTTAGAGAGGCTAAATAGCCTATTTCTTTTGATTATCGGTTCTTGTGCAAGTATTGGTGTACTGTGTATAAATGTGCCTCCCACCTGACGGCTGAGGTAATATATTGGCTCAAAGCTGGAGTAACTCAGAGGATCAAACAGCATCTCTGGAGAGAAGGAATAGGTGATGTTTTGGGTCAAGACCCTTCAGACTGAGTCAGGGGCTGGGGAAACGAGAGATATAGATGGTGATATAGAGAGAGATATAGAACAAATGAATAAAAGATATGCAACAAAGGAACAGTTATGAAGGGAATAGGCCATTGTAAGCTGCGGGCTCGGTGAAAACAAGTTACAGACATTGAGACTCAACAAGATGACTGAAGCTAGCCTGTTAAACAACTAAAAAGGCTTTTGTTTTTCCTTTAAATTGATTTGCAACCAAAAGGGTTGCACAAAATGTTTGTAGCCATCAGCTGTCTCTTTTTTTGTATTTTCTGGAATCTATGCCTGTGGTATCACATAACGAAAATAATGTTTTTTTTATATTGCTACTCCAGAAAGGAATGTAGTGGCTTTCAGGAAAAGTTACTTTTGCTTGTTAAGGATATTCTGACTATGTGGCAAAGAAAGTTGAAGAAATGGTTGCTTTATTCCTGCTTGGCAATAAAGAGCTGTTCTTTCATAATCAACTTTAGATAATCAAAATCGGGGGAAGATGGGCTTTGAAATGCTTTCCTGGATCAAATTAAGTAAATGGAGGAAAGAAGATGTCCCACTGGCACATTGTTTGGCTTCCAGTCCCAAGTTATTTTGTATTATTTTCCATTTGTAAACGAGAGGTACCAATTCAGATGAAATACTTTTCAAATGTACTTATGCATGTATATATTTTTTTACAATTAACCTTTCTGAGAAAATAAATAACTTTATTGTTAGCCTAAGGCAATGGCAGTTTAATTAAAAAAAAACGATTCCTGGATTGTCAGATATTTTCCATGTAGGAAATGTAGCAAACATAATTATCTTAAATCCAGTAAATAGTTATAAAGGCCTTTATAACAATTATAGCAATAGCCTTGATTATTTGAGCCCCAGTCCAGATTTTGGTTGGTCTTTCTCGTTCGCATTTTTTTGCCCTGTTATATTTCTTTTGATACTCTTGGTGTAGTACAGCACAGGAACAGGCCCTTGGACCCACTGTGTCTGCGCTGATCATGATGACTATTTACACAAATTCCATCTTCCTGCACGTGATACATTTCCCTCTATTCCCTGTTTGTTCATGTGTCTGTCTAAATGCATCTTGCTATGGTAGATAATATCATATCTACTTCTCCCATTACCCCGTACAGCGCTTTGCAGAGACTTACCACTCTGGGTAAAAACATTTAGCCTTGTGCATCTCCTTTAAATTTTACCCCTCTCATTTTAAACGTAAGCCCCCTTGAGTTTGACACGATCACGCTAAAGAAAAAGAATAACTTTCTACCCTATATGCCTCTCATGATTTTGTATTTCTCTCAGCACTTCCCTTACAGCTAATGTATATCAATCCAGGCCACATCCTGGTAAACTACTTCTGCATCCACTCAAATGTTTCTGCATCCTTCCTATAATATGGCAACCCAAACTCCACACAATTGTCCAAATGGTACCTCGTCCAAATTTCATATTTCCAGACGTATATTCAGTGCTCCAATCAATGAAGGCAAGCATATTGTGGCAGCCAATGAAGGCAAGCATATGGTGCACCCTCTTAACCACAATATCCAGTGATGACACATTCAAGCTATGGACCTGTACCCATAGATCCCTCCCTACATCAGTGCTTCTGAGAGTCCTGTCCTTTATTGTATTCCTACTCTTAAATGCCTTAGCATGTCCAGTTTATACTCAAACTGACATTTATCTGCGAAATGTTTCAAGTGATTCAAATCCTGGCTATCATTTGACAATCTTGTTAACACCAGAGACATCTAGAATGGTTAAAGTTTTGTCTGGAGAGGTAACCAAGTTGGCTGTCACATCTTCTGGTACAGTTAATTAATTATTTTCAGTTGAAAGGCTTTACTTTGTATTGAGTCCTCCCTGTAAATAGGTATCTTTGAGGACCAATTTGCTTGAGATGTTTTATTGGGTGCAGTTATGGTCTCCTGAGGAAGCATATTCTTGCCAGGAAGGGAATGCCAGAAAGGTTTATCAGTCTTGATTTTTTAAATAGACCAGACAGATGTATAATGTGCAATTGGCTCAATTAGACCTATCGTCACTGGAATAGAAAAGGGAGCTCAAAGAAACTAATAACATTCTAATGGGACTAGATACAAAGTGAATGTTCAGAATTCAGGAGCTGGTCACAGCATGAGGACACTACAGTAAATGCTATTTAGAGCAGATCTGGTAAAAAATGTGGAATTCTCTACCACAGAATGCAGTGGATTCAGAATACAGTTTTGTCTGGCATGTCGAAAGCTAAGGGAAGACACGAACAACTGTTACGTGTTGCACTTGGGGAGATTGAATGTAGAGGTAAAGTATAGTATTAATGGCAAGACTTGTGACAGCATCAATGTACAATGGGAACTTGGGGTCCAAGTCCATAGCACCCTTGAAGTGGCAACACAAGTAGAAAGATTGATAAGGAAGGTGCATGGTATGCTTGCCTTCACATGTTGAGGTATTGGTATAAAAATCAGTAAGTCATGGTGTAACGTTATTGGATTTTGGTTAGGCCAAATTCGGAGTATTGCTTACAGTTCTGGTCGCCCCATTATAAGAAGTATGTGGAGGCTTTGGATAGGGTGCAGAAGAAGTTGACCAGAAATGCTGCCTAGATTAGAGTATTTGCTATAAAGAGAGGACAAAAGTGCTGGAGTAACTCAGCAGGTCAGGTAGTACCTCAGGAGAACATTTGAGGTTTTGGGTTGAAATCCATGTTCTCCAGAGATGCTGCCTGACCTGCTGAGTTATTCCAGCACTTTGTGTCTTTTTGTGTATTAACCAACCTACAGTTCTGCTATGGGAGAAGTTGGACGAACTTGATTGTTTTTTTTTTCTAGAGACATGTTTAAAATTGAGAGGCATAGCTGAGTAGACAATCAACCTTTTTCCCCAGTGTGGAAATGTTAAAGACTCAAGAGCATATCTTTAAGCTAAAAGGGGAAAAGTTTAAAAGAGATGTGCGTGGCAAATGTGTTTTATTTTACACAGAGGATATAGAGGTGTTTGAGAAGTTTCTAGATAGGCACGTGGAAATGAAGTGGTATGGATCGTGTACAGGCAGATTAAATTATATTAGCTTGTCATGATGTTTAGCACAGACATACATTGTGAACCAAAGTACCTGCTCCTGTGCTGTATCTTTTTTATGATCGCTATACACTATTATGAGGGGCACAGGTAGCGCAGACAGTCAGAACCTTTTCCCTGTGGTGGAAATGTCAAAAACACAATGGTGTAGCTTTAAGATCAGATAGGCAAAGTTTAGTGCTGTATGGGGCAGGTTTTTTGAACGGTTGTGGGTGCCTGGAACAGCTGCCTGAGGTGGTCATGTAAGCAATTCTAATTGTGGTGTTTTGGAGGCTTAAAGATAGGCACATGAATATGCAGGAAATGGTGGGATGCAGAGCACATGTGGGCAGAAGGGAATAGTTTAATTTGCCGTTGTGTTTGGAACAGACATCGTAGGCTGAAGTGCATATTCCTGTGCTGCACTAATATTTGTTCTTGGGATGTTCAAATGGATGGTCTGCCTTGATTACGTTGAATGGTGGAGCGGGCTCCTGTTCCAAAGGATCTCCTATACTGTATATTTCATTGACTTTAATTAAATAATAAATTTATCGCATTCTTTCCTCATGTCTGTTTTTTAAATAATATTTTCAGATAATATTAGTCCAGATTTTAACCATTTCAAGTTCTATGAGTATTCATACCTGTTGGATAGGTTGGTTGATTGGGCAAGTGCATGGCAGATGCAGTATAATGTGGATAAATATTGAGGTTATCCACGTTGCTGGCAAGCACAAGAAGGCAGACTATTATCTGAAAGGTGGGTACACAAAAGGCTGGAGAAACTCAGCGGGTGCAGCAGCATCTAAGGAGCGAAGGAGGTAGGCTAATCGAGGGTACACAAAAGGCTGGATCTGGAAGGTGTCAGATTAGAAAAAGGGGAGGTGCAACGAGACCTGGGTGTCCTTGTACATCAGTCACTGAAAGTAGGCATGCAGGTACAGTAGGCAGTGAAGAAAGAAAATGGCATGTTGGCCTTCATAGCGAGAGGATTTGAGTATGGGAGCAAGGAGGTCCTACTGTTGTTGCACAGGGCCCTGGTGGGACCATACCTGGAGTTTGGTCTCCTAATTTGAGGATGGATATTCTTGCTATTGAGGGAGTGCAGCGTACGTTCACCGGGTTAATTCTCGGGATGGAGGAATTGACATATGAAAGAATGGATTGACTGGGCTTATACTCACTGGAATTTAGAAGGATGAGAGGGGATCTTGTTGACAACTTCTCTACATCGGCGAGACCAAGCGCAGGCTCAGCTATCATTTCACTGAACACCTATGCTTAGTCCGTCTTAACCTAGCTATGTCCCGGTGGCCCAGCACTTCAACTCCCCCTCCCATTCCCAATCTGACCTTTCTGTCCTGGGCCGCCTCCATTGTCAGAATGAGGCCCAGCGCAAATTGGAGGAACACCACCTCATATTTCGATTGGGTAGTTTACACCCCAGCGGTATGAACATTGACTTCTCTTGCCCTTGCTTTCTCTCTCCTTCCCCTTCCGAGTTCTTCCACTAGTCTTACTGTCTCCGCCTACATTCAATCTTTGTCCCGCCTCCTCCCCTGACATCAGTCTGAAGAAGGGTCTCAACCTTCTCTACAGAGATGCTGCCACCCGCTGAGTTACTCCAGCATTTTGTGTCTACCTAAAATTCTTAAGGGATTGGACAGGCTAGATGCAGGAAACATGTTCGCAATGTTGGGGGCAGGGCCGGCCTTAGGAGGTGCGGGGCCCAATTGGAAACAATTTTGGTGAGCCCTAGGTTCCCAGCCAAGACCTGTAGAATCATAGAATTATAAATAAAGTCCATTATAGACTTTATATCTCTATGGTAGAATGGAAAGCAATCAAACTGTGCGCTTAAAAAGTGCCTGTGAGTTAATGGATCAAATGGATCTAAGCTACATTTTAATATAAAATTGTATACATGTAAGCCTACAAGTAGCAAACAACATGTGTAGGTCACCTCTGATAAGTACATAGTTATAATACCACTGGTTTTAGTGATCGTGAAATGAAAAAAAAAAAGTAATTTAATTAACTAGATCCTGGTAAACCAATAACCACTGGTGAAAAACCAGTTCAGGAATTCCATTTTGGGCTTCAGCCCCATCCTACCCTTTGGGCCTCTACCCCATCCTAACTTAGTTATGTGTGTGTTAGTCATCTGTGCGTGTTATGTGTGTGTTAGTTCTGTGTTGGGTATCTGTGCGTGATGTGTGTGTGTTTGTTGTCTGTGTGTGGAGAGAGGGAGGGGGAGGGGGATGCCGGGGTCCGAGCGGACGGGTGCGATCTGAGGCCGAGGTTTGCAAACGTTGCTCCAACCCCTGGCCCCGCCCTCCCTGTCTTGTTCACCGCATCTCCCCGGGGAGAGAGAGGTGTGGAGCCGGGACTGTGTGCGTGAAGCACGGCGACTGGAGGGGCGGGTGCGCTGCCCCGGGACCGTGAGGGAATGACCGATCTCCCCCTTCTCCATTCCCCCTGACCCCCCCACTCCATCTACCCCTTTCTTCCCCCTCCACCCCAGTACTCTCTCTCCACCCTCCACCCCTCTCTCCACCCTCCACCCAGGGTAGATCTACCCGAGCCGAGAGTAGATTACTCTAGTACGGGGGCCCCTTGGGCGCAGGGACCAATTGGGAGCAATTGGTCCAATTGGTTTAAGGCCTGCCCTGGTTGGGGGAGTCCAGAAGCAGGGGTCACAGTTTAAGAATAAGGGGTAGGGCATTTAGGAGATGAGAAAATACTTTTTCACCCAGAGAATTGTCAATCTGTGGAAATCTCTGCCACAGAAGGCAGTGGAGGCCAATTCGCAGGATATATTCAAGAGAGAGTTAGATATCATGGGATTTCGGGAGAAATCACGAACATGATGCTGATTTTGGTTGATCAACCATGATCATATTGAATGGTGGTGCTGGCTTGAAGGGCCAAAGGGCCTACTCCTGCATCTATTTTCTATGTTTCCTTTTTTTAAAGATCAATAAGCAATATGTTTGTTACAAAAGTGGAAATAAATGGGGTAATCAGAAATTCTCATTGTGTAGAAAGGAACTGGAGATGCTGGTTTAAACTGAAGATGGACAAAAAGCTGGAGTAACTCAGTGGGTCAGTCAGCATCTCTGGAGAAAAGGAATAGGTGACATTTCAGAATGAGTCGGGGGCAAGGGAAACAAGAGATATTGACAGTGACATGGAGGGATATAGAACAAATGAATTAAAGAAACTATGATAAAGGAAACCGGCTATTGTTAGCTGTGTGTTAGGTGCGAATGAATACAGATAATGAGACTCAACAAGACTACTTTGAAGCTGGTGTGACTTGGGTGGGGGAGGGATGGAGAGACAGGGGTTAGGAAGTGAGGGCTGGGTTGGGTCTGAACTTGGATGTCCCGAACCGGAGTTGGAATCCCTGAGGTAGAAGATGGAACAGCAGGAAAACACACGTGGCTGTGGCTGCGAGTCCGGGTTGAAACGTGGTCGTATTGTCGGAGAGCAGGAGGAATCACAGAGGGGCAGCAGCGAGCGAGGATGTTGCAGAACTCTTGTCAGAGAGGGGAGGAGAACTTCTTCAAAGTAGACATACCTTGAGAAGATATTGCAGTGGAGCAGACAAAATGTGTAGGAAGGAACTGCAGATTATAGTTTAAACCGAAGATAGACAGGAAAAGATGGAGTAGCCCAGCAGGTGACACAAAGCTGGAATTCTCATTGTTTTTTAATTGGCACTTTTGTTCTTTGTTCGATATTTAACGATGGCCTATTTTTTAGAGATGCCGCCTCAGTGCCAGAGACCTGGGTTCAATTCTGACCTTGGGTTCTGCCTGTGCCGAATTAGCATGTTCCTCTGACTGCATGCATTTCCTCCCATATTCCAAAGTTGCATGGGTTTGTAGATTATTTGGCTGCTGTAAATCACCCTAAGCGTGCACAGAGTGGATACAAAGGTGGGATAATTACAATCAGTATGAATAAGTGATCGATGATTGGTGTGGACTCGAAGGGCCTGTTTCTATGGAGGGATATAGACAATGTCCGGGGCAGGTGGGATTTGTTTAGTTTGGTGTCATGGTAGGCATAGATATCATGGGCGGAAGGGCTTGTTTTAATACAATGTTGTTCTTTGTTCTATTGCACTAGGTTGTGGTTGCATAGAAAGTAAGTCACTTCTGGACAAGGTTGAAAATGAGAGTCGTTTTGTAGGAGTTGTCAGCTCTGGCCTGTTTCAGCAAACTGAAAAACTGATCATTTTTGCGGCTTATTTGCAGCTCTTATTTAAAATATATATTTAAATCAGATTTTTTTCTCATAAGCCTTGAACATGAGCTGAGCATTTTAAGAGTCAAGAGTTTTATTGTGTCCCAGATAGGACAATTAAATTCTTGCTTGCTGCATTTAACATTTTATTGTTTGTCATTGGGGTTTACTGAAATAACTTTGGGAGACTTTCGTTAAGGTAAGTGAGGTTTTAAACAAGATTATTTGATCCTGGAATTGTGTAAGTTATAGTCCCCAAAATCATAATTTAAGGCTGAAAGTGATGTTTCTTCAGAAAGCTGTTACCAAACCAAGCAGTCACCATACTTTGAGTTGGAACAGCTATAAATTGCTGAGAACTGAAGCATTTCGCCCAAGTTTGAAGGGTAAAGTGTCACATATTTTAAAATCCCAAGACAGAAGCTGTGGAGATCATGTGGATATTTTTTCCGAATATATTTGTCCTGAATCTATACATCAACCGAATCCAAGCCATATCAGCTTTTATCTGATAATATCCACTCTTTAGCAATTGAAGTATTCTGTATTTATTTTCATTTCAGTTTCGGGATTCTTTTCTATTTGGTCATTTTGGCCAAAATGTGCTCAACATTTTCTGGTGGTTCAGCTTGGAATGACTAGTAATGTGCTTTTCATTGTTCGGTGAACTACTGACTTTGGTACCTGTGCATTGGAACACAGAAGTGAGGAATTCCCTGGAGTCAATGTAAGTGTATTTGACCTAGCTCCCTGCTGTTGGGTTCAGTCATGGTAAGTTGAGGGGCCACAGTAGTCTCCATCCCTTTTTATCAGAGACCGTTCCCTCCGCAACTCCTTGGTTAACTCATCCCTTCCCACCCAAACCACCCCCTTGCCCAAGTACTTTCCTCAGCAACTGCAGGAGATGCAACACCTGTCCCTATACCTCCTCCTTCAACTCTGTCCAAGGACCCCAACAATATTTTCAGGCGAGGCAGAGATTCACTTACCCCTCCTCCAACTTGACTCCTGTATATTGGTGAGACCGAGCTGAATACTTCAGCTCAGTCCGTCAAAAGTGATCTGATCTCCTAGTTGCTAATAACTTTAACTCCCCTTCCCATTCCCAAATTGACCTTTCTTTGCTGGGCCGCCTCCATTGTCAGAGTGAGATCCAGTGCAAATTGGAGGAACAGCTTCTCATATTTTGCTTGGGCAGCTTACACCCCAATGGTATGAATATTGACTTCTTTAACTTTTTTTTTAAACTTTATTTTATTAGAAGTAAGTACAGCAATATGGCACCAAGGTGCCTAATATATATTGACATATTACATTTTATGTACAGCTTTGTACTTTTTAAATAATGAAAAAGAAAAAGAGTAGAAAATTAAAGATGGAGAAATATGTGATATATAGTTTGTGAGAAAGAAAAAAGTGTGAAAAAAAGTTGAGAATGAAAAAGAAAAAAAAAGAAAAGAGTAGAAAGTAAGAGATTAAGGAGATTGTTATCCATATTCTTGACCATCCCTCACCCAATCCTGAAACAATTAGCTTCTACCGTTTTGTTGCACCACATGCTTCCAAAAAATCGACAAATGGAGACCAACTCGTTAAAAATTGGTCTGATTTATCTATTGTGAGGAATCGCATTTCCTCAAGATGTGCAGTGTCCAACAGGTTTGAAACCCACATTTTAAGCGTTGGTATGGTAGTATTTTTCCAAAAGTTAAGTATAAGTTTTTTTTGCTGTTATTAACCCATAATTAAAAAATAAATTTTGAGATGAGTTCAGTTTATTCCCATTTTCCATTACTCCAAATATAATCATTTCAGTATTAGGTTCCATTTTAATCTTAAATAATTTTGTAAATATTTCAAAAATATCACTCCGTAATTTATAAAGTTTTATGCAGGAAACAAGAGTGTGTTATAGTTGCGTTTTGACTTCTTTAACTTCAAGTAACCCTTGTTTTTCCCCCTCTCCATCCCTTCCCAGTTCTCCGACCAGTCTTTCGGTCCCGGATTACATTTTATCTCTGTTTGCTTTGATGTTGCCTTCTCCAAGCTAACAATGGTCTATTCTAAGTTTTCCATATCTCCACCCCCTCACCTGAAGAAGTCTCGACCTGAAATGTCACCCATTCCTTCTCTCCAGAGATGCTGCCTGTCCCGCTGAGTTACTCCAGCATTTTGTGTCGGTATCTTCGGTTTAAACCATATCTGCAATTCCTTCCTACACACATAGTTTGCTTTATGCCAGCCATGTAATGTGACGTGCATTTTGCATGTTGGGACCTCAAACCAGCATAGGAGTTTGATAATGCAATAGGGAGTGTTGTAGAACAGACTGAGGAGGACAATAACATGGTTAGGTGGGCAGGGTGGTGAAGTTATTTATCATGTGGGCCTTCATGAGTGTGCAAGTTGCAATGTTATGTTGAGGTTGTACAAAATGTTGGTGAGGTTCCACCTATAGTATTATGTTCAGTTATGCGGGACGTGGATAAGGTGAACATATAAGCCTATTCTCTAGGGTTGGGGAATTAAAAACTAGAGGGCTGGGGTTTAAGGTGAGACATGCAAGATTTAATAAGAACCCGAGGGATAACTTTTTCATGCGGGGGTGGTGGGTGTATGGCCAGTGGAACTGGTTGAGGCAGGTACTATGATCCAGATTCCATCTGACCACATGCTAAGGACATGTTATAATGCCCAATTAACCATTGAACTCTCGTGTCTTTGGAACGAGGGAGCAAATCAGTGCACTCAGGGGAAACCCTGGGTCTCCACCCCACTAGTCACATGTTCCCATCTCCACCCCACTAGTCACATCTCATTTCCATCCATTTCTGCTTTTTGCACACCCTCTGCAACTCCCTGGTTCACTCATCCCTTGGGACTTTCCCCAGCAACCAAAGAGGCTAAATGCAAATTTGCAGAACAGCACCTCGTATTTCGCTTGGGCAACTTACAACACAGCGGTATGAACGTTGATTTCTCTCATTTCAAGTAACTCCTGCATTCCTTCTTTCTCTCCTCCTACCTTAGTTGTTCCACCTGTTCCATTGGTTGCATCCTTGTATCCCTCTTGTATCTCACGTTCCCCAGCCAACAATGGGCTCCACCCTTCATGAGCTCATCTGTTGCCGGCTCTGATTTGTGCCTGCCTTTTCTTGCCTGCAGTTTATTTCCCCCACCCCAACCCTGTTTTCTCAAGAAAGGGTTCGGACGCATAATATCACCACCTTTTCTCCAGAAATTATCATATCATAAGGTCTTATAATCTAAATGCCTCCTGACCTACTGAGTTACTCCAGCATTTTGTGTCCATTGTCAGAGGAAACCCATGTGGTTGTAGGAAAAAAATGGCAATCTCCACCCAAACAGCCCTCATTAAAATCGAAACTGGATCTCTGGTACCGTAGACAACCAGCAATGCCGCACTGCCATTTGTACACAGATGTGATTCAGCAGGAATCTGTGAACAATGTCTATATTTTATAAGCTGTATTTTAACAGCTAGATGTTTTGGGGCCTAACTGAAGCCCTCTATCTTCCAGCTTGCTTTGTGCTTCTGTATTGTGGAGATGATGGCGGTGGTGATTCAAAACTGTCTTAATATTGATAAACACAGCTAATTCTGCTATAACAGTATTTCTTTAACAAGAATTATATTTAACACGTGATGAATAAAGGAACACGATTTGCATTATGTGGATCGGATTACTACGAGTGATTACAAGGTGATTTTCTTTGGAAATTGACGGGGGGGGGGGGGGGGGGGGGGGGGGGGGTTGGTCTGAAACAATGGAGGGAAAAGGTACCTGTGTCCATGTAATCATATTGTAGTAATCAAATACAAATGTCTCTTGAGAACACAGCTGGTAGAGTAATGTGTGAAGTTGGTCCTTCAACAGTGTGTGCTCATTCAGACTGACAAGCAGTCACTTCTATTGCCACTTGTGCAATGACAATCTATTAAACTATTACATACAGTTATTAGTATTTTATTAGTAAATCAACTTATTGCTCTTGAAAAATCTTTATTTTTGAATATCCTGCGAGGAAATTAACTTTATTTTTGTGAGTGAAACTCTCTAGCCTCTGATTTTTATTAAACTATTTTCTAAAACAAGAGATTTGTTTTGTTTGTTCATTCGTTCTGGTGAAGGCACTGTGTACACAACAGCCAACCAACAGTCGCTTGTCTTTTTCTTTTTGTTTTCACTTTTAATTTCACGTTTTCGTGAACCTTGTGTGTTGTGACTGTTGGCAGACCAATTTCCCTCCGGGGATGAATAAAGTTTTATCGTATTGTATTCATTCCTAATTTTCCTTCTCTATTAACTTTGCTGCCAATTTTAACTTAAGCCTCAAAATCTCCTCTATCCTATACAGTGCCTTTAAAAAAAGACACAAAAAATATATAAATGAGCAAAAGCCACAAATGCATAATTCTAAAACACAAAAAAATGTTGACTGGCCGTTGTGTACATAGTGCCTTCACCAGAACGAATGAACAAACAAAGGAACACAGACTTATCCCCTGGGCAGAGGATTCTAAACTAGGATGCTGTCTCCCCCCGCCGAGTCCTCCATTGTTCTTCATGGCACCCATTGTTCTTCCCGGCGGTCCCCCCACGCTAGGTCCACATTGTCCTCCCCATCCCACCTCATGCTCATCTATCGTGAGAATCCTCCGCTGCCGAGGCACCCGATTCCCACCTGCTGCCGCTGAGGTTTCCATGGCCGCCGAGGCCCCACCACTGCCAGGGCTCACGTTGCTGTCGTCGAGGCTCACATCCTCGCCGCTGAGGCTCCTTCGGCCCAGACCGGTCTCGCTGCCTGGTGAAGGAGCCTCAGTCCCCAGTGGGGCGAGTCAGTGCGTTTCGGTTGGCGATGCAGTTGTTCGGAGGGTGAACAAATGAACCTTTAGAAAAAAACTCAGCAACTTTGCTTTTCCCTTGCATAAAACGAGAAACATAAACTCTCTGCAGTGTTCCAAATGTTGGTCTTGGTCATGAATATATAATGGATATCTACAGAAAAATGAATAAAAGGCTTGTGGATTGCTGATCTTTATATATTGAAAAAAATAAAATGCGGGGGGGGGGGGGGGGGGGGGGGGGGGGGGTAGTCACCCCCCAGCTATGTAAATCCCAAATAGAATCATATTTCAAGTATGGTTCTAGTCACTGGAGCTGACAATAAATTTGGCCATGGAGGCAGTATTAATTCCTTGGCAAACATTAATACCATCTTGGCCAAATTTGTACAGCACATTTTTCTGTTTATGAGCAACACCCATGATGAGATTATTATCTTTGCCAGTGGTAGTTTTACATTTTAGGGAATTTATGTTCAGTGAAAACAAGCTTTTTAATTGAATCGTAATTTTAGTTTCGTGTCAAATGGAGAGCAGCAATGAATTCTGAATGAGGCCAAAGGTGATTCTGCCAACCCAGGTTTCACTTGAAATAAATCTTGTATTATTATACGAGAAGAACCTGTTTGCTTTCTTTTTTGCTGGTGAGGATTTTGCATTACAGCTGGAATGTTTTTCCTGCTGGCATTTTGGAAGATGAACAAATATGTTTCAAGTTGCAGGGATGAGAAAGAACAGAAGGAACAAGGCAAATGTCTGTCACTGGAAAAGGCGCTGGTTCATGGGACACAGTTTTCATTATCATATCAGAGAGGGAAATCAATGCTTGTTAATCAGCCTGGAA
Source organism: Okamejei kenojei (assembly GCA_035221665.1). Classification (NCBI taxonomy): domain Eukaryota; kingdom Metazoa; phylum Chordata; class Chondrichthyes; order Rajiformes; family Rajidae; genus Okamejei; species Okamejei kenojei. The sequence goes on from CM069132.1 coordinate 127,493,462, forward strand.
AGAGTTAAATGGAGGAAGATAATTGGGCTATAAAAATATTTTTAAAAGAGTGCTGAACTGTGAGATGAAGACTACCATATTTGCTGGAAATATGAAATAAACCAACTGCTCAAAATACTAGGAGTAATAAGTGTGTTTCCCCGATGACACAAAAAATCTTAGTACTGTTGATGGTTGTTGGCTGGATGGGTATCTGGCTCGGGTAAATTGAGGTAAATACAACATTTTGAGGGCTGCAGATGGGATTGATGGGAAGAACTGTTTCCCACAAATTAACTGAACCTTTAAGGCACAGGTGAAGGGCAAGATGTTTAGAGGGGATCTGAGGAAATACCTTTTCACATAGACGGTGGTTTGAAATTTACCTGACCTTATTAATTACTCCCACATGTTATTATTTTTGGAAACCCCCATCTGCAGTTTCTTGTGTCCATAACAATTTCCTTGTATGCTTGAAACCCGTGTAAATCTGTTTGTTTATTAGCACCATTTGAATTAATTTTTTTCATGAGCTAATGCTGCATAAGAATAGTTACATGGATGACTGTTAAGTCTGTAAATATTATTGCCTGTTCTTAGTTAGTTAAAGCCCAGAAAATGTGAAGTTACAGATGTCACAGTGGTGCAGCAAGTTGAGCTGCTCCGTTACAGCTGTGTAGGTTCATCATTTCTGTGTGAAGTTTTGTGTTTTGCCATGATAAAGTCATTGTTGCATTTCAATGGGGGGGAGGAGGAGTATGGGAATGTGGTGAGAATTAAATGGAATTTGTGTAAATAAGAGCTTGATGGTTAGTACAAAAACATTTGTCTGAGGGGCCTGTTTCTCTGATCTATGACAATGACCACTTTGGTGGTTTCAAAACTGAGAGTGTAATAATGTAATGTGAAAGAGGGAAACAGATGGTAATTTGATTGGAGTAAAGTTAAAAATAAATCTCAATTTATCACCATCAAGGAGAAGATATTACATTTTTAAGAGCAATTTTAAGTGATTATTTCTTTCTAAATATGGGCAAAAGTGTTGGGTACGTTTGTTTCGTATTATGTGTGGTGAAATATGGAATGCTTTACAAGAAGTAAAAATTATGATTGTACTTGAAACCAGAGTTGGCAGGGGAATGAAATGTATGAGAACACTTGATGAAAGCCATTTGCCTGTTGGATGGGCAAAGTAAGTTTATTTTTATAAAGTTCATTGCTAATTTTGCTGGTTATCAAAAACCTATTTTGGATCCAAAGCAAAAAAATTACCATGAAAAGATTAAATAGGAACTAGTGTAAATATGTTATCAATTGTTTTGTTTCACTTGATTGGGCACTAAATTCCAAGAGCATTCCAAAAACAATCTTGTTTTTGGGGGTGTTAAGATGGCAATGCCATTGTTGGATTTATATTTTCCTGTGTCCTCTTCAATTTTTTTAATCATTGATTGTGATGATTTTGACAAATTAGTTTTTAATCAAAATCTAAAATGCTAATCATATTCTTGAACTTGTGAAGTGATTGAGAAAAATGGTTGTTTATTTGAATAATTGCTATTTTGTTCTTTAACTTTGCAAGCAAGCCCAGTTTAATAGGAATAACTTTTATTATACCACTGTTTTATTTATTTAACATGGTAAAATAACCCAATGCACAACCATGAACAACAAAATTTGCCATCAAGCATTTAGATATTTTCATAAATGACAAGCAGCTATCATCCATTTATGATCTGCTTTGGAGAGAAGTTATTTATTTTATGTGGGTGCTATCGCATGGACAATAACAATCTGTGCCACTGTGCTAAGGGGCTCTGTGGGAAAGATGTCAAGTTATTTTTATTGGTAGAATCCTGGCCTAGAGGGCATAGTTTAGTTTATGATTGTTAGGTATACCAAGGGACAGTGAAAAGGTTTTGTTGACTATCCAGTCAAAGAAAATACTATATATGATTACAATCAAGCCGTTCACAGTGTACAAATGAATGATGAAGCATATAACATTCAGACATTAGGTGCATGAGTAGGCCATTCGGCCCTTCAAGCCATGCTGTGATGCAACTGATAAAAAGCTTTCTACAGTGCATCTGTAGAGGTTAGTGAGGGTTGTTACAAATTGAGGGGATATTTATTTAAAAGCATGATCCAAAGAGCATAATGAATAACTGAAAATCTCTTGCCCAAAACATTGTGGCCGTTAAATCATTAGAGTATTGAAAAAGGCAGATCCATTTTTGAAAAGTTAAAACAATTGAAGTCTATGTAGAACGGGCATAGAAGAGGAATAGATGCACATGGCATTTAAACTTATCATGTTTTTCACTGTTTAATGGTGCATGTGAAAATAATAAACCAAACCAAACTAAACCATGATCATATTGAATGGATAAGAAAGATTTTGAGGGATATGGTCTTGTATTTTAGTTTGTTGGTTTGAACACCAGATGCCATTGCATTATTTTTCTGCTAAGTAATGTTTGTTCAAATTCTGACATTATTGATGAACAAAATTGTACACTATTAGATTACAGCAAATTGCATCTGTTTGCAGGAATTTTGCAGCTTGTCAAACATTGCTTTTCCTCACGTTTCTACAAAATCTTATTTATTGGAGAGTATTGTTCTTGGCCTGGTGTATTTCATTGCTGTCACTGACGTTCGTTGATATCATCTGGACCAAGAGACATGGGGATGTCTTGCTATCAAAAGTGAGAAAAATAAAATGTGTGAACAGTAGAATCTTTTGTCTCTTATGGTCACAAACTGGGTGATACATGATGGGGAACTACAATGTGGCACGCAGTTAATCAAACTGCTCAGTCCTGATATTTATTGAGAAAGCTCGGCAGTTTCCTTCCAGGCTAATAAAGTGAAAATCTGAGATCAGTAGCTTATATTTTACAAATCTTTTAATGTCAGTTTTCATATAATTATTTCATAGAATCACAGTGATACAGGCCTTAAATACAACTTGCCACACCGGCCAACATGTCCCAGCTACACTAGTCCCACCTGCCTGCGTTTGGTCCATATCCCTCCAAAAACTGGGACATACATTATTGTGAACATGTCATGGATATGAACCTGGATATATTATGAAATAACCTATACCATTCACTGGAATAATTGTTGAGACTTTTTATCCAGTGGTGTTAAATTGAGTTCTTTATATAATATTTCCTCACTGGTCTGATCATCCTGTTGTAAATGTATAATTTTCTGTTTTGTCGTCTGTTTGGATACTTCAGCTTGACACATTTGAATATTTCAAAAAATTCTTACCATATTTAACTCAAAACGTTAAACCTTCAATCTAATGTTTGTGTTAAGTTGCAGTTATGCTTCTCAATATTCCAAATTTAGCTTTAATTATCACAAATACTTAAACGATCTATAAAAATCAAAATCGAGCAGAGCGCAGTACCGCAGGGAAACAGCCGACACCCATGGAACACCCATGGGTGTCAAGTCAGAATCGTTTCGCTCCACCACTACCCTCTGTCTTCTATAGCCAAGCCAATTTTGAATCCAATCAATCAGGTCTGTGTTGCTTAAACTTCTGGATCGGCCTATCTTGGGTCGTCGAATGCCTCTCTAAAGCCCATGTGTACAATACCTACTGCCTTTATCAATCGTCTTTGTCATCCTCAAAAAAAAAAACTCAAATCAGGTTTGTCAAGGATGACCTCCCTTACACAAAGGTGTGCTGACTATCCCAAGTAGATCTAAGCTCTTCCATGTTTGAGTAGATTCTATTCCTAAGAATCTTATCAAATCATATCCTTACCAATGATGTAAGTCTCACAGGACTACAATTTTCTGGTTTGTCCCTGTTGCCACTAAACACTGGAACACAGTCCTTTGGGATCTCTTCTGTGCTTAAAATGGGTACTAATATCTCTGTTATGGCCCTGGCAATCTCTCTCAATAATTTGTGATAGATGCCTTTCGGTGCCAGGAACTTTTACACTGAAAATGTTCTTCAAGAGACCTAACACCACCATCACCACCTTGGTGTCAATATGCTCTAGAATATCAGGATACTCCCCCCTGTTCTCGCTATCGTCTATGTCTTTTACATGGTGAAATGCTCATTTAGTACCTTGCCCACTTCATCTGGCACCGGGCCTAAATTTCATTTGTTGTCCTTGACTAGTTCTATCCTGTCCCAAGCTTGTCTTTCAATATGTGTCTGAAATGCCTTGGGATTCTCTTTAATCCTATTCACCAAGGACATTTTGTTGCTCCTTTAACCCTCCTAATTCCCAATTAAAGTTTTTTCTACTTCACTTATATTCCTTATGTGCCCTGTTCCGATTTCAGCTTACTAGACCTTGTTCATAACAAGAGGATTTCATGCATAACAAGAGGATTTCATTCGTAACAAGGGGATTTCAGTTTAGGAGTAGAGGTTCTTCTGCAGTTGTATAGGCCCCTGGTAAGACCGCATCTGGAGTATTGCGTACAGTTTTGGTCTCCTAATTTGAGGAAGGACATTCTTGTGATTGAGGCAGTGCAGCGTAGGTTCGCGAGATTGATCCCTGGAATGGCGGGACTGTCATATGAGGAAATATTGAAAATACTACGCTTGTATTCACTGGAGTTTGGAAGGATGAGGGTGGATCTTATAGAAACATAAAATTATAAGAGGACTGGACAAGCTAGATGCAGGAAAAATGTTCCCAATGTTGGGCGAGTCCAGAACCAGGGGCCAGAGTCTTAGAATAAAGGGGAGGCCATTTAAGACTGAGGTGAGAAAAAGCTTTTTCACCCAGAGAGTTGTGAATTTGTGGAATCCCTGCCACAGTGGCGAAATCACTGGATGGATTTAAGAGGGAGTTAGATAGAGCTCTAGCGGCTAGTGGAATCAAGGGATATGGGGAGAAGGCAGGCAGGGGTTATTGATTGGGGACGAGCAGTATTCAGTATCAGACTCAGTTATTTTGCCGGGTTTAACTTGTACACCTTTAAGTTGTATACTTTGGCTTTACAGGTGCAAATATAGTGGTTTCCTGTGAAATCGTTACATGGAGATGTACTATCACTGAAAATCGCAGATCAGGATCTAGAAAATGTGCTGAATCCAGGAAAAAATGTCTCGTATAAAAACTTTTTGGGCTTTAATCCTTTTTGGGCTTTACCAACTTTTGTTTGCTGTACCCCTTTTGCTGAAGAAATTCAAGGTAGGGACTTTATTCAAGAGTGTAGAAAGTGAACAATGCAACAGGGCAGATTCATAAATCAGATTCTGCTGGTAGATTTTAACTGTTGCCAAGATGTGCAAAGGGCTTTCAGTACAGTTTTGTGAATGAGGCAATTTTACATCACAGAACAGTGATATTTCATGGAATTTATGAATAGGACATATAAATATATACCGATCCAAAATGTCATTAGTTCACTTCCCTCCACAAATGTTGCTCGACCTGCTGAGCTCCTCCAGCAGTTCATTGTTATTTTACTCGTCCAGCATGTGCAGTATTTTCTACCTCTGGATAATAGTACTGTTCTTCTTTGAAGTTTTGACATATATTGGAGACATTTGAATGTTGTGCATCAATGCCGAGAGGTTATCGTCTTTCTATATGGTCGGCACAAATGATATTTATTGTTTGCACAGGGTGCTCCTTGCTTGTTTACCAACGCCCTGCCTCTTTCAGCTGGGAACTGATGAGTCCCTACAGATGGTGACATCAAATTTTGATTGTACTGTGTGTGGTTGGAAGGGGCACAGGTGGTATAGAGTCATAGAGTGATAGTGTGGAAACAGGCCCTTCTGCCCATCTTGCCCACACGGGCCAACCTCCCAACTACACTCGTCCCATCTGCCTGCTTTTGGGGCCATATCCCTCCAAATCTGTCCTATCCATGTACCTGTCCAACTGTTTCTTAAATGTTGGGTTAGTCCCAGCCTCAACTACCTCCTCTGGCAGCTTGTTCCATACACCCACCGTCCTTTGCGTGAAAAGGTTACCACTCAGATTCCTATTTGATCTTTTCCCCTTCACCTTAAACCTATGTCCTCTGCTCCTTGATTCACCTACTCTGGGCAAGGGACTGCATCAACCCGATCCATTCCTCTCATTTTATACTCCGCTATACGATCACCCCTTATCCTCCTGCGATACAGGGAATAGATTCCCAACCTCTCCCTATAGCTCAGACCCTCTGGTCCTGACAACATTCTCATAAATCTTCTCTGTCCCTTTCCAGCTTGGGATCAGATTCTTGGAATAAGTTTGGAGTGAAGGGAAAGCAATGGCCGGAAAAGGTCAAATACCTTTTCAAATTATTTGTATCAGCTTCTACAGCTTCCTCGAGCAATTCATTTCTTTGAATTCCTTAAATTCCTTAAATCCTTCCCATCTCATCCTCATGTCCTTTAATTTTAGAATCCTGTAGCATGAAGAATAAGACAGTGAGCATTCACTTTATCCATGTCCACCCTGATCTTGTAAACCTAAGGTCAACACTCAACCTCCTCGGCTCCAAAGAAACAAGTCCAGCATATCAACCTTTCGATATAACTCAATCCCACAATCCAGGTAAACCCCTGGTGAATAGTTTGTGCCCATTCCAATTTAATGACTTCCTGATTATAGCTGGACAACTAGAACTGCACACAATACTCCAGGTTGAGTCATTAATATTAAAAAAAAAAGAATACATTTAAAGGCCGTTTCCATTTTGTTAAATGCTTGCTTAGTTTTCCGATGGAGTGATCACACTAGGGTTGCTGAGCAAATGAGAGAGAAGCCATTATTTTTCACCCACACAGAAGCATTGGTCACAGCAGAGACCGAGTGTAATGAAAGCGGAATTAGTAATCCCCTTTCACAGTATATGTGCATTTATCTTTATGCATTTGTTCAAAATTTTCGACATGGAATTTCTTGACTACTTGTTTCCTAAACCATGAAATAAATCGAGTATTTAATTACTTGAGGTTTTAAGATTGCAATGTTTAAAATCCTCACGTTTCATTATCATTGATTAATGGGACAACTTGTATTAAATTTATAAATGTTTATATTCGGTAAGAGTGGATGGTATTGTATGCTCCATGTTGCACTTTGAGGGATTAACAATTGCCACTAACTTGGAACTTAGAATATACTTTTGTTTAACAACTGTTTATTAAATTAATTTGGCAGTTCTAAAACAAAATGTGAAGGGATTTAAAAATATAATTAAGTTCCAGCCAATACTTGATAGTAACCAGAATGTTTTGTTGTGTAGGGTCAAGTTCAATAGTGAAACCTGTACCATTCGGGTGCCTTGCAGCTGCCACATTTTTGACTTTATAGCTAAGGTGCTGAGACCTTTTGAGTGGTGCACAGAGTAGGAGCAATGAGAGTTGCTTTTCTTGCACGGTACATGGCATTCAGAAAGTAGTCAGACCCCTTCACCTTTCCACATTTTGTTATGTTGCAGCCTTATTTTAAAATGGATTAAATTCATTTTTATTATCAATCTACACACAATACCCCAGAAAGAAGTGAAAACAGGTGTTTCGAAATTTTTGCAAAGTAATTAAAAAGAAATAATTGAAATATCACATTTAGATAAGTATTCAAACCCTTTGCTATGACACTCAAAATTGAGCTTAGATTCATCTTGTTTCTCTATTCTGAAGGGGAGATGCCAACAAAACTTAACAGATGGGGATGACCATCCTTCATCTGGAGTTATGAGGTTCTTGGTTGCACCATATGAAGTAAAGGTATTAACATGATCCATAATGCAAGACGATAAACAAAAGAAAACTGGAGGAATCATGTTCTGTAGTTGGAATATAAGGGGTGCTAATGAACCAATTAAAAGGGGTAAGATCTTTGCCCAATTAAAAGCTTTAAATAGTGATATCATTTTTTTACAAGAGACGCATCTGAAATATCAAACACACATAAGACTGAAGGCAAATTGGATTGGGCAAACATACTACTCTTCATTTACTTCTAAATCTAGAGGCACAGCTATTATCATTCGTAACGGTATACCATTTAAATTAAGGAATACCATAGCAGATACATTTATTCTACTTCACTTACTTTGATAAATATTTATGCTCCTAATTTTGACAACCCCCAATTCTTTAGTAAAATTTTGGATACAATTTCAGAACTTAACTATCAAAATGTGATAATAGGGGGAGATTTGAATTGTGTTTTAGATCCATATCTGGATAAATCAGCAAAACAAAACAGGATTAACATAAAATCTAAAACTAGTGAACTCCTAAATACATACATGAAAAATACCAATATAACAGATGTATGGAGGATCGCTAACCCAGTAGGTAGGGAATATTCATTTTATTCAACGGTACATAAAACATATTCACGTATTGATTACTTCTTAGTGGACACGAAACTAATTCCATATACATATAATTCTAAATATCATAATAGTATTATTTCTGATCATTCCCCATTAACTTTTTCTTTAAAATTAGATGGAATGCCTGATAAAAAGTTTTGGAGGTTTAACCCCCAAATCTTAAACAACTCACAAGGTTGTACATATTTAAAAGAGCAGATGAGATTCTTCTTTGAGACAAATGATGCACCAGATATTTCACCCTCCTTATTATGGGGAAACTTTTAAGGCATTTATTAGAGGAACTATAATCTCATATCAAGCTTTCCAAAATAAAAAGAATAACACTGAACAATTGCAGTTAGAACAAGAAATTAGACAATTAGATTTAGAAAATGGCAAAGAACCAACTATAGATAAACATAATCAGATAACAATACTAAAATATAAATCAAGTAAAATCTTATCGGCCAGAATAATAAGATTATTTCAAACTACAAAACAAGAAAATTTCGAATTTGGTGATAAACCACACAAACTCTTTGCAAGCCAACTGAAAAAACGGGAAACAGAAAATACAATTACTAAAATTAAATCAGACAAAGGGGAATTACTAACACTACCTAAAGATCTTAATAAAAGATTTGCTCAATTTTATCAACATTTATATACATCAAAAACCTCTGCAAATAATACTCAAATTACAAATTTCTTAGATGATTGTAATCTTCCAAAATTAAATATGGTGGAACAAGAGGGATTAGGACCTGTAGAGATGAGAGAACCTTCCAGAAGGACGACTAGAACTGCAGCACTCCACCAATCAGACCTTTATGGTAGTGTGGCCAGATAGAAGCCTCTCCTCAGTAGAAGGCACATGACAGCCCGCTTGGAATTTGCCAAAAGGCGCCTAAAGGACTGTCAGACCATGAGAAACATGATTCTCTGGTCTGATGAAACCAAAATGGAACTCTTTGGCCTGAATGCCAAGCGCCATGACTGGAGGAAACCAGGCACCGCTCATCACGAAGCATGGTGATGGCAGCTTCATGCTGTGGGGATATTTTTCAGTGTCAAGAACTGAGAGGGTCAAGAACTTAGTGCTTGGCTTAGGATCGAGGGAAAGATGAACAGAGCAAAGTACAGAGAGGTCCTTGATGAAAACCTGGCCCAGAGCGTTCTTGTCCTCGGACCGGCGCGGATGTTCACCTTCCAACAGGACAACGACCCTAAGCACACAGCCAAGACAAAGCAGGAGTGGCTTTGTGACATCTGTGAATGTCCTAGAGTGGCCCAGCCAGAGCCCGGACTTGAACCCGTTCGAACATCTCTGGAGGGACCTGAAAATAGCTCTGCATTGACGCTCCCCATCCCACCTGACAGAGCTTGAGAGGATCTGCAGAGAAGAATGGGAGAAATTACCCAAATACAGGTGTGCCAAGCTTGTAGCGTCATACCCAAGAAGACTTTAGGGTGTAATCGCTGCCAAAGGTGCCTCAACAATGTACTGAGTAAAGGGTCTGAATACTTATGTAAATGTGTTATTTCAGACCTGTTTTCACTTCTATATTCTAGTATTGTGTATAGATTGATGATTAAAAAAAAAAAAAATTAATCAATTTTAAAATAAGGCTGTAACATGACAATCTTATCTCTGTTGCCCTGCCCATGTCCTTGTAACTATGGGAGGTGTTGTCAAAATATCCTTAGTGCTTGGCTTAGTTGTTGCATTGCACCAATGTGGTGAAGTGAGTTAACATTCAGATATATGGTTGGGGTGCTAATCAAAATCTGATATTTTGTCCCAGATACCATCAAGCTTGAATTTCGTTTCTGTCATAGAGGCAAGTGTAAACTGTTTTATCTCACTTCATTTCAGCTGGTGAAATTGATTTGAGAAGCCAGCAAATGCAGCACTTACTGCAAGGCATTTTGGCCCAGACAAACATTCGTAGAGACTAGTATTTATATGGTTATTTCTGTGCATTGATGACAACAAAATATTAACAGTAGGGCGTCTTGTCTTTGGTGCCAAGAGAAGGTGGTTAGAGTAGTATTTAGAGTGGTTATTGCCAGAAAGGTTATTTGCCTATTCTTTATTTTCATCGTTATTGTCCAGATTTTGCTGCAATGGGTGAGAATTGCAAATGGGCTTTTGAACCCGTGGCAAATTTCAGTGACTATTTTGACCTCTTGCTTAGGATGGAATGTAGATTCATTGAGCAACTAAAGGTGTTTGGGTAGTTGCAAAAGTGTATGGATTGGTTAAAAGCATGGGTAAAAATTTTTATGTTGGTTTGCACTGTGGAAATATGAGGTCATGCCTTTTGAAATCATCTTCAAATGGTGAAGGACAGTGAGGGATCTGGGTGACCTCGACATTAATCTTTTGTTTTTCTTGGGTGACGGGATGACATTTCCAAATTTCTCCAGCCCCATGTGTTCATTTTTTTCAACTAGCATCTGCCCTTTCTTGTGTATGGCATTATTTGTATCTACAGTGCCTTGTGTCTTGGCAATTCATGATTCACACACACACAATGCTGGGGTAACTCACACACACACACGCACACACACACACACACACACACACACACACACACAATGCTGGGGTAACTCACACACACACACACAATGCTGGGGTAACTCACACACACACACACAAAATGCTGGGGTAACACACACACACACTCACTCACTCACTCACTCACTCACTCACTCACTGCTGGAGTAACACACACACTCACACACAATGTTGGAGTAACTCACACACTCACACACAATGCTAAGGTAACTCACACACACATACACACAATGCTGGAGTAACTCACACACACATACACACAATGCTGGAGTAACTCACACACACATACACACAATGCTGGAGTAACTCTCACACACACACAATTCTGGAGTAACTCAGCGGGACTGGCAGCATCTCCAGAGAGAAGGAATGATGATGTATCGGGTCGAGACCCTTCCTTAGACCACTACCCAGAGATGCTGCCTGTCCCGCTGAGTTACTCCAGCATTTCGTCTATCTTTAAACCAGCATCTGGACTTCCTTCCAACATAATAACCAATGAGATTCCCCACTAAACTTCGTGTCCTCATTGTTCCCCTCTCTGTCTTCCCCAGACCTCGGCTGCAATGTCACTGCTGGCAAATCCGTACATTCTCGTTCTACTGCACCCGCTCCTCGGTGAAGCGGCTAACTTCATTCAAAAAATTGGATTGTCACATTGGTGGCGCAGCAGTAGAGTTGCTGTCTCACAGCGCCAGAGACCCGAGTCACACATGAAAGGGATAAGACGGTATAGTGTCTGAACTACATGAACTACACACATGAAAGGGATAAGACAGTATAGTGTCTGAAGAACCGACCCGAAACCTCACCTATTTCTTTTCTCCAGGGATGCTGCCTGAGCAGCTGTGTTACTCCAGCTTTTTGTGTCTATCTTCAGTGTAAACCAGCATCTGCAGTTCCCTTCCCGCACAATATAGTATGAACGTCGGGTTTCTAATCTGATACACAATAGATAGGGCGCCATCCTCGGGCCAACCTGGTGTCAGGCTGTAGGAAGCAGATGCTGCTTTAAACCGAAGATAGACTCAAAATGCTGGAGTCACTCATATTCTAGTGACACTCAGCACTTTGGTGTTCCCGTGCAGCTCTACACCAGAACAAAACACTGAAGAAGGGTCTCGACCCGAAATGTCACCCATTCCTTCTCTCCACATATGCTGCCTGTCCCGCTGAGTTATTCTGGTGTAAAGCTGCACGGGAACACCAATGTGTTGAGTGTCACTAGAGTATGGTCGGCGGCTGCTGGATCACAAAGCTTTTCCACGTGGATCCCACTGAACATATGCAGATCTTATCGTTGCACGCTTATTGCAATCCCACGTAAAACTCATTCTCACGAAGTTCAATGCGAGGTGCCACTGGCAATTCAAGTCTAGCCTGCCTTCCGAACATTGCACGCTATAGATACCAGAATGAGACTGATTTAGTCACTTTACCATTGCACCACAAGTCTCTGTTCATTTAGGTTTCTGTTATGTTTCATGTTGGCCGTATCGTGTTTTTTTTAAATATCACTACCGTGAACTTTCCCGGAGCTTTGTATATTTAAAACGCTTGCATTGTCAATAATTCGTACTTTTATTAACATAAAAAAGCTGATGCATATCTTGTAAGTCGAGTTAACTTAAAGGCCGCATTCTTTCTCAGCAGCAATTTAGATGAATTGTCCGGAATAGTTTCGCGAGGCTGGCTATCGGCGGTAAAGGGGAAACATGCTTCAGCGCATTGCAACTTATTGGCCGAGCCACAAAAAAAATAGGAGTTTCTGTTGTCAAAACGAACATTGTCATAATACTATAAATCTCATTTCAGATAGATGTTTAATCTTTCATGTTGCAACAGTGGCGCCAATCGCCGATCCTCTGCAAATGTCAGTCAGCGGTTAGTTGTCATTTCACTTGTTGCTTTCTCTCGTCTATTTTCTGACCGGCTTTAAAACAGGGCCAATTTATGTCCGCGGGGAATAATCAGCCCATTGAACAAAAAGCCTTCATTCACGGTTGGCTCAAGAGTAACGGGAGAGGAACTTGGTAACTCGGGAGAGGAACTTGCAACATCGCAGAAATGACATACCCGTGGGAACACGGTTAAACACTTGAACATAAACTTGTAATCTCGTACATAACCACGAGTCTGTTTTTTTTCTTTCACTTGGGGTCACTCGTGGGTGGACTCGCACCGTGAGACAGGGCCATTATTGTCATCTGTACAGTGGAAAACTTTCTCGTGTTTTAATCCAGGAGCACAGTGAACAACTCTCCGTCTGTCTGATTAACTGCAGCTCCACTGACATTCAAGAAGATCCATCACCTTTTGGGAAGTCTTTTAGATCAATGATATTGATAATGGTAAACTGAGGTATGGTATTGCTGTTTAACATGAATAGCAGGCAGAGTTGGCAAGTTATGACTTTATCTGTTTGGAAGTATTTTGTAGCCATTCATCAATACTGCCATGAACAGATACATATATGGAGGTGAGGACTAAATGAAGGATTATCTTTAATGTTGATTATCGCCTCGCGTATTATTCCAAGTATATCCCTCAAATATTTGTTGTTATTGAGGCAACTAAGCATCTTGGAGATAAGGCTCCATCTGGAGTATATTCAGCACTTGTTACTGCTTCTGAGAGCTGTTATGTATTGAATGAGAACTACATTCAATGTATGTACATATTGATAGACTAAGGCAAATTGTTATTTTTCATCTATTGTGAAGCTGATGCCTTTGTCAGATCGAGAGCCAATATTGTGGATTCGCAGATAATAAAAACAGAAAAACAGAAAATGTTGGACAGACTAAGCAGACCAGGTAGCATCTATGAGAAGAGAAATAGAAAGAACATTGCAGGTTGAAAAATAATCCTTCGCACTTATTTTATCGATAAAAGCTGCTTAACTTGCTGACTCTTATCAGCATTTCTCTTTTGTTGTGGATTGTTCTGTTCCCTCCCAGTAATGCAAAACTGTGCTATTTCCAGTAGATCAGTCTTGATGGCATTAATAGTGGAAGAAGAATAGGACATTGGTTGTAAGCTATGATTCTATGTATACTAAGAAAGTGGGCTATGGAATAATAAATCTATTTTAATGAGAGGAATTTTTTTGTAATTCTTCCCCAGAACTGAGGTGGGAAGATTAAATCTTTCTATTATTGTGTCCGTCTGGTTTGCTGCATTTGAGGGTCATTTGTTAACCATGTTGTTATGAGTCTAGTTGGCTAATTGATTTCAATGACAGTCTGGTTTACCTTTATTGCAACAACCTTTTGTTTAGGATTATATCATAACATAACTTCAGTTTCCCATCTGACATGGTCGAATTTGGAGTGATCATTCTAGACCTTTAGAATATTATTTAACCAAAAAGCTGCCAATTTCTTGTTTGGGGTTGGGTTTATGATCTTTCCTCGAGTGTTGGAGTAATGGTGATTTGGCTTGAGAACGTTTGGCATGAGAAAGAACTACATTAAGATCCATTTTTAAAGAACTAAACATTTGTATTGTGACAGCTTTTCAAAATCATTTCTTGACCATTGAAATGTGTTTGTGCACAAATATGCTTGAATATACATCAAATAACATCTTGGGATTTTTCTTTAAGTTGTCTTTTCTCCATCTCCCCCCCCCCCCCCCATTTACTATTTAACCGTGTTGAAGTTAACAAGGAGAAGTGGAAATTAATGATGACAGTGGCTGTATTATTTTTATATTTGGTGGGGGGGGTTTTAAGGTCATCTGATAGGCCATTCGGCCCATCATGTCTACTCCATTCAATCATGGCTGATCTATATTTTCCTTACCTCATTCTCCTGCCTTCTCTTCATATCTTCTGGCACCTGTACTAATCAAGAATCTATCTATCTCAGCCTTATAAATATCCGCTGACAGCCTCCACAGCCTTCTGTGGCAAATAATTCCTCAAATTCACCACCCTCTGACTAAACAAATTTCTCCTAATCTCCTTCCTAAAAGAACGTCCTTTAATTCTGAGGCTATTACTTCTCGTCCTAGACTTCCACTCATGGAAACATCCTCTCCATATCCACTCTCCAAGCCTTTCACTATTCTGTATGTTTCAATGAGGTGTCCCCTCATCCTTCTAAACTCCAGCGAGTACAGGCCCAGTGCCGACAAACGATCATCATAAGTTAACCTACTAAATCCTGGGATCATTCTTGTCAACATCCTATGGACCCTCTCCAGAGCCAGCACATCCTTCCTCAGATATGATGCCCAAAATTGCTCACGATATTTTAAATGCGGCCTTACCAGCGCCATAGAGCTTCAACATTACATTCCTGTTTTTGTATACGAGCCCGCTTGAAATAATTGTTAGCATTGAGTTTGCTTTCTTTACTGCTGATTCGACTTGCAGATTAACTTTTTGGCAATCCTGCACCAGCACTCCCAAGTCCCTTTGCACCTCCGATTTCTGGATTCTCTCTGCATTTGGAAAATAGTCCATGCCTTTATTCCTACTTCTAAAATGCATGTCCTCATGCCCTGGTTTTGGCAACTTGAACGTCCAGGAGCGGAAAAGACTGCAAAAAGTTGTGACCACTGCCCAGTCCATCACCGTGTATATGAATATACACACATTGAACTTTTTCCCTCTTGTTTATGTACTATGTTTAATATTCTGTTGTGCTGCAGCAAGTAAGAATTTCATTGTTCTCTCCCCCTCCCCCTCCCTTTCCTTCACAAAGCCATGCTGACTTTGGCTTATTTTATCGTGAACTAAATACTCCGTAACCTCATGCTTTATAATGGACTCTAAAGTCTTACCAACCACCGAAGTCCGACTAATCGGCCTGCAGTTCCCATTATTCTGCTTTGCTCCCTCCTTGTGCAGCTGGGTAATATTGGCAATTTTCCAATCATCTGGTACCACTCCTGACCAGTGATTCTTACATAGAAAATAGGTGCAGGAGAATGCCATTCGGCCCTTCGAGCCAGCACCGCCATTCATTATGATCGTGAATGAATCATGATCACAATGAATGGCGAGGAATTCCACAATTCACAACTCTCTGGGTGAAAAAGTTGAAATATCACTATCTATGCCCCCACAATCTCTAAAGCCACCTCTTTCAGATCCCTGTGGTGCAGTCCACCTGCTCCAGGTGACTTATCCACCTTCAGCCCTTTCAGCTTCCCAAGCACCTTCTCCCCAGTAATAGCCACTCCACTAACTTCCACCCCCTGACTCTCTTGAATTTCAGGCACATTCCTGGTGTCTTCCATTATGAAGACTGATGCAAAAGACGTATTCAACTTCTCTGCCATTTCTTAATTCCCGATTATCACTTCAGCATCATTCTCCAACGTCCACTCTTGCCTCTTTCTTGCTCTTTATATAACTGAAGAAAACTTGATTAAGATTAAAAATAACTTAATTTGTAATAACAGTTTTATTGATTTATTGGTCATAGTTTGACGCCACTGTGCATTGATATTATTTGTCTTGATTACGTATTCTTGTAATTGCATCTGCTGTGTGGTGCATCTTATGATAACAACAAGCTTTGATACCAAAACTGCCACTTCAAATAAACATACAAATTAAGAATAGCGACAAGGCACTCAACCCCTTCAGTTTGCACCATCATTCAGTAAGATTATAGCTGATATGTTTGTAATTTTAATTCCACATTCCCATTTGCTCCAGTAACACTTTAGTCCTTTTATTCTCAAAAATCTACACTACTGCAGTCTTGTAAGACGCTGCTTCCACAGACTTTTTGATTAATCGCTGCCTCAGTCTTAACAATTGCAATCCCTTCATTCTGTATTCGTTCAGAAGAGAAAATTCTTGTCAAGAATCCTGAGAAGCTTGCAAGTTTCAATCAAGTCACTTCTCATTTTACCAAACAGCTGTGGAGTTACACTGTCCTACCACTCCTTTTGTCTCTAGCTCATTTCTGCTTTTAGTCCAGTAAACCACCTCTGAATTTCTCCCAGTGCACCATGCTCCTTCCTTAAAAAAATACTGATAAGGTACATCATTCCCCACCTTTTGAACTTACTGAAGTACACCTAAGACAACTGAAGCGTTAATTTCTTGCTTTCATATTCACTTCCCCAGCAATGAATGATAACATTTTGTTAGCATTCTAAATTCCTTGAGGTACTGCCAAAACAAATAATTTAACAGTTTCACAAATTTATGACTTCATTTGCGAGATCTTTGCTCATTCATGTATTTTTCTGTAGTTTACTTGTATCCTCATCAAAACTGGCTTTCTTACCTGTGAAGAAACTTAGTAACCATATCTATGTGCCATCACCCAAGTTATTGGCTTGTCAGCTATTAAAAGGACAATGAAGTGAAAATGCAATTTTGCTTGTGATTGACTAACAAGCAGTTGGAGTTGAAAAGGTAATTTAGCAAGTGGGAAAAGATTTACAAAGCAATAATTTTTGTTAAGCCGCTGCACTTCTAAGGAACAAAGTAGAAAATAGAATTATTTTAATTTATTGCCACGTGAGATACAGTGAAAAGCTTTTGTTGCGTGCTAACCAGTCAGCAGAAAGACTATACATGATTACAATCGAGCCATCCACAGTGTACAGATACATGATTAACGGAAAAAATGTTTAGTCTGATCAAAGATAGTCTGAGGGTCTGCAATGAGATAGATAGGGTCTCAGGAGTACTGTCCAGTTGTTGGTAGGAAGGTTCAGTTGCCTGATGGGAAGAAACTGTCCCTAAATCTGGAGGTGTGCGTTTTCACACTTTTGCCCGATGGGAGAGGGGATAAGTGGGAGTGGCCAGGGTGTGATTCGTCATTGATTATGCTGGTAGCCTTGCTGAGGCAGCGGGAGGATTTAGAGGTTTACTCTGTAATGGAAACGTGATTTTTAAGTTTGTGAAAGTGGAAAAACTGAAAAGATTTTCTACAGGTACATAATATTCAACTTAGTGGAAATAGATCTTTTTAGCTTGGAAAAATATTCATTAGCTACTCGATTACTACTTGTGATGTTGTTTGAGTTAAAGTTGGGTTAATTGGAACTGCTGGTGCAGGATTCCCAAAAAGCTAATTTGCAAGTAATTTATTTCTGTGGGGAGCATGTTTCCCCTCATGGGAGAGAGGTCATGGACTCAGAATTAACCAGACAGACCAGAGGTCACAGACTCAGAATTAAAGGAAGTTCCTTTAGGAAGGAGATGAGGAGGAATTTCTTTAGTCAGAGGGTGGAGAATCTGGAATTCTTTGGCACCGAAGTCTGTGGATATTTTTAAGGCAGAGATGGATAGATTCTTTGTTAGTACGGGTGTCGGGGGTTATGGGGAGAAGGCAGGAAAATGGGGTTAAGAGGGAAAGATACATCAGCCATGATTGAATGGTGGAGTAGACTTGATATCCTAGAATGGCTTAATTCTGCTCCTATCACCTTATGAACTTATGAAATCCTCGTTACATCTTGTGTCCTGCAAGGAACCAATCTTGGCCCTCTCTTTCTCATTTGTATGTTTCGCTTTTCATTGAAGTGGTTTGTCTCTCAATCACATGAAAATGCATTCTCCGTTGTCACACATATGCAGTGATATCCAATTCTGGATTTAGTGTTATGTAATGAACCGGATTTGATAAAGGAACTTGAGGTTAAGGAGCCGTTAGGGGGTAGTGACCATAATATGGTCAAGTTTAATCTACAATTGGAGAGGGAGAACGGTAAATTGGAGGTGTCGGTGTTACAGTTGAATAAAGGGGACTATGGAGCCATGAGAGAGGAGCTGGCCAAAGTTGACTGGAAAGATATCCTAGAAGGGATGACAGTGGAACAACAATGGCAGGTATTTCTGGGAATAATACAGAAGGTGCAGGATCAGTTCATTCCAAAGAGGAAGAAAGATTCCAAGGGGAGTAAGGGGTGACCGTGGCTGACAAGGGACGTCAGGAACATAAAAATAAAAGAGAACGAAGTACAACGTAGCAAAGATGAGCGGGAAGCAAGAAGTTTGGGTAATGTTTAAAGAGCAACAGAAGATAACTAAAAAGGCAATATGGGAGGAAAAGATGAGGTACGAAGGTAAACTAGCCAAGAATAAAAAGGTGGATAGTAAAAGCTTTTGGTATGTGAAGAGGAAAACATTAGTAAGACCAAAGTTGGACCCTTGAAGACTGAAAAAGGTGAATTTATTATGGAGAACAAGGAAATGGCAGATGAGCTGAACAGGTACTTTGGTTCCGTCTTCACTAAGGAGGACACAAACAATCTTCCTGATGTACTAGTAGCCAGAGGACCTGGGGTGACTGAGGAACTGAAGGAAATCCACATTAGGCATGGAATTATGCAAGGTAGACTGATGAGACTGAAGGCTGATAAATCCCCAGGGCCTGATGGTCTGCATCCCAGGGTACTTAAGGAAGTAGCTCTAGAAATCGTGGATGCACTGGTGATAATTTTCCAATGTTCTATAGATTCAGGATCAGCTCCGGTGGATTGGAGGGTAGCTAATGTTATCCCACTTTTTGGGAAAACGGGGAATTATAGACAGTTAGCCTGACATCGTTGATGGGGAGGATGCTGGAGTCAATTATAAAAGATGAAATAACGGCACATTTGGATAGCAGTAATAGGATCGATCCGAGTCAACATGGATGTATGAAGGGGAAATCAAGCTTGACTAATCTTCTGGAATTTGTTGAGGATGTAACTAGGAAAATGGACAAGGGAGAACCAGTGGATATAATGTACCTGGACTTTCAGAAAGGATTTGATAAGGTCCCACATAAGAGATTAGTGGGCAAAATTAGAGCACATGGTATTTGGGGTAGAGTACTGACATGGATAGAAAATTGGTTGGCCGACAGGAAACAAAGAGTAGGGATTAACGGGTCCCTTTCAGAATGGCAGGCAGTGACTAATGGGGTACCACAAGGCACGGTGCTGGGACCGCAGCTATTTACAATATACATCAATGATTTAGATGAAGGGATTCAAAGTAACATTAGCAAATTTGCAGATGACACAAAGCAGTGTGAACTGTGAGGAGGATGCTCTGAGAATGCAGGGTGACTTGGACAGGTTGGATGAGTGGGCAGATGCATGGCAGATGCAGTTTAATATGGATAAATGTAAGGTTATCCACTTTGGAAGCAAAAACAGGAAGGCAGAAAACTATCTAAATGGTGTCAAGTAGGGAAAAGGGGAAGTACAGCGGGATCTGGGGGTCCTTGTTCATCAGTCAATGAAAGTAGGCATGCAGGTACAGCAAGCAGTGAAGAAAGTGAATGGCATGTTGGCCTTTGTAACAAGAGGAGTTGCGTAAAGGAGCAAAGAGGTCCTTCTGCAGTTGTATAGGGCCCGAGTGAGACCACACCTGGAGTATTGTGTGCAGTTTTGGTCCCCTAATTTGAGGAAGGACATTCTTGCTATTGAGGGAGTGCAGCGTAGGTTTACAAAGTTAATTCCTGGGATGACAGGACTGTCATATGCTGAGAGAAAGGAGTGGCTGGGCTTGTATACCCTGGAGTTTAGAAGGATGAGCGGGGATCTTATTGAAACATATAAGATTATTAAGGGTTTGGACACGCTAGAGGCAGGAAACACATTCCCGATGTTGGGGGAGTCCAGAACCAGGGGCCACAGTTTAATAATAAACGGTTAGCCATTTAGAATGGAGACGAGGAAACACTTTTTCTCACAGAGAGTTGTGAGTCTGTGAAATTCTCTGCCTCAGAGGGCGGTGGAGGCCAGTTCTCTGGATACTTTCAAGAGAGAGCTAGATAGGACTCTTGATGATAGCGGAGTCGGGGGATATGGGGATAAGGCATGTACGGGGTACTGATTGGGGATGATCAGCCATGATCACATTGAATGGCGGTGCTGGTTCGAAGGGCTGAATGGCCTACTGCATCTATTGTCTATTGAAATATAAAACATGGTAATTAAAGCCACCAATTTACCATTTGTAAACATTAAAAATAACATCTTTCCTAAAAACCTGCATATAGAAAGAAAATGTGAAAAAAATGAAATAAAAGACGAGATAATGTGTTAGACACAATTGTGGTTAGGCGTCCATTTAGAAATTTAGTTGTCTGTTAAAAAGATTGTACCAATTCTATGCCATTCAAAATGATTTACTAGAATAGGCTCAGCTCGGCGAACCATCTGACTTGGAACCCCTACCTCAACCCTGTTATTAATATATTAACTGCATAGGTTCTGCTTCCTCTATTCGTATTGAACTAAAAAAATATTGTACATTTGGTGTCACTTTCCACCCTGTCCCCACAACCACTGTCCAACCACATTTAAGGTTGTGGTACTAAATTTCTAGAACTTCAGGGACCCCGTCTGCATCAGATTGAACTTGTCTGTTAGGTGTTATCCATCTGCACCCTGTTCTTAAATTCAGATGTTTCATTCCGACTTTTTCGTTTCTCGACGTCTCTGTCTCAATCACAAATCCACAGTCTCCCACAGCTACCTCAACTATACACATTCTGGCTTCTCTTGCACTTTAAACTTGCCTTTTTTCCAACCTAGTTTTTTACAATCAGTGCTTGCAATGTGGTTGCGAAGATGACATCAAGTTTGCCTGCGAGTTTAATTCTCCATCCTCTAATTTACATTCTCCATTCTACTCTCGCTCTGACTTTTTGGACTGTTATAAATCCCTGCATAAGTCGAGGAACAGCCACTGTCCAACCAGATTGAAGTCTTCTGGAAATCTACCACTTCAGGGACCCCGTCAGCATTCAATCTAACTTGTCTGTTAAAGGTCATCCACCTGCACAATTTACTTTCTCCACTTCCACAACCTAATATGCTGGGAATTTCACAGCTTTGCTGCATTTCACAACTTTTATATTCCTTTGGTCAAGTCTCATTAATTTATTAATCAGATGGCTCCATTGCAGTTGATCAGCTTGGCAAATTTGGCCTTTGACGGTCTGGAAACAATCATCAGGAGAACGTGCAGATAACAAATAACTTGGTTTGGGATTGAACCAGGTCTCACTTTTGCATTCTCATACAAGTTAAGTCTAGTTTACTGTCATGCATGAGTACCATGTGGTGCAGGCACAATTAAAATGTTTGCCTGCAGCAGCATCACGGGCTCAGAGACTGAGACAAGGATACAAAACCAAATTATATGTGAATTGTCATAAATTGCATTATATTTCTAAAAAGACTGCAAAAAAAAAAAAATTGTGCCAAAACTTAGTTGGGAATTAAAAGCAAGTCCACTGTAGTGCAAAAGGTGGACCAAAGTACTATGTTGAGGATGCAGGGTTAGGATTGTGTGCAGACAAGTTCAAGAACCTGACGGCTGTTGGAAAATAGCTGGGCTGATGGTGTGAGACTTTATGTTTCAGTGGTAGCAGTGAAAAGAGTACACGAGAATGGTGGGGATCCTTGATGGACACCATCTTCGTCAGCCAGCAACTCGTGTAGATGCTTTGGATGGTGGGATGGGTTGTGCCTGTGATTGATTGTAATGAGTCCATCACTCTGCTTTCTTTTGCATTGCTGTGCATTGTAATTGCCATAATGCAACCAGTTAGGATATACTCTGTGTAGGTTTGTTTGGGTATTCAGTTAAATGCCGAATCATTTAAAATTTCTGAGAAAGTAGGGACACTGGTGCACCCTCTTCGTGATTGTACTTGGGTCCTGGGACCAGGACAAGTCATCCAAGATGTTAATGCCCAGGAATTTGACGTATGCAAAATAACTCCCCTTCATCAAAGATTTACCTATGAAAATTGGCATGGGAGTCTCCTGACTTCCTTTTTTCTGAAGTCAGTGATTGGTCCTTTGGTCGTTCACATTGACCAAGAGGTTGTTGTTTTGGCACCACTCGACCAAGGGATCTTTCACTCTCCTGCATACTGACCTATAACCATCAGTGATCAACCCCACCACAGTGGGGTTGTCGGTAAATTATATGGTCAACATTGGAGTTTTGCTTCGTCATACGATTATAGAGTAAAGAGAGAAGTGCAGGGTGCTCTTGACGTGCACCTGTGTTGATGGTCGAGATGTTGTGACTGAACCTCACTAATTGCAAAATTGAATTCCAAAATTCTAATACGGAAGTCATGGTTCCTATTGCCAGTGAAGTACAGAGAACTAGATTATGGGCCTTGCATGCAACACTTGAATTAATTGCTCTTTCCTGGTGTGTTTGACCTGCAACAACGTGGATAACTAAACTACTTTCTGAAGGAATTCAGCAACTTAGTGGCTAATATGCTAAAACAGAAACAAAACACCAATTAAAAATGGATCATCATGTGTTGATTTGAGACACTGCAAACAATAACATCTGGTTGTTGGTCGTGCAGACTAGATCGATGAAGGGCCTGTACCTGTATCTCACAAATACTATAATGCCTAGTTAAGAGAGTTATCCTCAAAGGAAGGAACAGATTGATTTAGTCCCAATCACAGAATTGTACATTGTCAACAATGTGTTGGATTCCATGGTCACCTTCCCTGGGTTTGCTTTGAATGACCGGCTATACAAAGGTATTCAGGTGGAAGAGTAACTCTTACTACTGGCTTTGTGAAGCTTCATTGTATGAGGTCAAATGTGAATCATGACGTTTCTGCATGTTGAGTGACGCAGAATAGCAAGGATGCACAATGGTGATGGACTTTCGGTGTCCATCTTCGAGTAGCTTGGAAGCATCTCTGTCTAATCTGGCACATTGTCTCCCAACTTGCCTTTTCCTTGGTCTTGTTTACATTGAGCGAGTGTTTGTTGTTGGAGCACCATTCAACGGGTTTTTCTGTCACGAAAGGATGTTGTTTCTCAACAGGGTTTTCAGCATCTTGTTAGTAAATCAGCAGCACATGGAACTTGACATCACTGTCATTACCATAATCACTCTACCTGTACAGATGCATCCTCTTGAAAGCAGTTGTAGGTTTGATCACCACAAGCCCCATATTCCCGCTGAGGCCATACTCCATGTTATGTAGAACTATCATTGTGTTAAATGGGATTGAATCAGAACAGATTTGGCAGGTTAAAACAAGGTATTTATAGGGGGACAAGGAACAACAGCAGCAACAGAAATTTATGTTTGTTCATGCCCTGCCATTCACTCAGTGTACAATTATTATTATTAAGCCATGGGATCAATCTTGATTCAATGAAGATTGCAGAAGGAACAACACCAGGCATTCCCAAAGGTATCCTAGCAAAGTTGCAATATGTAGGCCAGATAAATGCGAACAATGTGCAAAAGATTGAGCTAAGTGATCCTCCAACCAATGGATCAAATTAGAATTCTGAGGTCTGCCAGGTGTGAACATGGTGGTGGACAGTTAAATCAGCTGCAATGTTGAAGAACAATAGGATCCCAATCTTTGGTCCAATGTACATATGCTCAAGACAGTGTTGAAGCATTTTCAACAATATTCCGCCAGATCTATTTAGAAGTAAATAGCAGGACAGACTAAGGAGACTCATTCGATGTTTACTTAGATTTTCATAAATCCTTTGATAATGTGCCACACGTGAGGCTGCTAAGGAAGATGTGAGCCCATGGTATCAAATGGCACATACACGAATAGCAGGTTGGCTGGATGGCAGAAGACAAAGAGTGGCAATAAACGGGGCCTTTTCTGGTTGGTTACCAGTGACAAGCGTAGTATGGCAGGGGTCGGCGCTCGGGCCGCTACTCTTTATGTTGTATATTAATGATTTGGACGAGGAGATTGCAGGCATTGTGGCCAAGATTGCTGATGATATGAAAATAGGTGGAGGGGCAGGTATTGTGGTGAAAGCAGGGACTCTGCAGAAGGACTTGGACAGGTTGGGAGAGTGGGCAAAGAAGTGGCAGATGGAATATAGTGTCGCAAAGTGTGGAGTCATGCATTTTGGTAGTAGGAATAAAGGCGTAGACAATTTTTTAAATGAGGCAAGAATCCAGAAATCAGAGGTGCAAAAGGACGGGAGTGCTGGTGCAGGATTCCCAAAATGTTAATCTGCAAGTCGAATCAGTAGTAAAGAAAGTAAACTCAATGCTAGCATTTATTTCGAGAGAGCTTGTATACGAAAACAGGGATGTAATGCTGAGGCACTGGTAAGGCTGCATTTGGAACATTGTGAGCAGTTTTGGGCACCATATCGGAGGATATGCTGGCTCTGGAAAGGGTCCAGTGGAGGTTTATAAGAATGATCCCAGGAATGATTAGGTTTACCTATGATGAGCGTTTGTCGGCACTGGGCCTGTACTCGCTGGAGTTTAGAAGAATGAGGGGGGACCTCATAGAAACATACAGAATAGTGAAAGGCTTGGATAGTGTGGATGTGGAGAGGATGTTTCCCCTTGTGGGAGAATCCAGGAGTGGAGGTCATAGCCTCAGAATTAAAGAACGTTCTTTAAAGAAGGAGATGAGGAGCAATTTATTTCGTCAGAGGGTGGTGAATGTGTGGCATTCTGAGCAAGTGTATGTAAGCAAATTTGTGGAATTCTGAGCAAACTGAGCAAGTGTATGTAGACGCCTATAAATTTGCCCCCAAATCTTGTGCCACATTGACTTGGAAATTGATTGCTCGTTCTTTATTGGTGGATTTAAATCCTGGAACACCCCAGCAAATGCCATGTGTACAAGTGCCATTCTTAAAATCTATGGCAGTTCAAAAAAAGTAGCGTATAGCTCACCACCAATTTCACAAGCAATAGGGATAGGCAGTAAAATCGTGCCTTGCCAGCAATTATTGAATTCCAAGAAAATTGGGTTTAAAATTGTCTTCAGTGAAGCCGGATGAGTCAGTTATTTGCTGCCATTTGAGAGATCACCTTGCCTCGTGTTCAATTATCTTGAGTTCCTCAGTGAGAATGCATTTTATAGAATGTTCTTCAAAAAGTAATTTCTATGTAGGCAAGTTCCTCTGTCTCAGTAATTGGATAAATTCTATTTTGGGGGTTCAATGTGTTTGTGATTGGCAGCTTAGCTTTTGAAAAATTAACCTTTTAGGCAGTGATTGATATTGCCTTTAGCAAAGTTTACTAAAGGAATCAAGGGATATGGGGAGAAAGCAGGAACGAGTTACTGATTTTAGATGATCAGCCATGATCATATTGAATGGCGGTGTTGGCTCGAAGGGCCAAATAGCCGACTCCTGCACCTATCTTTCTATGTTTCAAAAGTTCATTTATTTGCACAGTAATAGTATTGAATTAACATTTTTTTTTTCCCCTCTTACTAAACAGTTTTGAAATCATCAATTCTCACTTGGGTGAGTGGGGAAAATTTTGTATCTTGTTTTTTCTAAATTGCATTGCAGCAAAGAAAATACTTTAATTGGTTAAGAATTAAAATAACTGCAGTGCTGCCCTACGTATCTTATCTTCAGTTGATTTATTTTCCTGGGTGTTGGAAAAGCTGTTTGTTTCTTATCTCTAGTAATCTTCAGTGTATTCATTTGATCGTTGTTGGTGTGTATAACATTTGACTCCTTTCTGGGATTTAAGAATACTATTGCGTATTTTTAATTAATAGTTTTTATGTCACCGATTCTCCTGTGCTACATCAGTCAGTATTGCAGCTTCTGATGAACTGGTTTAGAATAATACTTTTGCAATTCAGATAGGATGGAATCAACAAAAAGAGAACCGTTCACCAGGTCTTGGGGAGAATCTTTCAGTCATCCTGCAGTTGTACTGGTTAATGGAAGTTTTATTTAAATCTTCTACAAAACTCCTTTGCATGTTACATATTTGCTGCCTTAACCTTGTTGTTTACCATCCTAATTTGTATATCTTCCCAACTTGTAGCCTCCATTAAAGTAATTTTCAGAGAATACTGTATGGGAGCATGTGAATTATTATTTTGTAAAATATTAAAAACACAATTCGAAATTGCATGCTTTCCCTCTCGTGTCTTTCTTTAATTTCTGTATAAGCTACAACACTGACTTTTTCCCCTTCCCCTTCTCCAGAAACAACTTCAGTTGACAAGCCAACATCTCATTCATGTGCAACTCCTTCATCGTCATCCTCTGGAATGACTCCAGCTTCTCAGACGCCATCGGCCACAACATCT
Organism: Okamejei kenojei; assembly: GCA_035221665.1. Classification (NCBI taxonomy): domain Eukaryota; kingdom Metazoa; phylum Chordata; class Chondrichthyes; order Rajiformes; family Rajidae; genus Okamejei; species Okamejei kenojei. Next base: position 127,520,376 of record CM069132.1, read on the forward strand.
ACTGTTCCTGTTTCGCCTGTTCCTCAGTCACCTATTCCTCCCCTGCTTCAGGATCCAAACCTTTTGCGACAACTACTTCCAGCTTTACAGGCCACTTTGCAACTTAACAATGCTAATGTGGATATGTCAAAAATAAATGAAGGTATGTGTCAGCTTTGAATAGGTTTTTAAAAAGCGTGGTATGGCAAACAACTTTACACTTGAAAGTTAGATGTGACAATTTATGCGACAGCCTTTTTAGTCATAAAATTTACTGGTAAACAAGGTGATTTCTGTTTTGATGGATTTCATCCCACCAAATCCCAATTCCGTAAGCAGATGTGCAAGCTTGTTTCCCTTACTTATCCATGTATAGCCTCGTCATTGTTTTCCAATTCCTCCACAGCCAAGCCTCGTAAATTTTCATGATATTTGCACTTTTTTTTCTAATTTTGACCATTTGAGTGATCCACAAATTTAATTGATCTATGTACCTTGTTTTTGGAATGATCTCACCAAACCTCTTCATCGCTTCACCTTCCTCCTGCGAGGTGTTTATTACAACTGGTCGTAATCAATTTTATTTGGTATCTGCCCTTGTATCTCTCTATGGCTGGGTATTAAATGTAATTTGAAATCGTTGTGATTGCAGAAGTGATCACCTTTCTCAATGAGTATTTCTCAAAGGTTTCAAAGGATGTTTATTGCCACGTGTACCAATTAAGGTACAGTGATATGCGAATTGCCATACAGCCATATGGGGGGAAAAAAGCACCAAGATGCACAACTACGTAAAGGTTAACAAACATCCAGCACAGCGGGTTCCCCTCATTCCTCACTGATGGAAGACACAAAAGTCCAATCTTCTTCCTCTTTATTCTCCCGTGGTTGGGACAGTTGAACCATCTGTTAGGGCGATCAAAGCTCGCGCAGGCGGCAGTCAAAGCCCCCGAGTCAGGGCGGTCGAAGCCCCCGTGTCGGGACGGTCGATGCCCCAGCGTTCGGGGCAGTCGTAACACCTACGGCTTGGAGTTCTCTGACCAGAGACGGTCTCTGACCAGAGATCGTGGACTCTGTGATGTTAAGTCCCCAAGCACCCACGGTTGGAGCTCCGAGGTCGACCCCTGGCAAAGGGGTCGCGAGCCGCGGTGGAGCTGTCAGAAGTCGGTCTCCAGCAAAGGCCGCCAACTCCTCGATGTTAGGCCGCAATGCGGATGGAGATATGATACGGAAAATAATCGCATCTCCGTCGAGGTAAGAGATAATAGACAATAGGTGCAGGAGTAGGCCATTCGGCCTTTCGAGCCAGCACCGTCATTCAATGTGATCATGGCTGATCATCCACAATCAGTACCCCCATTTCTGCCTTCTCCCCATATCCCCTGACTCTGCTGTCTTTAAGAGCCCTATCTAGCTCTCTCTTGAAAGTATCTAGATAACCGGCATCCACCACCCTCTCAGACAGAATTCCACAGACTCACAACTCTCTGTGTGAAAAAGTGGAAAAGTAAGTGTGCAGATGACTATCTGTTGGGCAAATAGGCTGAGGAATGTTTAGTGGAGGTTAATGCAGATGTGTACGAGGTGTTGCATTGTGGGATGTTAACCAGGCCTTGTTCTATGCCATATGACTTGCTACATACAGGATTGCAAGTGCATTGTTTCTTGAAGGTGGAGTCACAGGTAGATAGGGTGGTCAAAAAGGCTTTTGTCGCATTGGCCATCCAGAGTATTGAGTATAATGGTTGGGAAGTCATGTTGCAGTTGTATAAGACGTTGTTGAGGCCCCATTTGGGGTATTGTGTACGGTTCTGGGCACCATGTCTTAAGAAAAATGTTGTCAAGCTGGAGTGGGTACAGAGAAGATTTACGAAGATGGTGCCAGGACTAGTGGGTCTGAGCTACAGGGAGAGCTTGAGTAGGCTGAGAATCTCTTCCTTGGAGCGCAGGAGGATGAGGGGTGATCATATGGCGGTGTATAAAATAATGAGAGGAATAGATGGGATAGATGTACAGAATCTCTTGCCCAGAGTAGGTGAATCGAGGACCAGCAGACATGGGTCTAAGGTGAAGGGGAAATTATTTAATAGGAATCAGTGGAGTCACTTTTTCACACAAAGGATGGTGGGTGTATGGCCAGAAGAGGTAGTTGAGGCTGGGACTATCCCAGCATTTAAGAAACGGATATGGGCCAAATGCAAGCAGGTGGGACTAGTGAAGCCGGGATATGTTGGTCGGTGTGATCAAGGTGGGCCGATGGGCCTGTTTCCATGCTGTATTACACTATGACTCGATGGCATTCCTATGTCAGGAAATATAATTCAATTACATTGAATAGTCATGATAAGGTGTGAATATTGAATTCACCCTCGTTACTCGCTATTTTGAACTTTTCACACAAGGAACTGTTGGTTTATAAACAGAAGACAATTTTCCGTTTCAGGACAGTTTAGTTGAGAGATGCAGCGTGGAAACGGACACTTCGACCTGCTGAGTCCACACCAACCCTCAGTAACTCGTTCACTAGTTTAGTTTGCAGATACAGCACGGAAATAGGCTCTTTGGCCCACCGAGTCTGTGCTGACCAGTGATTTCCCCATGCACTAGTTCTATCCTACACACTAGGGACAATTTACCAACCTGCACGTCTTTGAAATGTGGGAGGACACTGGAGCACCCGGAGCAAGCCCACGTGCTCACAGGGAGAACGTACAAACTCTGTACAGACAGCGTCCATGGTCGGGATCGAACCCAGGTCTCTGGTGCTGTAACGCAACAACTCTACCATTGTGCCACCCTTGGGGATGGGTCGTCAATGCTGGCATGCCAGAGATGCCTACATCATCTATGCAATTAAATCAATTTTAACTAAAGTTTATGGCATAATCTGTTCTTCAGAGAGGGTAATCACAATTTTGCCAATCTCTCAGGGTAGGTGAAACTGGTATTTTGATAAATTTATATTGCAGACACTCCAAAGCTTGACATCTTCCATTAAAATCTGTTGACTAGAAATTGACATGATACTCCAGCTGAAGTAATCCATAATTTACAAAAATGTTAAGTATGTTCCTTTTTTTGTGCTCTTTCTTAGTTGGAAAAAGTACAGGATTCTGTACATTTTTAACGTTTCCTTATCTTATGTCACCTTCAAAGAAGTGATTTTTTCCCCCCTACGTCCACTTGCAGATATGATGTGGAATGTCAACCTATCCACATTATTTTTATCTCCCATCTTGCAATTTCACCAGTCTACCCAAAAACCTTGTCTGTACCTTGAAATTTACCATATTTGCATGTTCTATGTGAGTTGCAGTTTTTAAAATTGTGCTGTTTTAATCCAAATTCATATAATTAACATGAGAAATAGGAGGAGATTTGATGCCATACTTAGTTGATACATTATTTCCTGTACTTTGGGACAAGGTAGTCTGATTACAAAGTTCTCTCACTTCAGAATTTTATGATTTGTCTTGGAATTTTCAAAAGTTGATATACCATAATCTTTTTGTTATATTTCTTAAATCATCTAATGTTTGGACCGGTAAATATTTAACTTAAAATGGAATTGTGTGCATCACATCTGTTTGAACCAATTGAGGAAATTGAATGAATGAATGAATAAGTTTATTGGCCAAGTATGTACACATACAAGGAATTTGCCTTGATGCTCCGCTCGCAAGTAACACCACCGCATACAGTAAACAATTAAGAATAAAATATAAATTCAAATATTATAGTTTAATGATATAATTTAATACATGCTGAACTCATTAGCAAACAATAAAACTATAGTAATATAATTTCACCAGACTCTTATATCTTGCTGTACAATTATGAATGATTGTTTTGTGTATTCTTAAAGTATTTACTGTGATGTTGTTGGCTTGTTGCTGAAGTGGAAAGCACCATTGTTCACGTAGTCATCATCCATAGTGCTGTCGTAAGAGCTTCATGCATGTCTTGAATGCAAATTAATACATTGGTTGATCCCTTTGTATTGCAATGGAGTTGTCCATCAATGAGTTCTTCAGAAGCAAATCTGATTTTCCAAAGCTGTAAAATATTTTCATTGTCAGGTGTGTTTGGTTCTTCATTCATTTGTGAATTAATCTGCTGGTGGTAATCACCATCCCTGTAATACTTCCTTTCAAAAAATAACAATATAGTTTGAGTGTTGGTGTTTTAAAATTAGAGGTCTACAAAAATGTAATAACTGCTGCCAATCTTGTTATTTTTTTTAATCAAACCTAAGATTTGTTATTAACTGTTTCTTGTCGATGTCTTGGAAGAAGTTCATGGGTTAAAAATGGGTGAAATCTCTGTGTTTGGATGATGCTATGTTAGCTCTGAATAGGTTACAAGATAAATCAATTTCCTTTACTAACAATGGGCATTCAGGGATTCATCAGCAAAAGCTATATTTGGTGTCAGATTCTTGACCCCCTTATGAAGTTCACTTTGCATCTCCCCGAGAAAATTCTGCAGAAATACCTTTTTTGTCTAATGTTTCGAGCAATGTATGGTGAGACTGAGCTGCTTGTTTCTCAGTTTTCGGAAAGATCCTTTGGCATAATGTGAATTGCTCGTTACATGCGGCCAGATCTGTTTCTTTGTTCTAGTATACTGTGACACATCGTATGTGGATATTTGTTAAATAGGTGAATCTCAGCTGTTCTGTGATGCGAATTCTGGAAATTTGGATTCTATAGAAATCTTGGAGTAGGGTGTGTTTATCAAGGTCAGCTTATGTAGCTGTTTACGAAAAAAAAATTGTTTTCATATATGCTAATTTTAAAATATCGTAGTGAAGAACTGACGAGGCACTTGCATGCCAGATTTGTTTGATTAGTTGGCTTGGATTACAAGGCAGAATATGTTTTGGAGCTTTGAGTCAGCAAGCATCACATTAAACTAAAAGCCAAGGCAGCTTAAGTTAAGCAGACATGTATTACATGTAACAGTTACTGGTAAACTTGTAAATGGTGGATGAACAACTTTGGTGTATTTTTCAAACCCTCACTTGCAGCTTCAGCAATAAGTTAATCTCTACTCCAATTTTGGCGTCTTATTGCAAGTAATCTAATTTTGCTGAAAATGGCATTAACTTCCATTTACAAGATAACACATACCAAGGCACTTCAGTGGAGCAATTATGCAAGTAGGTCGAAAAGGCATCAAGACAAGGAATTGAAAACGTAATGAAAGATAGATTGGTGATGATGCAGAGGGCAGAATTGAGTGTTTGAATTTTTGTGTACTTTCTGCAGTTCCCCTTTCGTTGTCCTCTTTTTAATATAAAACAGATACCAACTCAAATCTGCATGCATAACCATTTTAAAAAATATGCTTGGTCTGAACAGTAAACAATACGATAATATGATACGATTGAAGGACAGACCAATACAAATTGCTTTTCAAACATGACAAAACATGGACATGAAGTAAAAGAATGTCATGCCAACTTCATATGATTGTAAATACTAAGTCAATTGACTAGTTATAAGATGTACTATCGCATGGCTTTTATGATTTTGAAGCTATCAAATCATTTCTCAGTCCCCTCAAGAGGATAAAGTCAGTTTCTACCCTCTCCATGGTGACAGTCCCTCATCCCTTGAACCATTCTTGTAAATCTCTGTATCCTTCTAAAGTAATTGATATGTTACAATATAGAATACTACAGTGCTGGAGCAGGCCCTTTGACCTGCAGCATCCATGCTGGACACGATGTCAAGTTAAACTAATCTCCCCAACCTACATATGATCCATTCCCTGCACATCCATATGCCTGTCCAAAAGCCTCTTAGATGCAACTGTTGTATGTGCCTGCACTAACACCTTTGGAAATGTGTTCCAGGCATCCACCACTGTTGTGTAAAAATAAAACTTGCCACATACATCTCCTTTGCCTCACCTTAAAATTATGTCTCCCAGTCTTTCACATTTCAACCTGGGAAAAAAGTTCTGACTGTTTATCCTATCTATTACTCTCATAATTTTATATACTTTTGTCAGGTCTGTCCCCGGCCTCTGACACTCCAGCGAAAACAATCTATATTTGTCCAACCTCTTCTAAAAGCTAATATCCTCTAATATAGGGAACATTCTGGTAAATTATTTCTGCACCGACCCAAAGCTTCTGTAATGGGGTGGCCCAGAACTGCATGTACAACTCCAAATGCAGCCTGATGTGACCAAGCGTAGACTCGGCAATCATGTCACCAAACACTTGTATGTTTTCTATGGCACACCTGTAGACATTGGGGAGTGTTATTGGGGACATGCCAAGCTTCCTAAGCCTTCTAAAGAAGTAAAATATGTGCTTTCTTGGCTATTGCTTCGATGTGCCTGGACGAGGACAAATTGCTGGTGATATTTATTCCTAAGAACTTGAAGCTTTCAACCGTCTTTATCAGGGTATGTGTGCCACTTCGCTTCCTGAAGTCGATCACAGTCTCCTTTATCTTGCTGACATTGAAGGAGAGGTGGTTAACTTGTTTGGAGATGAGTTTGGTTTTGGATGAGTTTGGATGAGTGGTGAATCTGTGGAATTCTCTGCCACAGAAGGTAGTTGAGGCCAGTTCATTGGCCATATTTAAGAGGGAGTTGGATGTGGCCCTTGTGGCTGAAGGGATCAGGGGGTATGGAGAGAAGGCAGGTACAGGATACTGAGTTGGATGATCAGCCATAATCATATTGAATGGCGGTGAAGGGTCGAATGGCCTGCTCCATGTTTCCATGTTCCTATGTTTTAATTATGGTTTGGAGTGAAGCTATAATTAATTAATAGGATTCTGACTACAGTGTCCTTGTTATCCAGATATTCCAGAGATGAATGTAGAGCCAGGGCAATTGCATGTGTTGTGGACCTGTTGTGGCCAATATATGACCATCCTCTCAACAATTCATGATACGAGAGCCACCAAGGCATGATACCTTGCTTCGACACTAGGCTGATAGTGGTCTTAAAGCAGGTTGAACTCCCAAGTTGGAGTTGGGGGAGATTAAAAATGTTTAGTTTATTATTGTCACATGTACTGAGGTAAAATGAAAAGCTTTTTGTTTGCATGCTATCCAGTTAAAGAAAAGCCTATACATGAATACAATCGGGCGGTTAACAGTGCACAGATAAAGGTACAACATTTAGTGCAAGATAACATTGAGCACAACATTTGTGCAAGATATAACATTACAAATGATTGTCATCCCCCCAAAATGACCATAAATACTCCAGTCCTCTGGTCTGTACGGGTTCTGAGAACATGGCCAGTGGCTCCATCTAAACTAGTCGCTTGTTGCTGGCTCTGGCCAATTTGATGCCTGTGACAGTGACTGTGGGTAAAGGTCCCCATGTCAGGTGACGTTATTTACACTGGCATGTTTGGTGTGATCATTGAGCCTGTTGGGGAGAGATGTGTTGTTGCCAGTAATTCTGCCTGACTTCGCTCTGTAACCCATTGTAGCATGCAAGTATTGCCCCAATTGAAAGGTGTCTGGTAGTCTAGACTACATGCTTGATTGTCAGATTTTCTCCTGGCTTTCTTGTTGCTTTTAGAAGGTCATAAATAATTTGTTGTACGTCAGAATCACTTTTTATTTATCACTGTTTGGAAATAGAGGTTTCTTTCCCCAAATCCAAGTCTTCATTAATGTTATAGTCATTGTTGCTTACACTTCTGTAAGCTCATTTTTGATTTCCAATTTACCTGGTCCAAATCCCTCATCAAACAGGTCATTTACAAAAAAAAAAGATATTGTTGAAAAGTATTATTTGTGGCAAAATATTTACCTTAAGCAGTATTTGCGTAGCATGGTCTCAAACTGTTGCTCTTTTTGTAATGTAGATACTGTTTTAAGTGATATTCAATTTGATTTGTATTAGATGCTTGTGGTAAATAGATCCACTGTGAAATTGGGAACAAAAAAAAGTTAATCATGAACTTGAACGGGTGATGGATCTGTAGACAACTTAAATTTTGTGTTTTCTTGTATAGTATCAAAGATGACTGTGGTTGTGGTGGTGAGGTGTATTCCTAAACAGTAATTAATGCAAGAAGTTGTAAAGTGTCAGACTATCCATGGAAAAGTGCTGTGAAGTATTTCATTTCCATGGAAAAATTGCCATTTCTGTTTGTATGCATGGCCTGGATCAAAGAAATAAATATCATCCATAGTTACACTGGTATCTTGATGAGCTTGCAGTATGTGATCCTAGGAATGAGAGTACCAATGGAATAAGCAGTAAAAGGGATTATTATTGTAGTCTTTATGAAAAGATGTGTTACTGAGAGCACCATGCTGAGAATCTTAAGCTTGGGACTTGTCAAACCTCCCCACTCCTGTGTGATGTGGTACCTTCATTTTTGTGTAAATCCAGCGATGAGTTGCCCAAGGTTTGGAGGGATGAGGCTGCCTGTAAGGGCTGCGTAACTGATGCTGTTGTTTAATACTGTAACATTTCTACAGGGCCTTCATACTGACCTTGTCCCAACTACACTCACCCATTTGCCTGCAAGCTTCAATGCCTTGAATATTTAAGAGACTAAATATTTCTTAAACATAGTTATCGTATCAGTCTCTATCAGATTTCCAGGCAGGAGTTCCAGAGATCAATCAGATAAAAACAAAGCTTTCTCCATATATTTTGTTTAATACTCCTCCTCCTCCTCACCTACAAACCCAATCTTTCTTCTTGATACCCCATACCATGGGAAAGTTATTCTTTCCATTTACCACTCATGCCATTTATTGTCAAATGCACAAATATGGTGATGTACAGTAAGAATCTTGCTTGCAACAGATAGTACACAAGAACATAAATCTTCCAAGGCAGCAAAAAAAGAACTGTAAAAATACATTAGTCCATAATTTTCATGTCAATGGTAGTGCAAGAGGTGTTCCGTTGTTGGGGTAGGATTAGGATTTTGCGAGTCCGTTCGAAAACTGAATAATTGTAGGAAAGTAGCTCTTCCTGAACCTGGTAGCACGGGAGTTCAGGCTTCCATACCCTCCTACCTGACAGAAGCAGCGTATCGTAAGAGCACCATAGCCGGATGGTGGGTATCCTTGATAGTAGATGCTGCCGTCTTGAGGCAGCTTCTCATGTAGATGGGATGGAGTGAGCTGTGCCTGTGATGGCCTGTGATGGACTCTCTGCAGTCGCTTGGAGTTCCTGAATGTTAGAATTGTTATACCAGGGTATGATGCAACCAACCAGACCTTTACAGTGCCTCTGTAGAAGTTTGTTAGAATATTTGGTGACATGCTGAATCTCTTTAAACTTCTAAAAAGTTGAGGTATTTGTAAGCCTTCTTCATGATTACATCTGCGTGGTGGGTTCAGGGCAGGATATCTGAGATATTATCCGACCCAGAAATATTATAAACCTCTATAAAAGCACCCCTGAGCTGCTACTGCGATGGGGAAATCAAACCCAGTCTGTCCAATTTCTCCCCATAATAAAGTCTGGAGGACTTGTCAACCTGTGTCGGAAGGAAGTGCAGATGCTGGTTTATACCGAAGATAGACACAAAATGCTAGAGAAACTCAGCAGGTCAGGCAGCATCTCTGAAGAAGGGATCTGGTACATCTGCCAGATTATGAATGAGACCATAGATATGGATGGCTTGTCAATGCATGTCCCCACCCGTGGCCCATGCTTGCCATGCCAGCCAGGGTGCAGCTCAGACCCCAACATCTCTTGTAACCAACTACATTGATGATCCCTTATCTGGCAAATAACTTCTGAGTAATTCAATGTTGAGGGTGTACTAATGAAGAGCAGCCATTTGCACCGAGTTCCTGGCATAGTAACAAGGAGTACAGGGATTTGTGCAACTTTCCTTGCATTGTAGCACAGAGCACTACAGATGTATTTTTTAAACAACAGTAAAACTTCAATGATCTTGCATACTTAATTAAGACTGGTGGTACCAGATAGACAGCTCTGCTGGATTATAGGATATTACTCCAATTATTAATACAATAAATTTTCAATTCATTTATTTTTATGTTACATGGTACTCTAATGTTTCCAGTGAACCCACTTTCATTAAAGTAGCACATGATATAAGGTTTAATGGGAGGATGGGTAGTTAATACAGTTTTAAGGGAGGGGGCTGGGATTTCATGAGCTTCAAGGGAACGCTGAGATTTGCGCCGGTGAACTTCTCATAACTTTCTCAATCAAATAGAACATAAATACTTCAAACAACCTCATGTAGAGCAAGAAGGGTCTCGACCCGAAACGTCGCCTATCTCCTTCGCTCCTTAGATTCTGCTGCACCCGCTGAGTTTCTCCAGCATTTTGTGTAACCCTCATGTAGAGCAATATGTTCACAAACTGTCTTGAAACCTGCTCACCTTGGATTTTAGCAGTTAGTATGACAGTTGCACAGCATTTAACTGGTTCAATTCAGAAATGATTACTTTTACTGAGATTTTTCTTAACTGTTACATAGAAACATAGAAAATAGGTGCAGGAGGAGACCATTCGGCCCTCCGAGCCAGCACCGCCATTCATTGTGATCATGTCTGATCGTTCCCAATCAATCACCCGTGCCTGCCTGCTCCCCATATACCTTGATTCGACTAGCCCCTAGAGCTCTATCTAACTCTCTCTTAAATCCATCCAGTGATTTGGCCTCCACTGCCCTCTGTGGCAGGGAATTCCACAAATTCACGACTCTATGGGTGAATACTTTTTTTCTCACCTCAGTCTTAAATGGCCTCCCCTTTATTCTAGGACTGTGGCCCCTGGTTCTGGACTCGCCCAACATTGGGGACATTTTTTCCTGCATCTGGCTTGTCCAGTACTTTTATAATTTAAATGTTTCAATAAGATCCACCCTCATCCTTCTAAACTCCAGTGAATACAAGCCTAGTCTTTTCAATCTTTCCTCATATGATAGTCCCACCATCCCAGGGATCAATCTCGTGAACCTGCGCTGCACTGCCTCAATCTCAAGGATGTCCTTCCTCAGATTAGGAGACCAAAGCTGTACACAATACTCCAGATGTGGTCTTACCAGAGCCCTATACAACTGCAGAAGAATCTCTTTACTGCTATACTGAAATGATATTGTTATGAAGGCCAACATTCCATTAGCTTTCTTCACTGCTGTACCTGCACGCCAACTTTCAGTGACTGGTGTACAAGGACACCCAGGTGTCGCTGTACCTCCCCCTTACCTAACTTAACCCCCCCATTGAGATAATAATCTGCCCCCTTGTTTTTGCCGCCAAAGTGGATAACCTCACATTTATCTATTATACTGCATCTGCCATGCATCTGCCCACTCACTCAACCTGTCCAGGTCACCCTGCAACCTCCTAACATCCTCTTCACAGATCACATTGCCACCCAGCTTTGTGTCATCCGCAAATTTGCTAGTGTTGCTCCTAATTCCCTCTTCCAAATCATTAATATATATGTTAAACACTTGCGGCACTCCACTTGCCACTGCCTGCCATTCTGAAAAGGACCCATTCACTCCTACTCTTTGCTTCCTGTCTACCAACCAATTTTCTATCCATTTCAACACCCTACCCCCAATACCATGTGCTTTAATTTTAGTCACCAGTCTCCTGTGCGGCATCTTATCAAAGGTTTACTGAAAGTCTAGATACACTACATCCACTGGCTCCCTTCATCCATTTTACTTGTCACATCCTCACAACATTCCAGAACATTAATCAAACATGATTTCCCGTTCATAAATCCATGCGGACTTGCATTAACCCTTTTACTGCTATCCAATTGCCCCATTATTATCTCTTTAATAATTGACTCCATCATCTTTCCCACCACCGAAATGGCGAACTGGTCTGTAATTCCCCGTTTTCTCTCTCGCTCCTTTCTTGAAAAGTGGGATAACATTAGCTATCCTTCAAGACTCAGGAACTGATCCCGAGTCTATTGAAGATTGGAAAATGATCACCAATGTGTCCACTATTTCTAGAGCCACCTCCCTGAGGATCCTGGGATGCAGACCATCAGGCCCAGGGGATTTATCATCCTTCAGTCCCATTAGCCTACCCAATACTATTTCTCACCTAATGAAGATTTATTTCAGTTCCTCTACGCCCTTAGATCCTCTGTCCTCCAGTACATCTGGGAGGTTGTTTGTGTCTTCCTTAGTGAAGACAGATCTGAAGTACCTGTTCAACTCTTCTGCCATTTCCCTGTTACCTATAATAATTTCTCCCGTGTCTGCCTTCAAGGGACCCACATTTGCTATTCTTTTTCCCTTAACATAAGCTTTTACTGTCCTTTATATTCCTGGCCAGCTTCCCCTCGTACTTCATCTTTTCAGCCCGTATTGCCCGTTTTGTTTCCTTCTGTTGTCCGATGAAAGTTTCCCAATCCTCTGGCTTCCGGCTACTCTTTGCTGTGTTATAAATCTTTTCTTTTAGTTTTATTCTATCCCTAACTTGTCTTGTCAGCCACGGTTGCCTCCTACTCCCCTTAGAATCTTTCTTCCTTTTTGGAATGAAATGATCCTGCGTCTTCTGGAATATGCCCAGAAATTCTTGCCATTGCTGTTCCACCGTCATTCCTGCTAGGATCCCTTTCCAGTCTACCTTGACCAGCTCCTCTCTCATGCCTTCGTAGTCCCCTTTGTTCAACTGCACCACTGACACTTCCGATTTAACCTTCTCCTTCTCAAATTGCAGATTAAAACAAATTAAATTATGATCATTGCCTCATATGCCGTATCAAATCTGGTTCATTGGATAACACTAAATCCAGAATTGTTTTATCTCTGGTTGGCTCCATTACAAACTGTTGTTGTGTTTGATCTATTAAACTGGCTTTGCAAGCTCCAAATAATGCACCAGCCATTGTCATGCTGCATTGAGTTAGTTGTGTTTGTAACTTTATAGCAGGTCGGAACACACGACTCAGTTTACTTGCAGTACTTAAGAGTTTTAAGATGCTAAGAACGTACAGTTTTCAGTGTAGAACCGTACAGCAGGGTTCCTGGAAATAAAAAAAAATGTGCACATGTTCAGATGTGGTATGAATTTGTTATTAAGTTTCAGAAAAGTGCACGCAGCCTTTATATTTTAAGAGGAGAAACAAGCAAAGAATTCTTGACAGCTATCTTTCTTAATGAATCTTGATTGTCAGACAATATCTTATCTACTTGATGTTTTTTTTCAAAGTTCCAGATGGTTTTGTTGATTGTCTCTATTATTATGAAGCTGTGACTTGACAGGGAAGTAACACCATGTATTTTTTTTCTGTGGCCTTCAACTGGACCCGTTAACCCATTTCTACGACCAGAAACGCTCAAAGTTTCCTTCCACAAAAGCTGCTCGATCTGCTGAGTTTCTTTAGTATATTTTCTCAACTCCAACATCTGCAGACATTGTGTCTTGAGTTTTTATATTATTTCTCTGTCTGCCTTTTCACTTTGTTAGTTGATTGCTTTTCTTTGGGAAGGTGGAGTTGTATTTTGAATTACTTCTGTGCCTCAAGCAATAATCATAATGTGGTTTAAACTGGATTTTTGTATTGGGATGGGATTGATCGTTTGCTGAAGTTATTGGGTTGAAGCCCAAGAAATCATAATATGGTTGAAGAAATTTAATTTTACTTAACCTACCATACTTATTTCAAATATTGCAAAGCAGAATTTTAAGAAAGCACTTTTTAATTTTGTCTTCCAGTCCTTACAGCTGCTGTCACTCAAGCTTCCTTGCAATCGATGCTTCATAAGCTCCTCACAACTGGACCATCAGCTTTAAGCATTACAACTCTCCTTTCCCAAGCTGCACAGTTGTCTTCTCAAGGTAAGATTCAAAAAAGGGCTGTTGTCATTATTTAGTAGTTAAGAATGCATTGCCAAGCTGACTCTGCCACTGCACACTGCCAAGATGGAATGAAAATATTTTGAATCCATCACTTATGTTGTTTTGTATTGGTTATTTTGGAAACTCTGATTTTTGCATTTTGCAAAATGATTTCCTAATTTCAAAAATGGTCCTTTTCCTACATGTATCAGTAATTTGACCATTTCACATCAGCTATACAATAACTAAATGAATCTCCGGGTTCTGCATTTAACTTTTGCTTTCCTCGTCAAGTATGAGGCTGAACTGTTTTACCATAATCTGTTGAGACATCAAAACCTGAGATCTTTATTATCTTCCTTTGAACAAATTCGTACATGTTGGCGTATTTTCTTTGCAGATATTTCTATAGACGGTCATTCCCTATCCCTACCTAAAAGGTGACCAGAATGTAAAGTAGAAGAAAAATAGAGCCACCAAATGTGTAACAAGTCACATCTACCTAATACCACGAAAAAGTTTGCATGCTATCCAGTCAAACCTTACTATCCATGAGTACACTACAACAAGTAGTGTAAAGAGAAAAATATTGCACAATAGAGTGGTAAGGCCTTAAAGAAATACAACCAGAAAAAATGTTCAAGGCCCACCATGAGGGAGGTTGAAAGATGAAGACTGCACCTCGGCATAATCAGAAGACACCCCAGAAAAGACCATTAATTCTCTATCTCTGGCAGCTCGTCCCTTATACCCACCCCAAGTGAGTGAAAAAGTTGCTCTTCATGTTCGTGTTATGTCTTGCCCTTCTCACCTTAATCATGTGACCTCTCGTTTTTGAGATTCCCTACCCTGGGTAAAAGACCTGTGCATTTACCCTATCTATATCCCTCATCATTTACTACGCTTCTCAACCTCCTGCACTCCAAGGAATAGTCCTAGCCTGCCCAATCTTCTGCACTCTACATACTGTCCAACCTTTTCCTATAGCAGAGCCCCTCAATCCTGGCAACATCCCTTTAAATCTGGGCTCTTTCCAACGTAACAGCATCCTTCCAATGGCAGGTAAACATAACTGAAAACGTTACTCTTAATATACTACGTGCACAACCGTAATATAATGTCCCAACCACTATACTCTAAACCTCATTGATGAAGGCCAAGGTACCAAAATCCTTCTTGATCACCTTATCTATCTGACGTCACCTTCATGGAACTTTGCATCTGTACTTCCAGATCGCGTTTAGTTTAGAGATCTAGTACGGAAACAGGCCCTTCGGCCCACCGGGTCCGTGCCGAACAGCGATCCCAGCACTATCCTGCACCCACTAGGGACAATTTTTTTTTTTTTACATTTACCAAGCCAATTAACATACAAACCTGCATGTCTTTGGACTGTGGGAGGAAATCGAAGATCTCAGAGAAAACCCATGCAGGTCATGGGGAGAAGGTACAAACTCCGTTTGTATGCTCTGCTCTAAACACCCATCAGGGCGTCAGCTGTGAAGGTCCTGTCCTGGTTTGACTTCCCAAAAGACAACATATTCACGTTGTATATTAATAATTTGGACGAGGGGATTGAAGACTTTGTGGCAAAGTTTGCGGATGAAACAAACATAGGTGGGGGGGGGGGGGGGGGGCAGGTATTGTAGAGAAAGCAGGGACTCTGCAGAAGGATTTGGACAGGCTGGGAGAGTGGGCAGAGAAGTGGCAGGTGGAATATAGTGTAGCATAGAAACATAGAAATTAGGTGCAGGAGTAGGCCATTCGGCCCTTCGAGCCTGCACCGCCATTCAATATGATCATGGCTGATCATCCAACTCAGTATCCTGTACCTGCCTTCTCTCCATACCCCCTGATCCCTTCAGCCACAAGGGCTACATCCAACTCCCTCTTAAATATGGCCAACAAACTGGCCTCAACTACCTTCTGTGGCAGAGAATTCCACAGATTCACCACTCTCTGTGTGAAAAACGATTTTCTCATCTCGGTCCTAAAAGACTTCCCCCTTATCCTTAAACTGTGACCCCTTGTCCTGGACTTCCCCAACATCTGGAACAATCTTCCTGCATCTAGCCTGTCCAACCCCTTAGGAATTTTGTGAGTCTCTATGAGATCACCCCTCAATCTTCTAAATTCCAGCGAGTACAAGGCAAGTCTATCCAGTCTTTCTTCATATGGAAGTCGTGCCATCCCAGGAATCAGTCTGGTGAACCTTCTCCGTACTCCCTCTATGGCAAGAATGTCTTTCCTCAGATTAGGAGACCAAAACTGTACGCAATACTCCAGGTGTGGCCTCACCAAGACCCTGGTGTGTAGTGTGTAAAGTGTGTAGGCATGCATTTTGGTAGTCGGAATAAAAGCATAGACTATTTTCTAAATGGAGAGAATCTAGAAATTGGAGGTGCAAATGGATTTAGGAGTGCTGGTGCCAAATTCCAAAAAGGTCAATATGAAAGTGAATCAGTGGTAAAGAAAGCAAACTCAATGCAAGCATTTATTTCAAGAGGGCTTGTATACAAAAACAGGGATGTAATGTTGAGGCTCTAAGGTGCTGGTAAGGCCGCCATATCTGCACTGACCATGCTGGTAATTTGATCAAATCCTCTCTGCCTGTCCTTCCTATCCCTGAGCAACGTCATCAGCTCCTCTGGCATCCATGTTTTTGGCTGCGTTGATCTTGCCAAACCATCACACTTTTTGTTAACAGGTTGGGGCTGTGATGAGCTCGATATGATCTCATATAAATTCAACAGTCCTCAATCTTTGTCCTACTCCAGACAATATCTGTGGAGGGAACAGATAGGTGACGTTTCGGGTCGGGACTCTTGTTCAGATGAATTGGTCTGATGAAGTATCCCGACCCGAAATGTTGCCTATCCATTCCCTCCACAGACGCTGCCTGAATGCTGTTAGTCAAGTATTTTGTGTCCTACACAAGATTACAGCTTCTGCAGTTCCTTGCATCTCCTCCATCACTTGACCCTTTTCATCGTTTGAATTACACATTATATATATTAGAATAGGTTCATACGAATTCATAAGACAAACTGCAGTTCTGACGTCTGTGATGTACAGTATGACTACAGGAAAAAACGTCAAAGTAAATGGGCATTTTGGAAACAAATAGTTGGCTTGTTTGAAGGTTAATGGTCCATGGCATGCTGAGCAATTATTAATTTATATTTGCATCATAAACTGATATTACATGTATTTTCTAAAATATTACATGAAAGAATTGAAAGACAGATGAAGCATGGAAACGTGCTATTTGGCCCACCAAGTGAATGCTGCCCATCAATCACCCTTTTTTATCTGTTATCCCTCTTAAACTTAGGGATTAATTATTATAAATCATGTTAAAATAATTGCTAAAATGTTCAGCCTTTTGTTCTTGTGGTTCTATTCCTGTAACAATGAGAACAGACAAGTCATTTGCTCTCAAGCTGCACTCGGCAGAAACCAGAGTCCATTCAAACTTTCCCTTCTACATTTGTTCTCTCCTTTCAGTGGGAAAAAATGTATCATTCCTAGTGGAAAAAAAACAGGTTGAATTATTCCAAAGAAAAGAAATTGCTATGAAATTTGTTTTCCTTGTTTTTCTTTAATTTCCTTTTTATTGGAAATTACATGTTATTATGAATTCTGAGATATCATGCCATTGAATCTCAAACTACTATCCTTCAGTATAAGCACTTTAAAAACACTTTGAATTTATTGTGTCTATGCATCTTCCATGTAAGCACTTTCTGATAAACTAAATAGACAGCCATTCCAAATTACACTGATTACTTTAAAAGTAATCACTTTAAGTGAGCAAGGTAACGCTGACAGGTACCATTACCAATTTCATGTATTGCAGTTGAATATATTGAGATTTTTATTTTTAAGTTTTTTTGAAGATTCTTGAAGATAAGGATTCATTTTTCTGCTGAGGGAACTACTCTCACAGAAACTTTGTAGTTTGAACAGCTTTGATTAAGTGTCTTGCAAAAGAGTTAATATCCTATTATTTCTTTAATAGAACCTTTGGATAAAAAATAAATTTAAGCAGATAAATTATTTTACATTGATTTTTTTTCTAAATGCAGCCCCTCAGTCTAATCAGTCTCCAATGTCATTGGCATCAGATGCATCATCCCCAAGGTCGTATGTGTCCCCTCGGATTAGTACACCGCAGACTAACCCAGTTCCTCTTAAACCGCTGATGAATACGCCTCCAGTAACGTCTCAGCCAAAGGTATGTTATGGCAGTTTTTGTCTGATTTTAATTGCTGAATATTTGGCTTTCTTTTAATTGTAGTTTTATAATATGTTGCTGAAGTCAATTATAAGTTGTTGTGTTTTCTTAGCCCTGTCAACTTTTAAATTGTAAGTAACTTTATTGCCAAGTATTCACATACAAGGAATTTGCCTTGGTGCACCGCCCACAAGTAACAACATGACGTACAGTGACAGTTACGAATGACTCAAACACTAAACATAAATAATAATAATAAGTAGTTAACTTGAATTGCAAATCGAGGAGTGGGAAGTTGAGGGAGGAAATAATAGGGATGGCAGAGATATTTGCCAGAGGTGAGTTACCAGAAAACTGGAGGGTGACTTTAGGAAATTCAAGGACTGATAAGGGATAGTCATCATGACTTTGTCCATGGGAAATCACGTGCCTCAAATTTCATTGAGCCTTTTCAAGTGATGATGAAGAGTTGAAGAGATGACTGAGGATTGAGTGCAGGGTGATAGATATCTATATGGATTTTAGAAGGGCCCTTAAGTTCCAACATGATAGTCTGCTTGTAATGGAGAGACTGACTTTTTTTCCCTGTAGCATAGAAGGGTGAACTCAGATATGTATATAATTATGAGAGGCACAGATAAGGTGGAATGTTATAGTCTCTTTCCTAGAATAGAGGAGTCTAAAACTTGAAGGGATAAATTTAAGGTGGGGGAAGATTTTAAAAATGAGATGAAGAGTAACTTTACCAAACAGGTGGTGATGGATATATGGACCGAGCAAGGTAGCTCCTAAGCTCTGGTGGCTGGTACAATTACATTTGAGCAGGTTTGTGGGCAGAACGTTTTCAAGGGATGTAACAGGCAGATGGAACTAGCTCAGATAAACATCTTGGTTGGCATGGATGAGTTGGACTAAACAGCCTGTTTCCACAACTCTGACTAAGGATAATTTCATTAAAGTTGAAAGGGTTAAGAATTTATTTTGAATTTGTTCTGTGTTCCTGGTGATTGTTTATGAAACATGCATTCAATCTCACAATTTATAAAATGTATTATTGGAAAAGTTATTACTGTTGCAAAAGAACATCTGGGCTATTTTATGATAGATAAAATTGACTGTATTTTGCCATTCGTGTGAAAATTAGGCTGTTTAACAAAATATAAAATTCCAGTACCAGTTTTTTTTTTAAATTCAACCTTTGTGCGTTAATATTATTATCAGAGATTGATGTTGGAGAAACTGCGATGGGGCATCTAGTTGGACTAATCTCTTTCAGAAATCTGCTCTGACAGTCAAGCGCTTCTTGCCTGGTACGGGATGCAGTTTTTTTTAGGACATTCTTCCATATCTTAGGCAACATCAATCAATCAACCTTTATTGTCATCTTGCAAAGCAACGGTTGTACAGTGCAAAAAGAGATTATTTCCCAGGAAATAACAGAGCATCGCACATAAAGCTTAAACATTTCAAACATAAATAAAAACAATAAAAAATAATCCAGTCCCTGATAAAAACAATACAAATAATTAAAAGTGCAGGTAAAAAAACCCAGCAACATTAAAATACAAGTAAAAACAGTTATAAATTGTCCAGGGCAGCTGATTTAAGTGGCCAGTGCCAGAGTTTGTTCTTAAATTGTCAGTGCAAAAAAGCAGCAGAATCAGGTGGAGTGACTGTTTAGCAGCCCCACAGCCTGTGGAAGGAAGCTGTTTAGCATTCTGGTTGTCCGGGCTTTGATGCTACGGTATCTCTTGCCTGATGGCAGGAGATCCAGATGTGTGTGGAGGGGGTGCAGTCTGTCCTTTGCAATGCTCAGTGCTTTTTTAAGGCATCGTCTCTGGAACAGTTCTTGTACCGTGGGTAGGGAGACGCCAATGATCCTCTCTGTTCCCCTCACTACCCTCTGCAGAGCCTTTCTGTCTGAGCAGTTGCAGTTAGAGTACCACTTGTTAATGCAGTACGTGAGTACAGACTCCACCGTGCCCCTGTAAAATGTCCTGAGGATGTTGGTGGGGAGTGAGGCCTGTTTGAGTTTCCTCAGGTAGTGCAGTTGCTGATGGGCCCGTTTGACAATCCCAGTGTTGCTCCTGGACCAGGTGAGACTGTCTGTGATCTGCACTCCGAGGAACTTTATGTTCTCCACTCTCTCCACCGTGGTGCCACTGATGTTGACGGGTGTGTGTTTGGGCTGCGACCGCCTGAAGTCGACAATCATCTCCTTGGTTTTGTCGACGTTTAATTCTAAGTTGTTGTTGCCGCACCAGTCCACTAGTTGTTTCATTTCCTCCCTGTACATTATTTCATCCTCTCGACTGATGAGTCCCACCGCTGTGGTGTCATCTGTGAATTTAATAATCCTGTTGTCCCTGAATCTGGCAGCACAGTCATGTGTGAGCAGTGTGAACAGCAGCGGGCTGAGCACACAACCTTGAGGAGAGCCGGTGCTCAGCGTGATCAAGCCTGAGGTGTTCTTGCCAACACGGACTGACTGCGGTCTCTGTGTCAGAAAGTCCAGGATCCAGTGACACAGGGTGGTGTTGAGGCCCAGCAGGGTTAATTTCTCCACAAGTCTCTGTGGGATGATGGTATTAAAAGCTGAGCTGAAGTCAATGTACAGGATTCTGGCGTAGGTGTTTTTGTTTTCCAGATGAGTGAGTACTGTGTGCAGTGTAGTAGAGATGGCATCTTCTGTAGAATGGTTGGGGCGATAGGCCAACTGGAGGGGGTGTAACGATTAGGGGAGGCTGGCAGTAATGTGAGGTTTAACCAGGCGTTCAAAGCACTTCATTACTATGGGGGTCAGGGTGACGGGGCGGTAATCATTTAGGCAGGCCACAACTGATTTCTTTGCTATTGGAATTATTGTGGAAGTTTTGAGGCATGTGGGGACAAATGGTTGACGAAGGGAGATGTTGAAGATGTCTGTTAGCACATCTGCTAACTCATCAGCACATTCCTTGAGCGCACGTCCTTGGATGTTGTCGGGTCCGACTGCTTTCCACGGGTTGACCTTGGACAGGGTCCTCCGCGTGTCCATTGAGTCTATGATCAGGATGGTCAGATGGTGAGCAAGTCTGTTAATTGTAGTTTTGCCCTATAAATGTAGCACAGGTGACTCCCACGTTACAGCAGTTTAATTAATGGACATTTACCCCAACATAATTTACAATCATGCCTTAAAAAAAATGAAATATACAATTTGTGTTTTAAATACATCAACACCAAATTCTTTAATATGAATTGCTATAGCCTAACTGAATCAATACATTTAGGTAACATTGCAACTTTTACCTAGTTCTTAACATTTCACAGGATGGATCCTTGTGGCATTGCAAATGGTAGGTTAGAAGATGTAACTGAACTCATTGGCGTCATATTTTGTGCTCTGCACGCTTTTTCGTTTATTTTAATTTTGGCATCTTCATCTTCTGCTATTTTTATTATTAGAGACCAATGAGTGAAAGTTGTGTTCATTTTTCCTTTTATGCCATTTCACTTTGCTATTTTGCATTTTGAATTGCTTTATCACTTCTCCTTAAAGCACCTTTTCAAACACTTCCTTGTGTTTCCATCACTCAATAATTAGTCCTCCACTTAATTCAGTCATTTTATTCAATATTATTTTCCCCTTTTAAGATATGGTCAATGGATGTTAAGCCCGAAGGGCTGGAATTCCCAATTTAAAACTTCTTTCTTTATCGCAGATTTAAAAAGTAGAATCTTTGTCATAAATATGTCATCAGAGATGTATTTTTTTTCACGCCCTCAGCAATGATTATTAAATGGTGGCCTTTTTTTCATTGATGGAATGGCAATTGGACAATGCATGCAATTTGACTATTGCAATTTTTATTTATTTGTTTTATTCTGCCTATTTCTCTTTTGTCTCAGTACTTAATATGCATTTTGGAGGATAATGTATCCTCCAAAATAACACATATCCAAATTAAAATAATTAAAGAAAATGCTCAAAATACAATTGAAGAGAGGTACTGGGGGAAAAAAATGTAGGGATTATTGAAAACCCATGCCCAGATAACTGAATTGCATTGGTTACCTCTGGGAACATTTGGTATCAACAAATCAGTGCCTCTGAGTTTGTGGACACCAGGAAGAGAACGTGTCAAATTGTTTCTTCTTATCAGGCAGTTCTTGGGATCCAGGATAACTCGCTACCACAACAAAACATAAAATGCAGGAGGAACTTAGCCAGTCAGGGAACATCTGTGGAGGGAATAAACCAACAATGTTTTGGGTTGGTACCCTTCTTTAGACTCTGAAGAAGTTTTGGTGGATGGGTAGTTTGTGAATTGATGTCATCCTTCTGACATTTTTGTGATATTTTCAAGTTTTCTTGTGCATTCAAGCATGTTTAGAGATACAGCGAGGAAGCAGGCATTTGGCCCACCGAGTCCGCGCTGACCAACAATCCCCGCACACTAATGCTATCCTACACACACTAGGGAAATTTACAATTTGACCAAACCAATTAACCTATAAACCTGTACATCTTTGAAGTGTGGGAGGAAACCTGAGCACCCAGAGAAAAGCCACTCAAGTCACAGGTATAACATACAAATTCCACACAATCACCTGTGGTTAGCATCGACCCCAGATCTCTGGCACTGTATGGCACCAACTCTACAGCTGTGCCACTTTGTGTCAAGTACTGTTAACACTGAGTCATAGAACTTCATAATAAGTACATTAATAAGAATACATACAACAAAGACCATAACAACCGGTACTGCAGGCTCAAAGTCATTGCTCAAAACTGAAAGTATGGTTGTTCACATTCCACAGGATGGCATGGTGGAAACCCAATGTGGATTAGGGTTCGGGTCCCTAATGGCAGGAATTTCTGGGCATAATCCGGAAGAAGCAGGATCATTTCATTCCAAAAAGGAAGAAAGATTCTAAGGGGAGTAGGAGGCAACCGTGGCTGACAAGAGAAGTTAGGGACGGAATAAAACTAAAAGAAAAGATGTATAACACAGCAAAGAGTAGCCAGAAGCCAGAGGGTTGAGATAAGCTTCATAAGACAACAGAAGGAAACAAAACGGGCAATACGGGCTGAAAAGATGAAGTACGAGAGGAGGCTGGCCAAGAATATAAAGAAGAACAGTAAAAGCTTTTTAGATATTTTAAGGGGAAAAAGAGTAGCAAAGCCAAATGTGGGTCCCTTGAAGGCAGACATGGGTGAAGTTATGTAGTGAAATTATTATGGGTAAGAAGGAAATGGCAGAAGAGTTAAATGGCAGAAGAGTTGAACAGGTACTTCGGATCTGTCTTCACTAAGGAAGACGCAAACAATCTCCCAGATGTACTGGAGGACAGAGGATATAAGGGAGTAGAGGAACTGAAAGACATTTTCATTAGGCGAGAAATAGTATTGGGTAGGCTAATAGGACTGAAGGATGATAAATCCCCTGGGCCTGATGGTCTGCATCCCAGGGTCCTCAGGGAGGTGGCTCTAGAAATTGTGGACCGATTGGTGATCATTTTCCAATGTTCAATAGATTCAGGATCAGGTCTGTGGATTGGAGGATAGCTAATGTTATCCCACTTTTCAAGAAAGGAGCAAGAGAGAAAACATGGAATTACAGACCAGTTAGCCTGACTTTGGTGATGGGAAAGATGCTGGAGTCAATTATTAAAGAGGTAATAATGGGCATTTGGATAGCAGTAAAAGGTTTAGTCCAAGTCAACATGGATTTATGAAAGGGAAATCATGCTTGACTAATCTGGAATTTTTTGTGGATGTGACAAGTAAAATGGATGAAAGGGAGCCAGCGGATGTAGTGTATTTAGACTTTCAGAAAGCCTTTGATAAGGTCCCGCGCGGAAGACTGGTGACTAAAATTAGAGCTTATGGTATTGGCGGTAGGGTGTGGATAGAAAATTGGTTGGCAGACCTGAAGCAAAGAGTAGGAGTGAACGGGTCCTTTTCAGAATGGCAGGCAGTGGTGAGTGGAGTGCCGCAAGGCTCGGTGTTGGGGCCGCAACTGTTTACCATATATATTAATGATTTGGAAGAGGGAATTGGGAGCTATACTAGTAAGTTTGCTGATGACACAAAGCTGGGTGGCAGTGTGAACCGTGATGAGGATGTTAGGAGGTTGCAGGGTGACCTGGACAGATTGAGTGAGTGGGCAGATGCATGGCAGATGCAGTATAATATAGATAAATGTGAGGTTATCCACTTTGGCGGCAAAAACAAGGGGCAGATTATTATGTCAATGGGGTTAGGTTAGGTAAGGGGGAGGTGCAGCGAGACCTGGGTGTCCTTGTACACCAGTCACTGAAAGTTTGCGTACAGGTACAGCAGGCAGTGGCCTTCATAACAAGAAGATTTCAGTATAGGAGTAAAGAGGTTCTTCTGCAGTTGGATAAGGCTCTGGTAAGACCACATCTGGAGTATTGTGTACAATTTTGGTCTCCTAATTTGAGGAAGGACATCCTTGTGATTGAGACAGTGCAGCGCAGGTTCACGAGATTGATCCCTGGGATGGTGGGGCTGTCATATGAGGAAAGATTGAAAAGACTAGGCTTGTATTCACTGGAGTTTAGAAGGATGAGGGGAGATCTTATAGAAACATATAAAATTATAAAAGGACTGGACAAGCTAGATGCAGGAAAAATGTTCCCAATGTTGGGCGAGTCCAGAACCAGAGGCCACAGTCTTGGAATAAAGGAGAGGCCATTTAGGACTGAGGTGATAAAAAACTTGTTCACCCTGAGAGTTGTGAATTTGTGGAATTCCCTGCCACAGGGCAGTGGAGGCCAAATCACTGGATGGATTTAAGAGAGAGTTAGATAGAGGTCTAGGGGCTAGTGGAATCAAGGGATATAGGAGAAGGCAGGCACGAGTTATTGATTGGGGACGATCAGCCATGTTCACAATGAATGGCGGTGCTGGCCCGAAGGGCCGAATGGCCTCCTCCTGCACCTATTTCCTATGTTTCTATGTCCTAAATAGCAAAGCCAGACATGGATCAAATCAGCAATAGTGATTGATCTACACTTCACTGTTTTCAATACCATCTCAAATGTTTATTTGATACTGAGAGGGTCATGAACCAGAAACTCCGAAAGGTCAGTGGGGATGTCTCTTTTTCTCAAGAAAACTTTGAGCACATCTTTGAATCTTTATCACAATCCTTTTGGAAATCTCATCCTGTATCAGCTCAGAAGTGTCAGTTATGCAAACAACTTTCCCAATTGGTGTATTTGACTAGTCTAAGTAGAACTTGTGGGCGGGTGCTATATACCTGCACAGGAAGGTAGACGCTTCCGTCCACAGGAGTTTCGGGCAGATTGGGCTCGTCAGCCTGGGAAGGCAGTCCATCTAGGAGAGGGAAAACTTTGATTTAAAACCTCCACTGCCTTGTGGCCATATCCAGTCATGGAAAAGGTTCCCGGAGTAAACCTCAAGAAAATCTGGAGTCGGAGCTCCTAAGGCAGTTCGTTGTTGTCTACAACCTCGCTCTGGCAGTTGCTGCGATGGCGCAGGTGCCAAACTGTAACGGCCCTGCTGTTCCTTTGGATCGATCAGCGACATAGAGAGAGCGGACGTGCTGCATGGGCAACAGCCTGTCCTCCATATGACATCGACCAGGATGCATCACCCATGGTCAATCATAACCGAGGGGGGGCGACTACTAAGTAGAACATAAACACTGGAGGTATTGGTCTGTGAGTTTTACTTTTCAGTGGATTTGGTGAGCTTTTTTGCAGGAGGATTGTATCCATAACACCTTCCATAAAATGGTTATGCATTTTTTTATCTATTCATTCATGCGCCAGGTTCTGCCAATCCTTTGCACTGTTGATATCTGTAAAGAGCATTGCAATCATTTGAGGGTATATTAAATTATTTTGTGTTATATTTATACCAAGGTGAAAGTTTGTGTTTTCCTTTGTTCAGTCCAGTGCTTCAGTTGTGAAACAAGGACCAGCACAACAGCAAGTATCTCAGCAAACTCCAACTTCTGACAAACATGGGCATGAGCCTGATTCCCCTCGTAATGTTCAACGGTCAAGGTAAGGATATCTGATCTGGATGGCTGAGGGTTACATTTATTCCGACTTGGATGTTTACTTAAGTTTTTGCTACATGTGCAGGAGCTGAGTAAATATCATATTTTTCACCCTTCTGTACAACAAGGTTAAAACAGTTGTAATGGGTGACTTCAACCTACATATTGATTGGGTGAATCAAATGGGCAGTGGTGCTGAGGAAGAGGATTTCTTGGAATGTATGCGGGATAGTTTTCTAAACCAACAGTCGAGGAACCAACGAGAGAGCAGGCTATTCTAGACTGGGTATTGAGTAATGAGGAAGGTTGAGGATGGCAGTCTTGTTGTGCGGGGCCACTTGGACAAGAGTGACCATAATATGGTTGAGTTCTTCATTAGGATGGAGAGTGACATAATTAAGTCAGAAGCAAGGGTTCTGAACTTCAACAAAGGTAACTTTGAAGGTATGAGAAGTGAATTGGCCAAGAAAGACTGGCAAGTGATTCTTAAAGGGTTGACAGTGGATGTGCAATGGAAGGTATTTAAAGACTGCATGGGTGAACTACAACAATTGTTCATCCCAGTTTGGCAAAAGAATAAATCGGGGCAGGTAGTGCATCCATGGATAACAAGGGAAATCAGGGATAGTATAAAAATAAAAGATGAAGCATATAAATTAGCCAGAAAAAGCTTCCTACCAGAGGACTGGGAGAAATTCAGAGTTCAGCAGAGGAGGAGAAAGGGCTTAATTAGGAAAGGGAAAATAGATTATGAATGAAAACTGGCAGGGAACATAAACTGACTGCAAAAGTTTTTATAGATATATGAAGAGAAAGAGATTAGTTAAAACAAATGAATGTCCCTTGCAGTCAGAAACAGGTGAATTGATCATGGGGAACAAGGACATGGCAGACCAATTGAATAATTACTTTGGTTCTGTCTTCAATAAGGAAGACATAAATAATCTGCCGGTAATAGCAGGGGACTGGGGGTCAAATAAGGTGGAGAAACTGAGTGAAATCCAGGTTAGCCGGGAAGTGGTGTTGGGTAAATTGAATGGATTAAAGGCCGATAAATCCCCAGGGCCAGATAGTCTGCATCCCAAAGTACTCAAGGAAGTAGCCACAGAAATAGTGGATGCATTAGTGATAATTTTTCAAAACTCCTTAGATTCTGGAGTAGTTCCTGAGGATTGGAGGGTAGCTAATGTAACCCCACTTTTTAAAAAAGGAGGGAGAGAGAAAACGGGGAATTGCAGACCAGTTAGTCTAACATCGGTAGTGGGGAAACTGCTAGAGTCAGTTATTAAAGGTGGGATAGCAGTACATTTGGAAAGTGGTGAAATCATTAGACAAAGTCAGCATGGATTTACGAAAGGTAAATCATGTATGATGAATCTTATAGAATTTTTCGAGGATGTAACTAGTAGAGTGGATAAGGGAGAACCTGTGGATGTGTTATATCTAGACTTTCAGAAGGCCTTCGACAAGGTCCCACATAAGAGATTAGTATACAAACTTAAAACACAAGGTATTGGGGGGTTCAGTATTGATGTGGATAGAGAACTGGCTGGCAGACAGGAAGCAAAGGGTAGGAGTAAACGGGTCCTTTTCAAAATGGCAGGCAGTGACGAGTGGGGTACTGCAAGGCTCAGTGCTGGGACCCCAGCTATTTACAATATATATTAATGATTTGGGCGAGGGAATTGAATGCAACATTTCCAAGTTTGCAGATGACACTAAGCTGGGGGGGTAGTGTTAAGTGTGAGGAGGATGCTAGGAGGCTGCAAGATGACTTGGATAGGCTGGGTGAGTGGGCAAATGCATGGCAGATGCAGTATAATGTGGATAAATGTGAGATTATCCACTTTGGTGGCAAAAACAGGTGGGTAGAATATTATCTGAATGGTGGCAAATTAGGAAAAGGGGAGATGCAACGAGACCTGGTTGTCATGGTACACCAATCATTGAAAGTAGGCATGCAGGTGCAGCAGGCAGTGAAGAAAGCAAATGGTATGTTAGCATTCATAGCAAAAGGATTTGCGTATAGGAGCAGGGAGATTCTACTGCAGTTGTACAGGGTTTTGGTGAGACCACATTTGGAGCATTGCGTACAGTTTTGGTCTCCAAATCCGAGAAAAGACATTCTACCCACCACAGAGAAGGTTCACCAGACTGATTCCTGGGATGTCAGGACTTTCATATGAGGAAAGACTGGATAGACTTGGCTTGTACTCACTAGAATTTAGAAGACTGAGGGGGGATCTTATAGAAACTTACAAAATTCTTAAGGGGTTGGATAGGCTAGATGCAGGAAGATTGTTCCCGATGTTGGGGAGGTCCAGAACAAGGGGTCACAGTCTAAGGATAAGGGGGAATTCCTTTGGGACCGAGATGAGGAAAACATTTTTCACACAGAGAGTGGTGAGAGAATTATCTGCCACAGAAGGTAGTTGAGGCCAGTTGATTGGCTATATTTAAGAGGGAGTTAGATGTGGCCCTTGTGGCTAAAGGGATCAGTGGGTATGGAGAGAAGGCAGGTACAGGATATTGAGTTGGATGATCAGCCATGACCATATTGAATGGCGGTGCAGGCTCAAAGGGCTGAATGGCCTACTCCTGCAGAGATGCCAAGTGTCCCGGATTCGCCGTATTTTATCCCGGCGAAATAATCTTTTTACGGTGTTCCGGCAGCCAAACATGCTGTTACGGAACACCGCCGCGCCGGTGTTCCTCCCGTGGTGAACGCCGGCGCCATGTGTCCCCGGTTTGCCGGCCCGCGCGATCAGCGGCACTTTGCCGGGCCCTAGTGTCCGCGCCTGCGCAGTTGGGGAGGGTTGCCGGGCCCCAGTGTCCGCGCCTGCGCAGTTGGGGAGGGTTGCCGGGCCCCAGTGGCCGCGCGTGCGCAGTGGGGGAGGGTTGCCGGGCCTGGCGCCATTTCGAGCCACGCCACGCCCGGCCCAGAGCCCGGGCGGCGCCGGCCCGCGCGATCAGCGGCACTTTCTTGCCGCCAGCCGGCCGCTCGCGGCAGCCCCATCACCGGGCCTCCCCCCCACCCCCACCCAGTGCGCATGCGCAGACCCGCCGGCAACCTTGCCAAGTGCGCATGTGCCGCACCCGGCAGCCCGCTGATCTGCACCAGTGCGCAGGCGCAGACCCGCCGGCAACAACCCCAAGTGAGTACGGAGAGAAATGCATTTAACCCCATTTGTTACGGACAAATGGGTTGAATGTTACTGTGAACTAAATTTAGGGTTGGCATCTCTGCTCCTGTACCTATTTTCTATGTTTTTATGTACATATCTGCATGCTTTCGGTAAATACATCTGATCCTGTATACCCGGGAGTAGGGTTAACAATAGAATGCTCAAAATGGATTCCATTTTCACTCTTGGGAAGGATTTACTTGGTGTTGAATATTTTTGCAGTATTCCTTTCATCTTTGCTCCATCAAAAATAAGACTATAGATATTCACAATAGAATCGTTGATAATTACAGTACAGTTGGAGATCATTTGGTCTACCCTGCCCACTCTTTGCAAAAGATGTTCAATTATTCCCTTTCTTTCTTAGTAGCATCACTATGTCATTGATCTTTTATTTTGCGTGCTTGTATAACTCTTTTGCATCGTATCTGCCTTGAATCTGCATCATCTTATTCTTGGCACATATCAGTGAAAGCATTGTATCTGTAATTCTACCCATTAAAACCCTTTAATGATTTTTAAAGTTCATCATTTTAAACACACCTATTTGATCTTCTTTGTCTTTCGAGAACAATCCTACCTTTTGTTTGTGCAAACTGGTCCCACATCTCCAGTGCTGTAAATTATTTCTATATTCATTGCCAAGACATTCTTAAAATATTAAGTAAATTGACCACAATATTCCAGATGGAATCTCTAAACTGAGGAATCAGTGTCCTTTTTCTTCTCACTTTTAAAGATTTATGTGCACAAGTTCCCAAATCCATCTGCATATGCCATCCTTAATATTTTCTCTTTATTTATAGTTTCTCTTTGTTCTTCCAAAATTTGTAATTTTGTGATCAATTTCATCTGTCCATTTCACATTTGTTTCTGACATCCATAAAATCATCTTTGTTTACAATATTTTAGTTGTGTGGCATCTTCAAATTATGTTCTAAATTCTCAAATTCTTTTCCTTAGTTTGTTTTAAAGAGCACAGGCACTCAAATTTAGCTGGAGCAAAGTGGGGAAAGAATTCACTCTACGCTTCCATTCGATCTGACTGGTCATACCGAGGAAGGGTGCTAACCTGAAATGTCACCCTTCCATCTTCTCCAGAGATGCTGCCTGACCTGCTGAGATACTTCAGCCCTTTGTGCTTTTTTTAAGTCACACCAGACTGCATTAGAAAATAAGGGTAAAATAATTGATAATATCTGGAATAAAGGCAAAAATCACCCTGCTATTCACCTGACCACTGTTGTACTCATCATTAACTTGCTAGCCAATGCTTGGTTTGTCTGTTGGCATGATTAACTGCTCTGGGAAACAAGACACACATGCGACTTGGAAGAATCAAGTCACCGGAGTTGTAGATGACAATAAGGACCAATCATTGAAATTATTCAACAATAAGAACACACAAGGAACTTGAAGCAAGAGAGCGTTAATTCATCCTTCAAACCTTTCCTGCTTTTCAGTATTATCATGGCTGATCTGCACGAGGTCTTCACAGTCAATGTGTGGAGAATTACGGAGATCCACCATTGTTTGCTTAACGAAAGCCCTGTAGCACTCAGTTTTTTAAAAGACTAGTCCCTTGTAATTATATCCCCTCATGCAAGATTTTCCCAAGAGTGTAAATACCTCAGCAGTTACCCTGTCATGTCCCCTTGGGATATTGTATGTTACAATAAGATCACCTCTTATTCCTCTATATTCAATGGAAATGGATACAACTTCTTTAGTTGCTGCTTTAGCACAGAAGGAAATCGCAGCCCAAACTCTTGCGATCCCACTATTTTATAATTCTGCAGTCTGAAGTAAAGATACTTGTATCTACTTGAGCGCCAACAGCTTCAATTTCTTGGGCATTTTTGTCTTTGAAGATCGTAAAGAAAGCTCATCAATGACTCTGCTTCACAATCAAAGAGATCTATAATAGGCACTGCTGCAAAAGGCAGCCAATATCATCAAAAATTCTGGTCACACCAACATTTTGTTACTAACATAAGGAAAGTCGTATTGGAGCCTGAAAGCCGTGGCCACCAATTCAAGCACAGTTTCTTCCCAGCACCCATCAGGCTCTTGAACAACACTAATCCTACCGCGGCAACTATGATCTTTTATGGATTGTATCTTTGGTTGCACTGCAGGCTTTAGTTTTGCACTATTATGCTTATTAAGTATTACAATTAGTATTCTATGCTTGCACGTTATTCCATTCCATTAGTCTGTTAAGTTGCAGCAAGTAAGAATTTCATTGTTCTGTTGTTGGTAGATATAACAATTAAATCCTCTCCTCTTGTTAACTGGAGTGGCAGGAAGGAACCATTGGTTGAGTGAAAAAAGGACATATTGTCAACATAGAAATTAGGTGCAGGAGTAGGCCATTCAGCCCTTCGAGCCTGCACCGCCATTCAATATGATCATGGCTGATCATCCAACTCAGTATCCCGTACCTGCCTTCTCTCCATACCCTCTGATCCCCTTAGCCACAAGGGCCACATCCAACTCACTCTTAAATATAGCCAATGAACTGGCCTCAACTACCTCTGTGGCAGAGAGTTCCAGAGACTCACCACTCTCTGTGTGAAGAAAGTCTTTCTCATCTAGGTCTTAAAGGATTCCCCCTTATCCTTAAGCTGTGACCCTTGTCCTGGACTTCCCCAACATCGGGAACAATCTTCCTGCATCTAGCCTGCTTAAGAATTTTGTAAGTTTCTATAAGATCCCCTCTTAATCTCCTAAATTCCAGAGTATAAAGAGTCTATCCAGTCTTTCTTCATAAGACAGTCCTGACATCCCAGGAATCAGTCTGGTGAACCTTCTCTGCACTCCCTCTATGGCAATAATGTCCTTCCTCAGAACACAAAAGCTAAAAATGCTTTAAAAACTTACCTATTCTCTGGAAGTGTTATTGTTTAGAAGGTGCTTTTGAAAGAACGGGTGCAATGGAGACATTGTGTATTAAGCAAAGAATCTCCCTGTGCCAAGTACAGAGATGCCAAGTGTCCCGGATTCGCCGTATTTTGTCCCGGCGAAATAATTTTTTTACGGTGTTCCGGCAGCCAAACATGCTGTTACGGAACACCGCCGCGCCGGTGTTCCTCCCGTGAGAACGCCGGCGCCATGTGTCCCCGGTTTGCCAATCAGCGGCATTTTGCCGGGCCCTAGTGACCGCGCGTGCGCAGTGGGGGAAGTGAAGTGGGGGACCTGCGCAGTGGGGGAGGGTTTTGCGCAGTGGGGGAGGGTTGCCGGGCCTGGCACGATTTGCACTTTCTTGCCGCCAGCCGGCCGCTCGCGGCAGCCCCATCACCGGGCCTCCCACCCAGTGCGCAGGCGCAGACCCGCCGGCAACCATGCCAAGTGCGCATGTGCCGCACCCGCCCGCCGGCAGCCCGCTGATCCGCACCAGTGCGCAGGCGCATAGCCGCCGGCAACAACCCCAGGTGAGTGTTACGGAGAGAAATGCATTTAACCCCATTTGTTACGGACAAATGGGTTAAATGTTACTGTGAACTAAATTTAGGGTTGGCATCTCTGCAAGTAACATGTGACAATAAAGTATTCCTATTCCTATGGAGATTATGATACGGGAGTAAATCCATACAAAAAGTGAGTGAGAGGAATTAGTCAGATTAGCTGTGGGATTCAATGCATTTATGATGGATATTAGCTGCAATTGTGCACCCAGAAATAGAGAGACTGAAGAAGAAAAGAGAAAGTTTATGACAAAGCATGTGAAAGATAGCACAAAGATTGGCAGCAAAGTTGCTGAAAATGTTCAATTTGGGGCAGGAGCAGGAAATTGCACAGCTACCATCCATGATGTACCTGAAGGGAATGTGAAAAGAGAAAGCTTTCTGTTTAATTAATTTGTGTCCTTGATCGGTGTCTTGGGCATTTGAAAGATCCCAGTGTTATCAAACATAATATGATACACAAAATGAGAAACAAACCCTGGGCATGTCAGACACATCAAAATATTAAAGATCAAATCAGTGCTTTTGTTATACAGCCGAATATTCTCTTACGGTCTTTGAAATGTGTGAATTTTGTATGATGCTAATAGTTCAGATATTCTGTTTATTCCTTGCAGAGAATAATGTGGGTTTGTCCCTGATTTATTGAACTGTTTGTCTGGCAGTCATTGCCCAAATACCACAGATTCTCCCTCTAAATATTGAGAAAGTAGAGGCAATTGCCCTTGGTTTAAGTGGTGAACCATTCCCCTGCCATTACCCATACTTTCTGCAGGCACATGAGAATTAGCTCTCTGTGCTGGCTGACCTTCACCCTCCATTACCTGCCTGAGTATCACACGCTGCCTTGGGTGGCAAATAAAACTTAAATCAATAGTTGAAAATCACCCTCTTCATTACAGGTCAAGTAGTCTGCTCCTGGGCTGAGCTACCATCCAGTGACACCAAGTCAAATTGACCTAGATAAGGTATGAGCCAGGCTGGCAATTGTTGCAGCAAAATATACACCCGATCTAATCTGATCGGTAATGACACATCTCGGTTGAGTTGCCAGACTCCAAACAAAACGGTAAAGAAGGGGAAAGAATTGATGCCGGGAACAAAAGGAAAGGTCAATGATCGAATGGCAGACATGATTGATTTAAGCTGAAAAGCAAAAAAAAATCCACTTGCTGAAATCAAAATATAAAGATGAAAAATATTAGAAATAGACCAAGCAAAATCTGAAGAGAGGAAAAAAACAGATATTTCAGATGAAGGATATCCTTCATCAGAATTGGTATGTTTTGATGCAAACTGAACTGTTGAAACCAATTGATTGATGAGGTCTGTAAAAATAAGTACTGTGCAAAGGGTTACCCAACCGTTGTTTGGTTTCTTCTTGAATAGTCTTCAGGATAACTAACATCTCATGAATATGTATCAATTTACGTAACAGCTGTTCAGTAGGAAAAAGATCCAATGATATAAACACCTACATTGTTTTGCAATCAACTGCATTGCATGAAGAAGTGTAATAGCAGAAATACAACAATAGGTTTTTGCTTTTCAAAGTTTCTCACTCAGTGATGTGATAATGACCAAGTCATCTCTGCTGGTTGATTGAAGACTAAATATTGAACAGAACAAAGTGATACTTTATCTTGTCCTTTGAAAAAGTATCGTGGAACCCACAGCTTTGTGCTTCAGCAAGCTACAGATGATTTTCAACTACCTTTAAGTAATTTGCAACTTTTGCTTAAGGAATTTTTACTCTTTCTTCAGTTCAGTTGCAAGTGAGCATCCTTTACTCAAAATGGAACTGTTTTCTTATTTTAAGGATTTCTGCTGCATTTGGAAGTTAAAATTGGTGTGAAATTTACTTATATTTTTGCAGCAACCAGAGAAGCCCATCACCAAGTTCAAATCACATCCCAAGCAGCAGTGCAACTTCAGTACCATCAACAACAACTGCACGTTCTTCGTGTTCATTGACGCCGACGCTAGTTGCACATTTCAGTGAAAATCTTATTAAACATGTTCAGGGTTGGCCTGCTGATCATGCGGAAAAGCAAGTAAGTGAATATCAGATTTTGTTTTGAAATTATCAAAATAAATGTTGGGAATTTAAGAAAGCTGACATTAGGAATTTTGGATTATGTTTGGTTTGATCTTGCTGTGAATTCTGTTGTGAATTTTTCCCGACTAAAATTCCATACAGTTAAAATATTTTTACACTCCATTAACAGCACAAATCAATAGACCAGTCAAATACATTCAATAAACTGTGTTTCGCTTTACCGACAATCTGAACTGGCAGGTATATTCTCATCCCAGACTGATGCGATTTTCTTTTCTGACATGGGATTTGGTTCACTGGCATACAGAAAGTTTGCAATCGGATACAAAATGTAAAATGCTACTTCGTCTGTTTTGGAGCAGGTGGCAATATCTTTCAGCAAACAATTTCCAACAGCTCTATAACTCAGATAAGTTCAATTGACACTGGTCAGGAAAGACTTGAAGTACAACTTATGTATTGCAGTTGCTGTACTATCATTAAAACACAACTTTACTGCCCTCTACACTTGAGGATTGAAAATGCACAATTTTTAAAAGAGAATATTTAAGTAAATCATATTTTCTAACCAATGAAGTTAAATAATGTGGGGCATGGTAGATGGACTTTCAGAATACAGTTGGTTCCACGTGGTAGGCTTGTCTAAAAGGTTAGTGCTGAAATGATCTGACTCACACATAGTGATTAGAATCCATTGTCTTTTATTTGCAACTCTGCGTAGAAACACTAGGTGCTTTTGTCTCCATGCATTCAGCTAGTCTAACTGGAGAGAGAGAGAGAACTCACTATCAAGCATGTGGACAGATCAGCAGTATGAGTGACATAAGGAATGTGTAACATGCTAAAGAATTAAATGTAAATGTAAAACTACCGATTATACAGAGCACAGATAGTATGTGTCAATAAACTGGAGGAAGTTCAATCATAGCCCGGGTACTTTACGGTGAGTTTACAAACACGATCTGCACGCTTACGGTACAGTCGTGCATCTCCTCCCGTCACTGGGGACACGATCGGTGGTGAAGTAGGTGTTGGAGATTGAAACGGCATTCCCGGTGATGAAACAGGAGACTTTGGCACAGGTGGAGGCAGCGTGGCCATAGGTGAAGTAACCGGATCAGAAACAGGTTGTCGGGCTGGCGCAGTCGGGACGATGCCGCAGGATGTGGATGGAGGTACACTTGTATGGTCAGGATAGTACGGAGGTGGTGCTGGCTCATTCACAGGCAGGATATGTTGCCTATTACATCTGTAGGTGCCGCCATCGGCATTGACCAAGTATGAATGTGGCTCGGAGGCTGTTCCAGAAATTACACCGAGGCGGCCGTAACCTTTGTCAGTTTGCAGACACACCACCTGTCCCTCGGCTAGCAGTGGAAGCGGTCTGCTCGTCTTTATCATACTGCCCTTTCTGAATGTCGTGCATTTGTTGTAGTCTGGACTGGACTTCTGATGGTGGGAACACTTTTGGCACCAATGCCTGTTTCGCCAAAGGCAATGTGGCTTGAGTCTGCCTTGACATCAGACGGTGAGCGGGTGATGTTGCGCAAGCAGGTCCGGGTACACATCTGATTTTGCTCTGGGGACCATTTATTGTTTGGCACTCCTGAAGGCATTTTCAGCTAGTCCATGTGACTGAGGGTACTCAGGGCTGCTTGTGATGTGACGAAAACCCCAGCGTGTCGCAAAGTCTTTGAAGTACTGGCTGGTAAATTGACTGCCACTATCAGATAGTAGTTGACATGGAGCTCCTTGCTCAGAGCAATCGCGTGCTAGCTTCTGCATTTCCCCATGAGAAGTGGGGCTACTAAGAAGATTGATGTCAAACCAACCAGAATACGAGTCGCCAAGAACCACGCCACTCAAATATGTCACGGCGCTCAAATATGTCAGTTGCCACTGTGGACCATGGGAGGGCAGAACCGGGTGTTAGAGAAGTGGTTGCTTTTGTTAATGTGGTGCCAAACTGTTGCATACTGCATAGGATTCCACTTTCTCGTGAATTTAATCGGCCATGCCATGCCAGAAAAACACGTTTTTTGCTCTTGCTGTAAATTCAGGATAGTTGCTTCGGAGCCTGGGTGTCCTCTACGGACAGCATCAAAATTCTTGCTGTGTAGAGAGCCAGGAACTACAGCTTTGTGGCCCTTTACGATAATGACAGCTAGCTCATCACAAACAGCAAAGAAGGGCCAAACTGGAAGTGGTAGATTGTATTGCTTGTCAGGCCAACCACGCTTAATGACAGAGGAGAGCGATCGTAAGGTATCGTCAGCAGCAGTGTTGGCTACCAGGTCCTCCAAGCAGGATGAGGGAATACAAGAAACAGTCATTACCACAAAACAGTCATCCGGTGTGGATAAACCCTTGCTGGTCTTTCGAGGAGCACGCGAGAGGGTGTCAGCCAGGTGCATGTCCTTGCCACGTTAGAACAATGTCATACTTCTGAAGCTGTAGCAACATCCGTTGAAGGCGTCCTGGGGGGGCGTGTATTGGTTTGTTCAAAATGCTGATTAGGGTTTGATGGTCAGTTTCGATCGTGACTGTTTGTCCGAAGATAAAGTCATTAAACTTCTTGCATGCGAAAAAGACCACTAGCAGCTCCTTTTCAATCTGGGCGTAGATTTGTTCTGTGTCTGTTATGGTGCGCAAAGCATTACCATCATCTTGGAGGCAAGCTGCTCCTAAATCATACTGCGAGGCGTCACAAGTCAGTGTGACCGGTAATCTAGCATTAAAGTAGGCGAGAGTGGGGGCACTAAGACATCTGTTGTTTGAGAGTGTCAAACGCCCTATGCTGTTGCTCATGCCAGGTCCAAACAGTGCCTTTGTGGGTTTGCTGGCTCAGTGGGGCCGCTAGTTCACTGAAGTTTGGATTGAATTTCCCCAAGTAATTTACCATGCCAAGGAATCTGTAGGCTGAGCTCGTCTGTGGGTGCTGGTAACACGTTGATAGCAATGGTTTTGATGGATTGGGTTTGAGGCCGTCTTTAGTGAACACGTGGCCGACATAGTTCACCTCATTTCAGGCACGTGCCGCGAGTAATTAGTCAGGGTAGGCAGTGGCTTTAAAAAAATCTTGAAAACCGCGCATGCGCAGATTGTTCTCCCCCCCAGTGATCTGTCAATCGGCTTTAAGAAATCTTGGAAACCGCACATGCGCAGATTGTTCTCTCGACTTTTATCAAGTAATTTGTCTTCAATAGGTCCTATCTCTCAATAAAGTATTTAAAAACATATAGCTCAAAGAAATGTACTTACCATATTATTTGTACACAAAATCCATTCTTCTCTCTTTGTTTCCTGTTGTACCAAGCTGTTTTAAATGTTCTAATTATTTTTGTTCCTTTGCACAGTTGAAGTTCTTTAAGTTCCGGCGTTGTTCTGCAATTTTTTATTATTTTGGTCTTTTCCTCGTAAGTTTGCTTCGAGAAACTCTCCAGGTAATCACTATCCATCTTTGAAAAACCCACCAAGAAACTTGCGCATGCGCAGGTGCAGCTCATGCACGCAGTCCACGGTATAAAGGCAGAATTTCAGCTGCCTTTACGGACCGTTGCCACTGATGGCTTGAAGCATCGTCGACGGCATGTGAGTGGCACATGCTTCCGCGTTTTAAATGTACTGCGGATGAAAGGCATGGGAGAATTATGCCTCCCTAAGAGATCGATCTCTTAGGGAAGCATAATTCTCCCGTGCCTTTACTATTTATCACCATTTTATATATGCTATATATATATATATATATATATATATAATTATTTTATATTTACCATTTTATAATTTTAGTCAGGGTAGGCACTGTCTACCTTGCCTACCCTGACGGCAAGTGCCTGCCTCATTTACTCTGAATTTGCACTTTAGAGGGTTTAACTTGAGGTTGATTTCTTTAGCCCGGTTCAGAACCTTCTTTAAATTCGCTTGGTGTTCTTGAATAGTTTGTCCAGCAACAAGGATATCATCAACTATGATGGAGCATGGGTAACCTGCAAACTATTGTTCCATATCGCTTTGAAATACTTCACTAGCAGAGCTTATGCCAAATGGCATACAAATAAATTTGTAACGTCAAAAGAATGTGCTGAAGGTGGTTAACTTGGAGGAGTTGTGATCCAGGGCAATCTGCCAGAATGAAGTCTTGGCATCTAGCACTGTGAATATAGTCGCCTTGCCCAGCTGCGCTGCAATCTCTTCCACTGTGCGCATGAGATAGTGTGGTCGTTTAATGGGAGTGTTTAAATCTTTAGGATTGATGCAAATCCGTATTTCTTCCGTATTCTTTTTCGTTGCTACAACCATGGTTGAGACCCAATCCGATGGGTCAGCGACAGGGGTAATCACACCCATCGTCACCATTCTGTCGAGTTCACATTGTACACGGCCCCACATAGCATGGGGAATCCGGTGTGCCGGACAGACAGCTGGGAGTACCTCGGGGTCAGGTAACCTGCCCAACTTGTCGTCGAACAGACTTTTGTATTATGTCAGGATTTGTTGAGTGAAGCCACGTGTTGTTGAGTGAAGCCACGCTGACAGTTGATAGACAGATATACTGAAGGTGACCAGACCCAGGTTGTTACAAGCATTAATGCCAATAAGAGAAGGCACTTTTTCTCGGACAATAAAGAAGCTCAGGCTGTGGACACTTGAATCAAGATAGCATCGTAGCTCGACTTGACCGACAGGGAGCACTGTGCCACCTGTAAATGGAAGTAGAGTGGCGGCCGTGTGATTGATGACCTCCAGAGTGAGATCAGCATCACGTAGAAGTTCATCACGTACCTTATTGAGAATTCCATAAACCAGTTTGTCTTGTATCAGACTATCGCACAAATTGTCTTGTATCAGACTATGGCGACTGACTGTGCTTCAAAGAACTGATGTATGCTTCGACAGGTTCACCCTGCCTTTGGCTGCGCGAAAAGAATTTACGGCGCTCCATCACAAGATTAATGAGTAACTCACATAGTTGTCTGAACTTGTTAAGTAGGCACTCAGGGTCTTGAATAGATTCAGCCGGAACAATCTGGACACCCGCAGCATTAGACAATAGACAATAAGTGCAGGAGTAGGCCATTCAGCCCTTCGAGCCAGCACCGCCATTCAATGTGATCGTTGGTGATCATCCCCAATCAGTACCCCGTTCCTGCCTTCTCGCCATATCCCCTGACTCCGCCATCGGCAAAAGCCCTATCTAGCTCTCCCTTGAAAATATCCAGAGAACTGGCTTCTTTCGCCCTCTGAGGCAGAGAATTCCACAGCATTGAACTGTGCCGGTGCATAATTAAATCTTCCAGCACGTCGAGTGGCCTCTGTACCGGTCAAGTTGAGAATAGAGCATGAACTTCAGGAGTGGCAGCAGCGTGCGCTGCATGCACATACACAGTGAAATCCTTTTCAAAGATGCTCCAACGTTAGGCGAGGTCACCATCAAACACTAAAGGCTCGGGCTTGCGAAGAGAAGCAGCCATTGTAAAACCACAAACTGAACAAAAAAAACAAACTAAATAAACATAAACCATCTAGGCGAGGAGAGGGTTCGAAATTTCTGACATCATGTTCAAATGATCTGACTCACACATAGTGATTAGAATCCAGTCTTTTATTAGCAACTCTGCGGAGGACACACTAGGTGCTTTCGTCTCTATGCATTCAGCTAGTCTAACTAGAGAGAGATAACTCACAATCAAGCCTGTGGGCGGATTAGCAGTATGAGTGACATAAAGAATGTGCAGCATGCATAATCTGTGTGGTACTCTACAGTTAGATTACAATTGATCCAAGGAGAGCTAGCAGACTGGATAGAAAATTGGCTTCATGCTGGAAGCGGAGGGTGATGGTGTTTTGTGTTTAAAATATGGTGTTCTTAATGTTTTATGTTTTACTCTTAATTGATTACTGTATGTCGTGTT
Organism: Okamejei kenojei; assembly: GCA_035221665.1. NCBI lineage: Eukaryota > Metazoa > Chordata > Chondrichthyes > Rajiformes > Rajidae > Okamejei > Okamejei kenojei. The sequence goes on from CM069132.1 coordinate 127,561,054, forward strand.
GCTGCTTGTGAGCGGAGCACCAAGGCAAATTCCTTGTATGTGTACATACTTGGCCAATAAACATTAATCCAGGGTTGTTTTCAGACTAGAGGCCTGTGACTAGTGGTGCGCCTCAAAGCCCATTGCTATTTGTCATCTATACCGATGATTTGTATGTGAACATACATGATTAATAAGTTTGCAGAAGATACTAAAGTGGGTGGTATTGTAGATAGTGAAAATGGTTGTCAAAAATTGTAGCAGGATCTTGATTGATTGGGTAGATGGGCTGAGGAATGGTTAATGGAGTCTTATAAGTGTGAGGTGTTGTATTTTTGGAAGTCAAATCGGGGCAGGTTTATGCAGTGAATGTCAGGACTCTGGGTAGTGTTGCAGAGCAAAGGTACCTAGGAGTGCAGGTAATAGTACCTTGAAAGTGGTGTCACAGGTAGATAGGATGCACAAGAAAGATTGGCCTTCATTGGTCAGAGTACTGGGTATAGAAGTTGGGAGGTCAGGTTACGGTTGTTAAGCTAGAAAGGCTGCAGAGAAGATTTACAAGGATGTTACCAGAACTCGTCGGCCTGAGTTGTAGAGGGAGGTTGAGCAAGCTAGGACTTTATTCCTTGGAACGCAGGAGGATGAGGGGCAATCTTATTAGGATGAATAAGACCATGAGGAGAATAGATAGGGTTAATGCAGTGTCTTTTACCCAGAGTATGGACATCCAGAACATGAGGATATATAGATTAAAGGTGAGAATTTAAAGAAGTCGGGTACTATCACGTTGTTTAAGAAACATATGGGCAGTTACAGGATAGGATAGGTTTAGACGGATATGGGCCAAAAGCAGGCAGGCGGGATTAATTTAGATGGGGCATGTTGGTTGGCTTGGAAGTCAAGAATGTGATTTAGGTGTGGAACTGAATTCTAACAGATCGCATGGGATCGCATCAATGATCCAAGGAGAAATAGCAAATTGGCTCCCAGGAAGGAAGCGGAGGATGATGGTGGAAGGTTGCTTCTCGGACTGGAGGGCTGTGACCAGTGGTGTGCCTCAGGGTTCGGTGCTGAGCCCGTTACAGTTTGTCATCTACATCAATGATTTGGATGAGACCATACAGGGCGAGATTAGCAAGTTTGCTGATGATACAAAAGTGGGTGGTTTTGCAGATAGTGAAGATGGTTGTGAAAGATTGCTGCAGGATCTGGATTGATTGGCCAGGTAGGCTGAGGAATGGTTGATGGAATTTAATACAGAGACGTGTGAGGTGTTGCATTTTGGGAGGTCTAACAAGGGTAGGACCTATACAGTGAATGGTAGGCCTCTGGGGAGTCTTGTAGAGTAGAGGGATCTAGGAGTGCAGGTGCATGGGTCCTTGAAGGTTGAATCGCAGGTAGATAAGTGGTCAAACAGGATTTTGGAACATTTGCCTTCATCAGTTACAGTATAGAAGTTGGGAGGTCATGTTAGCCCAGATATAAATTTGTGAATTTGGAATCTTGAGTAACAAATACTTCAAAATTATGCACTAGCTGAAAGTAAGGACACATTGAGAAAAGAACATGCAACAGAAACCAAACATATAAATGTCAATATTTTGAAAGGAAGAGTAATTGGAGAAACTGAAGTTGTTTCCATAACATGATTTGGATGAGAACATACAGGGCAAAATTAGCAAGTTTGCTGATGATACAAAAGTTAGTGGTTTTGCAGATAGTGAAGATGGTTGTGAACGATTGCAGCAGGATCTGGATCGATTGGCCAGGTGGGCAGAGGAATGGTTGATGGAATTTAATACAGAGAAGTGTGAGGTGTTGCATTTTGGGATGTCGAACAAGGGCAGGACCTATACACAGTAAATGGTAGGCCTCTGGGTAGTGTTGTAGAGCAGAGGGATCTAGGAGTACGGGTGCATGGTTCCTTGAAGGTCGAGTCGGAGGTGGATACGGTGGTCTAAAAGGCTTTTGGCACTCTGGCCTTCATCAGTCAGAGTATTGAGTATAGAAGTTGGGAGGTCATGTTGCAGTTGTATAAGACGTTGGTGAGACTGCATTTAGAATATTGTGTTCAGTTCTGGGCACCATGTTATAGGAAAAATATTGTCAAGCTTGACAGGGTTCAGAAAAGATTTACAAGGATGTTGCCAGGACTAGAGGATGTGAACTATGGGGAGAGGTTGAGTAGGCTGGGTCTCTATTCCATGGAGCGCAGAAGGATGATGAGATCTTATGGAGGTATACAAATCATGAGAGGAATAGATGCACATCGGATAGATGCACAAAATCTCTTGCCCAGAGTAAGGGAATCAAGGATCAGACGACCTAGATTCAAGGTGAAGTGAAAAAGATTTAATAGGATATGGACCAAGCGCAGGCAAGTGGGACTAATGTAGCTGGGACATTCTTGGGGTGAGTTGGTGTGGGCGAGTTGGGCCGAACAGCCTATTTCCACACTGGTTCACTCTGTGACTCTATGAAGGTGATGGTGGTAGATACCAGGCCAATGTAATTAAATTGGTGAAAAGATCTTCACAATGCATGAACGATCTTTGCAAATGTAGAATGTTGGTGGCTTTATTTACAAACTAGACTAAGTGGGTCCGTTGGGTCTCAGCATCACATGGGAGGGCTGGTCCCCCAACGCAATATTCCACCTCTCCACCAATACCAATATTAGTGTGGGGGGGGGGCGCTTTCTGGAGCGCTTGTATGGGTGTTGTGGGACGAAGGGATTGTTTTCCAGAGGGCTATTATGGACATTGTGGGCTGAATGGATTCTTGGGCTGGCTGCTCAGTCACTCAAGCCTGTTATGCTGGCAGCTCACTCACTCATGGCTGGTGGGCTGGCAGTTGACACGACTATTCCTTGAAATTCCATTTCAAGCATAGTGCAAGGCCACCAAATTCAAGTGCAGTTTTTTACCACTTCAAGGAAGTGCAAGGTCACCAAATTCAAGTGCAGTTTCATACCAATTCAAGCAGGGTGCAAGGCCACCAAATTCAAGTGCAGTTTCATACCATTTCAAGCAGGGTGCAAGACCACTAAAGACAGCGAGTCGTGACCTCTCCCTCCTCCATCTTGCAGAGACTGAGTCACGCCCATACTTCTGGGTTTTATCGTAGTCCCCCCCCCCACCAGAAGGGGCGTGGCCTTCATGGCGTGATTGACAGGAGAGAGAATCTCAACATTTTTTAAACACTAATAACTCTTTTGTTTTTTATCGATGGGAAAAATCTTCGGCACCTGATGAGCAGATGGCCAAAAATCACAGCCGTACGTGGCAGCGTTTTTTCTAAAATCAATATAAAGCGTAAACAGGAAGTGGTCAAGATTAGACTTTTAATTATATAGAATGCAAGGCAACTTTAATTAGGCAAGGCAACTTTAATTATGCAACGCAGCGTTAGCATTTCCAAACCAAAGGCAACACAGCTTCATCATTTCCAAACCAAAGGCAACACAGCTTTAGTATTTCCAAACCAAAGGCAACACTGCTTTAGCATTTCCAAACCAAAGACAATACTGCTTTAGCATTTCCAAACCAAAGGCAACACAGCTTTAGCATTTCCAAACCAAAGGCAACACAGCTTTAGAAATTCCAAACTACATTTTCAAACCACATTAGTGTTATTCACAGCTTGGACTGAGAGGCGTGACCCTCTCGCTCCCCCATCTTGCAGAGACTGACTGAGACACTCAACACTTCCGGGTTTTATAGTCCCTCCGGAAGGGGCATGGCCTTCAGAAGAGAGAATCTCAACATTTTATAAACACTAATAACTCTTTTGTTTTTCATCGATGGGAAAAATCCTTTTGTCCTGTGCAGCGGAGGGGGACTTAGATGGCCAAAATTCAAGGCCGTAAGTGGCAGCGTTTGTTCTAAAATCAATATACAGAACAACAGGAAGTGGTCAAGATCAGACTTTTAGTAATATAGATAGGTGTGTGAAAAATAGTTTCAAATATCTAAAGATCACATCAATAATATGAAATGCAGGAGTTCTATTCATTGACAAGGAAAAACTTTGGGTCAGCATTAAACTTCTTCACATGGTTTCTTTAGATGTTTAAAATTATATGCTCACATCTAAGTAAAATTATACTTCCCAAAGGTTTTTCTTGGAATGAAAAATAACTGGACACCAAACAGCATTAATTATATTTATGACTGGAGGAAGAGTCAGTGTGGTATGTTATAAGATAGATTTTAATTGAAAAAAGCATATGGTAACTGCTTCGGGCGGCACAGCGATAGGGTTACTGCCTTAAACCCCTGTCTCACAGTGCGAGTTGGCCCACGAGTGACCCCGAGTTTTCACTCGTGGTGGTCACGTACGATGAACGTAGCGGCAACGTCGGAACTAGCTTGTCCACTCGTGGCGCTAACGGCAGGTACTCGGGAAACTTGTTAACTCGTGAAAAAAATCAAACATGTTTGATTTTTTCCACGAGTCAAATTAACTGTTCAAGTTAAAAATGGAAACATTTAAACTCGTTGCAGTAACGTAATGGCCCGTGCGTTTACCTTAGTGTCTCGTGAGTCTATCGTGGGAACTTTTTTATAATCTGAAAGGGACTGAACCAAAGTAGTATAATATGTATATACATATTATATATATTATATATATTTCAATTCCAACCCCGAAGCAATTGAGAGGCGACTTCTTGGGGCCATGTAATTTAACGTGTCTTTGCTTTTAAAAGTGAAGCTGTTTAATTGTTTACGCTGCGCTGTGTTTCGTGTTGGGGAGAGTGCTGCTGTTACAATGCTTTCGATTTTATACTGCCCTCCCCCTTCCACAGAAAAATGCCTAAATTTTTCTTTGTGCCCGCTCTCCTGGGAGCAATCCAAACCAGGGGAACAATGAACCCTCAGAGGCTTCGCGTTCCTTGCTCCTATATATGGACCTCGCTCGCTCGCAACTGTATGAGCGCTCGATCAACCAGACATCGGCCAACACGGAGGCCTGATTACTGAAAACAAAGTCAACTTGTACCAGACCTCATCATCTTCCTTCCGACAACCCGTAACCACGGCACCACACTTTCAACAGAAAACTTAATATTTAAAGAATATATTATGGGACATTGGATTGTCTGAAGAAGGGTCCCGAGCAGAAACGCCACATGTGTGTGTGTGTGTGTGTGTGTGTGTGTGTGTGTGTGTCTGCTGTCGGGTCCCGGCGGCCGCTCAAAATCAGTCACCCGAGCTGCTTCCTTCCTCTGAAGTGGTGGCCAGCTGCTGTCTGTGTGTATCTCTCTCTCTATGTATGTGTGTGTGTGTGTGTCTCTCTCTCTCCCTCTCTGTCTATCTGTGTGTATCTGTGTGTGTGTGTCTGCTGTCGGGTCCCGGCGGCCGCTCAAAGTCACCCGAGCTGCTTCCTTCCTCTGAAGTGGCGGCCAGTCCTGCTGTCTGTGTGTATCTCTGTGTGTGTGTGTGTGTGTGTGTGTGTGTGTGTGTCTCTCTCTCCCTCTCTGTCTATCTGTGTGTGTGTCTGCTGTCGGGTCCCGGCGGCCGCTCAAAGTCACCCGAGCTGCTTCCTTCCTCTGAAGTGCCAGTCCTGCTGTCTGTGTGTATCTCTGTGTGTGTGTGTGTGTGTGTCTCTCTCTCTCCCTCTCTGTCTATCTGTGTGTATCTGTGTGTGTGTCTGCTGTCGGGTCCCGGCGGCCGCTCAAAGTCACCCGAGCTGCTTCCTTCCTCTGAAGTGGCGGCCAGTCCTGCTGTCTGTGTGTATCTCTGTGTGTGTGTGTGTGTGTGTGCTGTCGGGTCCCGGCGGCCGCTCAATGTCAGTCACCCGAGCTGCTTCCTTCCTCGGAAGTGGCGGCCAGTCCTGCTGTCTGTGTGTATCTCTCTCTCTGTGTGTGTCTGCTGTCGGGTCCCGGCGGCCGCTCAATGTCAGTCACCCGAGCTGCTTCCTTTTTTAAAATTATTTAAAATAGAGATCCATTGCAAAAAAGTATTTAAAAACATAAAACAACAAGAAATGCACTTACCACGTTATTGGTTACTGGAGGATGCGCATTTTCCCTTTGTAGGTCATATCAATAGATGCCGCCGCGCTGAAATAACTCAAAGCCACAGGATGGAGATGTATTTTAACATTGTTGCTTTATTAAAACATACCTTCATTCACGGTTGGCTCAACAGTAACGGGAGAGGAACTTGGTAACTCGGGAGAGGAAGTTGGAGCATCGCAGCAATGACATACCCGTGGGAACTCGGTTACACACTTGATCATAAACTTGAAGTCTCGTGCACAACCACGAGTCTGTCACTCGGGGTACCTCGTGGGTCAACTCGCACCGTGAGACAGGGCCATTACAGTGCCAGAGACGCGTGTTCGATCCTGACTAAGTGCCTTGTCTGTACGGAGTTTGTACAAACGCGGATGCTCCGGTTCCTCCCACACTCCATAGATCTAGTTTTGTAGGTTAAAACGGAGTTTTATAGTTTTGTAGGTTAATTGGTTTCTGCAAATTGTCCCTCGTGTGCCAGATTGTCATTAGTCACTGGTCGGTGGGCCGAAACACCTATTTCCATGCTGTATCTCTAAACTCTGAATAATTAAGCAAATGTGTTCAAATATGAAGCAGTGATAAACCCAATGGAGAAAGGAAAAATATGGAAGAGGTAACATGAGGGGCTAATTAGGATGTGGTCTTGTAGTGAAGGTCAGAGGTGACTTGCATGTAAATGCATTTCATTTGCAGGAGGAAATGAAATTCTGATAGATAAGGTGTCTCTTGGGAATGGAATAACACTTAACACTAAACATATAGAAACATAGAAATTAGGTGCAGGAGCAGGCCATTCGGCCCTTCGAGCCTGCACCGCCATTCAATATGATCATGGCTGATCATCCAACTCAGTATCCTGTACCTGCCTTCTCTCCATACCCCCTGATCCCTTCAGCCACAAGGGCCACATCCAACTCACTCTTAAATATGGCCAACGAACTGGCCTCAACTACCTTCTGTGGCAGAGAATTCCACAGATTCACCACTCTCTGTGTGAAAAACGATTTTCTCATTTCGGTCCTAAAAGACTTCCCCCTTATCCTTAAACTGTGACCCCTTGTCCTGGACTTCCCCAACATCTGGAACAATCTTCCTGCATCTAGCCTGTCCAACCCCTTAGGAATTTTGTAAGTCTCTATGAGATCACCCCTCAATCTTCTAAATTCCAGCGAGTACAAGCCAAGTCTATCCAGTCTTTCTTCATATGGAAGTCGTGCCATCCCAGGAATCAGTCTGGTGAAGCTTCTCTGTACTCCCTCTATGGCAAGAATGTCTTTCCTCAGATTAGGAGACCAAAACTGTACGCAATACTCCAGGTGTGGCCTCACCAAGACCCTGTACAACTGCAGTAGAACCTCCCTGCTCTTGTACTCAAATCCTTTTGCTATGAATGCCAACATACCATTCGCTTTTTTCACAGCCTGCTGCACCTGCATGCCTACTTTCAATGACTGGTGTCCAATGACACCCAGGTCTCGCTGCATCTCCCCTTTTCCTAATCGGTCACCATTCAAATAATAGTCTACCTTCCTGTTTTTGCACCAAAGTGGATAACCTCACATTTATCCACATTATACTGCATCTGCCATGCATTTGCCCACTCACCCAGTCTATCCAAGTCATCCTGCAGCCTCCTAGCATCCTCCTCACAGCTAACACTGCCCCGCAGCTTCGTGTCATCCGCAAACTTCGAGATGTTGCATTTAATTCCCTCATCCAAATCATTAATGTATATTGTAAATAGCTGGGGTCCCAGCACTGAGCCTTGCGGCACCCCACTAGTCACTGTCTGCCATCCTGAAAAGGACCCGTTCACTCCTACTCTTTGCTTCCTGTCTGCCAGCCAGTTCTCTATCCACATCAATACTGAACCACCAATACCGTGTGCTTTAAGTTTGTATACCAATCTCTTGTGTGGGACCTTGTCGAAAGCCTTCTGAAAGTCCAGATACAACACATCCACTGCTTCTCCCTTATCCACTCTACTAGTTATCCTCAAAAAATTCAATAAGATTCGTCAGGCATGATTTACCCTTCGTAAATCCATGCTGACTTTGTCCAATGATTTCACCACTTTCCAAATGCGCTGCTATCCCATCTTTAATAATTGGCTCTAGCAGTTTCCCCACTACCGATGTTAGACTCACTGATCTGTAATTCCCCGTTTTCTCTCCCCCTCCCTTTTTAAAAAGTGGGGTTACATTAGCTACCCTCCAATCCTCAGGAACTACTTCAGAATCTAAAGAGTTTTGAAAAATTATCACTAAGGCATCTGCTATTTCTGGGGCTACTTCCTTAAGTACCCTGGGATGCAGCCTATCTGGCCCTGGGGATTTATCGGCCTTTAATCCATTCAATTTACCCAACACCACTTTCCGGCTAACCTGGATTTCACTCATTTCCTCCATCTCATTTGACCCGCGATCCCCTGCTATTTCCGGCAAATTATTTATGTCTTCCTTAGTGAAGACAGAGCCAAAGTAGTTATTCAATTGGTCTGCCATGTCCTTGTTCCCCATGATCAATTCACCCGTTTCTGACTGCAAGGGACCTACATTTGTTTTAACTAATCTTTTGCGCTTCACATATCGATAAAAACTTTTGCAGTCAGTTTTTATGTTTCCTGCCAGTTTTCTTTCATACTCCATTTTCCCTTTCCTAAGCCCTTTGTCCTCCTCTGTTGGTCTCTGAATTTCTCCCAGTCCCCTGGTAGGCTGCTTTTTCTGGCTAATTTGTACGCTTCATCTTTTTCTTTGATACTATCCCTGATTTCCCTCGTTATCTATGGATGCGCCACCTTCCCTGATTTATTCTTTTGCCATACTGGGATGAACAATTGTTGTAGTTCATCCATGCAGTCTTTAAATGTCTTCCATTGCATATCCACCGTCAACCCTTCAAGCATCAATTGCCAGTCCATCTTGGCCAATTCACGTCTCATACCCTCAAAGTTATCTTTCTTTAAATTCAGGACCCGTGTTTCTGAATTAACAATGTCACTCTCCATCCTAATGAAGAACTCAACCATATTATGGTCACTCTTGCCCAAGGGGCCACGTACAACAAGGCTGCTAACTTACCCTTCCTCATTTCTCAATATCCAGTCTAGAATAGCCTGCTCTCTCGTTGGTTCCTCCACATGTTGGTTTAGAAAACTATCCCGCATACATTCCAAGAAATCCTCTTCCTCAGCACCCCTGCCAATTTGATTCACCCAATCTATATGTAGATTGAAGTCACCCATTATAATGGTTTTACCTTCGTTGCACGCATTTCTAATTTCCTGTTTGATGCCATCCCCAACTCCACTACTACTGTTAGGTGGCCTGTACACAACACCCACTAGCGTTTTCTGCCCCTTAGTGTTTTGCTGCTCCACCCATATCGATTCCACATCCTCCAAGCTAATGTCATTCCTTTCTATTGCGTTAATCTTCTCTCTAACCAGCAACGCTACCCCACCTCCTTTTCCTCTCTGTCTATCCTTCCTGAATATTGAATATCCCTATGTTTGATGTGTTAATTCAATACAATTAAAATACTAAATTGATTTTAGAAGTCAAAGTGTAAATATTGTTCTATGTTTGCCGATTACTGATATTTTATACCTAATTAATTATCTTCATAATTTAATATCTAGGCATCACGGCTGAGAGAAGAAGCACACAACATGGGAAGTATTCACATATCTGAAATTTGTACTGAGCTCAAAAACTTAAGATCTTTGGTCCGAGTATGTGAAATCCAAGCCACTTTGCGTGAGCAAAGGTAAGCAATTCATCCGTGTTTGATTGGACTGTTCAGCCCATCATGTTACAGATTTTAAGACCATTGGGATGATTTCAGTTTCTTGAGTGGCTATCAATAATTTTTGGTCTGTCCCATATGTAGTTTTATTTACCAAAATGAAGCGATAGATTATAGGTCACAAGCATTATTTTCGGAGCTGCAAATTCAATGGAGATCCGTACTTAAGGCATTGACTTCAAACCTTTAATATAAACAATCTTTTTTTTTTGCAAAATACGTGTCATGACAAAAAACCTGCTTTTGTTTGTTTTCCAACTGTCTGTGATCAATAGAATTGATGGGCATTTTTAACTTGCTTCTGAATTGTCTGACTACACGTCAATAAATATGCATTTTGCAAAATAAACATGCCTATATTGTTCAAATATGAATCCAGAAGGCAAATCTTATTTCAAAATATAGAAAAGTGGTTGATCACAGCTTGTATTGCCTTCACTCTGCCTGTCACGATGAAGTCAAACTTAGATGAATTCATTAATGTTCCCAACGTTTTAAATTAATTAATTTCAAGCATTCAAAGGAGATCTGAACGTGATATTTTTGTACAAGAAACACAAGTATGTTCAGAAGAATATTAAACCTTTTCGGTTGGCTGCGATTGTAAACTTAATCTGCGTAATTGTCATGACAATTTGGTAACTGTCAGTTCTTTGCTTCCATTTTTACAGGATACTGTTCTTGAGACAACAAATTAAAGAGCTTGAAAAACTGAAGAATCAAAATTCCTTTATGGTGTGAGGGCTTGTGAAGAAATTGCACATGGTTTAAAGCCAGGGACTGTAAACGCTTGCCCAATCTTAACCTAAAATTTGAGCTGCGTTTAAGAAGGCTTTGGACCGTGGGTCTGGGCAAAAGGGTGGAATGGGAGGGGGACAAGGAGGATTCTGATTCAGGGGAGATAAAGTGGTTAATTTGTAAACCCTTGAAATGTAGATTTCTTGTAGATGTATTCTTCACGTTGTAAATATGTTTTGTAGAGTGAAGCCATGGGAAGCCATGTGTATCAGAGCTTTGACATCTGAACTAATCAATGCTGAGGTGGCTAAATACCTAGCCTTTTACATGTTAACTTGTCTGCAAACTAGCTTTGGTAATTTTCATCATTCAGTGAAATGCATTTCTTAGAATGCTGGCATCAGCCAGTGTGCATCACGGGCTGCAACAACTGGAACGGTTTGGTCAGTATACAAATTAGCATGGAGCACCTTCAGATTCCACAGACCCAGTCAGGCACAGCTCTGCAGGCAGCTTTCTTCATTGCAAGGCAATTACAATTTTTTTCCTTAAGGCATTGTGGCCAAGGCACTTGGGTTCACCAACTTTTCATTCCTCCTTACAGCAGTTCATAGTTATGCGCTGTTGTCTGAATAAAATACAGATTGTTGCAGTAGGTACAGTACAGATTGATTTTCTGTATGCCTACCTAATTGCTGTGTATTTGCATTTGTGCCCTGTTTTAAAACAAAAATGGGAGCAGAGACAGATTCATACAGGGCATGTGTGTATTTATTAAGTGGCTGAAGCCACTCACAATTAGTGACAAGCTCAATGTTAATTGCTAACATTGTTGATGGTGGGAGAAAGCTGGTCATTCATGAGAAGATGTATGTAAATATAATAAACTTTTGTTTAAAGCACTGGGTACCATTCTTTTTATTCAGCTACTGCATATAGGAAGCTGAACTGCTCTGGCAAACCTGATTGGGAGTAATCCTTGTTGGATGCTTGTTTTTTTTGTATAGAACCCTGGCTTTCAAGAAGAGACCATTTTGTGCAAAATTGAACTACAAATTTTTTTCTTTGTAAGTGATTCTGTGACTAAAACAAGAACTTCAACAAGGATTTGGGATTCCTTGCCTGTAATTGGCTTGTGTAAAGTCTTGGTTTACCTGTATTACTATAATGACACATTTAATTTGAAGGATGTTTGTGTTGTAGCTAACTGTGCAAGTAAGGTGCTGACTGCTGTTCTTTTGCCATCACAATACGCTAGATCTGTGTAATTTGAGCACGTGACCATCATTGGAAAATGTTGGTAGAGCTCACCTTTGTATATTGTTTCCTAAAGTATATAAAAAAAATAAAACTATGCTACCACTGGATATGTTCACTTTTCTTTCATGTGCAGGTTTACATGGGGTTCACCACACAGTTTATTTACTAAAATTTCTGTTTGATTAATGAAAAACTTATCGAATTATATAATTTACAAAAACAGTTTTTATATAGCAAATATGACTTTGAGGTTTATTTAACCGTCAATAACTCTTGTGCCAGCACTTTATTTTGGTTTTGAACAAGAGCTTTGAAATATGGTATAGAAGGAATTGAATTCAGAGAAGCGATTCTATGAAGGTCAAGATGTTAGTTTATCTTGTTCTTTCCTGAAGTTTAACTTGCTCTTAAGTGTTGGCTTTGTTATAAATTATAATTGATTTATAACTTGTGTGAGACTCTGCACTATAATTCTATGATTGCATTACACAGTTAATGTTATTACTCAATTCAATTTGAACACAGGGTTCTAATTAAAAACTGCTATTGTAATTGAATCTTTATTGGTATTCAAGTGATAACACTATTCAATAAGCATCCAATTCTGTCAAATTGTTTTGTCAGGAGCAGTTGTTATTTTCATTTGTCTTTTTATATCAAGACAAAGAGAAATCATTTGTGTCTGTTAACTTGTAAATTGGTCCATTTACTTATTTTAAAATTCATTTTATCGTTCTTGATAGCTTGATGTGCTGGAACGTTATATTACGAAGGGCACTGAAATCAGATAAATTGATTTCAAACTACCATATTTGACCAACTTCCCCAGATTTTTGATCTCGCTGACTGAAAATGTTTGTCAGGGAAGTATAAGCACTTTTTATAATTTTTAAAATATGTGGGTTTTCTTTAAGTTTAGAGAAGCACTTAGACAGCCTTTTGCTTATATGCTTAAAACATTGTTTTATTACTCATGTCTCAGGTTTGTGAAGTGGAAGGTAATGAATAGCTTCAACTTCTTGATCATTATAGAATTTATATTCTGATATTCAAATAACAATAGCAGAACCAAATGAGTACATTACTTCTGTTATGCCCCACAGCTGGCACAACATAAGCAATGTATGTTTGGGTGCCCAGTATCTCGCTTGTACATTATATCATTGTGAAATGATCAATGATATCCTGTGTATCTAAAACTACATTTTGGGTGACATGCTGTGGTGTTCCACAGTGCTCTTGCTGTTTGTTTTATTGGATCTCTGCTGCATTACCTATTGTCTGTAAAATTCTAAGATGTTTTTGGAAATTGCTGTTCTACGTGGGTTTGATTTCAACCCATGGAAATGAAATGTGTTCCAAATCTCAAAATAGTTGTCTCAAATAAGATCAACGTCAAATTTTATGGCACTTTAAAATCTATTTGCCATTACGTTGCTATAATTGAAATCAAATACTTTTATTAGGGCATTAGTTTATTGCTGACAGTTTAAAATTTTAATACGCGCTATCCTGTCTCATCCCACAAATTTCATCCTTTTTGCAGATTGTAAGCAAATGCTAATTAATGATCTAATATTTGGACAAAGCATTCATTACCTGAAAGATAATTGTCTTTCATTATCATTTTTGTCTTGAATTGAATAGTTACTTTTTTCTTAGCATAGCCAGTATCCATATTTAACACAAAGAGACGTATATCCGTAGATAGACCCAAAAAGCTAGAGTAACTCAGCGGGGTCAGACAACATCTCTGGAGAAAGAGAATAGGTGACATTTCGGGTCAAGACATATATCTTTGATGGATGCAGTCAGATTGAAAAATTGGATGCAAAATCCAATTTGTACAATGATGGAACAGTCTTTTATAAGTCTTAAACATATCAGTTGCCAAATCGCATAGCTTTGTCAGTTTTATCTTCATCTGCTGCCATCCTTGCATCCCCATTTATTTACAGCTGAAAATATCTGGACTGGATTGTTGTGGAGCCTTATAGAAATCCCACCTTAGATTTTCAGAAATATTGGGCTCATTCAAACCTCCTTTGCACTTACAGGAAGCCCCACACTCGCTGACTAGAATTGACATATGATCTGACAAAACCTCAAATGCACGACCCTCCTTGTTCTCCAAACCAACTGGAACCTTGCCTTTCACCATTTCCGTATTCTACTCTGGCTATATAAGTTTTAGGTAAATAAGGAACTGCAGATGCTTGTTTACAAAGAAAAGACACAAAGTGCTCAAGTAGCTTTGGAAATCCCATGTTCTCTCAGCGTTGCTCTCTTCAGCAGTGACCTCATCTGTAACATCTGAAATTCTGGAGCACTTATTGTTTATTCGGAGTCGGGGGGGGGGGGGGGGGGTATGGTGAGAAGGCAGGAATGGGGTACCGAATGTGGATGATCAGCCATGATCACAGTGAATGGCGGTGCTGGCTCAAATGGCCTACTCCTGCACCTATTGTCTAATAATCATAACTAAATGTACTCCTGTAAGTAATGTTTTGGTCACCTGATCAAATATTGATGTCAAAATGAACCAGAAGCAACTTGGGTCATTTTACTACCTTAAAAATTAGATAATAATGCTATGAAACCGAAGATTAGTTGTTTTATACTTATTCTGCAGATGAGACCTATTCATGAACAGGGTAAAATTGTTCTTCAAGACAAAGAGTTGAGCATACTCTAGTAATGGACTTCCGGAAAATTATTTAGTCTTTGTATTTTTCCAGCAGAAGACTCCTTCAAGTTGGGAGCTGATAAATTTGGATCAAAAAGAAAGACAGATGTAAAAGATGTGCAGCTTCTTATATTCAGAGATAGATATATTCTTGATTAGTTCAGGTGTAAGAGGTTATGGAGAGAAGGCAGAATGGGGTTAGGAGGGAGAGATAGATGAGCCATGATTGAATGGCAAAGTAGACTTGCTGGGCTGAATGGCTTAATTCTACTATTCCTTATGACCTTGTATATTTGGAAATGGGGGGGGGGGGGGGGGGGGTTTCTATCTAACTTTGAAGAACATTTGATAAATGAATACCAATTTGCGCAGGGACAATATTTACTTGCAGAAGCATCTATATGGTCATCGATAGCTCTGCCCAGTCCTTTGACCTCTGCCAGCTGGAAGAACAAGGTGCATGCAAATGCCACCATCTGTGACATTCCTTCAAAGTTTTTAAGACCTGGAACTCCAATCTAACAACAATAAGCTACATCTCTCAGATTACAGTTCTGTACTGTCCTCTCAAGGGCAGCTAGATTGGTCAGCAAATAGTTGCTTTTCCAGAAATGTGTATTCAAAAATTGTTTTTTTTTTAACTTCAGAATTCTGCTTTTGCGCAAAATGTGCAATTTAAAAAAATCGTAATAATCTTAAATATCCCATTTTGTGTGTTCCAAAGGCTGGTCAGTATGGTACCAATTAACCACAGTAGTTTAAGCCACAAGGACTAAACACACTAGAAAGAATGTTGTACACCATACAGGGTATCATTTTGCACTCTGTTCTTGGTGTATACATTGAACAAATGTCTATTTCTAGATCCAAATCTTTGAAGTTTTAAGCCATTTTGGGAATCTGACAGTGGGATAGCTGTTTCAAGGTTACTTTTGCAATTAAAAATGTACATAAACGTCATCAGTGTTTGCTGGAAGTGTTGATTGGTATGAAACAAACATCAGAACACACTGTCATCCTCAGCCCACCCCAGTTCTTCCAAAATGCTGTTGGATCCAACTGACCCATTGCGATTTATTTGGTAGCACACTTGCCTTTGGTGTAACCCCTTGAGCCAGTACTTCAGTGCATTACTAAACAGTGTGAGGTGCACTTTTTAGGTACTAGGGTTCCACTGATGCCTGGTCTGTTTATCTCACAAAAGGTTCAGTGCATTCAGAAAGTATTCAGACCCCATCTCTTTTTCCACATTTTGTTATGTTACATCCTTATTCTAAAATGGATTCAATTCTTTTTTTTAAAATCGTCAATCTACACACAATACCCCATAATAAAAAAAAGTGAAACAGGTGTTTAGACATTTTTGCAAATTAACTAAAAAAGAAATAACTGAAATATCACATTTGCTTAAGTATTCAAACCCTTACTCAGTACTCACCATTGGCAATGATTACACCCTCAAGTCTTCTTGGGTATGACGCTACAAGTTTGGCACACCATTTTTGGGTAATTCCTCCCATTTTTCTCTACAGATCCTCAAGCTCTGTCAGGTTGGATGGGGAGCATCGATGCACAGCTAATTTCAGGTCCCTCCAGAGATGTTTGATCAGGTTCAAGTCCGGGCTCTGGCTGGGCCACTCAAGGACATTCACAGACTTGTCAAGAAGCCACTCCAGCGTTGTCACGGCTGTGTGCTTAGGGTCGTTGTTCTGTTGGAAGGTGAACCTCCACCCCTGTCTGAGGTCCAGAATGCTCGGGAGCAGGTTTTCATCAAGGATCTCTCTGTACTTTGCTCCGTTCATCTTCTCCCTCGATCCTGACTAGTCTCCCAGTTCCTGTCGCTGAAAAACATCCCCACAGCATGATGCTGCCACCACCATGCTTCACTGTAGATGTGGTATTGGCCAGGTGATGAGCGGTGCTTGGTTTCTTCCAGATGTGACGCTTGGAATTCAGGCCAAAGTGTTCAATCTTGGTTTCATCAGACCAGAGAATCGTGTTTCTTATGCCTTTTAGCAAACTCCAAGTGGGCTGTCATGTGCCTTTTACTGAGGAGTGGCTTCTGCCTGGCCACTCTACCATAAAGGCCTGATTGGTGGAGTGCTGCAGATATAGTTGTCCTTCTGCAAGGTTCTCCCATCTCCACAGAGAAACTCTGGAGCTCTGTCAGAGTGACCATCGGGCTCTTGGTCACCTCCCTGACCAAGGCCCTTCTCCCCCGATTGCTCAGTTTGGCCAGGCGGTCAGTTCTATGAAGAGTCCTGGTGGTTCCAAAGTTCTTCCATTTAAGAATGACGGAGGCCACTGTGCTCTTCGGGACCTGCAATGCTGCAGAAATTGTTTTGTACCCTTCCCCAGATCTGTGTCTCGACACAATCCTGTCTCTGAGGTCTACGAACAATTCCTTCGTCTTCATGGTCTGGTTTTTGCTCTGACATGCACTGTCAACTGTGGGACCTTATATTGACAGGTGTGTGCCTTTCCAAATCATGTCTAATCAATTTAATTTACCACTTGTGGACTCCAATCAAATTGTAGAAACATCTCAAGGATAATCAGTGTGATTATGACTAAGCTCAATTTTGAGTGTCATAGCAAAGGGTCTGAATACTTATGTAAATGTGATATTTCAGTTATTTCTTTTTAATTACATTGCAAAAATTTCTAAACACCTGTTTTCACTTCTTCATTCTGGGGTATTGTGTGTAGATTGATGATAAAAACATAATTTAATCCATATTAAAATAAGGCTGTAACATAACAAAATGTGGAAAAGGTGAAGGGATCTGAATACTTTCTGAATGCACTGTATGAAAGTCCCAATGACACTGATAAACCTCAATTCAGAAGTTTATAATTTTAAGTTATGGGTACGTCCTTATATTCTGAGGCTGTGGCCTCTGCTCCTAAACTCTCCCACGAGAAACATTCCACTTCATCTGTATCCACTATCTATCTTTCACCATGCGGTAAGTTTCAATGAATATTGTAAAATATCTTACATTGAGAATATAGTAAGTGGTATACAAATACAAAGTTTATTTTGTGTTATTACTACTTCACGTTGTTAGTAATTCTATTATTGAGAGTTGTGTGGAATTTGATGGTCATCTCTGCTAGTAGCCAAGGTTATCTATTCATGAAATCAATTCGAAGAATTACATAAACAACATACTGCACAAAAAAATATCCTTCTGGCCACAATGTCCATGACGAAAATGATGCCAAAATAATTAATGTCTGCCTGCATGTAATTCACATCCAACTGCTGATCTAAAAGACTCTTAAGTGCTACATTGTATCTGCCTCCCCCACCCTCTGGCAGTGAGTGTTAGGTACGCACCAGTCTTTGTAAAACAAAAATCTCGACCTGTACATCTTTAACTGAACTTATGCCCTATGACTTTAAAGCTGTGCCCTCTTGTCTTATATTGTTCCATGGAAATGTTCCTGCAGTCTACAATTTTCAGTTGCATAGTGTTAAAGAGAAAAACCCCAGTTAAGGATGTGAGTGAGAATATTCAATGGTATCGGTATTTGGCATTAGTTTGTTATTGCCACTTGTACCAAGAAACAGTAAAAGCTTTGTTTGCATGCTACTCAATCATAGCATGCTAACTCAGACCTGCAGACCCTCGCCATAGGAGCACTGCAAGGTTGCGTACTCTCCCGTCTCCTCTACTCTCTCTACACCAATGACTGCCCCTCCACAGACTCCTCTGTCAAGCTAAGTTTGCGGATGACACAACCATGATTGGACTGATCCAGGATGGGGAGGAATCTGCCTACAGCTGGCGTCCTGGTGCCATCGCAACAACCTGGAGCTCACTGTTCTTAAGACAGTGGAATTGATTGTGGACCTTAGGAGAGCTCCCCCGACCCTCACCCCACTCACCAACAACATCACAGTCACATCTGTGGAGTATTTTAAGTTTCTGGGAACCATTGTCTCCAAGGACCTTAAATGGGTGAGGGTTGTGTCAAAAGGCGCAACCGAGGAGCTTCCTGCGGCAGCTGAGGGAACACAATCTGCTACAGGTAATGATGGTCCAATTCTATACTGCCATCGCAGAGGCTGTCCTCACCTTCTCCATCATGGTCTGGTTTGGCTCAGCCACCAAGCATGACACCCGGAGGCTGCAGTGAATCGTCCGATCAGCGGAGAAGGTTGTTGGCTGTACACTGCAAGGGCCAGGAAGCAAGCGGGTAAGATCATCTCTGACCCCTCTCACCCTGGCCACAAACTCCTTGAATCACTTCCCCCTGGCTGCCACAGCCAGACATAAAAATAGCTTTTTTCCCCACGAGTAGTAGCTCTACTCAATAACCAAAAATTTGTAGCCTCCTTTTGCTCTGGTATTTTATTTAATTCACATGTTATATTGATAATTGATAATGTTTTATTATTAATGTTTTACGTGTCAATCTTAATTGTCACTCTATGTCATGTTGTCACTTGCACGCGGAGCACCAAGGCAAATTCCTTGTATGTGAACATACTTGGCCAATAAACTTATTCTTATTCAGTAAAAGCTTTGTTTACATGCTACTCAGTCATATGCTATTCATGAGTATAACCAAGCCATGCAGAAGTACAGCAGGTACTGCAAAGAGAAACATTCCAGAGTGCAGAATATAGTTACAACTTTACAGTTACAGAGCGTTCCAAGATTTGCAATGAGATTGGAAGTTCAGGACTAGTTTATGTGAGGACTGATAACATCGAGAAGAAGCTATTTCTGAATCTGATAGTACATGGTTTCATGCTTCTATGCAATGATATTGATACATGAAATGGTCTTTGTGCAGATGAGGCAATTGTGCAATAAGTAATAATATGTTAAGCTCAGCAAAGTTAATTGGAGCTACGTCAGTACACCGATAAGAATGATAATTGGACGTCGTATTGATGAGTTCTGCTCAAATACACATTCACATGCTAGCTGAAATGAAATGGTGTGATGTAAGACCTCACCAAAGATCTATGTGAAAGTTTGGCAATGGAAAATTAATTTCAGTTTGAAATAAGAAGTGTAGGACTTCTGCCAAGGGTAAATATTAATAGATCTTAAATAACTTTTATAATTAGATTTGATAGAAAACTCATCATAATTCCTACTATACCACACCGATGGTACTTCATTTTAACGTTCCAAGCCATCTGTGCGAGCAATGAAATACCTAGTCACATGTAAAAACTAGACATCTGTAGCAGATGCATAGAAATAGTAAATTCAACAAGAGTTCTCGCCTTAATTTATAAAGTCATCATTCAAGCCTCAAAACACAGAAAGCAAAGCCAGCATTTATAATGGATCGAAGGTAGACAAAATGCTGGAGCAACTCAACGGGAGAGGTGGCATCTCTGGAGGGAAGGGTGGCGTTTTGGGTCGTGACCCTTCTTAAGACTGATGTCAGGGGAGTGGGCGGGACAGATAGAAGGTAGTAAGAGACAGTAAGACTGGTGGGAGAACTGGGAAGGGGGAGGGATGGAGAGACGGGGAATGCAATTTAATGTTCATACTGCTGGAGTGTACCCAAGCGAAATATGAGGTGCTCTTCCTCAAATCTGCACTGAACCTTACTCTGACAATGAAGGAGGCCCAGGACAGGAAGGTCAGATTGGGAATGGGACGCAGAGTTAAAGTGCCGAACAACCGGGAGATCAGGTATGTTAAGGCTGACGAAGCAGAGTTGTTCAGCGAACCAATATTTATAATGGATCCTTCAATTATCCTTTTAGGATACAAAACACTAGCTACTGAAGTACTTCTGAAGTGTATTAAAATGTTGAAGCTGTTTTTATTTTGTGGTTGGCACCTTATTCATGGAAACCACTGATGAGGCCATGTCAAGGAATTAATTTTCTATTTCCAAATAGTGAATTTACTTAAGGTTCAACAAAAATAACTTTCTGAAAAATGTTAAAATACTGATCACAGCCATTAAAATAAACTAATTAAATCCTTGATAAAATGTCTTAATTTGCTATGCTGATGACAAATCCTCCAGCATGCAATTTTCAACGCCACAGACTAGCTGAGTGAGTAATTTTTTCACATTTCAGACATCAATTTAGTTGCAGTTCTGTGGTCGTTTCATATTGTAAAACAGATGTAAACTTGTATGTTGATTATGTTATATTTCTTCAGTAAACTGGCAATAAAGAGCGCACTGAAGAGCAGAGGTGTGGACAGAATAAAAACATTATTTATGCGGAGACCATAGTTATGGAAGTCATACAGTGTGGAAACAAGCCCTCTGGCCCACATTGACCAACATGTCCCATCTACACTAGTCCCATCCCAAGACATAAATAATCTGCCGGAAATAGCAGGGGACCGTGGGTCAAAGGAGGAGTGAAATCCAGGTTAGTTGGGAAGTGGTGTTGGGTAAATTGAATAGATTAAAGGCCGATAAATCCCCAAGGCCAGTTAGGCTTCATCCCAGAGTACTTAAGGAAGTAGCTCAGGAAATAGTGGATGTATTAGTGATAATCTTTCAAAACTCTTTAGATTCTGGAGTAGTTCCTGAGGATTGGTGGCTCAGAGGGTGGTGGCTGTGTGGAATTAGCTTCCAGCAGACGTGGTGGAGGCAGGATTGATTTTAACATTTAAAAGTAAAGTGGATAGGTATATGGATGGGAAGGGAATGGAGGGGTATGGTCTGAGTGCAGGTAGATGGGACTAGGGGAAAACAAATGGTCGGCACGGACTGGAAGGGCCGAGAGGGCCTGTTTCCGTGCTGTAATTGTTATATGGTTATATGGTTATCTACAATAGTCCCATCTACGCTAGTCCCACCTGCCTGTGTTTGGCTCATATCCCCATAAACCTGTTTAATCCATAAACCTGTCCATATGTTTTTTAAAATGCTGCGATACTACCTGCTTCAACCACCTCCTCTGGCAGCTTGTCCATGCACCCACCACACTTAGTGTGAAAACGTTACCTGTCAGGCTCCTGTTAAATCTTTCCTCCCTCAAGTTAAACAAATGTCTCTGGTTCATGATTTCCCTACTCTGGGCAAGAGACTTATGAGTCTACCTGATCTATTCCTCTCATGATTTTGTACACCTCTACAAGATCACCTTCATCCTCCTGTGCTCCAAGGAATAGAGTCCTAGCCTGCTTAACCGCTCCCTTTAGTTCGGGCCCTCGAGTCCTGGCAACATCCTTGTAAATCTCTGCACCCTTTCCAGCTTGACAATATCTTATATGCCCAGAACTGAACACAATACTCTAAATGCGGCCTCACCAACATCCTATACAACTTTAACCACTCCAACCTTAAAACTACTCCCCAGATTCCACCAACATGTCTCCTGCCCAACCAGAGGAAACAAGACTCTGGACCTAGTATACACCAATATTACTGAAGCATACAAAGCCCTCCCCCTCCCCCACCTGGGACAGTCTGACCACCTCTCTCTGTTCCTGCTCCCCAAATACACACCTCTGATCAGACGTGTGAAACCTTCCGTGAGGACAGTGAAGGTCTGGCCTGAGGGGGCTGTCTCTGTCTTACAGGAACAGTTTCAGCAAACAGACTGGAGTCTGTTTACCACTCATGCCACCTTCAACTCCCAAGTGAATATCAACTCATACACCTCAACCGTTCTGGACTATATAAAATTCTGCACGGACAACGTCACTACCCACAAAGAGATAAAGACCTTCCCTAACCAGAAGCCGTGGATGAGCAGGGAGGTCAGACTCCTGCTGAAGGCTCGCGACGCCGCTTTTAAATCTGGCGATGCTGAGGGATACAGCTCATCCAGGGCCAATCTGAAAAAGGGAATCAGGAATGCTAAACTCAATCACAAACGGCGGATCGAGGAGCATTTCCGAAACAACTCTGACCCCAGGCGCATGTGGCAAGGAATAAAATCCATTGCCGATTACCATAAAGTCAACACCCCCCCCCCCCCCCAGACAATGCCTCCCTTCCTGATGAGCTAAACCATTTCTACGCCCGCTTTGACCGGGATAACAAAACTCCAGCCATCAAAGTTGCTCCACCCCCGCATGAACAACCCCTCAGTCTCTCCACCTCTGCTGTACAAGATGCACTGAGCAAGGTGAATGAGCACAAAGCTGCCGGCCCCGATGGCATCCCCGGGCGGGTGCTCAGGGCATGTGCTGGACAACTATCCCTGGTCCTCACTGACATTTTCAATCTGTCACTGGCCCAGGGTGTCGTCCCCACTTGCCTCAAGACATCTACCATTGTGCCAGTGCCCAAACAATCAGCGACAGGGAGTCTCAATGATTTCCGGCCAGTGGCACTCACCCCTGTCATAGCCAAGTGCTTCGAGTGGCTGATCTTGGCTCACCTCAAAGCCAGCCTCCCCCCCCCCCACACTGGACCCCCATCAGTTTGCCTACCGGACCAACAGATCTACAGAGGACGCCATATCTGCGGCCCTACACTCTGCCCTGACCCACCTGGACAGTAATAACACCTAAATCAGGCTGCTGTTCATCGACTTCAGTTCCGCCTTTAACACTGTCATACCCGCTAGCTTGATCACCAAACTCAGCGGTCTTGGCATCTCCACTTCCCTCTGCAATTGGACACTGGATTTCCTCACTAACAGACCACAGTCTGTTAGGATCAACAACCTCACCTCCCTCCACTATAACACTGAAATCTGGCGTGCCACAGGGCTGTGTGCTCAGTCCTCTCCTCTACTCTCTCTTCACCCATGACTGCATCCCTAAGTATGGCTCCAACGCCATCATAAAATTTGCCAACGACACCACGGTGGTAGGACTGATCAGTGACAACGACGAGTCAGCCTACAGGGAGGAGGTCCAGCACCTGACAACCTGGTGTGCCAACAATAACCTCGTCCTCAACTCCCAGAAGACGAAGGAAATCATTGTCGACTTTAGAAAGAACAGAGGGGGCAGACACACCCCCATCCATATAAACGGGACTGAGGTGGAGGGGTCTCCAACTACAAATTCTCGGGGTACACATCTCGGAGGATCTGTCCTGGTCCCTCAACACCTCCAAGCTGATCAAAAAGGCGCAGCAGCGCCTTTACTTCCTGAGGAGGCTCAAAAAAGCCCACCTGTCCCCCCAGATCCTGACCAACTTCTTACCGAATGCACCATTGAAAGCATCCTGACCACCTGCTTTACGGTATGGTACAGCAGTTGCACCGTAGCAGACAGGAAGGCACTACAACGGGTGGTGAAAACCACCCAGCACATCATCGGTGCCCCGCTCCCTGCCATGGATGCCCTCCACCGAAAACGGTGTCTGAGACGGGCTGGGAAGATCATCAAGGACCTCTCCCACCCTAACCACGGACTGTTTGCCCTCCTACCATCGGGGAGGCGGTACAGGAGCCTCAGGTCCCGCACCAGCAGGATGAGGAGCAGCTTCTACAATAACACCATCGCACTGCTGAACTCGGAGTCCCGCCGATAGATTTCCACATCTGTATTTATTTATCTGTATTTACCTGTATATTGCTATCACTTTGTACCGTCACTAAACTGCATTCGTTGTACCCATACTTGTATCTGTGCAATGACATTAAAGTTGAATTGAATTGAATTGAATTGAACTGCAACATGAAGATCATCTTATTCTTGGGACAAACAAGCACAGAGATCAGCCAAGTTGAATACACATTGAGTGTTCAAGGAACCTATTCCATTGCTTGGAATATTCTGTGAATGCAGCCATTCCAGTGCCAGTGCAGTCAGGATAAATCAAGTTCCACTTTGGCTGGTTAGATAGGTGTAATGTCAAATTGTTGTTAATGTCAGCTTTAGATTTGACTGCAATGACCTTAACCAATATTTCCACTTTTCTATGTAGGGAGGTTAACATAGAAATATAGAAAATAGGTGCAGGAGTAGGCCATTTGAACCTTTGAGCCTGCACCACCATTCAATATGATCATGGCTGATCATCCAACTCAGTATCCTGTGCCCACCTTCTCCCCATACCCCCTGATCCCCTTAGCCACAAGGGCCACATCTAACTCCCTCTTAAATATAGCCAATGAACTGCCGAGGAATGGGTGCAACACATTTTGGTAACTTTCTGACCTTACCAAAGTTCCATAAGTTATGAATAGGAAGGGTTTAGACCGATATAGATTAAATGTAGGCAAATGGAACTAGGCTAATATGCCAACTTGTTTGGCATGGACAAGTGTCCAAAGGGATTGTTTCCATGTTGTACAGCTCTATGATCTAAGAGTCATCGACTTTTGGGTGATGTTTAATATTTTATTTTTGGTACTAACAATAAATAGGACTGGAGGAAATTGAATTTGTTACAACTAAATTTAATAAACTAGATAAAATAACTTAAAAGCTGCAGCAAATGTTCACTCTGAAAATTAACTTCTGCTTTTAAATGTGACATTAAAAAATACAGTATATTTCTGACTTCATCCTTTTATCCACTTGGGGGCAGTATAGGACAGGTTGCCACAACTTGTGATCCTAGGAAACTTGTATTCCATTCGCATTGTAAATAATTCCTGAGAAAACAGAGAAAGTTTTTACATTTTCTTTATAGGCTGATGCTGTATATTTTAAGATAAATCTAAAACAGTATTTAAAAATGCTAATGGGTGCATATAGTTAGGGAGCTCTAGACATATGCCATTTTTTCAATGAGAGATTTAACTGCCCCCCCATGTAGGTGTATAACATGCCATGACACTATTTGAAATAAAATCTGATGAATCCCAAATTATCAGACATACATTTATCTATCGTTCATCATTGTTTGCCTATTAGCATGTTGTTTCTTGTGGGAGTTTGCTCTGTGCAAATTGGTTGCCACATAGAGACCAGGCTTCAAAATAACAATTGACTGCAAAGTTCTTTGGCATATTCTGAATTTAACATGAAAAGTACCATTTAAATTGGCCCACGTAGACATAAATGCTGGAGAAACTCAGCGAGTGAGGCAGCATCATTGGAGCAAAGGAAATAGGCGACGTTTCGGGTCGAGACCCTTCTTCGATTTTCCAGCATCTGCAGTTCCTTCTTGAAATTTAAATTGGCCCAGTTCATTCTTCCCTCCTAGAGTCTTGCCTCTCCCTTTTTCTGTCACCTCCATCAGCCCCAAAACCAAATGATCTGTGCTCCACTAACTCAGGCCTCATTGGTAGCCCTCATTTTAATCACTCCAAAAAAAGAAAGAAAGTGCTGGAGTAAGTCTGTGGATCAGGAGGCATCTCTGGAAAACATTAATCACTTCACCTTCGGCTGCACGGAGCTCTGAAATTTAGTTCCTTAACTTTCTCATCGCTCTTGTTTCTTTCCTCTTTTATCCCTTTATGGTATTGACCAAAGTGTATAGTTTATGACATAAAGTGGGTGGTATTGTAGACAGCAATGATGGATATCTGAACTATTTAATGAAAGTTCCTTAAGTGGTGTCACAGGTAGGTAGGATGGTCAAGAAGGCATTTGTTATATTATCCTTCATCAGTCAGGGCAGATGATTAAAAAAATTGGTTATAGTCATACAGCATGGAAACAGGCCCTTTGGCCAAACCTGCCCTTGACAATCAAATGCCCCATCTATACGAGTCCCACCTGTCTATGCTTGGCCCATATTCCTCAAAACGCTTCCTATCCTCTCCATGCACCTATCCCAATGTCTTTTAAATGTTGGAATTGCCTCAAGTACCTCATCCGGCAGCTCCATATACAGTACCTACCACCTTTTATGTAAAAAAAGTTGCCCCTCTGGTTCCTATTAAATCTTTCCCCCTTCACCTTAAAACTACGGCCTCTGGTTCTTGATTCCCATACTTTGATTAAAAGACTCTGCATTCACCCTATCCACTCCCTTCATGATCTTCTATATCTCTATAAGATCACCCTTCAACCTCCTGCTCTCCTAGGAATAAACCGCAGATATGTAGGAAAGAACTGTAGGTGCTGATTTAAATCGAAGATAGACACAAAAACGCTGGGGCAACTCAGCATGACAGGCAGCATCTCTGAAGGAATGGCTGAAGCTTCGAGTTGAAACCCTTCTTCAAACTAATTGGGAAAGAGAAACAAGAGACAAAGAACAATGAACTAAAGATAACAATGATAAAGGAAACAGGCCATTGTTGGCTGTTTGTTAAGTGAAAACAAGAAGCTGATGTGACTTGGGTGGGTGAGGGATGGAGAGAGAGGGAATGCTGGGGTTACTTGAAGTTAGAGAAATCAATACTCGTACCTCTTGTCTGTAAGCTGCCAAGTGGAATATGAGATGCTGTTCCTCTAATTTTGTTTAGCCTCACTCCGACAATGGAGGAGACCGAGGACAGAAATGGGAAGGAGAATTAAAGTGTTTAACAGCCAGTAGACAAGGAAATAAGCCTAGCTAATTTCTCCCTGTAGCTCAGGCCCTCAAGTCCTGGCAACATATCGGCACAAATGACGTCGGGAAGAAGAGGAAAGAAATTCTACAGCGTGACGTTAGAGTGCTCGGAAGAAGGCTGAAAAGCAGGACCTCCAAGGTGGTTATCTCCGGTTTGCTCCTGTTCCTCGTGCTGGTGAGGGCAGGAACAGGGAGATAGGGTTTCTGGATGTGTGGCTGAGGAGCTGTTGCAGGGAGCAGGGATGTAGATTCTTAGACCACTGGGATCTGTTTTGGGGTAAGGGTGAATTGTACAAAAGGGACAGGTTGCACCATAACAGGTGGGGGTCCAGCATTCTTGGGGGGGAGGGGAGAGACGAGACAAATTGGAAATACAGAGATGGAGTTAAAGTGAAAGAGAGTATAGGAAAAGTTGAGAAAGACACCAGAATTAACAGGACAGAAAGCTTCTTCTTCTTGCATATGGCGTGCACAGCCTAAAGTTGTAGGACAACTTGTTCTATTTGATCTTATTTGATTGTGCACGCCGGGTTGATTGCATTCGTCGAAACAGGGTGGACCACTTGAAGGTTGCAATCTTCCACCGCAACAGAAAGCTCACGAAGGGATGGAGAATATGGCCAAGTGAAATAGGAATTGATGTGAAAGGTGAAGTGAGTAATGAATTAAAAATATTATATATGAATGCCCAAAGTATAAGAAGTAAAGTGGATGAGCTTGAGGCTCAGTTAGAGATTGATAGATATGACATTGTGGGATTACAGAAACATGGGGATCGGGTCTGGGAACTGAATATTTAGGGTTTTATGTCCTATAGAAAGGACAGGCAGGTGCGCAGAGGAGGTGGGGTAGCTCTGTTGGTGAGGGATGAAATTCAGTCCCTTGCAAGGGGTGACATAGGGACTGACGATGTAGAGTCGCTGTGGATAGAATTGAGAAATTGTAAAGGTAAGAAGACACTAATGGGAATCTAATGAACCAGATTTAATAAAGGAACTCAAGGTAAAGGAACTCCTAGGTAGTGACCATAATATGATAAGTTTAAATCTGCAAGTTGAGAGGGAGAAGGTTAAATCAGAAGTGTCAGTATTGTAGTTGAACAAAGGGGACTATGAAGGCATGAGAGAGAAGCTGACAAAGGTCGACTGGAAAAGGATCCTAGCGGGAATGATGGTGGAACAGCAATGGCAGGAATTTCTGGGCATAATTCAGAAGATGCAGGATCATTTCATTCCAAAGAGGAAGAAAAATTCTAAGGGGAGTAAGAGGCAACCGTGGCTGACAAGGGCAGTTAGGGATGGAATAAAACTAAAATAAAAGGTGTATAACATCGCATAGAGTAGCGGGAAGCCAGAGGATTGGGTAACTTTCAAAGGACAACAGAAGGTAACAAAAAGGGCAATACGGTGAGAAAAGATGAAGTACTGAGGGTACGCTGGCTAAGAATATAAAGAAGGATATTAAAAGGTATGTTAAAAGAAAAAGATTAGTAAAGACAAATGTGGGTCCTTTGAAGGCAGGCACAGGTGAAATTATTATGGGGAACAAGGAAATGGCAGAAGAGTTGAACAGGTACTTTAGTTCTGTCTTCACTGAGGAAGACACAAACAATCTCCCAGATGTACTAGAGGACAGAGGATCTAGGAAGACAGAGGAACTGAAAGAAATTTGCATTGGGCGAGAAATAGTATTGGGTAGACCGATGGGACTGAAGGCTGATAAATCCCCAGTGTCTGATGACCTGCATCCCAGGGAGGTGGCTAGAAATTGTGGATGCATTGGTGATAATTTTCCAATGTTCTATAGATTCAGGATCAGTTCCTGAGGGCAGCTAATGTATTCCCACTTTTCAAGAAAGGAGCGAGAGAGAAAATGGGGAATTGTTGGTCAGTTAACCTCACATCGGTGGTGGGGATGATGCTGGAGTCAATTATTAAAGACGTAATAACGGCCCATTTGGCTAGCAGTAACATAATTAGTCCAAGTCAGCATGGATTTATGAAAGGAAAATCCTGCTTGACTAATCTTCTGGAATTTTTTGAGGCTGTGACAAGTAAAATGGATGAAGGAGAGCCAGTGGGCGTAGTGTATCTGGACTTTCAGAAAGCCTTTGATAATGTCTCACACAGGAGATTATTGGGCAAAATTAGAGCACATGATATTGGGGTAGGGTAATGACATGGATAAAGAATTGGTTGGCAGACAGGAAACAAAGAGTAGGAATAAACGGTCAGAGTGAGTGCTGCAAGGCTTTGTGCTGGGACCACAACTACAATACATATTAATGATTTAGATGATGGAATTAAAAGTAACACCAGCAAATTTACAGATGACACAAAGCTGGTTGCAGTGTGAACTGCAAAGAGGATGCTAGGAAGTTGCAGGGTCACTTGGACAGGTTGAGTGAGTGGGCAGATGCATGGCAGATGCAGTATAATGCAGATAAATGTGAGGTTATCCACTTGGGTGGCAAGAACAAGGAGGTAGATTATTATCTCAATGGTGTCAGATTACGAAAATAGGAAGTGCAATGAGACCTGGGTGTCCTTGTGCACCAGTCACTGAAAGTAAACATGCAGGTACAGCAGGCAGTGAAGAAAGCCAATGGCATGTTCGCCTTCATATCAAGAGGATTTGAGTAGAGGAGTAAAGAGGTCCTTCTGCAGTTGTACAGGGCCCTGGTGAGACCACATCTGGACTATTGTGTGCAGTTTTGGTCTCCTACTTTGAGGAAGGACATCCTTGCTATTGAGGCAGTGCAGCATAGGTTCATGAGGTTAATCCCCGGGATGGCGGGACTGTCATATGAGGAAAGATTGGAAAGACTCGGCTTGTATTCACTGGAATTTAGAAGGATGAGAGGATATCTTATAGAAATAAAAAAATTATAGAAGGACTGAACAAGCTAGATGCAGGAAAAATGTTCCCAATGTTGGGGGAGTCAAGAACCAGGGGCCACAGTCTAAGAATAAAGGGAGGCCAATTAAAACTGCAATGAGAAAAACACTTTTTCACACAGAAAGTTGTGAATTTGTGAACTTCTCTGCCACAGAAGGCAGTGGAGGCCATTTCACTGGATTAATTTAAAAGAGAGTTAGATAGAACTCTAGAGGCTAGCGGACAAATTTGGCCCATATTCCTCCAAACCTGTCCTATCCATGTTCCTGTCTAACTGTTTCTTAAACGTTGGGATAGTCCCTGCCTCATACACCCACCACCCTTTGTGTGAAAAGGTTAATCCTCAGATTCCTATTAAATCTTTTCCCTTTTACCTGAAACCTATGTCCTCTGGTCCTCGATTCCCCTACTCTGGGCAAGAGACTCTTTGTACCTACCTGATCTATTCCTCTCAAGATTTTATACACTGCCATAAAATCATCCCTCATCCTCCTGCGCTCTAAGGAATAGACTCCCAGCCTACCCAACCTCTCCCTATAGCTTAGACCTTTGAGTCCTGGCAACATCCTCGTAAAACCTTTATGCACCCTTTCCAGCTTGACAACATCTTTCCTTTAATATGGTGCCCAATATAGAAACATGGAAAATAGATGCAGGAGTAGGCCATTCGGCCCTTCGAGCCTGCACCGCCATTCAATATGATCATGGCTGATCATCCAACTCAGTATTCTGTACCTGCCTTCTCTCCATACCCCCTGATCCCTTTAGCCTCAAGGGTCACATCTAACCCCCTCTTAAATATAGCCAATGAACTGGCCTCAACTACCTTTTGTGGCAGAGAATTCCACAGATTCACCACTCTCTGTGTGAAAAATGATTTTCTCATCTCGGTCCTAAAAGACTTCCCCCTTATCCTTAAACTGTGACCCCTTGTTCTGGACTTCCCCAACATCGGGAAACAATCTTCCTGAATCTAGCTGTCCAACCCCTTAAGAATTTTGTAAATCTCTATAAGATCCCCCTCAATCTTCTAAATTCCGCGAGTAAAGCCCTATCCAGCCTTTCTTCATACGGAAGTCGTGCCATTCCAGGAATCAGTCTGGTGAACCTTCTCTGTACTCCCTCTATGGCAAGAATATATTTCCTCAGATTAGGAGACCAAAACTGTACGCAAAACTCCAGGTGTGGCCTCACCAAGACCCTGTACAACTGCAGTAGAACCCTGCTCTTATACTCAAATCCTATTGCTATTAATGCCAACATGCCATTCACTTTCTTCATTGCCTGCTGCACCTGCATGCCTACTTTCAATGACCGGTGTACCAATGCACCCAGGTCTCGTTGCATCCTCTCTTTTCCTAATCGTCCACCATTCAGAAAATAGTCCACTTTTCTGTTTTTGCCAACAAAGTGGATAACCTCACATTTATCCACATTATACTGCATCTGCCATGCATTTGCCCACTGACCCAACCTATCCAAGTCACCTTGCAGCCTCCTAGCATCCTCCTCACTGCTAACACCGCCCTCCAGCTTCGTGTCATCCGCAAACTTGGAGATGTTGCATTCAATTCCCTCATCCAGATCATTAATATATATTGTAAATAACTGGGGTCCCAGCACTGAGCCTTGCGGTACCCCACTAATCACTGCCTGCCATTGTGAAAAGGACCCGTTTACTCCTACTCTTTGCTTCCTGTCTGCCAGTCAGTTCTCTATCCACATCAATTCTGAACCCCCAATACCGTGTGCTTTAAGTTTGTATACTAATCTCTTATGTGGGACCTTGTCAAAAACCTTCTGAAAGTCCAGATATAACACATCCACAGGTTCTCCCTTATCCACTCTACTAGTTACATCCTCGAAAAATTCTATAAGATTCGTCAGACATGATTTACCTTTCATAAATCCATGCTGACTTTGTCCAATGATTTCACCACTTTCCAAATGTGCTGCTATCCCATCTTTAATAACTGACTCTAGCATTTTCCCTACTACCGATGTTAGACTAATTGGTCTGTAATTCCCCGTTTTCTCTCTCCCTCCCTTTTTAAAAAGTGGGGTTACATTAGCTACCCTCCAATCCTCAGGAACTACTCCAGAATCTAAAGAGTTTTGAAAAATTATCACTAATGCATCCATTATTACTGGGGTTTCTTCCTTAAGTACTCTGGGATGCAGCCTATCTGGCCCTGGGGATTTATTGGCTTTTAATCCAATCAATTTACCTAACACCACTTCCCGGCTAACCTGGATTTCACTCAGTTCCTCCATCTCATTTGACCCCCGGTCCCCTGCTATTTCCGGCAGATTATTTATGTCTTCCTTAGTGAAGATAGAACCAAAGTAGTTATTCAATTGGTCTGTCATGTCCTTGTTCCCCATGACTAATTCACCAGTTTCTGACTGCAAGGGACCTACATTTGTTTTAACTAACCTTTTTCTCTTCACATATCTATAAACACTTTTGCAGTTAGTTTTTATGTTCCATGCCAGTTTTCTTTCATAATCTATTTTCCCTTTCCTGATTAAGCCCTTTGTCCTCCTCTGCTGGACTCTGAATTTCTCCCAGTCCTCTGGTAGGCTGCTTTTCTGGCTAATTTGTATGCTTCATCTTTTGTTTTGATACTATCCCTGATTTCCCTTGTTATCCACAGATGCACTACCTTCCCTGATTTATTATTTTGCCGAATTGAGATGAACAATTGTTGTAGTTCATCCATGCAGTCTTTAAATGCCTTCCATGCACATCCACCGTCAACCCTTTAAGAATCACTTGCCAGTCTATCTTGGCCAATTCACATCTCATACCCTCAAAGTTACGTTTCTTTAAGTTCAGAACCCTAGTTTCTGAATTAACAATGTCACTCTCCATCCTAATGAAGAACTCAACCATATTATGGCCACTCTTGCCCAAGGGGCCACGCACAACAAGACTGCTAACTAACCCTTCCTCATTACTCAATACCCAGTCTAGAATAGCCTGCTCTCTCGTTGGTTCCTCTACATGTTGGTTTAGAAAACTATCCCGCATACATTCCAAGAAATCCTCTTCCTCAGCACCCCTGCCAATTTGATTCACCCAATCTATATGTAGATTGAAGTCACCCATTATAACTGTTTTACCTTTGTTGCACGCGTTTCTAATTTCCTGTTTGATGCCATCCCCAACTCCACTACTACTGTTAGGTGGCCTGGACACAACTCCCACTAGCGTTTTCTGCCCCTTAGTGTTTCGCAGCTCTACCCATATCGATTCCACATCCTCCAAGCTAATGTCCTTCCTTTCTATTGGGTTAATCTCCTCTCTAACCAGCAACGCTACTCCACCTCCTTTTCCTTTCTGTCTATCCCTCCGGAATATGGAGTATCCCTGGATGTTCAGCTCCCAGCCTTGGTCACCCTGGAGCCATGTCTCCGTGATCCCAACTATATCATATTCATTAATAACTATCTGCACATTCAACTCATCCACCTTATTACGAATGCTCCTTGCATTGAGATACAAAGCCTTCAGGTTTGTTTTTACAACACTCTTACCCCTTATACAATTATGTTGAAAAGTGGCCCTTTTTGATTTTTGCCCTGGATTTTTCTGCCTGCCACTTTTATTTTTCACTTTGCTACCTATTGCTTCTACCCTCATTTTACATCCCTCTGTCTCCCTGCTCATGCTCCCATCCCCCTGCCACATTAGTTTAAATCCTCCCTGACAGCACTAGCAAATATGGTGCAGCCTCACCAACGGTCTGTCTTTTCATCTTTTTTGTTTTATTTAAAGATGCAGTGTATTTTGGTGACTGGCACACTGCAGACCAGAAGCGTTATGGCGGGTGATTGTCGCCTGCCCGCTGTTTCGGACGGTAAAGCCTTGGGATCGTTGCCCTTCGTGTTGGTGTGGAGGGGGAGGGGGGTATTGCGCTGTTTGATCGCCCCCTGCTATCCCTGACAGGGAGACACAGCGGCTTTTGAGACTCGTGGGCAATCACTACGAAAGTGTCTGCCCACACAGTCAGTACACCTCTCCTACACTTGTCCCCGCACTAAGATCATCCCGCAGAGAATGATCCCAGCCTAATCCAAGAGCCTTGTCACCCCAGACAGATTAATGACGCCCGATATAACTGCTCTGGCACAGGACGGTGCGCATTTTCCCTCTGTAGGTCATATCAATAGATGCGGCCGTGCTGAATTCTATCTTTAACTGAAAGCCGCAGGATGGAGATGTCTTCTTTAACACTGTTGCTTATTAAAACAGACCTTCATTCACGGTTGGTTCAAGAGAGGAACTTGGTAACTCGGAAGAGGAACTTGGAACATCGCAGAAATGACATACCCGTGGGAACTCGGTTAAACTCTTGAACATAAACTTGGAATCTCGTACACAACCACGAGTCTGTTTATTTTCCTTCACTTGGGGTCACTCGTGGGTGGACTCGCACTGTGAGACAGGGCTTTAAAGGTTTATAAAAAGATGAAAGACATAGATGGGGTATGCAGTCAGTTCCTTTTTTCCAGGATGGAAATGTCAAATACAAGAGGATATAGCTTTAAGGTGAGAGGGACATTTTTTACACAGAGTGGTTGATACCTGGAACGTGCTGCCAGGAATGGTAGTGAGGGCAGATACAATAGCGGTATTAAGGAGCCTTTGGACAGACACGGGGAAGTGCAGGGAATGGTGGGATATGTGTTGTGTACATGCAGATGAGATCAGTTTAACTTGGCATCCTGTTCGGCACAAACATTGTGGGCCGAAGGGCCGGTTCCTGTCCTGTCCTGTCCTGTCCTGTACTGTTCTATGTTCCAAAGCTGCAAGGTACTGGTATTTGAAGAGTCTGATGGGATAGTGATGTGAAGTTAAATTTGATGGCACACTGTGGAAGGAGATATACGAGAAGTGAGAGGAGCAAAAGAGGAGAGAGGGTCATTCTTATTAAGGAAGAAACAACACTGGTTTTTAAGAGAAAATGGTAACCTAGGAATGAGATGAAATGTCATTGCATTGTTCTTTTTTCCTACACAAAACATCTAAGATTTGAATGAATACGTTTATTGGCCAAGTATTTGCCTTGGTGCTCTGCCCATGTGACAACATGACACAGAGTGACAGTTAGGAATGACACATAAAACATTTTTACATCAGTGTAAAATTCCATGTCATCTTGAGTTAAGTTACCCTCAAAGGCTAAGAACAAGGGATACAGTGCCCCATCCTTTGGCCAATGATCCAAATGTCTTCACACTTGAGTGAAGACTTGTGAAATCAAACCACAGATGTAATGAAGGAGATGTTGACGTTCATGTTGGAGATATTCTGACATTATGTCAAATTAAATTTTAGTATTTGTCATGCACATTTAGAAAAGTTGGAGCAATTGTTTAACAATTCCAAAGTTCATTTATTGTGTGACTTTACATTTCCACCCAGAAGGCAGAGGTCATAATTTGTTTCAGCTTTACCAAAGTTAGTTACTTTTGGACCCATTATATTGTCTTGGATGGAAGAAATCATAATGATAATCCACTTAGAGTCACTTCTGATTTTGAGAACTGTTGACAATGTATTAATGAAACAATATTCCTTTTTTGCCTTTTTTTTGCAAGGCTTCATCCAGTTACAGAAAAAATGTGTTCTCACTTAAGTCATTACATTGCATTACAGACTTTATAAGTAGGTGAGGTGGAGGTGAGGACTGCGTGGGAGGTTACATGGTCACATCACAGTTCGAGGAGACAGACCTGAATTTAAAGTAGGTTAAAAGCTTCAAAATCTCGTTTTATCTTATGCTCCTGAATATAATCTATTTGGTTTGCCATCCTCCGAGGTTTTGAATGGAATTAAAATCCTCCATGCGATGTGTCCATAACATAATACCACCCACTAATTTGGTGTGAATTAGCACTCCTGAAACTGTGAAAATCGGCTGCATGAGAAAAGAAAGTGCCACCTTAATTTTTTTTAATTGGTAGTTCAGGGGTGGAATTTAATTATCTTTAGTGCAATTGGGAACAGGGAAGTAGTCAATGGTCATGGATATTTGTAACCTTTAGTGATCAGATTGCTCTTTCTTCACTAATGGAGAGGTCATTCAGGACAAGGCACGTATTTTAGTTGGGTATTATATGTAGTCTGCAGTCAGAATGTAACTGCACACATACACATAACATTCTCAAAACCAGTCGTCATAAGCATCATTAGAGTAAGTTCCTGGTATTTAAAGATGTTTTTCCTATTATTTTCACTTTGAAGGGAGACCTCTTCTTTCAGCTTGCTTAATGCTGGCGTGTGCCTCCTTTTCCTTGACCAGAACATCAATATCTCTTGTCATCCAAGTTCCCTACAGGGTTGCCCATTCCCTTTTGAACGTATTGGCCAATACCATGAGCTGGTCCCATTTTTGGACAGATTAATTTAGTATCCAACTTCTTGATGAGTCACTGGCATATCAATTTCATAGCAAAAACATCCTCTGAGAACAAATCAGCAGCTCATAAATAAATTTAGTCAAGACTGTTTTATTGTCATATGTCCCAGATAGAACAATGAAATTCTTACTTGCAGCAGAACAACAGAATATGTAAACATAGTACACTGTAAACAATATAAAGGGAGGTACAACAAAAGTTCAGTGTGTGTGTATATGTATGCGCGCACACGCACACACACACACACACACACACACACACACACACACACACACACACACATGTTTTTTCTATTTGCGAAAAACGGTACGCGATAGCGCTACGATTTTGCACCAGTTTACTCACCGTTCCCCTGTGCTGCGAGTTCAAAAAGTTTAGTTCTGATCGGTGGTATATTGTAAAAGTTAGCAAGGTTTAAAAGTCTTAAATACCACCCGTGCGCAGATAGATCTACTCTCCTGCCAGTCAGTGCCGCGTGGATTGGTCTCTTCTGTAACTCCCCGGGACAGTCGGCCCCTTCCTGTGCCATCGTGGTTTTACTGGAGCTGAGGGACCGGAAACGGCGCGGCAGTGAATCAGAGATGTCGCCGATGTCGTCAAATGAAAAGCAGAACTGATCACGGTGGAGGAGAATGACCAGCGACCAACGCCTGCAGTGAGTCGCTATCGCGCCGCCAGCTCCAGCCCCTTATCCTCTGGTACTCCTCGCTGGCTCCTTCCCCCCTCCACCGTGCTGCCCCCGTCTCCCCATGACTCTTTCCCCCATCTGTACCCTTAACTCTCTCTCCCCCGCCCCCCCACCCACCCCCTTGAGATCTGGACCTCGGAAGAATACCGGATCTCCTGGTTCCCCCACCCACACACCCATCCCCCCACAACCCCACCTACCAACACCCGCCCTCCGCCCACAACCCCCCTGCCACACCCCCCTCCCCCCCACAACCGCCCCCGTTCACACACCCCTCCCCCTCCCACAGAACCTCTGCCCCCCACCACACAACCACCACCGCCACACACACCCCGTCACACATCCCCCCCTCCCCCTCCCCGCCCCCTCCCCGCCCACACACCCTTCACCACTCACACACACCCCCTTGAGATCTGGACCTCAGAAGAATACGGATCTCCTGGTTCATCCAAGGCTTATGGTTAGGAAACACTCGGATGTTTTTTTATAGAAACACAGTCCTCCACACATTTCCTTATGCAGCCTGTAACAACTGTGGCAAATTCATTCAGATCCATTGCCGAGTCCTTGAACATTGCCCAGTCTACTGACTCCAAGCAGTCCTGGAGTCGTTCCTCTGCCTCTGTTGACCAGCTCTGTGCAGTCCTCACTGCTGGGCTGCGCTCTTCAGTTGCTACATATTTAAGCTTGTTGTATGGATTGCGATGATGATTCTTGTACTTAGACTAATTGAGAGAAATATTTTGCAATGCGATGTGATATTTTGTCTCTCTTTATAGACAGACATGGGGATTTAATATTACAGATTACATCTTCATTTTTTTAGGTTGCGAACAGGTTGATTTAGTGGGCGGTGCAGTGGCGCAGCAGTAGAATTGCAACCTGACAGCGATAGAGACCTGGGTTTGATCCTGACCACGGGTGCTAACTGTAGGTGTGTTACAAAACTTACCTTCAGCAGCGCTGCAGTTCTTCACAAGCATTTGACAATAAAAAGATTCGGAAAGAACAACAAGATCTAGAAAAGGAGATTAAGGAATTAGATATACAGAATGCAATAAAACCAGATACGATATTACATAATAAAATTGTTATATTGAAATATAAATTAAATAAAATATACAGATCAAGTGATAAAATTTTACCAACATACTAAACAATTACAGTTTGAATTTGGGGATAAGCCCCAAAAACTGCTGGCTCGACAATTAAGGAAAATTGAAGCGGAAAATATTATACATAGGATTAAATCACAACGGTGACTTATTAACACAACCTAAAGATATTAATGAAAGATTTATGCAATATTATAAAAATTTATATACTGCTAAAAACAACAGTAAGTAAAATAGAAATAGATGCATTTATAAAAAAATGTAACTTGAAAGGACTGGATTTACAAAATAGAAAAATTATTAAATGCTGATATTTCATAAATGAAATTAAAGAATCTATTAGATCATTAAAAAACGGTAAAACACCGGGACCTGATGGTATAGGTTCGGAATTTTATAAAACATTTCATGAATATAGTCCCATATCTAAAATCATTATATGAACAGATATATACAGAACAGAAGCTTCCAGATACATTGAACGAATCATTTCATTTGGGATTATAAGACCCATAGAATAAATAAAAAACATTTATGTAAATCTAAAATAAATGGAGGATTAGCGTTACCAAACTTGATGTTTTATTACTGGCAGTTAAATTAAAAACATGAATTTTTGGTTAGGAGAAATAGACAATAAACCAAATTGTTAAATATGGAAGAAGAAGATTGTTCTCCATTAGAAATTAGCTCTATAATATTTGCTAATATTAATGTAGCTAAGAAAGTTTATAGTGAAAATCCGATAATAGAAAATGGAATCCGCATATGGAAACAAATAAAGAAAGCATTAAAACTAAAATCTATACCACTAAGTCTTAAGATTGTTAATAATTTTATGTTTAAACCTTCAATTTTGGATAAGGCTTTTTTACAATGGAAAAATAAAGGAATTTCTAAGATGGGTGATCTTTATAAGGAAAACACTTTTCTTTCATTTCAAGAGTTGCAACAAATTTATGGGCTACATAATAAAGAATATTTCAGATATTTACAAATTAGAAACTATGCCTCTGCAAATATATATGAATTTAGAAATAGAAAAATAGAAATTTTAGATGAATGTTTGAATAAACATCCAAATATGGAAAAATGATATCATATATATATAATATTTTATTGGAAAATGATACCCCATCAACAGAAATATATAGAGAGTCTTGGGAAAAGGAATTAGGCCAAATAATAAGACCAGAAATATGGGATGAAAGTTTACAACATATACATTATTGTTCATTAAACGCTGAACATTCTCTTATACAGTTTAAAATATTACATAGATTACATTACTCTAAATCTAAATTACATAATATTTTTCCAAAAATATCTCCAATATGTGACAAATGTCAAATTTCAGAAGCAAATTTTGACACATCATTTACAACTGCATAAAAAATTGTAGAAACGGAAGGAAATATTTAAAATAATCTCGACCGTTATCAATATAAAATAACCCCTGACCCAAAGTTAATTATACTTGGAATAATTGAAACTGACCAATAATAACAACGAATCAAAGAACTTTTATTGACTATGGTTTAATAATTGGGAAAAAATTAATATTAAAATTTTGGAAAGGCCCTGCATTCCCAACAATCAAAATGTGGAATATAGAAATGTCGGAGACACTCCATTTGGAGAGATTGAGGCTTGTCCTTATGGATAGGTTAGATCTCTTCAGATGGATTTGGTCTCCATATATTAAATATTTACAGGGTCATAATGGTTCGGCGCGGGAACCTGACTGAGACCTGGATATTTGAGTGGATGAAGAGATACATATAATAAATCATGAATATATCTATAAGGACGGATTAATGACGAATATTTTATTCTCCATCAAACCTTTTCTTATTCTTTATTCTATTTCCTAACTTTTCTATTTTCTTATACCTATATAAAAAATTAAAAAACAATATAGAAACACATTATTTTAATATTAGTACGAATATAAATATTATTAGATTTATGAGAACATTATTAGTATTATTAGTATTTTTAGTATTTTATATTTTTAATTATATAAAATTATGTACTTTTAATGGTACAATAATTTTAAATTTAAATTTAGCGATAAGATAAATATTGTTAACATTAGGAAGAAATAATGGAAATTATATAAGTTTTACTAACTTTTTGTATCAATAAATCATAAAATTTGGCCTTATACCTAAAAAATTAGAGATAAAATGAAAATTACTAATAGTACGAGTATAATGCTAATATTGTGAATGTATTAATAGTATTATGTATCTCTAATTATATAAAATATACAACTTTGAAATTTATAATTAAGGATAATACAGTATGAATAATATTATTAGTATGAATCAATTATTAAGACTATGTATTTTACTATTGAAATATAATGTAACTGGTTGTTATTTTGTTTCTATATAAATAAATTTAAAAAAAAAAAAAAAAAAAAAAAACTTACCTTCAGCAGCGCTGCAGTTCTGTCACTGTCGTGTGCACGACTTTGGCGCCTTTGAGGGGGGGGCGGGGTTAAAATGCGTTTTTTCTCCTACCTGTCCTGGATATATTTTCTCGGGGTGCAAGCTTTTGCTGAAGATTTGTTCCGACGGCCGTTCAGAATTTTTTTTTTTTTTAAATCGCTGGACAATTTCAATGCTGGAGTAAAATAAAAATCAGTTTCTAATGCCATGAACGCCGACAACGGGATGGATTTCACGTACGGGACAGGTAAAGGAAAGCCGTTTATTTTACATATAAGCGTGCTTCTTAGGATGCCTTTAATCCAAATTTTACGTTGTGAAAAGGTGATTTAGGCCCCATACGAACTGGCAGTATTTTTCCTGCCGATATGGGGTTGAAATTCACCGCAAATGCAACGTTCCAAACGATCGCGTTCCACAAAATCCCACTCGCAAGATGATTTAAATGGCCATTAATTTATGGGAATTGAACATTAAATTCCTTCCATTTGGCCTATAAATTAATGACAATGAGATTTAAAAATCATGTTATATTGTGAATTC
Organism: Okamejei kenojei; assembly: GCA_035221665.1. Lineage (NCBI taxonomy): Eukaryota > Metazoa > Chordata > Chondrichthyes > Rajiformes > Rajidae > Okamejei > Okamejei kenojei. The sequence goes on from CM069132.1 coordinate 127,602,035, forward strand.
TTGTGTGAATGTTATTTGGACACTTAATGCTATTTAAAAATGTTAATCTTTTCTTAAGAAATGGATAAATGTTTAGATCTAGTAATTGAATTTTGTAATTAGCTACAATTGGGTAACTAACTAATTATATGCTTTAATATCAGGTCGTCCAAGTAAGATTGTTTCATATTTGTTTCAGAATACTTCAATCTATAATAACTGAAAATGTATTTCAGTTCTCTTAATTTTTAAGAAAGTTATGGGCTTTTGACTGTCCTCGATCACAGCTTTTGTGTTAAGTCAATGGAAAAGCAATAGGGAACAAGATGCCAATTTCTGAGTATGAAAATGGCCATAACTTTTTTAATACTGAAGTGAATAAAGTGAATTAGCAAGTTAACTAAACTTCTTTTTTATTATGCTTTATCTTATGGGATAAATTGCAGACTTGATTTTTAAAATCTCAACATTTTGTAACATTGCTACTAACTGTACGGAGTTTAAACAGTATGTTCTCCCTGTGACCGCTTGCGTTTTCTCCAGGTGTGGCGGTTCCCTCCCACACTCCAAAGACGTGCAGGTTTGTAGGTTATTAGGCTTTGGTAAAAAATGATAAAATTGTTCCTAGTGTGTGGGATAGTGTATGCGGTGATCGCTGGTTGATGTGGAATTGGTGGGCTGAAGGGCCTGCTTCTGCGCTGTACCTAAAAAAAAGGTCTGAAGGTAAAATATCCAGGCACATGCAACACATGGCGATTATCTGTTCTTGTTAAATGTTCTTTAATGAAACACTTGCATCAGCAAGAATCCTGGATACGTCAGAGTTTGTGTCTCAGACAAGCTAATATTTTAATGGTGCAGGGTTTCCACAGTAACCTTTACGTATGGCCAGCAAGTTACCAGCCATCCTTGACAATAATGAACGCAGTGGGAAGTAGGGAAGAACAATGGCAACCAGAAAAAAATTCCGATTACTGCATTCTGATAGGGTTCCCACAGCTGAATTTGGTCAAAGTCTAACTATGTTCCCAAAATAGGCATTTTTGAGGCACTGATGTTGGCTCTGTTGTACACAGCAGGGAAGGGAAAAGACTAAGTAAGGACTGGTGGTAGAGGATTCATTAATGAGAGGAACAACCAAGCTCTGTGAACTGGAGTACATAATAATATGTTGCTCCCTTGGCATCATGGGTGTCTTCAAACAGTGACGCAGTAATTGAACAACATAGAGCATAGAACAATACAGCACAAGAACAGGTCTTTCAACCCACAATGTCTGTGACGAACATGATACCAAGACCAAGACCCCCAGGCCTGCGTGGGTTTTCTCTGAGATCTTCGGTTTCCTCCCACACTCCAAAGACGTACAGGTTTGTAGATTAATTGGCTTGGTAAATGTAAAAATTGTCCCTAGTGGGTGTAGGATAGTGTTAATGTGCAGGGATTGCTGGTCAGCACGGACCCGGTGGGTCCGAAGGGCCTGTTACCACACTGTATCTCTAAATTAAACTAAACATTAAGGAATCCTATCTCTGCTCAGCCTCTGCCTTTACGCTTCCCCCACCCACCTCCATCTGGCTAAATACCAGTCACCTGCCAACCTCTCTCTCAAGACTGACCCTCCCCAGCTCACTTGTTTCCACCTGTTATCTTAGCAGCCCATTTCACCCCTCACCTCACTTCTGGACATTGGCTATCATCGCTCCACATTCTGATGCAGGATCTCAGCCAGAAACCTCCACAGATGCTGCTTGACCCACTGAGTTTTTTTCAGCAGTTTATTTATTGCCCTTAATGAATATTCTTGTCTATATTCACTGATGAGAAAGTCAAGGAAGAAATTTTGAATTCTCGCTCAGGGGTATCAAGAGAGTTATACCTCTTTTTCTTTTAGAGATACAGCATATTGAATGTATACAGGCCTATTCACAACAGCCCATCCATGCAGACCATTGATCTGTGTTGGGTCCACTGTTGTTTGTCATGTACATCAATGATCTGGATGATGGGGTGGAAAATTGGATAAGTAAGTATGCAGATGATACTAGGATAGGTGGTGTTGTGGATAATGAAGTAGATTTTCAAAGTCTACAGAGAGATTTGGGCCATTTGGAAAAGTGGGCTGAAGATGGCAGATGGAGTTTAATGCTGTTAAGTGTGAAGTGCTACATCTTGGCAGGACAAATCACGTACAAAATGAGGAATGCTGTGGACGAATAACACACAGAGAGTGGTAAATGCCCTTGTGGCTAGGGAAGGGTATGAGGAGGCAGGTGATACTGAGTTGGTGGATGACAGAGGGATCTGAATGGCCTAACCTAATTTCTATGTTTCTATGTTTCATGTAACTTCCCTGAAGGTGGAATCGCATGTAGATAGGGTGGTAAAGAAAGCCTTTGGTGTGCTGGCCTTTATAAATCAGAGCATTGAATATAGGAGTAGGGAAGTAATGTTAAAATTGTACAAGGCATTGGTAAGACCAATTCTGGAGTATGGTGTACAATTTTGGTCGCCTAGTTATAGGAAGGATGTCAACAAAATAGAGAGAGTACAGAGGAGATTTACTAGAATGTTGCCAGGGTTCCAGCAACTATGTTACAGAGAAAGGTTGAACAAGTTAGGTCTTTATTCTTTGGAGCGCAGAAGGTTAAGGGGGGACTTGATTGAGGTCTTTAAAATGATGAAAGGGATAGACAGAGTTAACGTGGATACGTTTTTTCCCATTGAGGGTAGGGAAGATTCAAACAAGAGGGCATGACATGAGAATTAAGGGACAGAAGTTTAGGGGTAACGTGAGGGGGAACTTCTTTACTCAGGCTGTGTGGAATCAGCTTCCAGCAGAAGTGGTGCAGGCGGGATCGATTTTAACATTTAAGAGTAAAGTGGATAGGTATATGGACGGGAAGGGAATGGAGGGGTATGGTCTGAGTGCAGGTAGATGGGACTAGGGGAAAACAAATGGTTGGCATGGACTGGAAGGGCCGAGAGGGCCTGTTTCCGTGCTGTAATTGTTATATGGTTATATGGTGAAGTTTCTCAAACCGTGGAGACATTTGGATCCGTCATCTGTCAGAGCTGAGGGGCATCCTGACCCTACTGGCACAGGACCTCCCTTAGAATTAAAGAGTGAAACAGTGTGGAAACAGGCCCTTCGGCCCAACTCGCCCACACTGGCCAACAATGTCCTAGCTACACCAGTCCCACTTGCCTGCGCTTGGTCCTTATCCTTCCAAACCTGTTCTATCCATGTACCTAACTGTTTCTTAAATGATGGGATAGTCCCAGCCTCAACCACTTCCTCTGGCTGCTTGTTCCATACACCCACCACCCTTTGTGTGAAAAGGTTACCCCTCGGATTTCTATTAAATCTTTTCCCCTTCACCTTGAATCTATGTCCTCTTGTCCCCGTTTCCCCTATTCTGGCAAGAGACTCTGTGCATTAGCCGATCTATTCCTCTCATGATTTTATACACTTCTATAAGATCTCCCCTCATCCTCGTGCACTCCATGGATTAGAGACCTCTCCCTACAGCTCACACCCTGTAGTCCTGTCAACATCCTCGTAAACCTTTTCTGAAAAGTTTCAAGCTTGTCAATATCTTTCCTATAACATGGTGCCCAGAACTGAACACAATATTCTAAATGCAATCTCACCAACGTCTTATACATCTGCAACATGACCTCCCAACTTCTATACTCTAACTGATGAAGGTCAATGTTCCAAAATCCTTTTTGACCACCTTATCTACCTGTGACTCGACCTTCAAGGACCCATGCACCTGCACTCCTAGATCCCTCTGCTCTACAAGACTCCCCAGAGCCCTACCATTCCCTGTATAGGTCCTGCCCTTGTTCGACGTCCCAAAATGCAACACCTCACACTTCTCTGTATTAAATTCCATCAACCATTCCTCCGCCCACCTGGCCAATCGATCCAGATCCTGCTGTAATTGTTCAGAACCATCTTCAATGTCTGCAAAACCACTAACTTTTGTATCATCAGTAAACTTGCTAATCTTGTCCTGTATGTTCTCATCCAAATCATTGATGTAGATGACAAACAGTAACGGGCCCAGCACCGGACCCTGAGGCACACCACTAGTCACAGGCCTCCATTCTGAGAAGCAACCTTCCACGATTACCCTCTGCTTCCTTCCATGGTGCCAATTTGCTATCAATTCAGCTATGTCTCATTGGATCCCATGCGATCTAACCTTGCAGAGCAGCCTACAATGCGGAACCTTGTTGAACGCCTTACTGAAATCCATGTATACAATATCCACAGCTCTGCCCTCATCAACCTTTTTGGTGACAGCTTCAAAAGAATCAATCAGATTTGTGAGGCACGACCTCCCACGTATGAAACCATGCTGACTATCCCTAATCAGCCCATCCAAATGCCTGTATATCCTATCTCTCAGCCTTGATTTCACTGCTGAAAATGTCTGGGCTCTTCCACTAAGTCTCAGGTCTCCGTGCCCCCCCCCATTGTAACCCCAATCTCCAACAAGGGAACCTTTTGCTGGTGTTGCTGTTGTTTGGCGGTCATATGGAGTTTGCCATTAGGTGCTGACACTTCATCAGATGAGTGTGCACCAAAGTGTAGGGAGCATTTAGTGGAGTGTGCAATGGTTAGTGCAGGGAGCCTGCATTTAGTAAAGGCATCCCTGTTCCTGGTAATTTCTATGAGCACTGAGCATGAGGGAACAGGACTTCCTTATTTACCACCCTGGGCTCAACCTGAAACGTCAACCATTCCTTCTCTCCAGAGATGCTGTCCCGCTGAATTACTCCAACATTCTGTGTCTATCTTCAGTGATGAATGACAATGTGGAAGGGCTGGAAGTATGCCGTTTTGGATGGAGTTATGGGTTACATTGACGGAGGGAGAAGGATGTCAGGTCGGAGAGAAGAATGAGTTTCCAGAAAGCTGAAGAATTGAATCAGGAGGTAGGCAGGTACTTGAGAGAGGTAAGCAACCTTGATAATACATTCTGTTTTCAATTATTCAAAAAAATCAAGCTCATACCTGATTTAGTACAAGCAGATAACGTATGTTGATTTTGACTGAGATGACTATAAAATAAATTAGCACCAAAAAACTACAAAGTCTATAATGAACAAGTCACGGTTTATTAAGACGGATCATTAAAAATCAATGATTCAGTGGAAAAGGCCGCATCTCTGGAGTGAAGGAATGGGTGACGTTTCAGGTCGAGACCCTTCTTCAGACTGAAACATCACCCATTTCTTCTCTCCAGAGATGCTGTCTGTCCTGCTGAGTTACTTCAGCTTTTTGTGTCATCCTTCGGTTATAACCAGCATCTGCAGTTTCTTCATACACATTAGAAATTAATGTTCCACCTGTTTGCTAACCTTTTGCAATATATGCACAAGAACAAGATCCCTCAGTGCTCCACACATTTCCTATCTCTATCCACTTAGATCATAGTCTGCCTTTTGATTTTCCTATTAAAGTTCATGAACCATATTAAATTCCGTTTGTCAGGTTGTCATCCACTCAAGCAATCTACGTATACCTTGTCTGGTCTAGATTGCCCTTGAACAGAGGGATGGCCATGCCAGAGGACAAAATGTATAAGAAGAAACTGCAGATGCTGATTTACACCGAAGATAGACACAAAATGCTGGAGTAACTCAGCAGGTCAGGCAGCATCTCTGGAGTAAAGGAATAGGTGACATTTTGGTTTGAAAAGAAGGTTCTCGGCCCTAAAAGTCACCTATTCCTTTTCTCCAGAGTTGCTACCTGACCTGCTGAGTTACTCCTGCTTTTTTGTGTCTACCTTAGGCTAATGCACCTATACTTGGTCATTTGCAAAGCTGGATACCCCAGGTTCTGGCCCCTTCCTCTTGGTTTTAAATATCATTAATTGAGTGGCAGGGCAGGGAGATCTTGGCTGAATGAGGTAGACAAGACAGATTAACATATTGGCTTCAGAAATCACAGGACCATCAAAGCTTAACCTCTATTTATTTATCATGTTCTTCATTTTGCAAGCATTATCATAAGGTGCTGCATCGTGGAGCGTTAATCTAGTTCCTCAGCCTGCAGAGCATCATATTTCATTGGGGAATATTTTCTCGGCTACAGTTCATCAGTGAACCTGTGTCTTGCTTCAGTGCAAAGAATCACTTGCATTCTCACATAAAGACATGCTGTGTAGGAAGGAACTGCAGATGCTGGTTTACATTGAAGATGGACACAAAATGCTGGAGTAACTCAGCGGATCACGCAGCATCTCTGGACAAAAGGAATAGGTGACGTTTCAGGTCGAGACCCTACTTCAGGCCCATAAAGACGTGCTGCCAGTTTGAGCAGCAATCAACAAAATCTTTTTTGCTTCGAAAATAAGGACTTAGCAATTACGTGAATGACACATTCACTTGAAACTCATTAGGATGTTGTGTAAGCATTTTTGTTTAGTCTGAATTCATTCACTTTTTTTACTTAATGCATTAATAGTATCCTTTTTCTTCCACTATTTAAAAAACAGTATCGTTTTTTAAAATCAACCCTTTCATCAAGCGGGTTTCAAGCTTTGTTAATGTAACCTCCTGAATGAGGTTTTAGCCACTGGATATTTTTCACGTTAAAGATATAGTTCTGACTGTTGCTTTTTAGGGTCATAATCTATACAGGCTTCCTGTCATATTACCACAGCATAATGAAACCTCTGTAGTTAGTTTGTTTAATATAGTTCCGTGACTTTCAGCAAAGCCTGCAGGAAAGAAATCTTTAACTGTAAAGAAACACCACTACCTCAGGCAGCAGGAAGGAACCTCGTCTTCCACAACTTTATTTTTTGGTTTCACTTCAAAGAATTTGGAAACTTAATGTGGAATTGGTATTGATGAGTTGAATGTAAAATAGCCACAATCTCACCAAATGTTCATGTGATTTGTAAAGCATGAAAGAATTGACACTGTGTTTTAAAAATAAAACCAGGGGAAATAAATAACACTAAGAATTATGAAGACTGATAAAAGATGATATAGTGGTTGCCTCAGTTGAATCGGTGCAAAGACCTCTGGCGTGCACTAGGTACAGTAAACACAGTTGAAATTTAAGGTGGAAGTGTCCGGAAAATGTAGAGGGAGAAAGTCATCGATGTTATAGTTATTAGAGAAACACGGGACACGGCTGTGGGAGGGACATGACGAGCAGCTCAATGTTTTGGGGTACAAATACAACTGGAGGTGTAGTAGTATTGGTTTCTCATTGTCACATGTACTGAGATAGAGTGAAAAACTTTTTTTGTGTGTTCATGTAGACACAAGGAGTAACAGATGCTTCTTCACAAAAAGAGACACAGTGTTGAAATTATTTAGCGGCTCAGGCAGTAGAAACATAGAAACATAGAAAAATAGGTGCAGGAGTAGGCCATTTGGCCCTTCGAGCCAGCACCGCCATTCAATATGATTATGGTTGAACATCTAAAATCAGTACCCCGTTCCTGCTTTTCCCCCATATCCTTTGATTCCTTTAGCCCTAAGAGCTAAATCTCTCTCTTGAAAACATCCAGTGAATCAGCCTCCACTGCCTTCTATGGCAGAGAATTCCCCAGATTCACAACTCTCTGGGTGAAAATGTTTTTCCACATCTCAGTCCTAAATTGCCGACCCCTTATTCTTAAACTGTGACCCCTGGTTCTGGACTCCGCCAGCATCGGGAACATTTTCCCTGCATCTAGCCTGTCCAATCCATTAAGAATTGTATGTTTCTATAAGAACCCCTCTCATCCTTCTAAATTCCAGTGAATACAAGCCCAGTCGACCCATTATTTCATCATATGTCAGTCCCGTCATCCCGGGAATTAACCTGGTGAACTTACGCTGCACTCTCTTAATAGCAAGAATGTCCTTACTCAAATTAGGAGACCAAAACTGCACACAATACTCCAGGTGAGGTCTCACCAGGGTCCTGTACAACTGCAGTAGGATCTCCTTGCTCCTAAACTCAAATCATCTCTCAATGAAGGCCAACATGTCATTAGCTTTCTTCACTGTCTGCTGTACCTGCATGCTTACTTTCAGTGACTGATGTACAAGCACATCGAGATCTCGTTGCCCTTTTCCTAATCTGACACCATTCAGATAATAATCTGCCTTCCTGTTCTTGCCTCCAAAGTGGATAACCATATTTATCCACATTATACCGCATCTGAATTATACCGCATCCGCATCATTATACCGCATGGCAACCTGAATGACTACCGCCCGGTTGCCCTAACTCCAATACCAATGAAGTGCTTTGAAAGGCTGGTCCTCTCCCACATCAAATCCAGCATCCCTGCATCATTGGACTCTCATCAATTTGCAAACAGGGCAAATAGATCCACAGAGGATGCCATCTCTGTGGCTCTTCACACTGTCCTGACCCACCTGGAAAGACAGGGCACCTACGTGAGGATGCTCTTCATTGACTATAGCTCTGCCTTCAATACGGTCATCCCCACCAAGCTCACCACCAAACTCCACCAGCTAGGGCTCAGCTAACTGATATGCCATTGGATCCTGAATTTTCTGACGGAGCAACCGCAGGCAGTGAGACTGGGGCCGCACCTGTCCTCCACTATCACCCTGAGCACTGGCACACCACAGGGCGGTGTACTGAGCCCCATGCTCTACTCCCGCTTCACACACGACTGTGTCCCTGCATTTGACAACAACACCATTGTCAAGTTTGCAGACGACACAATGGTGATCGGGCTAATCACCAACGGTGATGAAACAAACAATAGAGCGGAGGTGCAGAACCTGGTGGACTGGTGCTCACGGAACAACTTGTCGCTAAATACCTCCAAGACCAAGGAGCTGATTATCGACTTCAGGGGGTCACAGAATGGGGAATATGCCCCAATCTCCATCTACGGAGACAGTGGGGAGAGAGTGTCCAGCTTTACGTTTCTGGGCACTCACATCTCAGAGGACCTCACATGGTCCACCAACACCACTGCGCTGGTCAAAAAGGCACAGCAATGACTGTTCTTCCTAAGAACATTGAAACGGACTGGTCTGCCCCAACAGCTGCTGACGACCTTCTACCGCTGCACCACAGAGAGCATACTAACATATGGCATCTCTGTGTGGTATCTCAGCTGCACGGAGGCGGAGAGGAGAGCTCTTCAGCGCGTCGTCCACAGAGCGCAACAGATTATTGGGACACCGTCACCAGCCTTGGAGGGCATCTACCACACACGGTGCCTCAGGAAGGCCGTCAGCATCCATAAAGACTCCTCTCACCCTTGTAATGGACTGTTCGAACTACTCCCTTCTGGCAGATGTTACAAGGCCTTCTACGCCCGCACCTCCAGACTCAGGAACAGCTTCATTCCCAGAGCTATAGAGGCTCTGAACCGGCCCTGCTGAGTGCCCCCCACCCCCTTGGACTGTCTCCCTCGGATGGTCACGTCGCACAGACACATCTGCACTTTAGTCTGTTTTGACTTTACTGGTCTAATGTTCGTTTTACAAACCTTGTTCTCGGGGTATCTAAAGCTAAATCTTATTTGTTGATTAAGTTATGACATTGGATGGAAGTTGCAAACCAAATCTCGTTGCACTTATGTGTAATGACAATTAAATATATTATTATTATTATTATTATTATTATTATTATTATTATTATTATTATTATTATCTGCACACACACCCAACCTACCCAAGTCACTCTGCAACCTCATAGCATCCTCCTCGCAGCTCACACTGCCACCCAGCTTTGTGTCATCCGCAAACTTGAAGATGTACATTTAATGACCTTCATCTAAATCGTGCCACTAGGGGCGCCGCATGATGGCAGCCTCTGCCTACAATCTGTCTGTTTTTCCATCTTTTTTTAATTTTTAGTTTGTTTAAAAAGTATGTTTTGGAGTTTTCTTTAGTATTTCTATGTGTGGGAGCTGGGTAGTGTAGGGGGGAAACTGTTTCCCATTCACTTCCTTGCGAGGATGCGACTATTCTCCGAGTCGCGTCCACGCCTCCCCCCCCCCCCCCCCCCCGCGACCTACCATCTGGATTGGCGCGGCATTTCCTACCGGAGACTGGAGACCGGCCAGAGCTTCAGCAGCGCTGCAGCACTGAAGTACCATCGCGGAGCGGGAGATGCCTTACCGGGGATCGCCATTTTAAGCTCCTGAGTGTTGGGCCTGCTACTTCAACATCATGGAAGTTAAGCAGTTACCACCACCAACAGCCATTTGCAGTGCAGCATTTCAAAGCAGTTACCACCACCACCAACCATTTGCAGTGCAGCATTTCAAAGCAGTTACCACCACCACCAACCATTTGCAGTGCAGCATTTCAAAGTAGTTACCACCACCAACAACCATTTGCAGTGCAGCATTTCAAAGCAGTTACCACCAACAACCATTTGCAGTGCAGCATTTCAAAGCTCATTAACGGCACACACAGTTGAGTACACGTGTTAAATGTTTTTCACAGCTCAGATAGACGTGACCCTCTCGCTTCCTCCATCTTGCAGTGTCTGAGTGAGGCACAACCCTTCCGGGTTTTATAGTCCCTCCCCCCTCCCACCAGCAGAGAGAATGTCAACATTTTTAAAACATTAATAACTCTTTTATTTTTCATCGATTGGAAAAATCCTCTTGTCCTGCGCAGCGGAAGGGGACTGAATAAGAAGGCCAAAAATCACAGCCGTAAGTGGCAGTGTTTTTTCAAAAATCATGAAACAGAAAAACAGGAAGTGGTCAAGATCTTACGTTTAGTAATATAGATGAAGGGAATAAAAAGGGTGAATGCACAGAGTCCTTTTCCTAGGGTAACGGAATCAAGAACTACAGGCCATAGGTTTAATGTAAGAGTGGAAAAATTTAATAGGAATGTGAGGGGCAACATTTTCGCACAAAGGGTGGGGGGGTATATGGAACGAGCTGCCAGAGGTACTTGAGGTATATCTGTAAGAACATTTAAAAGACATTTGGACAGGTACATGGTGAAGAAGGTTTAAAGGGATATAGACGAAACGTGGGCAAATATGACTATCTTAGATGGGACGTCTTGGTTGGCACGGATGAGTTGAGCTGAAGGACCTGATTCCATGCTGTATGACTCTATGGGTCTCAGTGTACGTGGAGTTAGTGGGGGATGCTGGTTTGGACTAGGCTACATACACAGTTCTCAGCAATGTCTTGCGGTCTTGGACAGAGCTGTTGCCAAACATTTTGTGTTTTTAATCACAGAAAACATCACCTCAGCTCTGGTCAAGAAAAAGAAGGAGGCATTTAAGGACACAAGGTGCTGGAGGAACTCAGTGGGTCAGGTAGCATCTCTGGAGAAAATAGATGGGTGATGTTTCAGGTCGGGACTTCTTCAGAACCCATATTCTCCAAAAATGTTGCCTGACACACAGAGTTGCTCTAGCATTTTGTGTCCTTTTGTGTAAACCAACATCTGCAGTTCCTTGTTTCTACAGAAGGAGGCATATGGCAGATATGGGTAGCTTGGATCAAAATAATCTTTTGAGGAGCGTGCACTATTATTGTTTTTGTTTTTTTGTTTTTTATTGTGTGTACGTATGTGTGCATGTGAGTGATTGTGTGTGTGTGTGTGTGTGTGTGTGTGTGTGTGTGTGTATACACATACTCACAAGTGCACACACCCGCACACGTGTGTGTGTATTTGTGAGTATGTATATATATACACACACACACTGAACTTTTTTAAATTTCTCGTCTACTATATTATTTACAGTGTACCATGTTTACATATTCTGTTGCATTGCTGCAAGTAAGAATTTCATTGTTCAATCTGAGACATATGAAAATAAAACACTCTTGACTCTTGATTCTTGAGTGTTGGGCATTAGAATTCTGTGTACATTTCAGAACACACTGCTACAGTTAGGATGTTATAAACTGGAAATGCTGCAAAAAAAGATTTACGGGGATATCAGATCTTGAGATTTTGAGTTCAAAAGAGGTTAAAACTTTAAATCATTGGAACATAGCGGGATGAGGGGTGCCTCATAGAGGGTTATAAAATCACGAGGGGCACAGATAAGATGAATAGCCGTCATCTTTACCTCAGAATAAGGGAGTCTAAAACTAGAGGGCACAGGTTTAAGGTGTGAAGGGAAATTTAAAAGGAATCGGAGGGGCAGATTCTTCACTTGGCGAATTGGATGTATATGGAACAAGCTGCCAGAGAAAGTGGTCAACGGGCGTACAATTACAATATTTAAAAGACACTTGGACAAGTACATCGATAGGGAAGGTTTGGAGGGATGTGGGCCAGCCAAGTGGAACTAACTCAGTTGGCATGGACTAGTTGGACCGAAGGACCAGTACAGCTTTATGAGACTATGACTCAATGGACATTGGACCAACATGGATGCGACTTTACTGTGTAACTCGCTGTACTGTGCTGAATAGAAGAGACTATTAAATTTTGATGTCTGGCCATATATTGCACATTTATCCCAGTGTTCAATGCAATTTGGCAGCTAGGTTCTGAGTCTCAGGGGACTGATAAATCAGTGAGAAAAAAAATAACATTATCAAATGAAGCAAGGTTCCATATCTAACTCTGCATGAAAGCTATTAATGACCATGGCTAGGAGACCACAATCCCAATTTTAAGTTGGCCTAACACAGCAATTAGGATGACACTATTGTCAGTATAAGGTTGCTCAGCTGGTAGAAAAACTGCCTCAAAGGTCTTCTTGGCTATCAGCATGCAAGATCCGATGATGAGAGGCATGGTGTGGAAGCTAGGGAGCAAACAGTGAGAAAAACTGTTCTGCTGTAAGTACAACTTTGGACCTTTCAATTATTTAATGTCCTGGAAAGGTAATGTAGAAATTGATGGTTTTCATTTAAACAGTCTTGTTTTTTTGTTTCTACTTCCTTCCTTAATCTGCTGTGATATTTTGCAGGAGATGAATTTCTGTGTGTGATGGCTGACAGCCTGCCAGTACCTCAGCTAGGGGTCATAGAGTCAGACAACACAGAAACAGGCCCTTCGGCCCAGCTTGTCCATACCGAACAATGTGCACCATCTATATTGGCCCACCTGCTCACATTTGGCCAATATCCTTCTAAACCTTTCCTATTCATGTACCTGTCGAAATGTATTTTAAATGTTGTTCTAGTTTCTGCCTCAACTATTTCCTCCAGTAGCTCATTTCATATACCAACCATCCTCCATATTAGTTGTCCCTTAGGTTCCCAATTAAATCTTGCTCCTCTCACCGTAAACCTATGTCTTCTGGTTCTTAATTCCCTTACTCTGGATAAAATACTTTGTGATACCCCAAATCTGAGGAAGGACATTATTGCCCAAATCTGAGGAAGGACATTATTGCCCAAATCTGAGGAAGGACATTATTGCCATAGAGGGAGTGCAGAGAAGGTTCACCAGACTGATTCCTGGGATGTCAGGACTGTCTTATGAAGAAAGACTGGATAGACTCGGTTTATACTCTCTGGAATTTAGGAGATTGAGAGGGGATCTTATAGAAACTTACAAAATTCTTAAGGGGTTGGACAGGCTAGATGCAGGAAGATTGTTCCCGATGTTGGGGAAGTCCAGGACAAGGGGTCACAGCTTAAGGATAAGGGGGAAATCCTTTAAGACCGAGATGAGAAAGACTTTTTTCACACAGAGAGTGGTGAGTCTCTGGAACTCTCTGCCACAGAGGGTAGTTGAGGCCAGTTCATTGGCTATATTTAAGAGTGAGTTGGATGTGGCCCTTGTGGCTAAGGGGATCAGAGGGTATGGAGAGAGAAGGCAGGTACGGGATACTGAGTTGGATGATCAGCCATGATCATATTGAATGGCGGTGCAGGCTCGAAGGGCTGAATGGCCTACTCCTGCACCTAATTTCTATGTTTCTATGTTTCTATGACTCTCATGATGTTATACACTTCTATAAGATCACCTCTTGTCCTCCTACACTCCAAATAATAGTTTCAGCCTGCCTGACTTCCCTCAGAAATTAAGTTCTGGCAACATCCAGAATCCTAAATCTCCTCTACACTCTTTCCAGCTTGACAACACCTTTCCGAAAGCAGGGTGACCAAAACAGAACACAGTACTCCAACTGTGGCCTCACCAGTGCCTTGTACAGTTGTAATATAACAACCCAACTTCTATACTCAGTACCCTGATTGATGAAGACCAATGAAGGCCATATATCCACCGCCCTCTTAGTGAAAAAGCTGCTCCTCATTGTGTTAAAAAACACATTATATTAAAAACCATGGGATCCAGGGAGAGTTAACCGATTGAATAGAAAATTGGCTTCACGGAAGGAAGCAGATGCTAATGGTGGAAAGTTGATTTTCCAACTGGAGGCCTGTGACTTGTGAGTGAGTTTGATGCTGGGCCCAGTGCTGTTTGTCATCTATATCATGATTTCACTAATCTCAATTGTCCAGCAGAAACAAGGAACTGCAGATGCTGGTTTACAAAAAAATCACACAAAAAGCTGGGGTAACTCAGCTGCTCAGGCATTTTCTCTGGAGAACATGGATAGGTGACGTTTCAGGTCGGGACCCTTCTTCCGACTGATTGTGGGGGGAAGCAAACTGGAAGAGAGGTGGGGCCGGATGAAGCCTAGCAGTTAATAGGTTGATAAAGGTGAGGAGGATGTTTAGATAGGCATGCGGTGGACAAAGGCTGGAGATGAAAGGTGTGAGACAAAAGGTTTGAAGAGTTACGAATTGTGACGCTAGCGGAATTCCTTCCTAAGGGAGGGGCGAAATAGGTGTGAGTCCAGGAGCAACACATGGGAGGTGGGTGGAGGGGAGGGAAGAAGGGGATGGGGTATATGGGTGAAGAGGGATAAGGGGAGGGTTATGTAGTTACATTTTTGAAATTTTTATTTATTTATTTATTTATTTATTTATTAGAAGTAGGTACATTACATTTTGATGGTACCTTTTTACAGGTTTCCAGAATTATTAAAAAACATTCTTTGTACAACTTCCTTTTTTTAGAAATAAATGAGAAAGGAAGAAGTAGTGAAGAGTAAAGGATAGTCTAGTGAATGTGGTGAAAAGAAAGAAATAAGTGAGAGAGTGAAGCAGAAAGGAGATTCTCCCACGCCACAAGTCGATGTTTTTTATATTCTTAATCATTTTTCACCCAAATTCAAAATTTTTAATTTTACGATACTATTGCACCACATGAATCCACAAGGTCAATAAATGGAGACCAACTCATTAATAATTTGTCTTTTTTTTCTGTTAGGAGGAGTTTCATTTCTTCCGAATGGGCAGTTTCCAACATATTACCAATCCACATTTTGAGTGTTGGTATAGTAGCCTTTTTCCAAAATCTGAGTATGAGTTTTTTCGCTGTTATTAAACCATAATTAAAAAATGAGATATGGGATATATTTAATTTGTTTCCATCTCCTATTGCTCCAAAGATAATCATTTCCATGCTAGGTTCTATTTTTATCTTAAATAAACTAGTGAATATATCAAATATATCACACCAAAATCTTTGAAGTTTTGTGCAAGAAACGAAAGAGTGTGTGAAATTGGTATTTTGAGAAAGACATTTATCACAGATGGGAGAAATATTTGAATAAAATTTATTCAACCTAACTTTTGAATAATATAATCTGTGTAATATTTTAAATTGAATTAAATTATGTCTAGTGTTAATCGAACATTTATGTATATATATCAAATACCTCTCCCATGTTTCTTTAGAAATTTTTGTCATTAATTCTTTTTCCCAGTCTTTTCTAATTGCCTCTGTTGATGGCAATTCTCTATTAAGAATACTGTTATATAAATATGATATTAAATTTTTGTGAGTCTGCCTTAATATTCATTGCTTCTTCCAGTGGGTCTATCATTATGTTCTGTAGTCTTGGTTATATATTTTTTTATAAAGTCACATATCTGTAAATATTTAAAGTATTGGTTATTATTCAGATTAAATTTTGATTTTAATTGTTGAAATGATAATAAATTTCCCATTTCATACATGTCACCCAACTTTTTAATTCCCAATCTTTCCCATTGTCTATATGTTTTATCCAATAAAAAGATGGTTTTAAATACCGGATTATTCACTATTGGTGTTAATGATGATAAGTTTCTTAATTTTACAGTTAATTTTATTTGTTTCCAAATTCGAATTATATTGTGTATGATTGGATTTTTCTTATATAATATATTATTCAATTTTATCGGGGAGAAGAGGATCGCTCCTAAATCGTAAGGAAAACAATCCTCTTTCTCCATTCTTATCCATTCCATCTGTTGAGAAGGACAGTCCAACCAATAAATTATATTCTTAATATGCACTGCCCAATAATAATATTAAAAATTAGGCAGTGCAAGTCTCCCTACATCTTTAGGTTTACACAAATGATTTATTTTAATTCTATGTGCTTTGTAGCTCCATATAAAATTAGTAATATTAGAGTTAAAAAAAAAAAAATGTTGTATATATATTGGTATGGATTGAAATAAATATATTATTTGTGGTAGCACTATCATTTTTATGGAATGTTTAGTCTTCTTCAGTCTGAAGAAGGGCCTCGACCTGAAACGTCACCCATTCCTTCTCTCCAGAGATGCTGCCTGTCTCGTTGAGTTACTGCAGCATTTTGTGTCTACCTTCGATTTAAACCAGCATCTGCAGTTCTTTTCTATACATAGCAACCAGGATATCCAGCAGGCCTGGGAAAGTGCAAGTGTTTGGTGAAATGATCCCTGAGTCTACGCTTGGTCTTGCCAATGTATAGAAGGCCACTTTGGGAACGCTCACTGCTGTAGATGAGATTAAACAAGGTTCATGTGAACATTTGTCTCACCTGGAAAGACTTCTGGTGTCCCTGGATGGAGGTGAGCGAGGAGATATGTGTCCTATCTTCTGTAGTTGCAGGGGAAGGTACCTGGGGAAGTACTTTCCAATATACTCTGCTATATTTGATATATCCAATACATATTCCTGATATACTTTCCTGATATATCCAATGTATCATCCTCCAACAATCCGTTACCTCCAACATGATCCCAACACGTCACATTTGCCAATCCTCACCCCTTCCCACCTTCCGCGGAGACCACTCGCTCCGCAACTCCTTGGTTCACTCATCCCTTCCCAACTACAACTACAATGGGCAACCTCTACATCATGCTGCCATTGATTATGTTGTTAGGTAGGGACTCCTTCAGTCAACAACTCCAAATGGATCCCGTTGGATTAATTGGAAAAGAGCAGCAATCCGATGAAAGTTTTTTGCGGATCAGAGGGGATCCTTTCATTTATGGATATCCAGCCCATTTAGAGTGTATTTAAGACATTTGAAAAAGGACTACTTAAAAAAAATGGTTTGCATTCTTCAAATGTGAATGATAGACAGTAGATAATGATATATTATCTTTCATAGAAACATAAAACATAGAAACATAGAAAATAGGTGCAGGAGTAAGCCATTTGGCCCATCGAGCCTGCACCGCCATTCAATATGATCATGGCTGATCATCCAATTCAATATCCTGTACCTACGTTCACTCCATACCCCCTGATCCCTTTAGCCACAAAGGCCACATCTACCTCCCTCTTAAATATAGCCAATGAACTGGCCTCAACTACCTTCTGTGGCAGAGAATTCCACAGATTCACCACTCTCTGTGTGAAAAATGATTTTCTCATCTTAGTCCTAAAAGACTTCCCCCTTATCCTTAAACTGTGACCGCTTGTTCTGGACTTCCCCAACATCGGGAACAATCTTCCTGCATCTAGCCTGTCCAATCTCTTAAGAATTTTGTACATCTCTATAAGATCCCCCCTCAATCTTCTAAATTCCAGCGAGTACAAGCCGAGTCTATCCAGTCTTTCTTCATATGGAAGTCCTGCCATCCCAGGAATCTGTCTGGTGAACCTTCTCTGTACTCCCTCTATGGCAAGAATGTCTTTCCTTAGATTAGGAGACCAAAACTGTACGCAATACTCCAGGTGTGGCCTCACCAAGACCCTGTACAACTACAGTAGAACCTCCCTGTTCTTATACTCAAATCCTTTTGCTATGAATGCTAACATACCATTCGCTTTCTTCACTGCCTGCTGCACCTGCATGCCTACTTTCAATGACTGGTGTACCATGACACCCAGGTCTCGTTGCATCTCCCCTTTTCCTAAAGGGCCACCATTCAGATAATAGTCTGCTTTCCTGTTTTTGCCACAAAAGTAGATAACCTCACATTGATCCACATTATATTGCATCTGCCATGCATTTGCCCACTCACCCAACCTATCCAAGTCACCTTGCAGCCTCCTAGCATCCTCCTCACAGCTAACATTGCCACCCAGCTTCGTCTCATCTGCAAACTTGGAGATATTGCATTCAATTCCCTCACCCAGATCATTAATATATATTGTAAATAGCTGGGGTCCCAGCACTGAGCCTTGCGGTACCCCACTAGTCACTGCCTGTCATTCTGATAATGACCCGTTTACTCCTACTCTTTGCTTTCTGTTTGCCAGCCAGTTCTCAATCCACATCAATACTGAACCCCCAATACTGTGTGCTTTAAGTTTGTATACTAATCTCTTATGTGGGACCATGTCGAAAGCCTTCTGAAAGTCCAGATCCACTGGTTCTCCATTATCCACGCTACTAGTTACATCCTCGAAAAATTCCACAAGATTCGTCAGACATGATTTACCTTTCATAAATCTATGCTGACTTTGTCCAATGATTTCACCACTTTCCAAATGTGCTGCTATCCCATCTTTAATAGCTGACTCTAGCATTTTCCCAACTACCAATGTTAGACTAACTGGTCTGTAATTCCCCGTTTTCTCTTCCCCTCCCTTTTTAAAAAGTGGGGTTACATTAGCTCCCCTCCAATCCTCAGGAACTACTCCGGAATCTAAAGAGTTTGGAAAAATTATCACTAATGCATCCACTATTTCTGGGGCTACTTCCTTCAGTACTCTGGGATGCTGCTTATCTGGCCCTTGGGATTTATCGGCCTTTAATCCATTCAATTTACCACTTCCCGGCTAATCTGGATTTCACTCAGTTCCTCCATCTCATTTGACCCCCTGTTAGGTACCTCCCCCCCCCCCCCCCCCCCTCTGGTGAATGCTATGTACTTAACTCTTTTGTTTCTCTCCTCAGCACTGCAGGTGTTGTCACATTTGCCAGGTGGCAGGAAAGCCGAACCAATCGATTGTTCCTGTGCCTTTATATCCAATCCCTCTGGTCGGGGAGCCGTTTGAACGGATTCTAGTTGATTGTGTGGGTCCTCTACCTCGGACAAGGGTGGGCAACAAGTTTTTATTGACAATTATGTGTGCGTCTAGCCGCTTTCCGAAGGTGGTCCCTTTGCGTAACATTACTGCCCCTTCCATTGTGAAGTCTCTCACTAAGTTTTTTTCGTTGTTCGGTTTGCCCAAGGTTGTGCAGAGCGACCGAGGTTCCAACTTCATGTCAAAGGTTTTTGGTCAGATTTGCGGTGCATGAGGTCGTGCAGAGTCTTTAGGGTTCAGTCCTGCTGACCTGGTGTTCGCGCATACTTTTCGTGGTCCGTTGAGGGTCCTGAAGGAGAAATGGTTGCAGGAGAATTCAAAACATAGTATTTTAGTCCACGTCTGTACTTTTAGGTCTAGACTGTGGAGGGCATGTGAACTGGCAATGGGTAATCTTGCTTCTGCTCAGTCTAGGATGAAGGGCTGGTTCGACAGGAAGGCTTCTAGTAGGAATTTTTCTCCAGGTGACAAAGTCCTGGTGTTGTTGCCTATTCCTGGTTCCAGTCTGCAGGCTCGGTATAGTGGTCCCTATCAGGTGGTTAAGAAGGTTGGTGCAAGGGATTACGTTATTGGTACCCCTGATCGGAGGCGTAAGACTCAGCTCTGTCATATCAACATGATGAGCAGGAGCATGTACAGGTTGATGGGGAGCTGTGTCCTTCGGTTTTGTCTAAGCCGGTTTTGGCTGTAATAGTGCTGCCCCCTGACACGGGTGGTGATGTGGGTGAGGCACGGTTGTCGGTGGCAGTGACGCAGGGAACGCTGTGCAACTCTGAAGCTTTGGAGTCACTTCCCTTGCAGTTGTCTCATTTGTCTGGAAGTCAGCGGGATGATCTGCTTGCTTTGGTGGGGTCAAATGGGTCACTGTTCTCGGATGTGCCTTCTCAAACGTCTGTGCTGCAGCATGACATTGACGTGGCCGGTGCTGCCAATTAAACAGCATCCGTATCGGGTCAACCCTGACAAGCGTCAACGTCTAAGAGGTCAGGTTGACTATATGCTGCAGCATGCAATTGCTGAACCCAGTTGTAGTCCGTGGAGTTCTCCGTGTCTACTGGCTACGAAGGCTAATGGGGAGGACAGGTTTTGCACGGACTTTCGGAAGGTGAATGGTGTAACTAAGCCGAATAAGAACAGGCAGTTGATGAGCTGGAGTTGGCAGCTGCAGGAATACAACCTGGAGTTCAGGCACATCGGGGCAAGGATATCTTGGCTGACGTCTTGTCGCACCAGTAGTGTTTTCTTCCGAAGCTTATTCAGTATCTTTGGGTGGGGGTGTTAGGTACCCCCCCCCCCCCCCCCCTCTGGTGAATGCTATGTACTTAACTCTTTTATTTCTCTCCTGAGTGCAGGGAGTCAGGAATCAAGGGGTTAAAGGCTCCTGTACCCGATTGGCCAAGCTGCGTCAGGTGACGGGTGACTCATCGAAAGCTTAAATACCAGGAGTCTCCCAGAACTCTCTCTCTCTTCGTCGACCCTGACTTGTGAGCAGGTTGATGGTGTGAGCTGCAGGAGGCCTGTCCACATGGCATAGAACTTTGTGTATTATTACCTCAATTTGTCAATTAATATTGAATTGGGATGGATGAGGACTGACCTGAGGGTTTTTGTGTATTTTGTTTCAGGGTTATTTCCATTTAGGCAGGTTAGAGACTCTAGTTCGACGGCCCATTGCGAGGCTGGCTGGAGCACTGTTATCTTTGTTTATTAGTTTATTCTTGTCCTTGACTGGGTTGTTTGAATCAAGTTTGGGTTTTAACAAAATAAAATACTATTTTCTTGAACTTGAGCCTGGTTTTTGACTATGCTACGCGGCTCTGAAGTACCTGCATTCGGGAGTCGTAACACCCCCGGTCCCCTGCTATTTCTGGCAGATTATTTATGTCTTCCTTAGTGAAGACAGAACCAAAGTAGTTATTCAATTGGTCTGCGATGTCCTTGTTCCCCATGATCAATTCACCAGTTTCTGACTGCAAGGGACCTACATTTGTTTTAACTAACCTTTTTCTCTTTACACATCTATAAAAATTTTTGCAGTCATTTTTAATGTTCCCTTCCAGTTTTCTTTCATAATCTATTTTCCCTTTCCTAATTAAGCCCTTTGTCCTCCTCTGCTGGACTCTGAATTTCCCCCAGTCGTCTGGTAGGTTGCTTTTTCTGGCTAATTTGTATGCTTCATCTTTTGTTTTGATACTATCCCTGATTTCCCTTGTTATCCACGGATGCACTACCTTCCCTGATTTATTATTTTGCCAAACTGGAAGGAACAATTGTTGTAGTTCATCCATGCAGTCATTAAATGCCTTCCATTGCATATCCACCATCAACCCTTTAAGAATCACTTACCAGTCTATCTTGGCCAATTCATGTCTCATACCCTCAAAGTTTCCTTTCTTTAAGTTCAGAACCCTTGTTTCTGAATTAACAATGTTACTCTCCATCCTAATGAAGAACTCAACCATATTATGGTCACTCTTGCCCAAGGGGCCACGCACAGCAAGACTGCTAACTAACCTTTCCTCATTACTCAATACCCAGTCTAGAATAGCCTGCTCTCTCGTTGGTTCCTCTACATGTTGGTTTAGAAATACATAGTATCCCGCATACATTCCAAGAAATCCTCTTCCTCAGCACCCCTGCCAATTTGATTCACCCAATCTATATGTAGATTGAAGTCACTCATTATAATTGATATACCTTTGTTGCACGCATTTCTAATTTCCTGTTTGATGCCATCCCTAACTCCACTACTACTGCTAGGTGGCCTGAACACTACTCCCACTAGCGTTTTCTGCCCCTTAGTGTTTCGCAGCTCTACCCATATCGATTCCACATCCTCCAAGCTAATGTCCTTCCTTTCTATTGCGTTAATCTCCTCTCTAACCAGCAACGCTACTCCACCTCCTTTTCCTTTCTGTCTATCCCTCCTGAATATTGAATAGCCCTGGATGTTCAGCTCCAAGCCTTGGTCACCCTGGAGCCATGTCTCTGTGATCCCAACTATATCATATTCATTAATAACTATCTGCACATTCAACTCATCCACCTTATTACGAATGCTCCTTGCATTGAAACACAAAGCCTTCAGGCTTGTTTTTACAACACTCTAACTCCTTATACAATTATGTTGAAAAGTGGCCCTTTTTGATTTTTGCCCTGGATATTCTGCCTGCCACTTTTACTTTTCACCTTGCGACCTATTGCTTCTACCCTCATTTTACACCCCTCTGTCTCTCTGCTCATGCTCCCACCCCCCTGCCACATTAGTTTAAATCCTCCCTGACAGCACTAGCAAACACTCCCCCAAGGACATTGGTTCCATTCCAGCCCAGTGCAGACCGTCCCGTTTGTACTGGTCCCATCTCCCCCAGAACTGGTTCCAATGCCCAAGAAATTTGAATCCATCCCCCTTGCACCATTTTTCAAGCCACATATTCATCTGCATTTTCCTCCTATTTCTACTCTGACTAGCACGTAGTACTGGTAGTAATCCAGAGATTATTACCTTTGAGGTCCTACTTTTAAGTTTATGTCCTAGCTCCCTAAATTCGCCTTGTAGGACCTCATCCCATTTTTACCTATATCGTTGGTGCCAATGTGCACCACGACAGCTGGTTCACCCTCCCCCTCCAGAATGCTCTGCAGCCGTTCTGTGACATCCCTGACCCTTGCACCAGAGAGGCAACATACCATCCTGGAGTCTCGTTTGCGGCCGCAGAAATGCCTATCTATTCCCCTTACAATTGAATCCCCTATTACTATTGCCCTTCCACTCTTTTTTCTCCGCTCCTGTGCCGCAGAGCCACCCATGGTGCATGAACTTGGCTGCTGCTGCCTTCCCCTGATGAGCCATCTCTCCCAACAGTACCCAAAATGGTATATCTGTTTAGGAGGGAGATGACCGCAGGGGACTCCTGCACCATCTGCTACGCTGGCTAATGGCCACCCATTCCCTTTCTGTCCGCTTAACTTTTACCTGCGGTGTGGCCAACTCACTGTACGTGCTATTCACGACTTTCTCAGCATCGTGGATGCTCCAGTATGAATCCAACCACAGCTCCAATCATTCAATGCGGTCTGCCAGGACCTGCAGCTGGATACACTTCCTGCAAACATAGTCACCAGGAACACCGACCATATCCCTGATCTCCCACATGTTGCAGGATGAGCAAACCACAGGGCCGATCTCAACTGACATGGCTTACCCCCAAATTAAATCAACTCACTCACACTATAAAAATCTTAATCTTTTAAACTAACCTTTACTAAAAAGCACTGTACCCTTAGCTCACTACACCCTTAGCTCACTGAACCCTTAGCTCACTGAACCTTTAACTCACTGAACCCTTAACTCACTGAATCCTTAACTCAATGAACCCTTAGCTCACTGAACCCTTAACTCACTGAACCCTTAACTCACTGAACCCTTAGCTCACTGAACCCTTAACTCACTGAACCCTTAGCTCACTGAACCCTTAACTCACTGAACCCTTAACTCACTGAACCCTTAGCTCACTGAACCCTTAACCAGAAAGCAGAAATGCAAACCTGGAGTTGCACCCAATCAGCTGCTTCCTCCAGTCCGCTTCCACCAATCAGCGGCCTCCACCAGAACACTTCCTTTGAAGTGTGGAACGTTACAGATTTGGGCCCTCTAGCTCCAACGGCTCTTGGGCCTCTGTGGAGTAAAGCCCCACGCTCGATTTTATAACTCACCGCCCAGAGACTCCTCCTCTCGCTCCAACGGCTCCTGGGCCTCTGTGGAGTAAAGCCCCACGCTCGATTTTATAACTCACCACTCAGAGACTCCTCCTCTCGCTCCAAGTAAAGTAAAGCCCCCGACGATTTATACACTCACCACTCAGAGACTCCTCCTCTCGCTCCAACGGCTCCTGGGCCTCTGTGGAGTAAAGCCCCGCGCTCGATTTATACACTCACCGCCCGGAGACTCCTCCTCTCGCTCCAACGGCTCCTGGGCCTCTCTTTCTGCTGACTGGTTAGCACGCAACAAAAGCTTCTCACTGTATCTTGGTACACGTAACAATAAAATAAACTAACTAACTAGACTTAAGAGTTTAGAGATACAGCTTAGAAACAGGCCCTTCGGCCCACCGAGTCCACGCCAATTAGCGACCACCCAGTACACCGACACTATCCTACACACTAGGGACTATTTGCAAATTTAACAAAGCCAATTAACTTATAAATTTGTACGTCTTTCGAATGTGAGAGGAACACTCAGAGAAAACGCATGTGAACGTACAAAATTCATACAGTCAGCACCCATAGTTAGGATTGAGCCTGGGTCTCTGGCATTGTAATGCAGCAAATATACTGCTGCATCACTGTGCTGCCTCAGTAGACTATTGGTTATGGCAGAGTGACCAGGTATATTGACATCCATCAGTCACCAAGTCGTGGTGCAGAATCAATCAAGGACACTCTAGCATTTGGGGTCCCTGGCCTATGATTCTGATTTCCATGAGGTTTGTGTGAGGAATGACCTAAATTATTGGGAATAAGATTAGAATCTGGTGTATTTGGGTCCAGATTCCCAACAATACTCTGCAGAAATGAATGTGGAGAAGATATTTCCACTAGTGGGAGAGTCTAGGAGTAGAGGCCATAGCCTCAGAATAAAAGGATGTATATTTAGAAAGGAGAATTAATTTTGCCAAAGGGCGGTGAATCTGTGGAATTCATTGCCACAGAAGGCTATGCAGGCCAAGTCATGGATATTTTTAAGGTGGAGCTTGATAGATTCTTGATTAGAATGGGTGTCAGGGGTTATGGAGGAAAAGGCAGGTGAATGTGGTTGAGAGAGAAAGATAGAGCAGCCATGATTGAATGACAGAGTAGACAATGGACCAAATGGCCTAATTCTGCTCCTATCAATGACTAATGAAATCAATTGATATCCCCTGGATTCGGTTACCTTATTTACACAAAGGAAAATTATCTTATTCTTATCTCTTCCTGTGTTTTCAAGTTCATGAGAAGAAAGCGTTTAGCAGTGGAAACGACCCATCATTTGGGAAATTTTATTTTTGTTCAGCATTCCATCTGTCGCCCGTGTTCATATTTGCAATGCCATGAGATACCAATACCTCCCAGCAACTGGCACAAGAACTGAGGAACACAACTCTGAACACGCATTTTTTTCTTTTAAATCTTTTTAATCGCTATTCCATTTAAACTTTGCCCAGTACTGCTGAAAAATGTTGTTGAGATCTTTATCTCTCTATGTACCTGTAGTCTATACACTTATCAGCTCTATGGGCTATGTTGATCAGTGTGCTCCTTGCACCTGATGCTGTTCTCATGCAATCCCTCCAGACTTCTTTTGGTTCAGTTTGGGTTTTGATTGGTAAGGGTGTCAGGGGTTATGAGGCGAAGGCAGGAGAATGGGCTAAGACAGATGAGCCATGATTGAATGGCAGAGTAGACTTGATGGGCCGAATGGCCTAATTCTGCTCCTAGAACTTATGAATTTCAGTTCGGGACCTGTCAAATTATAGGATGGGCCTAAATCACACAGCTTCTTACCCACTACTCCCAAAGTCAAAAAACAATCCCCTCACCCATTCCCACCTCTTAAATGATATGCCATGTAACTCCCACTCTGAACTCTACCTCGTTCGATTATTCCATTATTCCACTTTAATATAAGGTATGTTACAAAACTTACCTTGAGCAGCACTGCAGTTCTGCCGCTCCCCGTGTGCGTGACTTTGGCGCCTTTCAGAGGGGGGCGTGTTTAAAGTGCCATTTTTCTACAGACAGGGCAAATCGATCCATGTCTGGGGATTTTCTTGCTGAAGAAAAATCGCTCTGACATTTGATTTATGAAGGTATTTTAAATTACACTAGATTATTTATTAGCTAGAGTAATTAAAAAATCATCTTCTAAAGCCGTGAGCGCCGACCACGGGAAGGATTTTACGTAGGGGAGAAAATAAAGTACACAGTTTATTTTTACATAAAAACGTGCTTCTTAGGAAGCATTTAATCACATTTTCATGTTGCGAAATGGGGACAAAGAAAATATACGAACCGGCAGTATTTTTCCTGCCGACTTCACCGCAAACCGCAACGTTCTAATCCACCGCATTCCACTAAAACTCACTCGTAAGTTGATTTAACTGGCCATTAATATACGGGAATTAAACACTAAATTCCTTCCATTTGGCCTATAAATTCATGAAAATGAGATTTAAAAATCATGTTATATTGTGAATTACTGTATGAATGTTATTTGGACATTTAGGCAATTTAAAAATGGATTTTGTAATTAGCTACAATTAGGTAACTAACTAATTATATGCTTTAATTTCAGGTCATCCAAGTAAGATTGTTTCATATTTGTTTCAGAATGCTTCAATCTATAATAACTGAACATTTCATTGAGTTCTCTTAATTTTTAAGAAAGTTATGGGCTTTTGACTGTCCTAGATCATAGCTTTTGAGTTAAGTCAATGGAAAGGCAATGGGGAACAAGATGCTAATTTCCGAGTATGAAAATGGCCATAACTTTTTTAATACTGAAGATATGAAAGTAAATTAAGTGTCAAATTAAACTTCTTTTTATGCTTTATCGGATGGGAAAAATTGCAGACTTGATTTTTAAAATCTCAAAATTTTGTAACATTGCATTACAGTTTTGTATCATTCTACTGTTTTGCCCTTGTCGAGTATTTATTGTTGTGTTTTTCATTACTGTATGGATACTGTTTATTCTGTGAGCTTAGAATATATAACATATAACAGAATAGCACAAAAGCAGCCCTTTCAGTCCACAATGTCTGTGCCTAACATCTTGCCAAGACCATCTCTTATTTACCAGCACTTCATCCATATCCCTCCATTTCCTGCATGTCCATATGCCTATCCAAAGGTCTCTTAAATATCACTATCACATCTGCCTCAATATCATTATCGAATCCAGCGGTGCGTTCCATGCATTCACCACCCTCTGTATAAAAAAAACTTGCTTTCCAATCGCCTTTAAACTTTGCCCCTCTCACCGTAACGCTATGCCCTCTAGTATTTTTTTCTCATCCTGGGAAAAAAGTTTTGACTGTCTACACTATCTGTGCCTCTCAGAAATTTATATATTTCATGTATTTCATTTCGAAAAAAGAGAGATATCTACAATAATTATAGGAGGCATGGAGTAAATGAGGTGCTAGAGGAGTATAAAGAATGTAAAAAGAATCTTAAGAAAGAAATTAGGAAGGCTAAAAGAAGATATGAGGTTGCTTTGGCAAGAAAGGTGAAAGTAAACCCAAAGGGTTTCTACAGCTATATTAATAGCAAAAGGAAACCGAGGGATAAAATTGGACCATTAGAGAACCAGAATGGACAGCTATCTGCAGAGCCAAAAGAGATGGGGGAGATATTGAACAATTTCTTTTCTTCGGTATTCACCAAGGAGAAGGATATTGAACTCTGTGAGTTAAGGGGAAAAAGTAGAGTAGCTATGGAAACTATGAGATTCAAAGAGGAGGAAGTACTGACACTTTTGAAAAATATAAAAGTGGATAAGTCTCCAGGTCCTGACAGGATATTCCCTAGGACATTGAGGGAAGTTAGTGTAGAAATAGCAGGAGCTATGACAGAAATATTTCAAATGTCATTAGAAACGGGAATAGTGCCGGAGGATTGGCGTACTGCGCATGTTGTTCCATTGTTTAAAAAGGGTTCAAAGAATAAACCTAGCAATTATAGACCTATTAGTTTGACGTCAGTGGTGGGCAAATTAATGGAAAGGATACTTAGAGATAATATATATAAGCATCTGGATAAACAGGGTCTGATCAGGAACAGTCAACATGGATTTGTGCCTGGAAGGTCATGTTTGACAAACCTTCTTGAATTTTTTGAAGTGGTAACTAGGGTAAATTGATGAGGGTAAAGCAGTGGATGTTGTCTATATGGATTTCAGTAAGGCCTTTGACAAGGTTCCCCATGGAAGGTTGGTTAAGAAGGTTCAATCTTTGGGTGTTAATGGCGGAGTAGCAAGATGGATTCAACAGTGGCTGAATGGGAGATGTCAGAGAGTAATGGTGGATGGCTGTTTGTCAGGTTGGAAGCCGGTGACCAGTGGGGTGCCTCAGGGATCTGTGTTGGGTCCACTGTTGTTTGTCATGTACATCAATGATCTGGATGATGGGGTGGAAAATTGGATAAGTAAGTATGCAGATGATACTAAGATAGGTGGTGTTGTGGAGTAGATTTTCAAAGTCTACAGAGAGATTTGAGCCATTTGGAAAAGTGGGCTGAAAGATGGCAGATGGAGTTTAATGCTGATAAGTGTGAAGTGCTACATCTTGGCAGGACAAATCAAAATAGGACGTACATGGTAAATGGTAGGGAATTGAGGAATGCTGTGGAACAGAGGGATCTAGGAATAACTGTGCATAGTTCCCTGAAGGTGGAATCGCATGTAGATAGGGTGGTAAAGAAAGCCTTTGGTGTGCTGGCCTTTATAAATCAGAGCAATTGAATATAGGAGTAGGGAAGTAATGTTAAAATTGTACAAGGCATTGGTAAGACCAATTCTGGAGTATGGTGTACAATTTTGGTCGCCTAGTTATAGGAAGGATGTCAACAAAATAGAGAGAGTACAGAGGAGATTTACTAGAATGTTGCCAGGGTCCCAGCAACTATGTTACAGAGAAAGGTTGAACAAGTTAGGTCTTTATTCTTTGGAGCGCAGAAGGTTAAGGGGGGACTTGATTGAGGTCTTTAAAATGATGAAAGGGATAGACAGAGTTGACGTGGATACGTTTTTCCCATTGAGGGTAGGGAAGTTTCAAACAAGAGGGCATGACATGAGAATTAAGGGACAGAGGGTTCGGGGTAACGTGAGGGGGAACCTCTTTACTCAGAGGGTGGTGGCTGTGTGGAATCAGCTTCCAGCAGAAGTGGTGGAGGCAGGATCGATTTTAACATTTAAGAGTAAAGTGGATAGGTATATGGACGTGAAGGGAATGGAGGGGTATGGTCTGAGTGCAGGTAGATGGGACTAGGGGAAAACAAATGGTCGGCACGGACTGGAAGGGCCGAGAGGGCCTGTTTCCGTGCTGTAATTGTTATATGGTTATATGGTTATATGGTTATATGAAAGTTATTATGGGAGACATGTGTACCACGTAGCTTCATGTGAACGAATAATTTCACTGTACCCTGATGTACATGACAATAAATTAATCTGAATCTGAACCTGAAGGAGCCAGAGCACTTCACCACATGTATATTTAGATATTTGGGGAGTACTTTTATGTCCTTTACCTGCAGCAGGATCTTGCCTCGATCTAGCTGATTTACACTGCAATTTAGAGTCACAGTTATAGAATTGCACAGCACAAAAGCAGGCCCTTCGGCCCACCATTCCATTCTGACCATTGCACTCATCCACGGTAAACCCATTTACCTGTATTTGTCCCGAAGCAGTCTATGTTTGGGTGATTCAAGTGTTTATCCAGATGCCTGTAAAAATGTATCTACCTTCTCCACCACTTTCCAGACCCTAACTATCCTCTGTGTGGAAATATTCTCCTTTGCATCCCATCTAAATCTCCTTGCTCTGAACTTAAATCTATGTCCTCTTGTTTTTCATGCCCCCTACACTGGAAAAAGATTCTTACCGTCTACCGCACCAATCTCCATTTGTAAATTTGAATCAGGTCACCACTCAACAAAACACCACTCCAGGGAAAACAAACCCAGCCTGTTCAATCTCTCCTCACAGCTGAAATGCTGCAATCCAGGTATGACCCTGGTGAATCTCCTCTGTATCCTCTGCCGCCCAATCACATTCATCCTATAGCCTGCCGAACTGAACTGAACTGTACAAAATACTCCAAGTGTGGCCAATCCGATGGTTTATGAAGTTAAGTGACGGGTAAGACATCATCAGCTTTAATCGTACAATAATGCCTCTGGGAAGATGCTGAAGTCCTGTGCTGACCTCTGGCTCTGTCTGTGCAGGGTTCACACATCTTCCCTGCAACCTGTGTAGTGGTCTACATAGACATGATGACAGAAGATATTGCTCAAATCAAGAGCAAATTAGTAGAAGTGAGTTTTAGTGGCGATTGAAGAAGTCCATGGGTTGCTGCATACAGGTGAAACTGCTGCCTCAGCTTGCAGCCTGCATCTCCCACCTCCTTCCCACAGGAACTCGAAGCAGCCAGGGTCTAATCTGCAGCTGAGGTGGGCAGATCTGTTGCGAAAAGTCACTGAAGTTGATTGCCAGCTTGCTCCGCAGAGCCTGATCCAGACACATATCTGCTTTCCTTGCCTCAGGAGCGCACTTAAATAAATCATCTATCCAGTTCACTGTGCACAAAGGCCCTGACTGTTAGACAGGGGAAGTGCTGTGGTCAGGAAAAGAAGTTGATAGCAACAAACTGGATATATATTTCCGTAAGGGTGTTGTGTTTTGTCGCAGTTATTTATAGGAGTCTGAACGTGGATTGATAATGACATGATTGTGGATGGTCACAGTGTGGGTTTTCAGGTTTGTTTGAGTTGCAGAGGAAACAACGGCCTCTTGTTGTTCTGTACGATGTTTAAGTAAATATTTCAAGGTCGATATTTCTCCCAGTGCTACTGCATCGTAATTGTCCTGTGAGTGAAATAATGTCTTCTCTATCTGCCCTTCTTTTTTATCAACTCAGTTCCTGGGTCTGGAATATAAAACAGATCATTATAAAACTGGGTTCATTCACTGAATTATGTTGCCCCCCAGAACGATACAGGCATTAAAACTTTTGTGTGGAACGTTTACGGTTATGAAAGAATAGCTTCATTACCTCCAGTCGCGATGCAGGGTTTTAGACCCAAAATGTCGACCTTCCTTTCTCTGCACAGATCCTGCTCAATCCATTGAGTTCCTGTAGCAAATTGTTGCTCCGGACTTCAGCATCTGCAGTCTCTTTGTGTTTATCATGTTTACTCTGCTTTATTAATGTGAGATGACTGATGCAGCAACAAAAGTACCCGGGGCTTCCTTGGAGCCATTCTGGTGATCCGTGCCTTTTTTCAGAGAAAGTCAAATTATCTAAAACAGCATGCGTTCACCTGAATTCACCCATGCTCATGGTTTTCCATCCTCATTGTCCTACTGATTCTGATTTTGCTGTAAGCTCTTTATTCTTCCTTGGATCTGCATAATTAGCTGCTAATAAACTATCTCTGAAAAGCTGCCAATAAATTATCTGGGGCAAGATCAACTCTGATGGTATTAGACAGAAACTTGCTAAAGTTAATTGGAGCAGGTTGTTTGCGGGCAAAGGAACATCTGGAAAGTGGATTGCTTTTAAAGAGTTCAGGATAGGCATGTACCTTGGGGCTAAGGGCAAGGCAGGTGGGAGTAATGAAGCAGGGCGAAGTAGATAACTTGAGGCTCTTGTCAGGATAAAAAAACTGCCATGGCACAGATAGAGGCAGCTGGAATCAAGTGTAGCCCTGGAGCAGTTTCGGAATCTGTGGAGCATTCTAAAGCAGGAAATAAGGGGGTCAAGAAAGGGGGTGGGGGGTAGCTCTGGTATTATTAAGGAAAACCCAAAGAGATACATTAAAGGAAAGAGGGTCATTAGAGAGAGAATAGGCCCCCTCAGAAACCAAGGTGGTTAACTCTGTGTGGAACCGCAGGAGATGGGCAAGGTCATCAATAAGTATTTCTCCTCTATGTTTTCATGGAGAGAGGCATGAAGACTGGAGAACGTGGGACAATTATTAGAGATGTCTTGAGGACAATCTGTATTGTGGTTCAGGAGGTGCTGGACATCCAAAGGCACATGAAGGGAGATAAATCTTCTGGGCCTGATCAGATATATCACAGGACATTGTGAAGAGCAAGAGACAAATTTGCAGGAGCTCAAACTGAACTATATGAATGATCATTAGCCATTGGTGAAGTGCCAGAGACTGGATGGTGGCTAATTTTATGCTTCCATTTAAGAAAGGCTGCAAGGAAAAACCTGGGAACAATAGACCAGTGAGCCTATCATCTATGGTAGGCAAGTTACTGGAGAGGATTCTGAAGGGTGATATATATATGTATTTGGATAAACAGGGACCATTTAGTGATGCTGTAGTCAGGATAGTTTTCTGCATCGTTGATCGTGTCTGACAAACCTGATTGAGTTTTCTAAAGAAGTAAAGAGTTTTCTAAAAGGTTGATGTTGGTAAAGCAGTAGGTGTTGTCTATATGGACCTCAGCAAGACATTTGATAAGGTATGCATGGTAGTTTGCTTTGGAAGGTTAGACCGCATAGCATCCAGGGAGAGCTAGCCAATTGGATAGATAATTGGCTTCATGGGAAGAAGTAGAGGGTGATGGTGGAAGGTTGTGTTTTGGGCTGGAGGCCTGTAACGTAGGATGCCTCGGGGATCGGTCTGGACCCATTGCTGTTTGTGGTTGAAATCAATAATTTGGATGAGAATGTACAAGGCATCGACTAGTAAGTTTGCAGATGACATTACAGTGGGTGGTATCGTAGATATCTAAGATGGTTATCAAAAATTTCAGTGGGATCTTGATCAGTTGGACAAGTGGGTTGAGGAATTGTTCAAAGATTTTAATACAGATAAGTGCGAGATGTTGTATTTTGGGATGTCATACCAGGGCAGGACCTTCACATTGAATGGGCGTGGGGCATATGGAATGAACAGCCATAGGAGGTAGTTGAGGCAGGTTCTATAACAAGATTTAAATGACGGACAAGTACATGGATAAGAAATGTTTAGAGGGATATGGGCCAAAAGCGTGCAAGTGGAACTAGCATAGATGGGGCATCTTGGTCGACATGGGCAAGTTGGACCGAAGGGCCTGTTTCCATGTTGTATGACTGTGACACTTTGACTAGTAAAACATGTCATAAATCACAGGAAGGATAATTTTCAAAACTTTCATCTGCTTCAGGCAAAACATTGATTGACTCTCAGATTAATAATCTGACAAGGCATTTGTGGGAGGCTCTGGCAATTAATATATGATGTTAACTGTCTCCTCTGCTTTTGACGGCATAACTTGCATTGTTACTGCATTCTCTGTTTTAAATATTCAAGAAAATCAGCCTCATTACTCTTGCAAGGAGCTTGATTGAGCAAAAGATCCGGGATTAGAGATTGGGCACAGTTCCAAAGCCATGGAAGGGATCAGAAGGTAAAGTTCACCACTCCACAGAAACTCACGCACACACACGTGCACGCTATACATGCACACACACACGCACTTGCTCCCGCGAACACACACATGAAAACACTCACTTAAACACATGCACAAACACACAAATACACCCAGAAACAATATCACATACTCACACAATCACACACATAGCCACATACATATAAATGCACACAATCGCACTCACATGCACACACATAAAATCATACTCACAGGATCACATACTCAGATACAATCTCACACACACGCACAAACTCTCTCACACATACATTCACACTCATATGCATCTGTCTTGGGGACTGCTATTACAGATAGGATTTACTTTGTCTCCTGTTCTTAGAGGGCATAACATGCCTTGTTTCTTCCCTTGTTTTATTACATGTTCCACAACCTTCACATGAGGAGGCATTGACCTCTCTGAATTCCAACTGGTGAATAAATGATTAAAACAATATTAGGCAGCTTCACAACAGACAAAATGACCTTTTCAAAGGTTCACATTATTCAGAAAGTTATGTGTAAGTGCAAGCTTTCCCCAACAGGATGTAACTTGATTTTTATTATATAGTATTGCCAATTGTAAGTAAATTCTCAAATTGTGGCTTATGAGGATTTCATCAACAAACCTCTACTCCTGATTAAGTTGAAAAGTGAAGCGTATGGTGGGCACACCATGCTGTGCTACATGAATTAACATTTGGCCCATAAGGAAGTGATTGAAAACATCCCACTGAGTAATGCATAGAGTTAGCATTTGCTTAGGAGTTCCACAAGCAACCACTGAATCAGGTTAGAATGATAGGATTATCTGGATTTAGTTCAATTTGGAGAATATTCCTGTTAATAAAATTAATACATTATGGCCTTGAAAGTCTGCTTAGCGAGGAAAGCTGTATACGTTTTGTTCACTCTGTGTTACATTGTTGACTTATTTGTACTTGATGGAGTCATCATGGGCTTCAAAGCTCTTGGCTGTTTCAACTAACTTCCCCTGAGGCCGAAAGAACATGCAAGTTCCAAAGGGAGTCATCCTTTCTTTAAACCAAAAGCAATCAATTATTTTTAAGGTTCCTAATTCTAGCTAGGGCAAGGTTTGGGTGCTTTCAAAGGTCTGGAAACACAATTAATATCATTAGGTAAGGATTTCCTTATGATCTTATGGAGTACAGGATTCCCGTGTGCAATTGCTGTGGTATTTACTGCAGATATTAAATATATTTACTTAGGGTGGGGAGACATCTGTCAGCAAGTTGCATTTGTTGGTTGGACAAGCAAAATTGTTTCCCTATCATAGAATGTAAAGTAATGAGGTTGAATACAAAGGGGATTGGATTCGATTTGCTATTGTAATTTAACGGTCTTGGTATCACTGAGTGCTCACAGAATAGTCATGTATGCACCTTTGCTTTGAACACTTGTAATCATATTGCATTCACCCGTTGAGTTTGTTGAGGGCCAACCTTTGATTTCTTGCCATTAACCAATGGTAAAGAAGGTTAGGCAGAGTACAGTGGCTTGCAAAAGTATTCATACCCCTTGAACTTTTCCACATTTTGTCACATTACAACCACAAACGTAAATGTATTTTATTAGGATTTTATGTGATAGACCAACACAAAGTGGTGCATAATTGTGAAGTGGAAGGAAAATGATACATGGTTTTCAAATCATTTTACAAATAAAAAAACTGAAAAGTGTGATGTGCAAAAGTATTCAGCCCCCTTTACTCTGATAGCCCTAAATAAAATTCAGTGCAACCAATTGCCTTCAGAAGTCACCTAATTAGTAAATAGAGTCCACTTGTGTGTAATCTAATCTCAGTATAAATACAGCTGTTCTGTGACGGCCTCAGAGGTTTGTTAGAGAACATTAGTGAACAAACAATGTTCCTTGGGCATCATGAAGCCCAAGGAACACACCAGACAGGTCAGGGATAAATTTGTGGAGAAGTTTAAAGCAGAGATAGGTTATAAAAAAAATATTCCAAGCTTTGAACATCTCACGGAGCACTGTTCAATCCATCATCCGAAAATGGAAAGAGTATGGCACAACTGCAAACCTACCAAGACATGGCTGTCCACCTAAACGGACAGGCCGGGCAAGGAGAGCATTGATCAGAGAAGCAGCCAAGAGGTCCATGGTAACTCTGGAGGAGCTGCAGAGATCCACAGCTCAGGTGGGAGAATCTGTCCACTGGACAACTATTAGTCGTGCACTCCACAAATCGGGCCTTTATGGAAGAGTGGCAAGAAGAAAGCCATTGTTGAAACAAAGCCATAAGAAGTCCCGTTTGCAGTTTGCCACAAGCCATGTGGAGGAACGTCCTCTGGTCTGATGAGACTAAAATTGAAGTTTTTGGCATAAATGCAAAACGCTACGTGTCGTGGAAAACTAACACTGCACATCACCCTGAACACACCATCCCCACTGTGAAATATGGTGGTGGCAGCATCATGCTGTGGGGATGCTTTTCTTCAGCAGGGACAGGGAAGCTGGTCAGAGTTGATGGGAAGATGGATGGAGCCAAATACAGGGCAATCTTGGAAGAAAACCTGTTAGAGTCTGCAAAAGACTTGAGACTGGGGCGGAGGTTCACCTTCCAGCAGGACAACAACCCTACACATTCAGCCAGAGCTACAATAGAATGGTTTAGATCAAAGCATATTCATGTTAGAATGGCCCAGTCAAAGTCCAGACCTAAATCCAATTGAGAATCTCTGGCAAGACTTGAAAATTGCTGTTCACAGACGCTCTCCATCCAATCTGACTGAGCTTGAGCTATTTTGCAAAGAAGAATGGGCAAAAATTTCAGTCTCTAGATGTGCAAAGCTGGTAGAGATATACCCCAAAAGACTTGCAGCTGTAATTGCAGCAAAAGGTGGTTCTACAAAGTGTTGACTCAGGGGGGCTGAATTCTTTTGCACACCACACTTTTCAGTTTTTTATTTGTAATAAAATTTGGAAACCATGTATCATTTTCCTTCCACTTCACAATTATGCACCACTTTGTATTGGTCTATCACATAAAATCCCAATAAAATACATTTACGTTTGTGGTTGTAACGTGACAAAATGTGGAAAAGTTCAAGGGGTATGAATACTTTTGCAAGCCACTGTATGTGACAGGTGACTACTTCGCTACGTCTGGTTTCAGTTTAGTTTATTGTCATGTGTACCGAGGTACAGTGTAAAGCTTTTTGTTGCGTGCTAACCGGCCAGCAAAAAGACAATACATGATTACAATCAATCCATTTGCAGTGTACAGACACATGATAATGGAATAACATACGTGGCTAATAAATTCATGACAATACAATACAATACAATAACTTTTAGTGCAAGGTAAATCCAGCAAAGTCTGGTCAAGGATAGTCCAAGGGACATCGGAGGTTTAACACTTTGCCAAAGTTGAACGTTCT
The DNA here is from genome assembly GCA_035221665.1 of Okamejei kenojei. Lineage (NCBI taxonomy): Eukaryota > Metazoa > Chordata > Chondrichthyes > Rajiformes > Rajidae > Okamejei > Okamejei kenojei. The sequence goes on from CM069132.1 coordinate 127,638,893, forward strand.
TCCTCTTGATCTTCATTATTGGCTGTTGATGGAAAATAATCCTTTTTAACCTTACCAGAGAATGCTTAAGAATTTGGTAGAATAGCTATTGAATCTCCTCCTTAGCCTTGCTTTCACCAAGGAAATGTTCCCAGTTACTCAAGGCATAGCTTCAAAAAGAAGAATCCCTTTGACGTTTGTACCTAATCTGACGCGCCTGTTAAGCAAATCCTTTTATTATTAATTCAACCATATAATCTTTGTTAACAGCTTTTCAACTGTATATGTCAAGAAACATTTTCCATTTACATTAACACTTAGACGTATGTTTTACGCTTTCTAATCCCATTAAAAAAAAGTATTATTCAATTAGTTTTCTCAAGCTATCTGACCAATGCCTTTGGTCTGTCAGAAATCTTGAAATCATTTGAAAGTGAAATAAACTAACATTAACTAAGGTGGAAAAGGGAGTACATTTGTGTAAAAAAAATTGAGGTGAGTATGCATTTCAGGTATCAACATATGTCTTGTGGCTCCCTCACACTGCCTGAATCTTTATGGGCAAAGTGTATGAGTTTGTTAATTTTAATTTTTAAAGCATATGTAATCTTTATTGGAATTGTAACTCAAATTTGATATTGTTTCCATATATAAAATGGAATAAAAATAAGCCAGAAGTTGTCTGATTTTTTAAATTACACTGTCCTAATTGTGGGATAGGGCACTGGTTCTGTTGAGGAAGGTAAATCTATTTTGACATATGCTCACGAAATGGTAATGTTTTAGCCGTTGATTAGTGTGACCTAAAGACATAAGGAACTGCAAATGCTCCTTTACGAAAAAAAGACACAAGTGCTGGACTAACCCAACGGGTCAGGCAGCATCTCTGGAGAACATGGGCAGGTGACATTTTGGGTTGGGACCCTTGTTCAGAATGATCCGGGGTGAAGGTGAAGGCATAAAGAATTTTGAATATTGAAACTCAACAGGGAAGGTTGTAATACAGAGATCACCTTGGGACAACTCCTGCTCTCCACATCTCGAACATCTGGCGGTGAAGTGCCGTCCCTTCTACCTTCCGAGGGAATTCACCTCCATCATCCTGACCGCGGTCTACATCCCACCCCAGGCAGACGTCCGTCTGGCACTGGAGGAGCTGCACGCCGTGGTCAACAAACACCAGACGTCTTACCCCGAGGCTTTTACCACCATTCCTGTGGACTTCAATAAGGCAAACCTAAAGAAATCACTCCCCAACTTCCACCAACATGTCTCCTGCTGCACCAGAGGACCAAGCACCCTCGACCACTGCTACACCACCAGCAAGAATGCTTACCGCTCTATCCCTCGCCCTCACTTCGGTAAATCCGTCCATACCACGGCGCTGCTTCTCCCTGCCTACAGGCAGCAATTAAAGAGCGCACCCCCAGAGGTGAGGACAGTACAGATCTGGTCGGGGGGGGGGGGGGGGCAGAGGAACAACTACAGGACTGTTTGGCGTCTGTAGACTGGGCAATGTTCAAGGACTCGGCAACGGACTTGAATGAATACGCCACAGTCGTTACAGACTTCAATAAGAAATGTGTGGAGGACTGCATCCCCACCAAAACCTTCCGAGTGTTTCCCAATCAGAAACCTTGGATGAACTGTGAGACCCGCACTCTTCTGAAGACCAGACACCGGGCATTCATGTCTGATGATACAGTGGTCTACATGCAGTCCAGATACGACCTTGGTAAGGCCATCAAAAAGGCCAAAAGGGAGTTCTGCTCCAAGCTGGAGGATGAGACAGATGTTCGGCAGCTGTGGCGGGGACTGAATGCAATCACCTCCTACAAGGCGAAACCAGGAGGCAGCTCGGATGTCGGCGATACATCACTCCCTGATGAGCTCAATGCATTTTACGCACGCTTTGATAGGGAGAACACCGATGTGCCTTCCCGAGCCCCCATTCGCTGTGATGGTATTTCAGTCTCAGTCACAGAGGCCGACGTCAGGAAATCCTTCAGAGGGGTGAACCCTCGAAAAGCGTCTTACCTGATGGTATACCTGGTCGTGTTCTAAAAACCTGTGCGGACCAACTGGTTGGAGTTTTTACAGACATTTTCAACCTGTCACTTCTGAGGTCTGAGGTTCCCACCTGCTTCAAAAGGGCATCAATAATACCGGTGCCCAAGAAGAGCAAGGTGACACCTCAATGACTATCGACCAGTGGCACTAACGCCTCTGGTGATGAAGTGCTTTGAGAGGTTGATCATGGCGAAAATCAACTCCTACCTCGACAAAAACTTGGACCCACTGCAGTTCGCTTACCGCCACAACAGATCAACGGTGGATGCGATCTCGCTGGCCCTCCACTCCGCTCCGCTCTGGACCACTTGGACAACAAAAACTCATATGTCGGGCTGTTATTCATCTATTACAGCTCGACATTTAACACAATCATCCCCTTCAAGCTGGTTACCAAACTCGCAGAACTGGGTCTCTGCGCATCCCTCTGCAATTGGATCCTCGACTTCCTCATTCACAGACCACAGTCTGTTCGTATTGGTGGAAATGTGTCAGACTCGATAACAATCAGCACGGGAGCACCTCAAGGTTGCGTGCTCATCCCCCTGCTGTACTCACTCTATACTCATGACTGCGTAGCCGGTCATAGTGCGAACTCCATCATCAAGTTCGCTGACGACACGACTGTTGTGGGACGTATCACTGATGGGGATGAGTCAGAGTATAGAAGAGAGATCGAGCGACTGTCCAAATGGTGCCAGCACAATAACCTGGCCCTCAACACCAGCAAAACCAAGGAACTGATTGTGGACTTTGGAAGGAGTAGGATGGGGACCCACAGTCCTGTTTATATCAATGGGTCGATGGTTGAAAGGGTCAAGAGCTTCAAATTTCTGGGCGTGCACATCTGTGAAGATCTTTCCTGGTCCGAGAACATAGATGCAATTATTAAGAAAGCTCATCAGTGCCTCTACTTCCTGAGAAGATTACGGAGAGTCGGTCTGTCAAGGAGGACTCTCTCTAACTTCTACAGGTGCATGGTAGAGAGCTTGCTGACCGGTTGCATCGTGGCTTGGATTCCTAACTACGTTCCAACAAATGCAACAATCATATTCCGTGAAGTAAAAGAGGAAAATAAAAAATAAGTGAAAATTAATGCTGCAAAACGTCATAAACCTCTGTGGTTATTTGCACTTTATCAATTTATTCGTTCACGTGTGTATTTACGTTTATAATTGTAGTCAATGCCTACTATGTTCTGTTGTGCTATGCAAAGACAGAATTTCATTGTCCTGTCAGGGACACATGACAATAAACTCTTTTGACTTTGACTTGACTTGAGAGATCGTGAGAAATTTGAAGTGATGAGATAATAGTTGGTGCTTGATGACGAAGGCTTCGATGCTAGATGTTTTCATGGGGACACGCAGGCCTCTTCACCACGACAAGGTAAACGATCCGAAGAGGATGACTCTACATGGTTCCCTACTCAGTCACACAATCGCTGGCCAGAAGAGCAAAAAAATGAAGATTGTTAAGATCACACAGAGGGGTCGGCCACGTCGTTCGGATGGAAGACGAGCGTCAACCAAAGCAAGCCTTCTACTCCCAGCTCAAAGAAGGCAAACGGAAAAGAGGTGGACAAAAGAAGAGATTCAAAGACGCCTTAAAAGCCAGCATGAAGAAATGTGAATTCGACATTGACAATTGGGAAACCAATGCCAACGACAGGAAACTCTGGCAAACCATCATCCAAGGAGGAACAGCGACCTGCGAAGCCAAGAGATGCGCAGAACTAGAAGAAAAGAGAAGAAAACAAAAAGAGAGGCAGCAACTACCAAAGCCCAATCTGCCATATGGAATTACCTGTCCTGAATGTTGAATAATTTACAAAGCCAGGATTGGACTCATAAGCCACCTGAGAGTCCATAAAAACAACAGAGCATAGACCATCATCCTCGACCTCGAGGGATAGCCACGACGATGTACAGCCATACAGCACCGAAACAGGCATTTCACCCAACTTGCCCATATCGACCAAGATGCCCCATCTACACTGGTCCCATCCGCCCATATCCCTCCAAACCTTTCCCATCAATGTAACTGTCCAGCTGCCTTTTAAATGTTGTTATAAACCTGCTTCAACCATCTCCTCTGGCAGCTCGTTCTATATACCCACCACTCTTTGTGTGAAAGAATTGCCCCTCAGGTTCCTATTAAATCTTTCCCCTCGGGACAAGGGTTTGATCCTGACTGCGGGTGCTGTCTGTATGGAGTTTTTACGTTCTCCCTGTGATCTGCGTAGGTTTCCCCCGGGATCTCCGGTTTCCTCCCACACTCCAAAGATGTGCAGGTTTGTAGACTAATTGGCTTGATATAATTGTAAATTGTTCCTAATGTGTGTAGGACAGTGTATGTGTGCTGGGATCGCTGGTCAGCGCGGACCTGATGGGCCGAAGGGCCTGTTTCCATGCTGTATCTCTAAGCTAACCTCTAAACCACTGGAAACATGCTTCCAGCCCGAAAAACAACTTTCAACCATCACCGTCTGCTACCTACCATGAAGCAATTCTTTATCCAGGCTGTTATATCTCCCTCTATCTTATGCCATCTAACCTTCCAGAGCAGTCTATCATGCAGAACCTTATCAAATGTCTTGCTGAAGTCCATATGGAGAACATCTACAGATTTGTCCTCATCAACCTATTTGGTTACGTCTTCAAAAAACTCAATCCATTCTTCTGGCATCTCACTTGTGTGTAATGAGGAATTATACTGTATATATCTCCACCATGGCGCTTTCAATTTCTTCTCTAGCTTCCTAGGTATAGCAAATCTCTCCGCCAGGATACTGGTTCGCCACCAGTTTAGGTGCAACCTGTCTTTCTTCAGCTCTCCCCCAGAATAGATCACAATCACTGACTTAATCATGCCAACCATGAACTCCTTATCATAAGCTTTCCCCCTGTGCACTAGTGGTTAGCAGTGAGGCTGTGGGAATGGGTATCTAGCTGCTACTTTCCTTGGGTGAGATCATCTAAGTTTTGCTGTAGAGGGTTCAGATGAACAAACCGATAGAGCTGCAAAGTAAGGTTATGTCTGTGCATTTTGAAAGGCTTGGTCATTGACTGGTCTGTTAAAAAAGCCTGCGTGCAATGCCAAAGAAGTGACAAGTCTAGTTGTAAGCTAACACACACTTACGCCAGAGCGTAGAGCCCATGCTTTCTGGCATGGAAATGGTGACCGACCATCTCAACATTAGTGGATCCACCCAGCATGAAGCATCTGTTGGCTGTTGGCGTAGCTTCAAAATGCCACACCAGCAGGATGTTACCCAACTCCTGGGTGCTGCAGCGGAAAGTCAGTGCTGCCAGCACTGCGTTGAGGACAAGTACTCTAAGTGTGTTGCAGTGAGTCTATAAACTGTCTTCCAATAGATGATTAGGCTTGCTCATACACTGCGCTGGCAATTGGCAGCAGCTCTGGAAATCATGGAGGTTCGCTCTCAGGACAGCAGCATTCCATGGCCTGCAATTAATTCTGGCTCTGATGCGGGTGTAGCGTGTGGCAGATCTCTGGGACTCCCTCATCATGAAGCAAAGACTTTGCTCCTGATCTCAGTGTACCGAGGAGAACTGCTAGCTGAGTACTCCAGCTGGATGGTATAGAACATCGAACAGTACAGCACAGGAAAGGGCCCTTTGGCCCACAATGTTTGTGCCGAACAGGATGCCAAGTTAAACTGATCTCGTCTGCCTGTACGTGATCCATATCCCTCTATTCCTTGCACTTCCATGTGCCCATCGAAAAGCCTTTTAAACACCACTATTGCAAGCTAGCCAAGAATATAAAGGAGGATAGTAAAGGCTTCTTTAGGTATGTGAAGAAGAAAACAATTGTTAAGACTAAAGTTGGACCCTTGAAGACTGAAAAAGGTGAATTTATTATGGGGAACAAGGAAATGGCAGATGAGTTGAACAAGTACTTTGGATCCGTCTTCACTAAGGAGGACACAAACAATCTTCCTGATATACTAGTGGCCAGAGGATCTGGGATGACGGAGGAACTGAAGGAAATCCACATTAGGGCGGAAATGGTGTTGGGTAGACTGATGGGACTGAAGGCTGATAAATCCCCAGGGCCTGATGGTCTGCATCCCAGGGTACTTGAGGAAGTGGCTCTAGAAATCGTGGATGCATTGGTGATCATTTTCCAATGTTCTATAGATTCAGGATCAGTTCCTGTGGATTGGAGGGTAGCTAATGTTATCCAACTTTTTAAGAAAGGTGGGAGAGAGAAAACAGGGAATTATAGACCAGTTAGCCTGACATCGGTGGTGGGGAAGTTGCTGGAGTCAATCATAAAAGGTGAAATAGCGGCACATTTGGATAGCAGTAACAGGATCGGTCCGAGTCAGCATGGATTTACGAAGGGGAAATCATGCTTGACTAATCTTGTGGAATTTTTTGAGGATATAACTAGGAAAATGGACAAGGGAGAGCCTGTGGATGTAGTGTACTTGGACTTTCAGAAAGCATTTGATAAGGTCCCATGTTAGATTAGGAGATTAGTGGGCAAAATGAGGACACATGGTATTGGGGGTAGAGTGCTGACGTGGATAGAAAATTGGTTGGCAGACAGGAAACAAAGAGTAGGGTTAACGGGTCCCTTTCAGAATGGCCGGCAGTGACTAGTGGGGTACCGCAAGGGTCGGTGCTGGGACCGCAGGTATTTACAATATACATCAATGATTTAGATGAAGATGTAACATTAGCAAATTTTTGAGATTCCATAAAGTTGGGTGGCAGTGTGAACTGTGAGGAGGATGCTATGAGAATGCAAAGTGACTTGGACAGGTTGGGTGAGTGGGCAGATGCATGGCAAATGCAGTTTAATGTGGATAAATGTGAGGTTATCCACTTTGGTAGCAAAAACAAGAAAGCAGATTATTATGTAAATGGTGTCTAGTTGAGAAAAGGGGAAGTACAATGGGATCTGGGGGTCCTTGTTCATCAGTCAATGAAAGTAAGCATGCAGCTACAGCAGGCAATGGAGAAAGTGAATGGCCTGTTGGCCTTCTAAACAAGAGGAGTTGAGTATAGGAGCAAAGAGCTCCTTCTGCAGTTGTATAGGGCCCTAGTGAGACCACACCTGGAGTATTGTGTGCAGTTTTGGTCCCCTAATTTGAGGAAGGACATTCTTGCTATTGAGGGGTGCAGCGTAGGTTTACAAGGTTAATTCCCGGGATGGCGGGACTGTTATATGCTGAGATAATGGGGCAGCTGGGCTTGAATACTCAGGAGTTTAGAAGGATGAGAGGCTGTCTTATTGAAACATATAAGATTATTAAAGGTTTGGACACGCTAGAGGCAGGAAACATGTTCCCGATGTTGGGGGAGTCCAGAACCAAGGGCCACAGTTTAAGAATAAGGGATAAGCCATTTAGAACAGAGATGAAACACTCTTTCACACAGAGAGTTGTGAGTCTGTGGAATTCTCTGCCTCAGAGGGCAGTGGAGGCCTGTTCTCTGGATACTTTCAAGAGAGAGCTAGATAGGGCTCTTAAAGATAGCAGAGTTAGGGGATAAGGGGAGAAGGCAGGATCGGGGTACTGATTGTGGATGATCAGCTATGATCACATTGAATGGTGGTGCTGGCTCGAAGGGCCGAATATGGCCTACACCTGCACCTATTGTCTATTGTCTATTGTATCTGCCTCCACCGGGGATCTTCTCATGAGGACCTCTTCATCCCCTCACAACAATAGGTAAGTCTGGTCTGCTGTTTTTTTTTCTCAATCTGATTTCTATGATCAATCTCCCAAGGCTAGAATGCTCAAGTTCCCGAATGCTGAACTCCATGAGTACTGGCAACGGAAAATGTGGCATTGTTTGCGGCAGCGTAACGTGGCTGTAACACTATATATATAGAGAATATATAATAAACAACAATGTAATTGAATAGATTAAAGGCCGATATATCCCCAGGGCCAGATAGGCTGCATCCCAGAGTACTTAAGGAAGTAGCTCAGGAAATAGTGGATGCATTAGTGATAATCTTTCAAAACTCTTTAGATTCTGGAGTAGTTCCTGAGGATTGGCGGGTAGCAAATGTAACCCCTCTTTTTAAGAAGGGAGGGAGAGAGAAAACGGGGAATTACAGACCAGTTAGTCTAACATCGGTAGTGGGGAAACTGCTAGAGTCAGTTATTAAAGATGGGATAGCAGCACATTTGGAAAGTGGTGAAATCATTGGACAAAGTCAGCATGGATTTACGAAAGGTAAATCATGTCTGACGAATCTTGTGGAATTTTTCGAGGATGTAACTAGTAGCGTGGATAAGGGAGAAACCAGTGGATGTGGTATATCTGACTTCCAGAAGGCTTTCGACAAGGTCCCACATAAGAGATTAGTATACAAACTTAAAGCATACGGTATTAGGGGTTCAGTATTGATGTGGATAGAGAACTGGCTGGCAAACAGGAAGCAAAGAGTAGGAGTAAAGGGTCCTTTCACAATGGCAGGCAGTGACTAGTGGGGTACCGCAGGGCTCAGTGCTGGGACCCCAGCTATTTACAATATATATTAATGATCTGGATGAGGGAATTGAAGGCAATATCTCCAAGTTTGCGGATGGCACTAAGCTGGGGGCAGTGTTAGCTGTGAGGATGATGCTTGGAGACTGCAAGGTGACTTGGATAGGCTGGGTGAGCGGGCAAATGTTTGGCAGATGCAGTATAATGTGGATAAATGTGAGGTTATCCACTTTGGTGGCAAAAACAGGAAAGCAGACTATTATTTAAATGGTGGCCGATAGGAAAAGGGGAGATGCAGCAAGACCTGGGTGTCATGGTACACCAGTCATTGAAAGTAGGCATGCAGGTGCAGCAGGCAGTGAAAAAAGCGAATGGTATGTTAGCTTTCATAGCAAAAGGATTTGAGTACAGAGCAGGGAGGTTCTACTTCAGTTGTACAGGGTCTTGGTGAGACCACACCTGGAGTATTGCGTACAGTTTTGGTCTCCAAATCTGAGGAAGGACATTATTGCATAGAGGGAGTGCAGAGAAGGTTCACCAGAATTCCTGGGATGTCAGGACTGTCTTATGAAGAAAGACTGGATACTCGGTTTATACTCTCTGGAATGAGGAGATTGAGAGGGGATCTTATAGAAACTTACAAAATTCTTAAGGGGTTGCTAGATGCATTGTTCCCGATGTTGGGGAAGTCCAGGACAAGGGTCACAGCTTAAGGATAAGGGGGGAAATCCTTTAAGACGAGCAGAGAGTGGTGAGTCTCTGGAACTCTCTGCCACAGAGGGTAGTTGAGGCCAGTTCATTGGCTATATTTAAGAGTGAGTTGGATGTGGCCCTTGTGGCTAAGGGGATCAGAGGGTATGGAGAGAAGGCAGGTACGGGATACTGAGTTGGATGATCAGCCATGATCATATTGAATGGCGGTGCAGGCTCGAAGGGCTGAATGGCCTACTCCTGCACCTAATTTCTATGTTTCTATGTTTCTATGTAATAAATGCACAATCCCAATACCGATGCAACCCAATACCTATAGGCATTCCATAGTTCATAGTTGGCGTTCATGTTGTGTAGTGTTCAAGAGCCTGATGGTTGTTGGGAAGAAGCTATTTTTGTACCTGGTGGTCACAGTTTACAGACTTCTATACATTATTCTTGTTAACAGGTGTGAAATGAGACAATGGTCAGGGTGGCATTGCTCTTTGATGGTACTGGTAGCCATGGCTGATCATCCAGAATCGGTACCTTGTTCCTGCTTTCTCCCCATATCCCTTGATTCCATTAGCCCTAAGAGCTAAATCTAACTCTCTCTTGAATACATTTGTAGATACAGTTCCTGGCAACTTTGGTCTGCATGGTTCCCTCTTTATACTCATGATGACCTTAACAAAAGGGCTCCCTAACTTCTCATTATAAACATCCTTGCTCCGTGCAGATGTCTAATTTAAGCACATTTAGATTCTGATCCTTCCTCTGTTTTGGAAAGAATGCCTGTTCCTCAGGGTGGGGTAGCTGTGGCTGGTATGAGAACATAAGAAATAAGAACTGGAGTAGGACATTCAGTTCCTCAATTCTACTTTGCAATTCTACTTTGCATGGTTGTTCCATTACCTCAGGCTCACTCTCCTCATCAACAGACCACAATCTGTATGAATTGGCAGTATCGCTTCCTCCTTAATAACCATCAGCATAGGAGCATGCCAAGGTTGTGTGCTCAGCCCCCTGTTGTACTCATGCACGATTGTGTAGCTGGACACAGTTCGAACTCCATCTTCAAGATCGTCAAAGACCCCACCGCTGTTGGACGAATTATAGATGACGATGAGTCTAGATTATAGATGACTAGATGAGTCAGAGTACAGGTGGTGGATCGATTGATTGACTGACCAAATGGTGCCAGATCAACAACCTTGCTCTCAACATCAGTAAACCCATTGAACCGATTGTGGACTTTGCAAGAGGTAGGGCAAGGATCCACAACCCTGTCTTTATTGACGGCAAGGTGGTGGAAAGAGCCAAAAGCTTCAAATTCCTGGGTGGGCATATCTCTAAAGATCTGCCCTGGACCCAGCACAGTGATACAATCGTAAAGAAAGCCCATCAACGCCTTTACTTCCTGAGGAGATTGAGGAGATTTGGTCTGTCAACGAATACTCTCTTGAACTTCTACAGGTGTACAGTGGAGAGCAGATTGATTGTATGCATCATGGCCTGGTTTAGCAAATCGAATGCCCAGGAATGAAAATGATTGTAACAAGTGGTGAACACTGCCCAGTCCATCACGGCTATTGACCTCCCCACAATACAGCAGTCGCTGCCTCAAAAAGACACTCAGCATCATCAGAGACTCACACCCCCTGGCCACGCTCTCATTTCACTCCTGCCACCAGGAAAAAGGTATAGGGCCGGAATACTGTAATATCCAGGTTTAGGAGCAGCTTCTTCCCTACACCCATCAGGCTATTGAACACTACAACCTCCAAATAAGCTCCAAACTACATAGACCTGGTGGCATTGATTTTGCACTATCATTTTGTTTGTATGTATGTATATATGTATATATGTATATATATATACTGAGATTTTATTTATTGTTTATTATGGGTTTTACAGAGTACTATGTTTACATACCTGTTGTGCTGCTGCAAGTAAGAATGTAATTGTTCTATTTTGGGACATATGACAATAAAACACTCTTGACTCTTAACTTGACTATTCTTGCATCCCAATATTCAAACATTTGTCAATCTCTCGGCCGAGGAGAAGAGATGAGAGAGAGTTGCTCCACATTTAACCACAATTTACTTTCTCGGCATTATGCCCTTACAATTATTTTAATTGAAAAGCCACATTGCATGTGTTCAATGCTCAGTATCTGTGAGAATGCAGCCCAGAGCTAAAACACATGGGAAATTGGTTCGCACATCTTTAAGAATTATAATAAGCTCTTGTTCTGCTGTTACTATTTTTCAGTGCAAAAACTTTCAGAAGGGCGGCATGCTGGGGCAGTCGTGCAGTTGCTGCCTTACAGCGCCAGGTTTGTTGTCTGCACGGAGTTTGTACCTTCTCCCCGTGACCTGCGTGGATTTGCTCCGGGTGCTCCGGTTTCCTCCCGCACTCCAAAGATGTACAGGTTTATGGGCTAATTGGCTTGTTAAAATTGTAAATTGAAGAAATGAGATTCCTCTTACTAGGCAAAGTAGACCAATTCTTAAAGATTTGGTCTCCGTTTATCAACTTTTTACAAGCATATGGTGCAACATAACATAACCTTAGAAATTAAATGGTTTAGAACTGGGTGACGGGTGGGCAAAAATATGAGATAGATAGATCTCTCCTAATCTCTCTCTTTTTTTTACTTTTTCCTTTTCTTTCAATCTTTTAACTTCTCATCTCTGTCCTTTATTTCTTTTGTTTTCTGTTTCTACTCGCTTGTCTATCTATTCCGACACTCTTTATTTCTTTTTTCTCTCACTGTTCTTTTATTATTGAACCAAAAGTATGAAGTTGTACAAGAATGAAAATATGTATTTATGTATTAGGTACTTAAGTACCAGACTACTGTACTTACTTCTAACAAAAATAAACAAACAAAAAAAAAAAATTGTAAATTGTCCCTAGTGTGTGTCGGATAGTATTAGTGTGCGGGCATTGCTGGTCGGTGTGGACTCGGTGGGCCGAAGGACCTGTTTCTGTGCTGTATCTCTAAACTAAAAACTAAACTAAACTAAGATCAATCTTTCCCTGTGGAGAAATGCTGCTTTGCACACTTCAATTTGTTAATTAATAGCTTTTGTTTGATAGTTTAACTTACTTGATCACTTCCACTATCTTAAAGTGTGAAAGAGAGGAGATCAGAAGATGGCAGGGTCCGCATTTCTTCTGCAGTTCCCTCTCTGCATATCTCTCACACCTACTCTCAGGAAGGGATTGTGCAGATAAGTCAAAGCAAAAAATAGTGACAACTGTTAGCACCAGACTGATTCAAAAAAGGGTTAATGACCTCATGAAATCAAATTGTTCAAATATTATAATCATTTGAAGTTTGATGTTTCTCTGACCATTGCATAAACAGGACCTGTAATCAGAGTACTGATGTTGATGCTGGTCTCAGTTGCCGTCTGGGTGGAGGGAGTTTGCTTAGTCTCACTGTAACTAATTGAGTCTCCCTGGGTGATTTGGTTTCCTCCCACATCCCGAAGACATGCTGGTAAATTAATCGGCTACTGTAAATCCAGCCTCCAACAGCTTCCCAGTATTCAGGCTGGGAAACCCCCCTGTGACCCTGCTCCCTCCACCCAGACAGCAACTGAGGCCTGCATCAACCACAACGGACTCACTAAAATGAAAGGGATACATTGGCTGCCAGAAGGAAAGGTAGCAGAGAATTTTAGATCTGGTGGATGTTGACTACATGGATTTTAGTACGGCATTTAATAAAGTCGTCCATGGTAGGCAGATCCAGAGGATAAAGATGCATGGTGACTCAGTAATATGGATTCAGATCTGGTTTATTATAGAAGAGGAGGGAGTTCCACAGGAATCTGTGCTGGGACCTCTGTTGATTGTGTTACATATATAGACGACTTGGACCTAAATGTAAATAGGTTTCTTGGTAAGTTTTGTAGATGAGAACCAACATCGTGGAGTTGCGGCCAGTGTACATAAATACAATCAAGCCAAACTCAAGTACAATATTTAGAGCAAAGGGGAAGATAGTGAAGAATATTGTCCTCAGCATTGCAGTGCATCAGTTCCATAGATGAAGTCCAATATCCTCACGGGGGTAGAGGTGAATTTAACAGTATCCTGGCTTATGGATGGGCCGTTCAGAAGCGTGATAGCAGAGTGGGAAGAAGCTGTTCCTGAATCTGGTGGTGTGTGCTATTAAGCTTCTGTACCTTCTGCCCGACGGGAGCGGAGGGAAGGAATGACTGGTGCGGGCCAAATCTTTGATTATGATGTATGCTTTTGTGAGGCAGCGTGATGGAATCAATGATGGAGAGTATGGTCTGAGTGATTGATTGAGCTATATCTACAGCAATTTCTTGATGTTTTGGGCAGAGCTGTTCCCAAACCAAGCTGTGTTGCAACCCGACAGCATGCTTTCAACGATGCATCTGTCGAAGTTTGTCAGAGTCATGGGAGATATGCTGAATTTCCTGTCTCGTGCAGAAGCAGAGGCAGTGGTTGGCCTTCGTGGCTGTTACGACAGATTATGTATAATGTACAACTCAAGAAACCTGAAGCTCCTTGCAGTTTTGGACTTTGGTTGGGCTGCATATGGAGAACTACATGCAGATCTGGTCATACCATTACATGTGGATACTTTGGAGAGGCTAAGGAAGAGGCTTACCAGAATTCCTCCACCTACTACAATCAGTGTGAAGGATCCGACCCGAAATGTCACCTATCCATGTTTTCCTGAGATTATGCCTGACCCACTGAGTTACTCCAGCACTATAGACATTAGACAATAGGTGCAGGAGTAGGCCATTCGGCCCTCGAGCCAGCACCGCCAGAATGGTGCCTAGATTAAGGGGTATCAGGTACAACAAGAGGTTGGAGAACCTTGGGTGATTTTCACTGGAATGCCAGTGGATGAGGGGAGACCCTCATATATAAAATTATGAGAGGCGTAGATTGGGTAGAAAGAAGAACAATTTTCCCTAAGCGGAAATATCAAAGACTAAAGGAGATGTGCAGGATTCTTTTCTTTACACAGACGGTGGTGGATGCCAGTACGAACTGCCAGGGTTATTGGTGGAGGAAGATATGATTGTGGCGTTTAAGAGGCTTTTAAACAGGCACGTCGATATACAAAGAATTTGGAGGGTTCTGGATCATGTTCATCAGATGAAATTAGTTTATCTTGCCATTACGTTTGGCACAGACATTGTGGGCTGAAGGGCCTATTTCTGTGCTGTACTGTTCTATGGATTAAGTCTATGTATTTCTTGGTTACTTTAAATGTGATGTTATGGGCATTCAGCATCAGTGACAATATTGACAGCTGCTGGGACTGGGGCTTCTAAAGCTGTTAAAGCTGTTCTACCAGCACAGCTGGACTCTTACACTGCACAAAGCTTTATACAGGCCTGGGCTCCCAGAGGAAGACAGGGACTTGGACCACCCTGGAATAAACAATGCGGTCCAAGGACAGGGGGCTGGTGATCCTGGGGTTGTGGAGAATTTGCCCCATTGCTGCACATCCACATCATTGCTGAAACCTCACTGACTGGGGCAGCACCGTCGCACAGCAGTAGAGTTGCTGCCTTACAACACCAGAGAACTGGGTTTGATCCTGGCTATGGGTGCTGTGTGTATGGCATTTGTACGTTCTCCCAATGACCAGTGTGGGTTTTCTCCGGTTTCCTCCCACACTCCAAAGATGCACAGGTTTGTAGGCTAATTGGCTTTGGAAAAATTGGAAATCATCCCTAGTGTACAGGATAGTGTTAGTGTACGAGGTGATCGCTAGTCAGTGTGGGCTCAGTGGGCTGAAGGGTCTGTTTCTGTGCTGTATTACTAATGTCTAAAGACCACGATTTCAAATGGTTTAGGTTGGTTTAGCTTAGAGATTCAGCGTGGAAACAGGCCCTTTGGCCCACCAAGTCTATCAATCACCCATACACTAGTTCTATGTCCTACACACAAGGGGCAATTTACAGAAGGCAATTAACCAACAAACCTGCAGGTCTTTGGAAGATGGGAGGAAACCAGAGCACCCAGAGAACATGTATGTGGTCACAGGGAGGACGTACTAACTCTGCACGGACAGCACCTGTAGTCAGGATTGAACCCGGGTCTCTGGCGCTGTGAAGTAGCATCTCTACCACTGCACCACTGAGCCACCCTTGAGCAAAGTTAAGAGCAAAGTTTTATTTGCAGTAGTTCCAAGGCAATAACTTCACCAGCTTTACCAGCACTGGTAAGCAATGATGGAATTTTTTCGAATCATTCCTAATATAACACTGTGTTTATTCTCCAAGGCTGAGGATTAAAATTCAACAGGACTTTGCTTTGCTGACCTGTCAGTCCGTTGAGCAGGGAGCAGGCTGAGTTCTGGTGTACGTCAGGTCAAACGACATGCTCTCGAGAAATGGTCCTCCAGGCGAACTGGCAGGAAATGACTGGTGTCTAGAGAGTTGCCCGCTGGCCAGACTGGAGAAAATGCGAGAAAATGGAAAATATGATGAAAAACTAATAGCCTGCCCCTGCAAGTTTTGATTCATGCAAAATTTCTTCTTGGATTTTCTGAGTCTACTGGGAATTGCTTGGTTGGAATGAATGCAAACAGTGCACTCCGAAAGTCACATATAAATTCCGGGGCAGAAATCTGAGGCTTAATTCATTTGAGTTTTTTTAGAAACTATTCTCAGTACCTCAGCAAAATTTTGATGTGAAGGAGTGATGACCAATATTAACCAGGTGCCAAAATTCTTGTCTTGAGCATTTTTGCACGAATAGGACGAGTTCATTTATCTTACCAGTTACCCTTTGACTCGACTTCTGTGATCATCTTAAATAAAGGCATTGACGTTGAAAATAATTACTTTGCAGGATATACCTTTCTTCTGAAGGTTGCCCTGTTATGTACCGCCAGCTTCAAAGCTTTTTCTGTATTTCCCATGGGCATTTAAGCCTGTTTAAACTGCACAGTTCAAAAGGGCAGGCTAGGCCTTGGCGACAGTTCCTCACTCCTGCAGAGTTCGCCACACCAGAAAGAGTGACATCACTTCAGTTCAGTGGAGACTGTGGTTTCCTCTCACCCTGTCTTAGCAAAATCAAAGGCAAGGGCTTGTTTTCACTTTGCTCTTGTCCAAAGTAGCTCTTTGCTGAATATTCTTGGCTGGGCTTCATCTGCTCTTTTGTACTCTTTGCCAACTCTGGCTGGCTCGGAATAATCTATTTCCTTTCCCTCAAAAGGAGAATGCCACGCAGAAGAAGGCTCCATTTACGCTTGCAATATTGTGCGAGAATGATGCTAGTATGCATTCAGCTCCAACATGGGATTGGTAATATAAACAGCATGTTGACGTCACACAACTCATCTTTTCAGAACTAAACGGCACAGAATGAATTTCTGTCTGTGTGCGATTTTGAAAGTGCGGTTATATAAATTCTGACTGGATCCTGGCCCAGAAACAATTTCCCAGAAGGAAATCCAGATGCCAAAAACGAGGAAAGAAAGTGCTGGAGGAACTCAGCGGGTTAGGCAGCATCAGTGGAGGGAATGGACAGAGGATGTTTTGGGTCGGGACCCTTCTTCAGGATTTTGATCCCAACGTGAAATGTTGCCAGTCCATTCCCTCAAGTTGTTGCCTGTCCTGCTGAGTTACACCCGCACTTTATTTTTTGCTCAAGATTACAGAGACTGCAGTATCTTGTGTCTAACAATAAGGAGAGGTTGATTAGCTAAGGAACGTGTCAATCAGTGCATTGTTATCAATGATGAGCAATGGTCTCCTGTGTCTGAACATTCAAATTCCTTTTACAGTTTCTGTAGCATCTACAGAACAAATTAAAATTATTTCAGAAACAAAGAACTTCAGCTACTGGTTAATACACAAAAGTACCCACAGTGCTGGAGTACCTCAGCGGGTCAGAACATGGATAACCATATAACCATATAACAATTACAGCACGGAAACAGGCCCTCTCGGCCCTTCCAGTCCGTGCCGACCATTTGTTTTCCCCTAGTCCCATCTACCTGCACTCAGACCATACCCCTCCATTCCCTTCACGTCCATATACCTATCCACTTTACTCTTAAATGTTAAAATCGATCCTGCCTCCACCACTTCTGCTGGAAGCTCATTCCACACAGCCACCACCCTCTGAGTAAAGAAGTTCCCCCTCACGTTACCCCGAAACCTCTGTCCCTTAATTCTTATGTCATGCCCTCTTGTTTGAATCTTCCCTACCCTCAATGGGAAAAATGTATCCACGTCAACTCTGTCTATCCCTTTCATCATTTTAAAGACTTCAATCAAGTCCCCCCTTAACCTTCTGCGCTCCAAAGAATAAAGACCTAACTTGTTCAACCTTTCTCTGTGACATAGTTGCTGGAACCCTGGCAACATTCTAGTAAATTTCCTCTGTACTCTCTCTATTTTGTTGACATCCTTCCTATAACTAGGCGACCAAAATTGTACACCATACTCCAGAATTGGCCTTGTACAATTTTAACATTACTTCCCTACTCCTATATTCAATGCTCTGATTTATAAAGGCCAGCACACCAAAGGCTTTCTTTACCACCCTATCTACATGCGATTCCACCTTCAGGGAACTATGCACAGTTATTCCTAGATCCCTCTGTTCCACAGCATTCCTCAATTCCCTACCATTTACCATGTACGTCCTATTTTGATTTGTCCTGCCAAGATGTAGCACTTCACACTTAACAGCATTAAACTCCATCTGCCATCTTTCAGCCCACTTTTCCAAATGGCCCAAATCTCTCTGTAGACTTTGAAAATCTACTTCATTATCCACAACACCACCTATCTTAGTATCATCTGCATACTTACTTATCCAATTTTCCACCCCATCATCCAGATCATTGATGTACATGACAAACAACAGTGGACCCAACACAGATCCCTGAGGCACCCCACTGGTCACACCGGCTTCCAACCTGACAAACAGCCATCCACCATTACTCTCTGACATCTCCCATTCAGCCACTGTTGAATCCATCTTGACTGTTCCTGATCAGACCCTGTTTATCCAGATGCTTATATATATTATCTCTAAGTATCCTTTCCATTAATTTGCCCACCACTGACGTCAAACTAATAGGTCTATAATTGCTAGGTTTATTCTTTGAACCCTTTTTAAACAATGGAACAACATGCGCAGTACGCCAATCCTCCGGCACTATTCCCGTTTCTAATGACATTTGAAATATTTCTGTCATAGCTCCTGCTATTTCTACACTAACTTCCCTCAATGTCCTAGGGAATATCCTGTCAGGACCTGGAGACTTATCCACTTTTATATTTTTCAAAAGTGTCAGTACTTCCTCCTCTTTGAATCTCATAGTTTCCATAGCTACTCTACTTTTTCCCCTTATCTCACAGAGTTCAATATCCTTCTCCTTGGTGAATACCGAAGAAAAGAAATTGTTCAATATCTCCCCCATCTCTTTTGGCTCTGCAGATAGCTGTCCATTCTGGTTCTCTAATGGTCCAATTTTATCCCTCGTTATCCTTTTGCTATTAATATAGCTGTAGAAACCCTTTGGGTTTACTTTCACCTTTCTTGCCAAAGCAACCTCATATCTTCTTTTAGCCTTCCTAATTTCTTTCTTAAGATTCTTTTTACATTCTTTATACTCCTCTAGCACCTCATTTACTCCATGCCTCCTATAATTATTGTAGATATCTCTCTTTTTTCGAAACAAGTGTCCAATTTCCCTTGAAAACCATGGCTCTTTCCAATTTTTTACTATTTCCTTTCAACCTAACAGGGTCATAAAGATTCTGTACTCTTACAATTTCCCCTTTAAATGTCCTCCATTTCTCTTCTACATCCTTCCCATGAAACAAAGTGTCCCAATTCACTCCTTTAAAGTCCTTACGCATTCCCTCAAAGTTAGCCTTTCTCCAATCAAAAATCTCCACCCTAGGTCCAGTTCTGACTCTCTCCATAATTATATTGAAACTAATGGTATTGTGATCACTGGTCCCGAAGTGCTCACCAACGCATACCTCCGTCACCTGACCTGCCTCATTTCCTAACAGGAGGTCCAGCACTGCCCCTTCTCTGGTCGATTCCTCTATGTACTGCTGCAAAAAACTATCCTGCACACATTTTACAAACTCCAAACCATCCAGCCCATTTACAGAATTTGTTTCCCAGTCTATTTTTGGAAAATTGAAATCTCCCACAATCACTACCTTGTGCTTACTACTAATTATTTCATAATTTTTCTTCTTTAACTCCAATAAATCTCAGGTAACTTGTTTGGTAACTATTTCCATAGCCGGGTTCCTTCTTTTCTCTGACCAAACCTTCAGTATCCTTCACTAACAAGGGTTCCCTGAACCTACCATATTTGTCTCTTCCCCTTACAGAGAGAGACATGCGGACTCTGAACTCTTACTATCTCACATTTAAACCCCTCGCACACAAATCAGCTGTTGTTAACATCCCCACCCACCTTCCACCCCACCAATCTACCTCACCTAGCTCCTGCATTACACCAACCAAATCTGGGTGTTGATCATCAGAAACATATAATGTAGAACACTTTCTCTTAAATGTCCAAGAATGCGGTAAAAACAGAGCAAATTAAAAGATTGCGGTAATCACCAAGGCTCCGGTTCTCAATGTGAAAATCCTATAAGTTATGGCATAGTGTCAAAGGCCAGAGAAAGAAGGATTATCATCTCCATCCTTATAAAATAATGTTTGATGTAAGATGCATTGGGGAGGAAAAGCATGAGAGCCTTTTACAGATGCTATCAGTGATGAACTAAAGGTTGCAGTAACACAGAGGGAGCAATAAGTCATGCCACATAAACTTACTGGAATTCCTGAACTAAGCCTAAGCTGTTGAATGAGACCATTTGTTGAATCCTCAGCAGTGACAGGCATGGTTCATGGGTTAAGAATTACCCTTCTTTATGTCTGATTGGGGTAGTTATTGAGACAGATAGGGGAGAATGACCAACCGAGGGGCACTTCAGTTACTTTTTTTAACTTTTAGACATACAGCGCGGAAACAGGCCCTTCAGCAAAACCGAGCAATCACCCATGCATTAGCCCTATCTTACACACCAGCGCCAATTCGCAATTTTACCTAAGCCAATTAACATTGAAACCTGTACGTCTTTGGATTGTGGAAGGAAACCGGAGTAGCCGGAGAAAACCCACGCGATCACAGAGAGAACAAACAAACTCTGTACAGGAGTCTCTGGCGCTGTAAGGCAGCAAGTCTACCGCTGTATCACTGAGCCGGCCCTGAGCCACAGTCAATGGCATGTTTAGAATTATCCTCTGGGCAAATGAGTACATTCAACGCATTTTCTATCTAATATATTTTCTTCCTAATAATCACCTTTTGTGTTTGACACTATAGGTTGACTCATAAATCTTTTAAAATAGCCACTGGACACTGAAGTTGGCTGAGTCACTTCCATTGGCAGACCACCTTCTCATTCAATTTGTTCATCTTCTAATAATCCTATAGGTGGGAAATTGTGGCCAAAACAGAACATCGAACAGTACAGCAGAGGAACAGGCCCTTTGACTCACAATGTCCATGCTGAACATTTGGTTACTCTAGCACTTCATGTTTGGCTCTGTTGTGTTTTTATTGAATGAGAAATACAAGTTACTGGAGAGGATTCTGAGGGATAAGATATATATGCACTTTGATAGACGGGGGCTGAGTAGGGATAGTCAGCATGGTTTTGTACATGGGAAACAGTGTCCTATAAATCTGATTAATTTTTTTGTAGAAGTAAACAAATAGGTGACTAGGCCAAAGGTGTAAACATTGTCTATACGGACCTCAACAAGGCCTTTGAGAAGCTGCCTGGTAAGCTGGAAGGTTAGATCATGCGGGATAAAGAGAGTGGGAGGCAACTGGATAGAGAATTGGCTTTTATGGAAAGAAGTAGTGGGTGATGGTGGAAGGTTGTTTGATCGGACTAGAGGCCAGTGCTGTGCCACATGGATCGGTGCTGGGCCCATTGCAGTTTGTGGTTTATAGCAACGATTTGGATGAGAATGTACAAGGCATGATTAGTAAGTTTGCAGATGACATTAAAGTGGGTGGTATCGTGGATAGTGAGGATGGCTATCAAAGTTACAGCAAGGTCCTGAGCAAGTGGGCTGACGAAGGGCTAATGGTGTTTAGTGCAGATAAGCGTGAGGAGTTGCTATATTGGAAGTAAAACCAGGGCAGGATTTGGTATTTGTATGGTAGGGTTCTGGGCAGTATGGTAAAGGTATCATAGGAGTCTAGATATATAGTTCCCTGAAAGTAATGTCACAAGGAGATAGGGGGGTCAAGGAGGCTTTTGGTGCATTGATCTTCAATAGTCAGGGTATTGAATATAGAAGTTGGGATGTTATGCTGCACTTGTACAACGCATTGGTGAAGCTGCATTTGGACTATTGTGTTCAGTTAAGATCACCCTGCCATAGGATGGATGTTATTAAGCTGGAAGAGTGCAAAGAAGTTTTATGAGGATGTTCCACTACTGTAGGGCCTGAGTTATTGGGAGAGATTGGGCAGGCTAGAACTTTATGTCTTGGAGTGCAGGCGACTAAGGGGTGATCTCATACTCGCTGGAATTTAGAAGATTGAAGTGTGATCTCATAGAGACTTACAAAATTCTTAAGGGGTTGGACAGGCTAGATGCAGGAAGATTGTTCCCAATGTTGGGGAAGTCCAGGACAAGGGGTCACAGTTTAAGGATAAGGGGGAAGTCTTTTAGGACCGAGATGAGAAAATCGTTTTTCACACAGAGAGTGGTGAATCTGTGGAATTCTCTGCCACAGAAGGTAGTTGAGGCCAGTTCGTTGGCCATATTTAAGAGGGAGTTGGATGTGGCCCTTGTGGCTGAAGGGATCAGGGGGTATGGAGAGAAGGCAGGTACAGGATACTGAGTTGGATGATCAGCCATGATCATATTGAATGGCGGTGGAGGCTCGAAGGGCCGAATGGCCTACTCCTGCACCTAATTTCTATGTTTCTATGTTTCTATCTTATAGAGGTGTATGAAATCATGAGCAGATTAGATAGGGTGAATGCAATATTTTACCCAGAGTAAGAGAATCAAGAATCAGAGGACATTGGCTAAAGGTGAGAAAGATTTCATAGGAACCTGAGGGACAATTTTTTCCCACAGAGGGTGGCTGGTATATGGAACACTCTGTCAGAGGAGGTAGTTGAGGCAGGTACCACTGCAGCAATTAAAATATATTTGGACAGATATATACCAACAAAAGGTTTAGAGGGATATAGGCCAATCACGGATAGGTGGTACTAGTGTAGATGGGACATCTTGATTGCCATGGAGAAATAGGGTGATGTTCAATTCAATTCAATTCAATCTTTAATTGTCATTGTGCAGTGTACAGTACAGAGACAACAAAATGCAGTTAGCATCTCCCCAGAAGAGCAAACGTAGAATAATGAACGGTAAAACATATATATATGTACAAACAGTATCAGTAGTGCAATTATACTGGGGGAAGGAGTGTCTGGGGGAGGGGGGTGGGTGGGTGACTGGCAATCACCAAGGTGCAGAGTTAAGTATTGTAACAGCCGCAGGGAAGAAGCTGTTCCTGAGCCTGCTGGTCCGGCAACGGAGGGACCTGTAGCGCCTCCCGGATGGGAGGAGGGTAAACAGTCTGTGGCTGGGGTGAGACCAGTCCTTGACGATGCTGCGCGCCCTTTGCAGACACCGCTTGCTATGGACAGACTCAATGGAGGGGAGCGAGGAACCGGTGATGCGTTGGGCAGTTTTCACCACCCTCTGCAGTGCTTTCCGGTCAGAGACAGAGCAGTTGCCATACCATACTGTGATACAGTTGGTAAGGATGCTCTCGATGGTGCAGCGGTAGAAGTTTCTGAGGAGACAGATGGACCTTCTTTAGTCTCCTCAGGAAGAAGAGATGCTGGTGAGCCTTCTTGACCAGTGTAGAGGTATTGTGGGTCCAAGAGAGGTCATCAGAGATGTTGACCCCCCAGAAACCTGAAGCTGGAAACACGTTCCACCTCTGTCCCGTTAATATGGATGGGGGTGTGCGTGCAGCCCCTAGACCTTCTGTAGTCCACAATGAGCTCCTTGGTCTTCTTGGAGATAAGGGCCAGGTTGTTGTCAGCGCACCATGTTGCTAGGATCTGAACCTCCTCCCTATAGGCCGACTCATCATTGTTGCTGATGAGGCCAATCACCGTTGTATCATCTGCATACTTGATGATGGTGTTAGAACCATGTACAGGTGTGCAGTCGTAGGTGAAGAGGGAGTAGAGGAGGGGGCTCAGTACACAGCCCTGTGGAACGCCGCTCTTCAGGGTGATGGTTGAAGAGGTGTGGTTGTCCAACATAACAGACTGTGGTCTCTTAGTCAGGAAGCCCAGTATCCAGTTGCAGAGGGAGGGGTTGATGCTCAGGTCGCCGAGTTTGGTGATCAATTTTGAGGGGATAATGGTGTTAAATGCTGAGCTAAAGTGAATGAAGAGCATTCTCACGTAGGTGTCTCTGTTATCAAGGTGGGACAGGGCAGAGTGGAGTGCCGTTGAGATGCCTCCGTACTCCTATTCTTGCGGTAGGCAAACTGATAGGGGTCCAGTGTGGGAGGTAGGCAGCCTTTGAGGTGTGCCAGGACCAGCCTCTTGAAGCACTTGGTGATGATGGGAGGAAGTGCAACTGGGCGGAAGTCGTTGAGGCTCGTCGCAGTGGAGTGTTTTGGCACCGGCACGATGGAGGTGGTTTTAAGGCACGTGGGGACAACTGCTTGGGCAAGTGACAGGTTGAAGATCTCAGTCCAGATGTCTGTCAGCTGTGCAGCACAGGTCCTGAGGACGCGCCCGGGGATGCCGTCAGGACCAGCAGCCTTACGTGCATTAATCCTACTCAGTGCTAGATACACGTCGTAGGGGGTGAGTGTGAGGGGCTGGTGATCAGCAGGGAGCACAGCCTTGATGGCCATCTCTTGGTTGTCCCTGTCAAAGCGGCCATAAAAGTGGTTAAGCTCCTCAAGGAAGGATGAGTCGCTGTATGGCTCTATGACTGTTCCAATGCTGTATGGCTCTATGACTCTACACAGCATGGAAACAGGCCCTTTGACCCACCTAATCAACATTGACCATCACCAAGTCATAGTCATACAGCACGGAATGTCCGGCACTGTGAGTCTATGATGCTCCCTCTTTGGTTTAGTTTAGTTTAGCTTAGAGATACCACACGGAAAACAGGCCCGTCAGCCCACCATGCCGACCAAAGATTCCTGCACACTTACACTATCCTACATACACTAGGGACAACTTTTACAATTATACCAAGCCAATTAACCTACAGACCTGTATGTCTTTAGAGTGTGGGAATAAACTGGAGATCCAGGAGAAAACCCACGCAGGCCATGGGGAGAACATACAAACTCTGCATTGCCAAGCACCCGTAGTCAGGATCAAACCCAGTTCATTGGCGCTGTAAGGCAGCAACTCTACCCCTGCGCCACCATCCCGCACCTCTTGTTGGACTACTGTTTGTAAATTAACTGGACGAGTGCATTTCAAATATGAAAACATTTATGTGGGTTAACTAGCTACAATAAAGAATCTCTGACTGTTTGCAATGTTGTTTTACTCTCTGCTAGTTTATGACTCACATAATTTGATTGAGAGGGTGAGTATTTCAACACCGTGCTTTAGGTTCAATTCCTTTCTCCAAATAATCCTTTTTGCAAGTCAAGACCTTGCTGGCAACTTCACTAGTCAATTGCATGTGAGTACTTCCAGCAAAGGGTCCTGTGAGAATGATTAGGGCCAGGGTTCCTGGTTGATTCAGCCTTGTCTAACCTCTGAAGTTAGTTGTTTCCCCAGCTGAGACTAACACAGCACAGTGCAGCGCAGTGGTAGAGTCGCTGACTCGCAGTACAAGGGACCCAGGTTCGATCCTTACCTCGGGTGCAGTCAGTGTGGAGTTTGCACATTCTCCCTGTGACCGTGTGGGTTTTCTCCGGTTGTTCCGGTTTCCTCCCACATCTCAAAGACCTGCAGGTTTGTAGGTTTATGAGGGGGGACCTTATTGAAACATACAGAGTAGTGAAAGGCTTGGATAGAGTGGATGTGGTGAGGATGTTTCCACTATTGGAAGAGTCTAGGACTAGAGGTCATAGCCTCGGAATTAAAGGACTTTCTTTTAGGAAGGAGTTGAGGAGACATTTCTTTAGTCAGGGGGTGGTGAATTTGTGGAATTCTTTGCCACAGAAAGCTATGGATATTTTTAAGGCAGAGATAGATAGATTCTTGATTTGTACAGGTGTCAGGGTTTTGGGGAAGAAGGCAGGAGAATGGGGTTAGGAGAGAGAGATAGATCAGCCATGATTGAATGGCGGAGTAGACTTGATGGGCCGAATGGTCTAATTCTACTCCTATCACTGAAGACCTCATGACCTTATGACCTTAATTGGCTTCTGTAAATTGTACGTTGTCTCTAGTGTATAGGATAGAACTAGTGAACTAATGAATGGGTGGTTGATGGTAGGCACAGACTCGGTGGGCCGAAGGGTCTGTTTCTACACTGTGTCTCTAAAGTAAGGTAAAAGCAGTTTGTGAATTATTGCTGGTACCTATTTTCTTTGCCAGAATGCCTCACGCACTGGACAAACTCAATGGGGCAGATCATCTTTCATGCTGATCAATGTATAGTCACGCACAAACATGTAAGCACATGACAAGCATGAACTGGCAAAAGTGGGGAAGGGAAGACAAAATGACTGTCAACGTGAAGTGCCCAGCTAATCAAAACTGGCAAAAGAAAGCGAGATGACTACAGTGCTGTGCTGTAAATTGTTTCCAATCAGCTTCACGATTAACCTAATCTTTTACAGTATTTGTAAATATTTGGAGGTCGGGTGCAGTTTTGAGCAATCACGAAAGCCACATTTGCACATTGGAGCGAGGCCAGAAGAAGTATTAAGAGTGATTTTTGGATTAAGCTGGTTTAGATATTTAGCTTTCGAATGTTGCAAATTAAAACAAATATGAGCATAAAGGTTATTAGATAGAGCTCTGACAGAAATGCTGAAAGCAAACTGTTACCTAGGCTTAAGTGCAGAATTCAAAGTTGCAGAAGTGAAATGAATAAGTTGCAACAGAATTATAAGTTTGAAGATAGACACAAAAAGCTGGGGTAACTCAGCGGGACGTGCGACATCTCTGGAGAGAAGTAATGGGTGACGTTTCAGGACGACCCTTCTTCAGACAGAAGGGTCTTGACCCAAAACGTCACCCATTCCTTCTTCCATTCCTTCTCTCCTGAGATGCAGCCTGTCCCGCTGAGTTACTCCAGCTTTTTGTGTCTATCTTCAGTTTACACCAGCATCTGCAGTTCTTTCCTACACAGTATGAGATTGAACATGATTTTCCCAGAGTACTAGATCTATGCAGTGGATTGTCAGAAAAATACAGTAACACCGTGTAGATCAACTGCTTGAACTGACATCGCAATATGTTATGAACAATGGAGTTGCAAGGATAAGTTTGGACAGAAATGATCAAATAGTTTTCGGAGCACTTGAGCTCCTATGCTGCTGAAACCATGGAACAGCCATCTAAGGAATGCAACCTGTCAGGTTTGAGCAATGTAGATTTTAATAATTTGCTATCCTGTAGATTCGCAGGATTACTGAAGGATGGGAGAAGAAGTGAAGTGAGGGTCAAGGAGAAATTTCACATGGTTTAATATTTTTGGATGCTTTCCCTGTGGTTATTCATAAACTCTCCTTGGGAAGTTAAACAAACGGAATGGGGCCCAAAATAATGTCAGGAATTATTCTTAGTGATTTTATCATATCAGCACTCAATATTCAGTATTAAATTTCACTCTCTGCTCAGTGGGTTAGAGCTCACACTAAAATACCAGGGAGAGGAATTTAATACCAGAGAGGTTAACATATTGTCCAATAGCTATCAACAATTATTGCCAGACTGGGGACATATTCCCTTATTCCCTCTGTCTGTCACGGTGTCCTTAAATTTTGTTAGGGTGATAATCCAGAGGTTAATTTTGTAAAATGTCATATCCAAGATGACATTACCAGGATGAATTTTGGAACTCCTGTTAATGTGCAATTGAAGACCACGAATACACAGTAGATCACACATAACATTCTTAAGGGATTGGACAGGCTAGATGCAGGAAAATTGTTCCCGATTTTGGTGAGTCCAGAACCAAGGGTCACAGTTTAAGAATAAGGGGTAGGCCATTTTGGACTGAGATCAGGAAAAACGTTTTCACTCAGAGAGTTGTGAATCTGTGGAATTATCTGCCACAGAAGGCAGTGGAGGCTTATTCACTGGATGTTTTCAAGAGAGAGTTAGATGTTGCTCTTAGGGCTAACGGAAACAAGGGGTATGGGGAGAAAGCAGGAATGGGTTACTGATTTTGGATGATCCAGCATGATCATATTGAATGGCGGCACTGACTCGAAGGGCCGAATGGCCTACTCCTGCATCTATTTTCTATGTTTCTATGTGTGGAGGGATTCGCAGGGGTGTAGCTGTGTGCAGTGGAACTCCAGAGGATGCAACAGGGGTCTCTATGGGATTTACAGTGGGGCTGCCAACATCATCAAGGACCCACACCATCCTGGCCACACACTCATCTCTTCGCTGCCATCAGGTAGAAGGTACAGGAGCCTGAAATCTGGTACATCCAGGTTCAGGAACAGCTTCTTCCCCACAGCAATCAGGCTAGTAAACTCACCATCAAACAAACTCTGAACTATAACAGCCTATTGCACTTTATCTGTTTATTTATGTGTATATATATGGTCTATGCTATATAGACACACTGAACTGTTCTGTATTCATGCTTACAATATTCTGTTGTGCTGCAGCAAGCAAGAATTTCATTGTCCTATCTGGGACACATGACAATAAACTCTCTTGACTTGACTTGACTTGACTCCAGTGGTTGTACAATGGGACTTCAGGGGATGTACAGAGGAATTAATCGGGTGCAGTGGGACTTACAGTGCAGTACAGCGGGTTTCAAGGGAGTATACTGTGGGAATCCTGGGGATATACAGAGATCCTCATGGGCATCGAATGGGACCTCGTAGTGTGAAGCACAGTTCTGGGCGGTAGTTAGTCATGTGGCTTTTATCCCAGTGCATGACAGTTTAGTGGTGACTGGGTTGTGTTGCCTCTTCTTGCAAGTCCATGTTTGGGAGAGTGACCGATGGACCTGTTTCACATTTAGATTTGGATTAGTTTATTGTGATATAGAGGACAAAGGACATTTATTGTCACATACACCAATTGCTGTAGTGAAATTTGAGTTGCCATTTGCAGCACACCAGTAAAAATAAAACACAACATTAAAGAATTTAACATTGAACATAAAAACATCCCCCCCACAATGGTTCCCACTGTGAGGGAATGCAACAAAGTCCAGTACTCTTCCTCTTGTTCACCCATGGTCAGGCCTATTGAGGCCTCCGTAGTCGCTGCGATGGCGGCCCAAAGTTACCAGGCCCTCTCGCCGGATGATGGAGCTCCGGCGCGGGAGAACGCTCTCAATGACTTGGAGTGTCTGGAACGGCCGCTTCCTCCCTGGAGAAATTCCTCATTTGTACAGAGTTCACAGAGCCAACAATAAATTCAATAAGTTCAACTATAAATACAACAATGAATGCAAGACAGAAGAATGGTGTAAAGATTGCAGTGCAATCTGAAGTTGTAAAAAGAAGATAAAGTGCGATAACGGAATAACTGAATAAGGCAGTATTAAGAATAAGAGTATGTGGCTGCTCCTCTTGGAAGGGAGTGAATGAGGTGATTTAAAAAAAAAAAAATATTTTTTTAATATCTTTATTTACTAGCGGTACTGTCAGTTACATCAGTGTACATCCCTTGTATTGTATTACAGTCATTGTACCCCTTAATTTTTATTTTTTATTTTAAGGCTTTAGAAAAGAGAGAATAGAGAGAAAAATAGCAGCATAGAAAGTAAAAAAGTGAAAAAGAGATGTGAAAGTGCAAAAGCGTGACAGAGGGAAAGGAAACCCTTGAAGAGTTAGAAACGGGAATTAAGAGATAGACCCTGGAGAGGAAAAAAAGAAAAACGAAAAAGGGAAAAAATAGAGAAAGAAAAAAGAAAAGCCAGTTACTTTATTACAAACATCTCACAACAGGAATCTACCAACTCGACAGTTTTTCTTCCCCCTTTACCAAGACCCGACACCGGTACTTTTTTTGAGGTATTCTTGCACCTTATCCTTGTAATAGATTTATAAATGCAGACCACGTCTTATAAAAACAGTCTGATTTTCCTGCTAGAAGGAGTCTCGTATCTTCCTAGTGTAGTGTTTCGAACATAGTTGAGATCCACATATTGAGTTGGTACCGGAGAATTTTTCCAGAATTTTAAGATTAGCCTTTTTCCTGTTATTAAGCCATATTCAAGTAGAGTCTTTTGAAACAAATTTAATTCAGGGCAATCTTCCGATATCCCGAAGATTATCCAGTCTGCTTCTGGGGTCAGTTTTATTTTAAATATTTTTGTGAAAATTTCAAAAGTTTCAGTCCAAAATGTTTGAATTTTTGTACAAAAGACAAATGAGTGTGCTATATTAGCTTCTTGACATTGACATTTATCACATATAGGTGAGACGTTGGGAAAAAGTTTACTTATTTTAGTTTTTGAATAGTATAATCTGTGTAGGATTTTAAATTGTATTTAGATGTGTCTTACATTAATTGAACATTCATGCACGTTTAATAAATATTCTTCCCACCTTTCTTTGGGATTTTTTATACTTAATTATTTTTCCCAGTCTCTCCTGATACCGTTGTTGGTATTTCTGCATTTAGAATAATATTATATATATATGATATTAGGTTTGCTGATTCTGCCTTTGTATTCATTACCTCTTCCAGTAAATCTGGAGACATATTGTGATAATCTTGTGCGTATTTTTTCAGATAGTCACAGATTTGGAAATATTTAAAATACTGATTGTTTCCCAAATTGTATTTTAATTGTATTTGTTTAAATGATAATAGTTTTCCCGATTCATACACATCTCCGAAGATTTTAATTCCAGCTCTTTCCCACAGTATAAATGCTTTATCTATAGTTGAAGGTTTAAATGAGGGATTTTTACCGTTAGGATATATGAGAGATAAATTTCTTAATTTTAGATTGTGTTTTATTTGTTTCCAAATTCTGATTGTACTGTAATAATTGGATTATTGTTGTAATTTATATTATTCATCGATATTGGAGAGAGAAGGATTGCTCCAATATTATAAGGAGAGCAATCCTCTCTCTCCATAATCGTCCAATCCAATTGTTGGGGAGAGTTATCCAGCATGTTTCTGATATTTACAGACCAGTAGTAATACATAAAGTTGGGGAGTGCTAATCCCTCTACTACTTTGGGTTTATTCAGATGAGCTCTTTGTATTCTGGGATTTATGATCCCAAATAAAATTTGTGATATCTGTGTCCAGTTTTTTAAAAAACTTTTTGGGTAAATATATTGGGATAGATTGGAACAGGTATAAAATTTATGGTAGAAAAATCATTTTTATGGCATTTATTCGGCCTATTAAGGACATCGGAAGCATTTTCCAAAATTTAATCAAGTTACATAGTTTCTTAAGTAGAGGGTTATAATTTTCGTCAAACATATCTTGATATTTTCTAGTGATTTCGATGCCCAAGTATTTACATTTTTCCGTGGCTATTTTGAAAGGAAACTGTAAAAGATGCGTAGAATCTTTCGGTTTTATTGACATGATTTCAGTCCTCTATTCATTTTAAAATATTTGGTATACTAATATGAGGTTTTGTGATGTACAATAGTATGTCGTCAGCGTATAGTGATATTTGATTATTGGAATATTTTGTTTTATATCCATGGATATTCGGATGAGTTCTGATTATTTCCGCTAGGGGTTCAATTATGAGGGCAAATAACAACGGTGATAATGAACATCCTTGTCTGTTTCCCCTTGACAAATGAAATTTCGTAGATAAATTATTGTTCGTTAATATTCTGCCCGTTGGCTTATTATATAGTAATTTAATCCATAGAAACAAATTCTCTCCCAGTTGAACTTCTTGCAATACCCTGAGCATATAATCCCATTCGACCTGATCAAATGTTTTCTCTGCATCCAACGATATGATTGATAGTTTTTGATCTTCAGTTTGGTGTGAATGCATTATAATGAACAGACGTCTCAAAATATTAAATGATTGTCGCTTAGGGATAAACCCCATTTGATCTGGATGTATTAATTTACTAGCATATTTACTTAGTCTTCTAGCTAGTATTTCCGCTAATATTTTTTGATCTGTATTTAGCAATGCAATAGCTCTGTATGATCCAGCTTCTTCCACATCTTTATCTTTCTTGGGTATTAATGTGATCATGGATTCTGCTAGTGTTTCAGGTAGTATTTGTGCTTTGAAGGCATAAGTATACATTTTCTGTAGGTGGGGGGTAAATATGTCATAAAAACTTTTATAGAATTCGTTACAAAATCCGTCGGGACCTGCTGTTTTTCCATTTTTTAATGAGATTATTGTTTCTTCTATTTCCTTATTTGAGATTTGTGCTCCCAATTCCTCTTGTTCCTGCAACTCTAATTTAGGAAGGTTACAATTATCCAAGAACTCTGTAACTTTGTTGGTGTCCATTATCGTTTTAGATGTATACAGATTCTCATAAAATTGTGCAAATCTTTTATTAATATCACTTGGCAAGGTCAATATTTCCCCTTTGTCTGATTTAATCTTTAAAATTGTGTGATCCTTTTCTCGTTTTTTTAACTGACGTGCCAAAAGTTTATGGGGCTTATCCCCAAATTCAAAGTGTTCCTGTCTTGTAATTTGTAATAATCTTATGATTTTCTCTGATAATAATATATTTAATTTGAATTTCAATATTATTATTCTATTATGTTTATCCGTAGTGGTGTCTTTAGCATTTTCTATGTCCAGTTGTCTAATTTGTTCTTCTAGTTGTCTTTGTTCATTCTTATTTTTCTTATTTTGAAAAGCTAGATATGAAATTATCACGCCTCGAATAAATGCTTTAAAAGATTCCCATAATAATGTAGGTGATATGTCTGTCATGTCGTTTATTTCGAAGAAAAGGTGCATTTGCTCTTTTAAAATATGTACTCCCTTGAGGGTCTTTTAAAATTTGTGGATTGTACCTCCAAAACGGTTTGTTCTTAGTCATTCCTTCCATTTAAAAAAAAAGTTATTGGGGAGTGATCTGAGATGTATTTGTGTGATATTTTGGTTTAGAAGTGTGGGGTATTAGTTTTGTATCCATCAAAAATTAATCTATTCGTGAATATGTCTTGTGTACCATAGAATAGAATGAGTAATCGCTGCCGGTTGGATTTGCAATCCTCCAGACATCTGTTATGTTTGTGTTTTTTATGTATGTGTTTAGAAATTAGCGAGTTTTGGATTTCGTAATACCTCTTTGTTTTTGATTGGATTTATCTAAGTAAGTGTCTAAGACACAGTTAAAGTCTCCGCCGATTATGACATTTTGGTAGTTATATTCCGCAATTATATTCAAGATTTTATTGAAAAAGTGCGGGTTGTCAAAGTTGGGCGTATATATATTTACCAAGGTAATTGGGGCAACGTGGATCTCTCCGGTAACTATCAAATATCTCCCGTCCTTATCTGTTAAAGATTTTTGGGTTTAAATGGAATGCCTTTGCGAATAATAATAGACGTATATGACGAGTGAAAAGTTTGTCCTATCCAGTTCGCCCTCAATCTAGCTTGGTCTTGAAGTTTAAGATGCGTCTCTTGTAAAAAGGCAATATCTGTGTTGTATGCTTTCAGCTGCGCTAGAATCTTATCCCTTTTAATGCGTTCGTTAACACCCCTAACGTTCCAACTATAAAATGAGATTCCTCCCGGTTTATTTTGGTTATCGTCTTGCATTTTGAATACCTATGACTCTTGCGGTGCATTCGTACCTCAGGTCTTTGGATATAGGGGGATCATTTACCCTACAATGTTCAGTTAGTAGATTCCCTTTGCGATAGTCCTTGAATAAAAAAAACACACATATGATTAATTGTGAAAATGATTTAAAAAAATTAATACAAGTGAGAATACAGTGTCTGAGCTTGTCGGCACTGTAACAAGTGACCCAACTGTAGGTGGGAAAAAAACATTTTATTGACTTCCGTGTCGATATAAAACAAACAAATAGCTCCGCTCCCTCAATTAATCATAACATATTGGAACGGGACCAGTTTAAAAAAATCAAATGTATAGTACCCATTTACAGAATATGTCCATTTCCTAGGTATTTCCGGATATAACTATAATTTTTGTCTACTGAGTGTTAAGCGTATATTTTAACCTCAAAGATCATCGACTATTAGATGAAGGGGTTAACCTATTTCTGGCTCCTGGAACTAAGCCAGTAGCTCACCTCATCCCCTCACGCCCCGATTATAAATCTACTTAAGAATTATTAGGTTAAATTAAAGTGTTAATTTGAAAATCCCCATTTCTGCATTTCTGATTAGCATTCATTACTATTTCTATGTTAATATTCTATGTTAATATTGTTAAGGAAGTTAATGCTATATCATTTAGGTTATTCATTCAATCTCATATAGTCTGTTGTTGAGCTCTGCTTTCGTTGATTTTCTTTTTCCAGCTTCTCTTGGAACAGAGAATGTCCTTGAGTTAGCATTCCGCCGATAAGACGTCTAAACAAAGTTCCTTCTTTGGGCAGTGTGCCACCATTCTGGTTGCAATAGTAAAGAGAGAGAGTGTCCAAAATGTCCAACCTTTCCAGCTAGTCCTGCTGTTCCACGATGGTTAGAGCATATTCGTATGCCTCCTCGGGATTTGTGAATGATTTTTGCTGTTCTTTGTAGGAAATGCGCATTCTAGCTGGGTAGTAAACACCATATCTGACCTCCTTATATCCTTGGAGAGCCTGCTTTGCCTTGGAGAATTGATTTTGTTTTTGCATAATTTCCTTAGGGTAGTCTATGAAGATTTTAAAAGTAGTTACACCATACATCAGAGGCACGCCATATTTGATATTCCTCATAACCTCTTCCACGTCAGCAATGTCCCGGAATTTCACAACAATCCGTCGTGTACGTTCTGAGCCATCCTGAGATTTGTATTTGAATCTAGGAACCCGGTGTGCTGCTTCAAATTTTGGTAGGTTAGGGAGCTTAAGAGCCTCTTTAATTAATCCCGCAACAAACTCGCAAGTGTTATCTCTCTCGGCTCCATCTGGTACGCCAACTAATCTTAGGTTATGACGTCTCGAACGAGCCTCGAGGCCCAGACATTTGTCTGAAACTTTAGCCGGCTGAGTCGCCATCCGTCGTGTAACCAGGTCTTGTTCTGACCTCATCTTCTTCATCTCCTCCACCATTTTTGCCATCTCATCCTCCATACTGTGCATTGTTAACATACAGGTTGATACAGTGTCCAGCACAGCGCCGAACCTCTTCGTAGTGTCTTCTTCACCCTTATCAATTCTCTCCGATAGTTCATCTCTCACATCGTTAATTCGTTTATTAATAGTGCCAATCGAATCCTTCACGGACTCAATAACATTCTGATTACAAGAAGTCATATTTAGCGTCAGCTTTTCTATCTTTTCCATCATCACTCCCAACATGTGTTCCATCCTTTTTCCATCCACCTTTACATCTTTCAGTTCACTTTCTGAAAGCTTTAATTCTTCCAATTCTTTGTCCTTGGCCAAGTCTGCTTTGAGTCTTGTAGCCATATCGAAAAGCATCTTTTCTTCGGAAGCCACTTCAAAAATAAATCTGTAGGCTTTGTCTGGATTCCCCAGGAGATTTTTGTAACTGTCCTCTGAGAGCTCTTACCCAGGGAGGAATTTTTCATTTAACGTGCTTTAAGCCTCTGTTAAATTCACAGCTGTTACTGATAATGTTATCAGCAAGTCGAGCAGAGACTCCGATAAGTCTTTTAAATTGGTCCCGACCTGTAGATCCGATTTTAACGCAAAAAATCGCGAATTTTAGGGAGTGGAGCTATGTGCAGGGTCTGTTAAGATAACATGGCGCCACCGGACGTCCGTGAATGAGATGATTGATTCAGATAGCAGCAGGGAAGAAGCTATTCTTAAGTCTGGGTGTCTGGCTTTTAAGCACCTGTATCTTCTCCAGAGGGAAGAAGAAAGAAAAGGGAATGACCAAGGTGACAGGTACCACTAACAATACTGCCAGCCTTCTTGGTGCAATGCACTGTGAAGATAGATTGGATGGATGGAAGTGATAAGCCTATGATGGTCTGGGTTGTATTCACCCCCACTCTCTGCAGGCTCAGGTGGTCAAGAGCAGAGCAGTTGCCGTACCAGGCCAAGATGCTTCCCGTCAGAATACTTTCTATGGCGCAACTGTAAAAGTTCAAAATAACCTTTGTGGAGATGCCAAATCTTCTCAGATGCCCATCTGTGAAGGAACCAAGTTAGGTTTTTGTTGATAAACGTGCCGAGGAACGTGAAGCTGTTGTCCATATGTACAGCATCCCCATTGCCAAGGACAGGGCTGAGTTTACCTCCCCGCTACGTTAAGTCATCAACCAACTTTTTTTGTCTTGTGGACATTAAGGATTAGGTTGTGTTCTGACACCATGACACAAGATTCACAATCTCTTTCCCGTACTCTGTCTTGTTATTGTTGTTGATTTAGTCTTTAGAGATACAGAATGGAAACAAGCCCTTCTGCCCACCAAATCCGTGCCAACGAGCGATCACCCGCTTCACAAGCACTATCCTATGCATTAGCGAGAATTTACAATTTTACCAAAGCCAAATAACCTACAAACCTGTACATCTTTGGAGTGTGGGAAGAAACTGGAACACTCTGAGAAAATGCACGTGGTCACGGGGAGAACGTCCAAACTCTGTACAGACAGCACCCGGAGTCTGGATCGAACCCGGGTCTATGGAGCTGTAAGGCAACAACTCTATCGCTGCTCAACCGTGCCATCCCTCTGTGCAGGGAACGAAATTGCCAATGATTCAGGTCAAAACCATGGTTCAGGCAGGGAAAAGGTACCTCATAAAAGCAGCATTTGAGCAGGGACGCAATGTTTGAAAGGACCACGGAACCTGGTGAGTTGAAAGGGAGCAATAGAAATGGAATCTATTATTGTTTAAAGTGAGTGAGGGCCACAGAACCAGAAGTACCAGATGCGGAACCGTCGGGATTTCTGGTTTGTAGGTTGGTGGAGTATTGAGTACTGAGGGTTGTGGGCGTGTATGGAATGCGTTGAGGCAGGTAGTATTGCAACATTTAAGAAACATTTGGACTGGTGCAATGATAGGACAGGTTTAGAGGGATATGGGCCAAATGCAGGCAGGAGTGACAAGTGTAGATGGGACATGTTTGTCAGTGTGGGTAAGTTGAGTCGAAGGGCCGTTTTCCAAGCGTTATGACTGTATAACTCTCTGACTCTGTATAGGTTTTCCATGGAGCTCTGCTTATTGACACTTAAAATACATTTGGATAGGTACATGGAAGGAAAGGTTTAGAGGGATAAGGACTAAATGCAGGCATTCAGTGAGAGTACTGGGCATCTTGGTCAGCATGGGCTAGTTGGGCTGAAGGGCCTGTTTCCGTGCTCTTTGACTCCCGATATAGGATTCAGAATAGGAGTAAAGAGGTTCTTCTGCAGTTGTATAGGGCTCTGGTGAGACCGCATCTGGAGTATTGTGTACAGTTTTGGTCTCCTAATTTGAGGAAGGACATCCTTGTGATTGAGGCAGTGCAGCGTAGGTTCACGAGATTGAAAAGACTGCTTGTATTCACTGGAGTTTAGAAGGATGAGAGGGGATCTTATTGAAACATATAAAATTATAAAAGGACTGGACAGGCTAGATGCAGGAAAAATGTTCCCAATGCTGAGGATCCCAAGTCCAGAATCAGGGGTCACAGTCATAGAATAAAGGGGAGGCCATTTAGGACTGAGGTGAGAAAAAACTTTTTCACCCAGAGAGTTGTGAATTTGTGGAATTCCCTGCCACAGAGGGCAGTGGAAACAAATCACTGGATGGATTTAAGAGAGAGTTAGATAGGTGTCTATGTTTATATGATAGGAACTACACAGAAATTGTTTCTGTGCGTGCTTCCATGTGCAAATCATTATGTCGTTGCTTTTACCATATTTTTGGCATCATCCCAACGTGCCTTGATATGTAAATCATGTCAGAATTACGTGGATAGTTCATGAAAGGAAGGGTCCAGGTGAATTTCCCACTCGTTGAAATATGCCTGCAATGTAAAATGTTTGTAATCCTAATGTTCTCAGTGAAATCGGCTTTCAAATGTGTTATATTAAAATAAGCCCTTATGGGGATCCAATTTCTAAACACTCATATTTATTTATTTTTAGTTTCAATGAAAGGACTGTGTTTCAATCCTTACATTGGAACACATCAGCCACAGTTTTGCCGATCAATCAATCTACTAAATTCTTATAACATTTTCCTCCTGACTGCACTGCCTTCTAACCAAGCTGTCTTTTTGTCTTTGGCAGACCTGGATCTATTGCTCTCTATCGTGTTCTTCACGACATTGATAGATACAGTGAATAGTTGGTGCCTCAGCATTTAAAGTGTGAACTGTACTCTTTCCACGCTAATGGCTGCTTTTCGCACTAACATGTCAAAGAGAGAGTACAGGATGTTCAGCGGAGCAGTGCAGGGTTCGGGAGAAATGAGGCTCTCCTGTCATTTATGTTGAAGACAATTAAGGAGGCTTAGTTTGATCAGCAGGCCTTAGCATAAACATAGTCACACCCTTTCTTTCTCCAGGCTAAAATGATTAAATAGCCCTGCTGGTTGTGGGCCAAGCAAGTTTATGGCCATAATCAGCTAGGATGTTTCAAACAGTTCAGGAATGCTATTTATCTTTTAAAGGGGCACAGTCGCCAGGGATGTTTGGCTTGTAAATTAAACATGTTGGTATATAAATTGATAGATTAAATCGCAAATAGGTTGTGATTTTTTTCCCAGCTTTGTTTTGATTGCTCTCTTGTCCTAAATGGACACTAAAATTCTTCTTCCAATGAGCAAGGCATGAATCTCTTGCACCTATAATAAAGCAGTAAAAGGAGAACATGGCTACTATAAGGCATGGGAGCAGAATTAGCCCATCCAGCCTATCGAAACCTCTATATAATCATTTCTCTATAAAAGCCACACTCAATGATCCTGTGTTATTTTCTGGGTACACAAAAAGCTGGAGAAACTCAGCGGGTGCAGCAGCATCTAAGGAGCGAAGGAGATAGGCGACGTTTCGGGTCGAGACCCTGAAGAATCTGGAATCTGGAGAGTCTGAAGAAGGGTCTCGACCCGAAACGTCGCCTATCTCCTTCGCTCCTTAGATGCTGCTGCACCCGCTGAGTTTCTCCAGCTTTTTGTGTACCCTCGATTCTCCAGCATCTGCAGTTCCTTCTTTAAAACTGTGTTATTTTCTGATCGGATAGACACATCTCCTCTGTCGCCATGCTGCCCTTGACCAATGCAACATTGGAATCCATTGGAATCTCCGTCCTTTAAACACCATTGCTGTGGTTGGGTGAATCGAGGACCAGAGGACATAGGCTTAAGGTGGTAGGGGAAAGATTTAATAGGAATCTGAGGGGTACCTTTTTCACACAAAGAGAAGTGGGTGTATGGAACAAGCTGCCAGAGGAGGTACTTGAGGCAGGGACTATCCCAACAGTTAAGAAACAGTTAGACAGGTTCATGGATAGGACAGGTTTGGAGAGATATGGACCAAATGCTGACAGGTGGGACTAGTGTAGCTGGGACATGTTGGCCGGTGTGGGCAAGTTGGGATGAAGGGCCTGTTTCCACACTGCATCACTCTATGACTATGACTATCTAAGATTTTGTTGTGGCTGCTTGACCGGGATATACTTGCCAGAAATGTGACTAAGCTTGTCTCTAGCCAGACCTCATCTCCTGTACGTTTTATTCATGGACTGTGTGGAAAGGGCAAGGTGTTTCTAGCAGGTTGTGTGTTGCATCTTAAATGAAGGGATGTGATCAGTTCCGATTGTTTAAGAGATCAGAATCCCTTTTACCAGCTGTTAGCCAGGAGCTCGTTTTATAAATAATTCCTTGGTATCCCAAATTGCACAAGTCCATAGATTCCACATCCCTTCAATTATCACAGGTCACCCTAATTAATGTTCCTCCTAAAACTATCTGTACCTACGTCCTCGATAACTCACCACCAAGAGGCAGCCAAGTTCCCTAATCCTGGAAATCTCTCTTTGAGATCCAAGAAAGCCATTACTTGAGGCTTCTGCCTACCCCTGCGTTAAGCTTCAAGGTTCACAGTAACATCCCATGTCTCCTTTCTCTATGTTGATCTGGCCAGGGCCAGAAGTTCCAACAAGACACTGGGGAGGCTTCAGTCCTTCAGTCATTTCCTTTATCCATATGGTTGTCTCTTACTATAATGAGGATTTGAATAGGGTGTCTGGTTCATGTGGTCACAGCTCCACCAATCAATGTTCAATGTTGCCTGTGTGAAGTTTGCTTGTTTCTCTATTTGCCCCTTTGGGTTTCCTCCGGATGCTATGGTTTCATCCCACGTCCCAAAGATGTGAGGGCTAGTAGACGGACCTACTGAAAATTGCCTCTGGTGTAGGTGAATGGTAGAATATAGGGGTGTGAGGGTTTGATAGGGAGAGGGAAAATGCAAATAGCAGCACCTCTCTCTCTCTCTCTCTCTGCCTCCGTCCACGGCACTGTCACGACTCAGCCCGTCGGCGAACCCCTCTCACACATGAACACATCAGATTTATTGGCGAGAGAACAAAAAGATACTTGTCTTGGTACGCGCGGGGTCCGTTATACGGCAGCACATATCTCTCTCTCTCTCTCTCTCTCTCTCTCTCTCTTTCTCTCTCTCGCTCTCTCTCTCCCTCTCCCTCTCCCTTTCCCCCTCCCTCTCCTCACCCCCTCCCCCTCTCTGTCCCTCCCCCCTCCCTCTCCCTCCCCCTCTCTACCTCTCTCTCCCCTCCCTCTCTCTCTCTCTCCCTCTCTCCCCTCTCTCTCACTCTCTCCTCTCTCTACCTCCCCCTTTCCCTCTCTACCTCCCTCTCTCTCTCTCACTCCCCCTCTCTCTCTCTCTCTCTCTCTCTCTCTCTCTCTCTCTCTCTCTCTCTCACTCCCCCCCTCTCTCCCTCTCCCTCTCTCTCTCTCTCTCCCCCCCCCCCCTCTCTCTCTCTCTCTCTCTCTCTCTCTCTGCAACAGCCCGTCGGTGAATCCCTCTTGTACATGAACTTGAACTAACTTGTGGCTTTCTGGTGCCCGGAAGCACCAGCAGCTATGGCCGTGCCGGCGTGGGGGTGGGGGTGAGAGCTCGGAGAAAAGACAGGGGAAGAGCCATGGGGGAGAGGGGGGTATTACGGGGGAGGGGAGCAGGAGCCAGCGAGGGGGACCAAAGGGGAAGGGGCTGGAGCTGCGGGACGTTGCGATGGAGGTACGTTTGGGACTCAGAGCGGGCGCTGGACACTCTCCTCCGCTGCGATCAGACTCGCCGCTTTCCGTTTGTCAACAACTCCGACTCCGCGACGGGCCGCGACAGGCCGCTTCCGGTCCCTCCGAAAATTGTGTCCGGTTTGAGTCCTCCGCCATCCTCAGCTCCAGTAAAGATGCGATGGCGCAGGAAGGGGTGGACCGTGACAGAAGAAGGAGACTGATCTGTGCACGTTTGGTTTTTACTATTTTTAAACCTCGCTAAATTTTACAATATACTAACGATTGGAATGAAACCCAATGCACTCGCTGCACAGGAGAACGGTGAGCGAGCTGAAGAAAAATCGTAGCTCTATCGCGTACCGTTTTTGCGCAAATAGAGAAACCGCGCAAACCGGAAGAGCACAAGATCAGAGTTTTAGTTATGTATAGATAGATGCAGCATCGTGGAGCAAACTGTGAGACCATGGTCAGCTGGTGCAGCCAGAAATTATCTTGCGGCTAGGATTCTCTGAGTGAACATGACCTTGATCTTCATGATGATGATGATACTCTATTGTCACGTGCCCCTAGGTGCAGTGAAATTCTTTGTTTTTGCATTCAAAGTACACAACAGAGTCGCCACAAAGGCACCTACAAAGTTACAAAAAGTACTCATCCCCTCTTTGACGCACCTCGAGGTCCCCCTTAGTTCTCATCTACCCCCCGCCGGGTCCCCCTTAGTTCCCAGTGCCCCCCCCATGCTGGGTCCCCCTTAGTTCTAAGCAGCCCTCTCATGCCAGGTCCCCCTTCGTTTTCAGCGGCGTGGCCCGTCCACCACGGCCCGACCTCTGCCCGACAACAACCAGACAACATGAACACAGGAGCAGTCGAGGCAAAGGCTGAATTTGAGGAGGAATTTACAGATCTTGGTGAGGATAAAGGAAAAAAGGATTCATTAAACTAGGATAGTCATATGAGTGAATCACAATAGTTGTTATTCAGACCAAAGAAGTTGAAAATCTCACTGCAGATGAATTTTCCCTGCTGTGATGGTGTTGATGTAATTAGGAAGGATTTTACACCAGAAATAAGACGCTGGGGCAAATGAAAATCATGCTAAATGTCAGTAAGAATTTCCTGTCTAAGCCACTCGCAGTGTTGGCAAATTGCTCTACACCAAGTTAATCCAATTTTCAACTTCACAGTCTGTTTTATTTTTGTGACTCTGTAATTAAATATCTGGGTCTGCACCTCCAATTTTCCAAACTACTTCTTAAAACAAAGCTTAACTGATGTAGCCGGACTTGAATAGTAGTATCATTCATAATAGCCAGCAAATGAGCTGAGACCAAAAGGAGACAGCAGTCAGAGATTCAAAGAGAAATAGAAATCCAGTGAAGAAGTAGAAGTATGAAAGGATACATTTCGTTTGGAAGAAAGAGGGATGTTATCCTTGTACTTACAAAAATATAAAAACATCAAAATCTTGATGTACTTTGCGTTTGGTGAGATTCTATCACAGGATTTCCGACCAGGGCTCATTGTGTGTCCACTTGTGCTGGATGTTACATCTACAGTGGCTTGCAAAAGTATTCATACCCCTTGAACTTTTCTACATTTTGTCACGTTACAAGCACAAATGTTAATGTATTTTATTAGGATTTTACGTGATAGACCAGCACAAAGTGGTGCATAATTGTGAAGTGTAAGGAAAATGATACATGGTTTCCAAATTTTATTACAAATAACAAGCTGAAAAGTGTGGCGTGCAAAAGTATTCAGCCCCCCTGAGTCAATACTTTGTAGAACCACCTTTCGCTGCAATTACAGCTGCAAGTCTTTTGGGGTATGTCTCTACCAGCTTTGCACATCTAGAGACTGAAATTTTTGCCCATTCCTCTTTGCAAAAT
Organism: Okamejei kenojei; assembly: GCA_035221665.1. Classification (NCBI taxonomy): domain Eukaryota; kingdom Metazoa; phylum Chordata; class Chondrichthyes; order Rajiformes; family Rajidae; genus Okamejei; species Okamejei kenojei. The sequence continues at coordinate 127,681,554 of CM069132.1, forward strand.
AGCTCAAGCTCAGTCAGATTGGATGGAGAGCGTCTGTAAACAGCAATTTTCAAGTCTTGCCAGAGATTCTCAATTGGATTTAGGTCTGGACTTTGACTGGGCCATTATAACACATGAATATGCTTTGATCTAAACCATTCCATTGTAGCTCTGGCTGTATGTTTAGGGTCGTTGTCCTGCTGGAAGGTGAACCTCCGCCCCAGTCTCAAATCTTTTGCAGACTCTAACAGGTTTTCTTCCAAGATTTGGCTCCATCCATCTTTCCATTAACTCTGACCAGCTTCCCTGTCCCTGCTGAAGAAAAGCATCCCCACAGCTGCCACCATCATGTTTCACAGTGGGGAAGGTGTGTTCAGGGTGATGTGCAGTGTTAGTTTTCCGCCACACATAGCGTTTTGCATTTAGGCCAAAAACTTCAATTTTGGTCTCATCAGACCAGAGCACCTTCCTCCACATGTTTGCTGTGTCCCCCACATGGCTTGTGGCAAACTGCAAACGGGACTTCTTATGGCTTTGTTTCAACAATGGCTTTCTTCTTGCCACTCTTCCATAAAGGCCCGATTTGTGGAGTGCACGACTAATAGTTGTCCTGTGGACAGATTCTCCCACCTGAGTTGTGGATCTCTGCAGCTCCTCCAGAGTTACCATGGGCCTCTTGGCTGCTTCTTTGATCAATGCTCTCCTTGCCCGGCCTGTCAGTTTAGGTGGACGGCCATGTCTTGGTAGGTTTGCAGTTTTGCCATACTCTTTCCATTTTCGGATGATGGATTGAACAGTGCTCCGTGAGATGTTCAAAGCTTGGGATATTTTTTTATAACCTAGCCCTGCTTTAAACTTCTCCACAACTTTATCCCTGACCTGTCTGGTGTGTTCCTTGGGCTTCATGATGCCCAAGGAACATTGTTTGTTCACTAATGTTCTCTAACAAACCTGTGAGGCCTTCACAGAACAGCTGTATTTATACTGAGATTAGATTACACACAAGTGGACTCTATTTACTAATTAGGTAACTTCTGAAGGCAATTGGTTGCACTGGATTTTATTTAGGGGTATCAGAGTAAAGGGGGCTGAATACTTTTGCATGCCACACTTTTCAGTTTTTTATTTGTAAAAAAATTTGAAAACAATGTACCATTTTCCTTCCACTTCACAATTATGCGCCACTTTGTGTTGGTCTATCACATAAAATCCCAATAAAATACATTTACGTTTGTGGTTGTAACGTGACAAAATGTGGAAAAGTTCAAGGGGTATGAATACTTTTGCAAGCCACTGTACAATTCCAGTGGCTCATGCAAAGACAAGGCAAACTCGTTCTCGCTTAGCAAACAGCTACCAATGGCCTGCTTCCTTTATCATCATTACTTTTTTGCATATCTTTCATTCATTTGATCTATATCTCTCTACATCACCATCTATATCTCTCGTTTCCCTATCCCTTGAATCTCAGTCTGAAGAAGGTCTCGGTCCGAAACGCTACCTATTCCTTTTCTTCAGAGATGCCATATGACCCGCTGAGTTACTCCATTGTTTTGTGTCTATCGTCGTTTTAAACCAACATCTGCAGTTCCTTCCTACACAAGGCAAACAAAATACTGGGCTTTATCAAAAGGGGCATTAAAACTAAAAGCAGTGAAATTATGCTGAACCTTTATGTTTGCGTTTGGACTAATTTTTCATAAACTCAATTCTGGTCACCATATCATATGAAGAATCTAAGGATGTTGCAAATAGCATGGAAATGCTATATGAGAATGGTTCATGGATTAGAGAGTATGGTTTAAGGATAGATCAGAGAGGCTGGATCTCTGAAGAAGGGGAAGAATGCAGAACGTTTATAAGTTGTTGTAAGGTGCCTGGACACAGTGAATAGTGGGAAAATGTTCCCATTGGTAAAGAGGTCAAGGATTAAAAATCACTGGCATAATATAAAGCGGATGAGTATTGACAACAAGAATATCTTGTGTGGTGGCAGATTCCAATGTAGCCTTCAAGAGTGAATTGAATATAAATGGTGGAGAAGACTTTGCAGGTCTGTGGAGAGAGGACATTTTGGTGGATATAGGATATGCTCTGGTGAAAGTGCCACAAACATGGAGATCTGAATGGACTATTGTAATTATTCTATGATAATCCAATTCTACTAAAAGCAAAGGAAAATGTTATAAAACCACATTGTTTTTAAAAAAGGTAAAAAAAAAAAGGAAAATGAAAAGGATACCTTAAAAAGGATTAGAGCTAATGTCATAGGATGTTAATAATATGCATTAGAAAGAGAATGATGAAAATAAATGAGGCCCTTTGGAGAAAGGTACATGACTGATTATAGTAAATAATAAAAAAGGCAAATTTTCAAATGTAATTATTATTTGCTTTTACAGAGTATAAGAAATATTATTTGTCATAGGAATTGAAATATAAGGAAGTTGGGCATATAGAACAAGCTGCCAGATGAGGTAGTTGAGGCTGGGACTATCACAACATTTAAAAACAGTTAGACAGGTACATGGAGAGGGCAGACTTGGAGGGATATGGACCAAACACAGGCAGGTGGGACTAGTGTAGCTGGGACATATTGGCTGATGTGGGCAAGTTGGACCAAAGGGCCTGACTCTATGACTATGTCAAATAAATGAATTTGGTGGATTCATTAAACATAAAAATCCCAATGAAAAAATGAGCGGAATTTGGCTTTAACAAATTTCTTGGCCATGCTCATTTCTGCACTGATTTATTTAAAATATATAGTTGTCTATGGTCATAATTATAATTATTTATAAACTTTTAGTCAGAATTTGGCAGCTTCTTAATTTCCCACTTTATTTCTAGTTAACAGCCTTTCAGGGATATCTCTGGATTTGCTCTTACCAATTAAAAGAAGCACATGTTACAAGGGAACAGGTTCAAGGATCTGACTGGTAGAACAGAAAAAAAGGCACACTCATCTGTTTAGTTACAAATCAGATTTATTGACAAGGGAGAAAACAAAACAATACTTGTCTCGGTGTGCGCGGGGTCCTGTTTTACAGCAGCCCACCTCCCTCTCTCTCTGCCTCCATCCGCGGCGTTGATCGCGACTCAGCCCGTCGGTGAACCCCTCTCGTAAATGAACTAACTGATGGTCCACTGGCGCCCACCTTTATACAGGCAGAAATCAGCCGTTGAAATAACCGCCTGGAAATCCTGGCCAATAGCGCTGCACCCAAATTCAAACTATAACCAATGGCAGCGGGCTGCATCCGAGAAAGAACCCCCCCCCATTTAGGATCCAAGGTCACTGGAGATGTGAAGCTGTAGTCCCATTTCCCAAGTCATTGTGCCACTCCAAATTCCAACGATCAAAAAAAAGTTAGATTTTCTGAGCGAGCCTACAGTGCACATTATGCTGCCTTTTTATAACAATATGCTGAAGCAACCAGAAAGTCAGGCAGCATGTCTGGAGGACATGGACAGGTGACATTTTGGTTCCAAAGAAGGGTTCTGACCCATAGGAAATGAAAGATACCATATAGGAAATGAAAGATACATTCCTGTATTTTTCCCCAGAATGTAGAAGAGAGAAAAGGGAATGGCTAGGATGAACAGTATCCATGTCAATACTTCCAGTCTTATAGAGACAATAGACAATAGGTGCAGGAGTAGGCCATTTGGCCCTTAGAGCCAGCACCGCCATTCAATGTGATCATGGCTGATCACCCCGTTCCTGTCTTCTCCCCATATCCACTGACTCCGCTATTTTTAAGAGCCCCATCTAGCTCTCTCTTGAAAGCATCCAGAGAACCTGCCTCCACTGCACTCTGAGGCAGAGAATTCCACAGACTCACCACTCTCTGTGAGAAAAAGTGTTTCCTCATTTCCGTTCTAAAGGCTTACTCCTTTTTCTTAAACTGTGGCCCCTGGTTCTGGACTCCCCCAACATCGGAAACATGTTTCCTGCCTCTAGCATGTCCAAGCCCTTAACGATCTTATATGTTTCAATGAGATTCCCTCTCGTCCTTCTAAACCCCAGAGTGCACAAGCCCAGCTGCTCGATTCTCTCAGCATATGACAGTCCTGCCATCCCGGGAATTAACCTTGTAAACCTACGCTGCACTCCCTCAATAGCAAGAATGTCCTTCCTCAAATTATGGGACCAAAACTGCACACAATACTCCAGGTGTGGTCTCACTAAGACTCTGTACAACTGCAGGAGGACCTCTTTGATCCTATATTAAATTCCCCTTGTTATAAAGGCCAACATGCCATTCGCTTTCTTCACTGCCAGATGTAACATACCGTGAAGATGGACTGGATGGAAGGAAGTGACGAGCTTATGATGGGCTGGACTGTGTATAGGATAGGAAACGCCTCCTATCCAAATCCTCCAGGATGCTGCCTGAGCCACTGAGTTATCCAGCACTTGGTGTTTTTTTTGTAAACCAACAGTTGCAGTTCCTTTTGTCTTAATGGACTGATAAGCAATACATAGAAAATATTGAAAATAGATGCAGGACTAGGCCATTCGGCCCTTCGAGCCAGCACCGCCATACAATATGATCATGGCTAATCATCCAAAATCTGTACCCCGTTCCTGCTTTCTCCCCATATCCCTTGATTCCGTTGGCCCTAAGTGCTATATTTATCTCTCTTGTAAACATCCAGTGAATTGGCCTCCACTGTCTTCTATGGCAGAGAATTCCACAGATTCACAACTCTCAGAAAAGTTTTTCCTGATCTCAGTCCTAAATGGCCTTCACCTTATTCTTAAACTGTGACCCCTGGTTCAGGGCTCCCCCAACACCATGAACATTTGTTCCTGCATCTAGCCTGTCCATTGCCTTAAGAATTGTATATGTTTCTTATAGGTCTCCTCATCCTAAATTCCAGTAAATATAAACCCAGTCGATCCATTCTTTCATCATATGTCAGTCCTGCCACCCTGGGAATGAACTTGGTGAACCTACGCTGCACTCCCTCAAGAGTAAGAATGTCCTTCCTCAAATTAGGAGACCAAAACTATGTAGTAGTAGAACACTCAGTAATTTATGCCACCATTTGAAGGGGTGATTAGAACTACTGGTGGATTGGTTGCAATGGCCTTGACGAATAAGGGCCAACCATGCGAGTAATGGAACCACAGGACCAAACTCTCCAGTTAAACGTATATAAAATTATAAGAGGCATAGACTGGGTCTAAGGGCAGTAAAGTGGTGCAGCAGGAGGGTCTCAACCTCCCAGCACCAGAAACCCGGCTTCGATCTCCCTGTGACAGCATGGGTTTTCTCCAGGCACTCCGGTTTCCTCCCTTATTCTAAAGACATGCAGGTTTGTAGGTTAACGGACTCTGTAAATTGCCTCCATGCGTAGAACATAGACCTGGTGTACAGGTGATCAATGGTCGGCATGGTCTCGGTGGGCCGAAGGGCCCGTTTCCACACTGTATCTCTAAACTAAACTAAAACAAAACTAAATATCAGAATTTTCTCCTCATGGTAGGGGTTTCAAAAACAATAAGCATGACTTTATGGTGAGGGGGAAGGGCTTTAAAGTAAATTTGAAGGGAAAGTTTTTACACAGTGTGTATAATATCTGGAACTCACTGCCAGAAATGGGGGTGCACTCACCGTTTAAGAGACATTGGGCCAGGCGCATTAATGGAATTAGTGTAGATGAGCAAAAATGTCCGCACGGAAGTAATAGTCTGTAAGTAAGGTCCTATTTCTGTGACGTACAGTTTTATGACTTGATAAATTCAATGCTCCACTCTCTTCCTAAGTGGATTTTTTTTTAAACAATAATTGCTTTTCTTAACGCTTTGATAGGATTTTCAAAGGAATTATTTGTTGATGATTTAGCTTTGAGGCTTGATACTGAAGTGTGTTCACTTTAAAAAATATACTGTTATTTGCCCACTTGCCTTCACATTTGTTTTTCTAAGCTAGCTGCTGTTTGTACACTGACATTTCTGGCTAGTAATTTAAGCTTTTTGGGAGCAGACATTCCTGAAACCAATGCCCCTCTAAAGCCTATAATTATTAGTTGACAGAACACAAATTCACAGACAAAATGACGACTTTCTGCTTAGGCTGGAACAGAGCTGCACATTTTCTTGAATTGATTGGTGTGGAGCTGCAACCCATTACTGTTCAAATAAAAACGGATGTTTGTAACTGCCCTTACCTGTAAAAGCTGTAGATGGTTTCCAGGCTTTTCGTGCCACATTTATCCTATGATGTACAGCAGGAAGCTTTTAATGACATTTGAGAGGATTAAATACCTTATTATATTACCAAATTAAAAGAAATGTTATTGTAACAACCATATTACTTGTGCAGAACAATGAATTTAAGGAAAACGGATTCCATTCGAATCAGACCACTGTGTGGTACATTGTGCAGAAGGGAACAGATAGAGAGGGACACAGGCAGACTGAGGGGACAGAAGTGTGGCTGCTGGGAATCAACATGATGAATCCAGGAAAAATAAATGAAGATATTTTTGTAATTATGGTTATCACAGTGGATGATATCACAGTTAATTTATTGTACAAAATATACATCTTTTCAACTTATACCAGATCCATTCCAGAACCAGGTTCACCTCACACTTTGACACACGGAGCTGATATATTACTTCATGACTTTCTAAATATATTTTTGGACTATTTTTGTACGTTCTATTTTCAAAATGGGCAATGGTCAGATTCAGTGGGTCAGGCAGCATCTATAGAGGGAAAGTCGGGACCCTCTTTCAGACTGAAGAAGGGTCCCAACCCGAAACATTGCCTATCCATTCCCTCCATAGATGCTGCCTGACCCACTGCATTACTCTAGCACTTTCTGTTTTGCCCCAACATCTGCAGTTCTTGTGTCTCCAATGGTTATATTAGATTATTTAGTTTATTGTAATATACACCAGCGTGCATTGAAATTTCTAGTTTGCCTGACACTCATAAAGAAACAATAAATACAATAAGCACAATTAATAAATAAAGTACATCACAGTGTCTCGTTATGCATGTATTTAGTGGATGAGTTCAAAGCATCATCGAATCATTCACTGAATGTACCAGAGAATATTTCTTACGTTAAACATCCATGTCTCCTTACACTAGAGCATCAATAGTCCTCCAACTAGTGTTTCTCGGGAGGGTTAAACTACTTTGGCAAGTGGGTGGAATTCAAAGCAGTAGTGAGACTGGTGGCAAGCGGAATCAAATATAATAGTTAAAGTGAGCAAGTCATGTAGAGGAAAGGCAGGAGCAAAACAGGGAGAGAGGCTAAACTGCATTTATTGTAATGCAGGAAGTCTGGCAAGTAAGGCAGATGAACTTAGGGAATGGATGCTGCAGGCATGATAGAGATGGAGGTAAGGGGGGAGGGGGAGATACAATATTGATTAGGGAGAGCATCATGGTGGTATTTAAGGAGGATGTTCTTGGGGGAATTATCTTGCAAGGATATGGAGGTGAAATTTAGAAATAAGAAGGGGATGATCACTGATGGAATTGTATGATAAAGTGAATTAGAAGAGTAAATTGTAGGGAGATCACAGTTTGCTGTATGAATAATAGGGTTGGATTGGTGGTGACTTCAGCTTCATATTGACTAGAACTGAATGTGGAGAGGTTGTTTCTATCAGTGCGAGAGTCTAGGGCCAGAGGCCATAGTCTCGGAATTAAAGGACGTACCTTTAGAAAGCAGATAAGGAGCAATTTCTTCAGTCAGAGGGTGGTGAACCTGTGGAATTCATTGCCACAGATGGATGTGGAGGGCAAGGGGAATGGGGTGGAGAGGGAAAGATACAGTGCCCTCCATAATGTTTGGTGAAAACGACATACCATTTATTTATTTGCCTCTGTACTCCGCAATTTGAGATTTGTAATATAAAAAATCACGTGGTTTAAGAGCACATTGTCAGATTTTATTAAAGGTTTTTTTTTAATACATTTTGGTTTCACCATGTAGAAATTACAGCAGTGTTTATACATAGTCTCCCCATTTCAAGGCACCATAATGTTTGGGACACATGACTTTACAGCTGTTTATAATTACTCAGGTGTGTTTAATTGTCTCCTTAATGCAGGTATAAGAGAGCTCTCAGCACTTTGTCTTTCCTCCAGTCTTTCCATCCCCTTTAGAAACTTTTATTGCTGTTTATCAACATGAGGACTAAAGTTGTGCCAATGAAAGTCAAATAAGCCGCTATAAGACTGAGAAAAAAAGAATAAAACAAGAATAATACCGACACAGCAGCCAAACCTTAGGCTTACCAAAATCAACTGTTTTGAACATCATTAAGAAGAAAGAGAGCACTGGTGAGCTTACTAATTGCAAAGGGACTGGCAGGCCAAGGAAGACCTCCAGTGATGACAGACAAATTATCTCTATAATAAAGAAAAATCCTCAAACACCAGTCCGACAGATCAGAAAAACTCTTCAGGAGTCAGGTGTGGATGTGTCAATGACCACTGTCTGCAGAAGACTTCATGAAGAACAGAAATACAGAGGCTACACTGCAAGATGCAAACCACTCGTTAACCACAACAATAGAATGGCCAGGTTACAGTTTGCCAAGAAGTACTTAAAAGAGCAACCACAGTTCTGGAAAAAGGTCTTGTGGACAGATGAGACAAAGATTATCGTATCAGAGAGATGGCAAGAGCAAAGTATAGAGGAGAGAAGGAACTGCCCAAGATCCATAGCATACCACTTCATCTGTGAAACACCATGGTGGGGGCATTATGGCCTGGGCATGTATGGCTGCTGAAGGTACTGGCTCACTTATCTTCGTTGATGATACAACTGCTGATGGTAGTAGCATAATGAATTCCAAAGTGTATAGACGTATCCTATCTGCTCAAGCTCAAACAAATGCCTCAAAACTCATTGGCCGCAGTTCATTCTACAGCAAGACAATGATCCCAAACATACGGCTAAAGCAACAAAGGAGTTTTTCAAAGTTAAAAAATTGTAAATTCTCGAGTGGCCAAATCAATCACCCGATCTGAACCCAATTGAGCATGCCTTTTATATGCTGGAGAAAACTGAAGAGAAGGGTATTAGCCCTCAAAACAAGCATAAGCTAAAGATGTCTGTAATACAGGCCTGGCAGAGCATCACCAGAGAAGACACCCAGCAACTGGTGATGTCCATGAATCGCAGACTTCAAGCTGAAATTGCATGCAAGGGATATGCTACAAAATACTAAACATGACTACTTTCATTTACATGACATTGCTGTGTTCCAAACAATATGGTGCTTTGAAATGGGGGATTATGTATAAACACTGCTGTAATTTCTACATGGTGAAACCAAAATGTATAAAAATGACCTTTATTAAAATCTGACTATGTGCACTTTAACCACATGTGATTTTTTTCTATTGCAGATCTCAAATTTTGGAGTACAGAGGCAAATAAATAAATGATGGGTCTTTGTCCCAAACATTATGGAGGGCACTGTATATCAGCCATGATTGAATGACGGAGTAGACTTGATGGGCAGAATGGCCTAATTCTGCTCCTGGAACTTATGAGTGTATGAACTTCCATAATGCAAAGGGTTTGGATGAGGTGGAAGATGTTCACTGTCTAGGAGAGTTTCCTCAAACAAGATATAATTGAGAGGCGAAGTGAAAAGCTTGCATAGAGTGGATAGAGTTTGAATAGTGAGAGTGGGAGAGTCTAGGACTAGAGGTCATAGCCTCAGAATTAAAGGACGTTCCTTTAGAAAGGAGATAAGAAGGAATTTATTTAGTCAGACGGTGGTGAATCTGTGGAATTCTTTGCAACAAAAGGCTTTGAAGGCCAAGTCAATGGATTTTTGAAAAGCAGTGATAGAATGAGAGTCAGGATTTGTAGGGAGAGGGTAGGAGAATGGAGTGAATAGTAGTTGGAGAGATAGTTTAGTCATGTTTGAATGGTGGAGTAGACCTGATGGGCCGAATGGCCTAATTCTGCTCCTATTACTTATGATATGTCTTACTTATGAGGCAACACTCGAACTCCTATTGGGGAACAAAGGAGGGCTAATAACTGATGTGTCAGAGGGGGAGCATAGTTCAATTCTATTAATTCTATTAATTTTAATATAGGACAGGTCCACAAATTGAACTCCGTGGAGCAAGGTTCGTTTTGAAGGCATTTGAAGACAGGCACTTGCAGTGATTGATTGGGAGAGGCTCGTTTCAGGTAAAGGGTCATCTGGTATGTGGGAGGCTTTTTAAAGTGAGATGGGAAGAATACAAGGCATGAGCCTGTTAAGAATAAATAGCAAGGTTGGCAAAATTGTGAATACTAGTTGGCATGACTCTGGTCAAGAAAAAAGTCAAGATGCAACATCTCCAAGTTTGCGGACGACACAAAGCTGGGGGGCAGTGTTAGCTGTGAGGAGGATTCTAGGAGGCTGCAGGATGACTTGGATAGGTTGGGTGAGTGGGCAAAGGCATGGCAGATGCAGTATAATGTGGATAAATGTGAGGTTAAAACAGGAGGGTAGACTATTATCTGAACGGTGGCCGATTAGGAAAAGGGGAGATGCAACGGGACCTGGGTGTCATGGTACACCAGTCATTGAAAGTAGGCATGCAGGTGCAGCAGTCTGTGAAGAAAGCGAATGGTACGTTGGCATTCATAGCAAAAGGATTTGAGTACAAGAGCAGGGAGGTTGTACTGCAGTTGTACAGGGTCTTGGTGAGGCCAGACCTGGAGTATTGCGTACAGTTTTGGTCTCCTAATCTGAGGAAGGACATTATTGCCATAGAGGGAGTACAGAGAAGGTTCACCAGACTGATTCCTGGGATGGCAGGACTTCCATATGAAGAAAGACTGGATAGACTCGGCTTGTACTCGCTGGAATTTAGGAGATTGAGGGGGGATCTTATAGAGACTTACAAAATTCTTAAGGGGTTGGACAGGTTAGATGCAGGAAGATTGTTCTCAATGTTGGGGAACTCCTGAACAAGGGGTCACAGTTTAAGGATAAGGGGGAAGTCTTTTAGGACCAAGATGAGAAGATCATTTTGATCATTTGGTTTTCACACAGAGAGTCGTGAGTCTGTGGAATTCTCTGCCACAGAAGGTAGTTGAGGCCAGTTCATTGGCTATATTTAAGAGGGAGTTAGATGTGGCCCTTGTGGCTAAAGGGATCAGGGGGTATGGAGAGAAGGCAGGTACAGGATACTGAGTTGGATGATCAGCCATGATCATATTGAATGGTTGTGCAGGCTCGAAGGGCCGAATGGCCTACTGCACCTATTTTCTATGATTCTATGATTCTATAAGGGGGAGGCATATGCCAGTTATATGCAGCTAGGATGAAGCACATCTCGTGCTGGAGTACATGCAATGTTGGAGTAAACTTGAGAGAGAAATCATAGAGGGGAAAAAGAGGACATGAGACAACTCTAGTATGCAAGGTAAAGGGGAATCTTGAGAGATTCGACAAGTATGTTATGATGAAAAGGGTAATTAGGGATGGGTCCACTGAAGGATCAATGTGTTCATTTATATGAAGAGCCACAGGAGAAGGGCAAGATCATAAATTAATATTTCTCATCTGTGCTTATTGTGGAGAAAGTTGTGGAGACTAAGGAACTAAGGCAAATGTGTAGCAATGTCTTAGAACATGACAGCAGTACAAAAAAAGGTGTTGGCAGACTTAAAGCACATTAGAGTGGATAAATTCCAAAGTATGATCAAATATATCTTCGGACAATGTAGGAAGCCAGGGAAGAAATTTGCAAGGGCTCTGCAGTGATAGCTGCATCACCTTTAGCCACAGGTGAGGTTACCAGAACATTTGACAGTAGCTAATGTTGTTTCACACGGGCCGCAAGGACAAGCCAAGGAATTGTAAGCTGGTGAGCTGAACATCAGTGGGTAGAAAGTCACTAGGGGTGATCATGTTGGACAGGATCTACCAGCATTTGGAAAGGCAAGGAATGATTAGAGATAATCAGCATGGGTTTGTTGGAGAAACCTTTTCTCACAGAGGTGGTAGGTATATTGGTTTTGGTTTATTTTTGTCATGTATACCAGTGAAAAAAAATCATTTGCATGCTATCTAGAGAAATCATAGCATACAAAGAATACATTCATACAGTCACACAGAAGTACAATAGGTAGTGCAAAGCAAAATGTACCAGACCATTAATAAATATTGTTTTATAGTGTTATAATGTTACAGTTACTGAGAAAGTGCAGGAAAAAAACTGCATGGGCCAAAATGAGGAATGTTGGGAGATAACAACTACACACTTAGTTTATGACAGGTCCATTCTGTAAACTAATGAAAATGAGGATGAAACATTTCCTGAATCTGGTGATATAGAACAAGATGCCAGATGAAGCAGTAGAGGCACGAGCAATTACAATGTTTAAGCGACTGAGACAGGTATATGGATTATCGCTTTGTTCTTTTTAAACTGACTATGTTAATCCAGAAATTGACTGAATTATTAGGAGCGGGTTATGGGGTTCAATTATTCCAGGCATGCTACCGATATTAAAGCAATGTGCAGACACTAGCAAATAAAGCTTCCACAATCTCAGGCATAATTTGTGTGTCTTGCTGGGGCAGCCCATTACATAAAAGGAGCGACACAAGAAGTGGAACACAATGAGGTGCTTTAGTCAGAGGTGGTGAATCTGTGGAATTCATTGCCACAGACGGCTGTAGAGGCTAATTCATTAAGTATTTTAAAGCATAAACTGACAGGTTCTTGATTAGTAAGGATGACAAAGGTTACGGGGAGAAGGGAGGAGAATGGGATTGAGAGGGAAAGATAGATCAGCCATGAGTGAATGGAGGAGTAGACATGATGGGGCGGATGGCCTAATTCTTCTCCTATGACTTATGAAATTTTGAAAGAGATGGTGTTGGAAAATATTGTATGAGACTTGAACTCTTCTTCTGCTCCATGGCCCTCAATTTCCTGAACCATCAATATGTATCCTCTTTAAATAGCCCAATGACCTAGCCTCGGAGATTCCCGGAGATTCGCTGCCATTTGAAAATAAACATTTCTATACATCTCAGTTTACACCGTCAGTCCTCTTACAATTCTGTCCCCTCCCCGAAGACATGGGAGAGTCTTGAGGGAAATATCTCACTGTCTATTTTGGTCTCACTCAATATGCTCTGCTCAGATTCTATAGGTTTCTCCCATGTTTAGCTATTTTCTTATAGATTCATTTATATTGCACAAAATGTCACCAGAATAACCATTTGGTCACCAAAGCAACCTCAGAATTGCAATGGCTAGGAAATATAATTGTCTATTTTTAAAGAACATTCAAATACAAGAAGTGCCTATATAAAACAGTGACATTTTTAAACTTGTTGACATGAAAGATCTGAAAATTACAGAAGGTAAAGAATAAGAATCAAATTCAAAGGGGTTTTATGCCACCATTTCAATCAGTTTTTATTGTAAAGTATCCACAGTATTCCAAAATAACTTGGAGTTAACCTAAACGTGAAAGTTTTAAGGTTGAAGTTGTTGTTCTTGCTGATAATTGAGGAGATTTAATGCAAGTGCCAAGCCTATGACTTTCCTGTCAGATTTTCAGCCAGTTCAGAGATTCCATATATTAATGACCGGTAGTAATGGTTTCTTCCAGAATCATTAAGAGCCAATTAATCTCCTAATTAAGAGGTGGAAGGGCAGGAAAAACAACCATTTGTAATTTTCAATGATAAATTCCAGCTGTTGACATTTTGTCCAATTTGACATTGGGCTTAATACCAGCAGAACATCATAAAAAATACGTAGTCAAGGCATAATTCTTTCAGATCACTCGTGTAATATGACCTGCGAATAGAAGGACATTAATGATGGACAGCATAAGAAAAGGAAGAAGAAATTCCAACTAATGAGATCCCTGAAAGTTAATGGTGAGCGCATTTAATTTGAGTGGAAGGTTTTATAATAAAATACACCATGTAATAACTTAAAAAAGTAAATGAACAGGTTAGTTAAACTTAGATACAGATATTTTGCCTTAATGAAGACATCTGTCTTTGTTAAACAGTAATGAATGCATCATATTGGGGTCTAATGCTGGTATGTTATCCAGGCATGGACTGTCCCAACCTGCAAAGAATTGTGAAAGGAACTGAAAACTATGCAAAGATCAGAGAATCTCCACACCTCTAATCAAAGGAAAGGAAAAAACAACTGAAGGTTGACGGGCCAAGGACATTTTCCTGAAGACTGCCTACAGTGATGTTTTTGGTCTGGGATGGTCGATCTCCAACATCTACCATCTTCCTTTCTTTGAAGTATGATTCTAACCACAGGGTTCCTTTGATGTACATTGCTTTAGTTTTACCAGGCCTCCTTTATGCCACATTTGGTCAAAAGCTCTCTTGGAGTAAAGAAAGTCCCTCACATCTCATCTCTGGAATTTAGCTCCATGGTCCATGTCTGGGTCAAGGCTGCAATGAGGTCTGAAGACAAACAAAACCAAAACTGAGAATAGGTAAGGAGGCTACTGGTGTATACGTGCCACATGATAACATTGTTCACAGCACCTTCAAGGTGGTTCAGTTATCTGCAGATTTGTGGTAGATATAGTTTGAATAGTATCTCTGAGCTCTCCCATCAAGGAAAATCCTACCATATTTTCAGGATCAGACCGAATCAATCGAATCCTGGTGGGATTATTGGGTTGGATAAACCTGTGTTAGCCTGCGATGTGTGCCATTGTCATGAAACTGTCAGGGTATTAGTTTCACGGTGCTCAGCACGAAGCCGCAGATTTGAAAAAAAGAGAAACGAAGGGGAAAGAGAGAGATAGCAAAGAGGGCAGATGTTGGGACTCTTGAGCAAAACATAAACCGCTGGAGCGACTCAGCGGATCAGGTAGCATCTGGGAAGGTATGTACAGGCAATGTTTCAGTTTGGGACCCTTCAGACTAAAGGGGAAAGAGGAGTAACTGCTTCTGAACATGTATTTTACACACTAAACAGAAAGCTATTTTTATAAAAGGTATACACCTTTTTTCTGATTTCTTCCTGCTTTGGAAGCCACATCTCTAAACAGCTGAATACTATCATTTGCATTTCTGCCATTTTAAGTTGCTTCTTACTTATGGACTGGCAATGTCCCTGAACAAGCTGAGGGGTAGTGCCCACACCCAAACAACGATCTAACTAGCCAAGAGTCATTACTCTCTCCTGTTTACGCGTCGTTAATACATTGTTGATTAGATTTGCAGTGCTAGGGGTTGTGTTGACACTTGTCGACAAGTTCAGAAGCAATGGCTTGTGGAGTTTCCTGCAACAGAGGTAATGCTGAATGCCTCCCATAAATGAAATGCCAATTATTTTAATGACGAGTTTCCACGATATGTCAACACCACATGAACAAAAACCAGCCGCAAGCAGTTACCATATCCTGAACGGCATTTACAGATTATGCCAGCAAATCACTGTCTTGCAGTCAAATATGAAATACATTACAGTGATCACATGATAGGAACTGAGTTGTTAGTCAGCATGGTAGTAAACACTCATGTTGTTATTGTGTAAAGGCACAGTATCTTTTTTTATGTCTACTCAACCTGCTTCTATTAGTTTAACAGCTTGTTGTGCTTGTGGAGTGAAACACCCCTGTGGAGTGAGCTTGGGCACTTGAAGGTCCCGTGCTTAACTGGAGGCTTGGGGAAATGTTGGAAAGGTGTAATTGCTTGGAACATAGGGACCTGTGTCTTGCTGCATATTGGTTACTGTAGGCTGATTATAAGGGGTACACACAATGTTATCATGAGAGATGATAACATTGTGTGATCCCATGCAGTCAGGGCCTTGCATTAGCTCACGTGATAAGAGCAGAATTAGGCCCTTCGGCCCATCTACTATGCAGTTGACCTTTGACACAGTTGACCATACCACCTTCCTTCACCTGCTCCAGCTGGATGAACTATGCTCACCAGATTCCAAGTGTGTTTATCTGGTCAAAGGTCGAACATGATGCTCGGAAGGCCACCAACATTCAAATGGTAGCTTCTCTTACCCCCCACCATTATTTCTGCTGTCTCATCTAGAGAATATCATTGCTCTTACTGAATTCTTGCTGCACCTCTGACTATTAACTTTTAATAAAACCTGCCCAGTGTCACATTTGGAGTCATTACCTTTGCCCATGGTAATTCTTGATTTATTTTGTTGTTAGCATTTCATGAGACTGGCATATAAGAGATGGTATTTAAACACATATAAAGGAACGTATGAATTAAAGGCAGGAATAGACCCTTGAGCCCAATGCGCCATTCAATATGACCATGGTTGATCTGATTGTAATCTTATATCCCTCCAGAACCTATACAAAAGACAACAGGAGCAGGCGTAGGCCATTCAGCCCTGGTTCTGGATTCCCCCAACATCGGGGACATGTTTCCTGTCTCCAGCGTGTCCAACCCGTTTATAATCTTATATGTTTCAATAAAATCCCCTCTCATCCTTCTAAATTCCAGTGGATACAAGCCCAGTCACTCCATTCTTTTAACATATGACAGTCCCGCCATCTTGGGAATTAACCTCGTGAACCTACGCTGCACTCCCTCAATAGCAAGAATGTCCTTCCTTAATCCTTCCTGTATCGGGTCGAGTCCCTTCTTCAGTCTGAAGAAGGGTCTCGACCCGAAACGTCACCCATTCCTTCGCTCCATAGATGCTGCCTCACCCGCTGAGTTTCTCCAGCATTTTGTCTACCATAGATAATCAAAGTATTTTTTGTCAGGGTGGAATTGTCAAACACTAGAGACCAGGACATGGATAGATGATGTTTCGATTTGGGACCCTTCTTCAGATTGAAGGAGTCTGAAGAACCTGACCTGAAACTTGATCTTTCCATGTTCTCCGAAGATGCTGCCTGACCCGCTGAGTTATTCCAGCACTTTGTCATAAGGTCATAAGTGATAGAAGCAGAATTAGACTATTTGGCCCATCGTCTGCTCTGCCTTTCAATCCTGGCTGGTCTATCTCTCTCTCTCCTAACCCCATTCTCTTGCCCTCTCCCTATAACCCATGACACCCATACTAATAAAGAATCTATCTATCTCTGCCTTAAAAATATCAATTGACTTGGCCTCCACAGCCTTCTGTGGCAAAGAATTCCACAGATGCACCACCCTCTGACTTAAGAAATTCCTCCTCATCTCCTGCCTAAAGGATTGACATTTAATTCTGAGGCTATGACCTTTAGTCCTAGAGTCTCTCACTAATGGAAACATCCTCTCCACATCCACTCTATCAAGCCTTTCACTATTTGGTAAGCTTCAATGAGGTCCCCCCTCATTCTTCTAAACTCCACCTAGGCCCAGTGCCATCAAACGCTCATGATATGTCAACCTACTCATTCCGGGGATCATTCTTGTCAACCTCCTCTGGACCCTCTCTAGAGCCAGCATATCGTTCCTCCGATATGGTGCCCAAAATTGCTCACAATACTCCAAATGCGGCCTGACCAGCGCCTTATAAAGCCTTCAAGATAGACACAAAATGCTGTAGTAACTCAGCGGGACAGGCAGCATCTCTGGAGTAAAGGAATGGGTGACGTTTCCGGTTGAAACCCTTCTTCAGACTGATGTCAAGGGAGTGGGCGGAACAGAGATAGAATGTAGACGGAGACAGTAGAGCCTCACCATTTACATCCCTTTGTGTACGTTTGCGTAAACCAGCATCTGCAGTTCCTTGTTTCTAAATTTATACTGATGGTCGTTTTCCAGGTTAGTGCTTTCAGGTCAATAAAGTGTGCTTGGGAATTTTGGCACATAGGGAGATCAGCCAGCACACCAGTGTCTATGTACAAAACAAGGATCTGCAGATGCTGGTTAATACCAAATATAGACACAGAATGTTGGAGGGACTCAGCGGTTCTACAATGTACAGCAGTAACTCAGCGGGTCTGAAGAAGGATCCACCAGAGCATATGCCAGGAATTAGGGACTGCACACACCTCACCTGATTCAGTCTCTTTGTTTTCCGGTAGTTCCTGTTGGCCTGTTCAGTGCATCAGAATAATTTATGGGTTTAGTTTAGTTTAGTTTACTTTAGTGTAGAAATACAGCATGGAAACAGGCCCATCAGCCCATCGAGCCCGCACCGACAGGGGTTCCCCGCACACTAACACTATCCTACACACTGGGGACTATTTACAATTTTACCAAAGCCAATTAACCTACAAACCTGTACTGGGTTAATGAGCATTGCCAATGGGACATTCAGACAGTTATTAAAGAATGTGTCACTTTAGGACTGTTTAAAACGTGAGGTGGTCTCTGATATCGGACGTGAAGGCTGTGCTGCTGTTCTGATGGAGGAATTGAGTATCTTGAGCAGGTGTTACTCCAGGATTGCTTTTAGCAATATTTCAAGCGGGCTAAAGAACTTGTTGGCAGAGAGCAGAAATCTACATATTCCCATTGTACGAGTGGCACAGGGAAAGTGGAATAGAATGATAGTGTCATACAGCACAGAAACACAGCCCTTCAATCTAACTTGTCCATGCTGGCAAGCTGCTCCATATGAAGGATGTGTGTGTGTGTTATTAGAAGAGATTTCTTCTGTGGATCGCAGCTTTCATTGGGAAGTTTAATGCAGATAAATGTGAGGTTATCCACTTTGGTAGCAAAAACAGGAAGGCAAATTACTATCTAAATGACATCAAGTTGGGAAAAGGGGAAGTACAACGGGATCTGGGGGTTCTTGTACATCATTCTATGAAAGTAAGCATGCAGGTTCAGCAGGCAGTGAAGAAAGCGAATGGCATGTTGGCCTTTATAACAAGTGGAATCGAATATAGGAGCAAAGAGGTCCTTCTGCAGTTGTACAGAGCCCTAGTGAGACTACACCTGGAATATTGTGTGCAGTTTTGGTCCCCTAATTTGAGGAAAGACATTCTTGCTATTGAGTGCAGCTTAGGTTTACAAGGTTAATTCCCAGGATGGCGGGGCTGTCATATGCTGAGAGAATGAAGCAGCTGAGCTTGTACACTCTGGAGTTTAGAAGGATGAGAGGGGATCTCATTGAAACATATAATGAAAGATTGTTAAGGGTTTGGACACACTAGAGGCAGGAAACATGTTCCCGATGTTGGGGGAGTCCAGAACCAGGGACCACAGTTTAAGAATAAGGAGTAAGCCATTTAGAACGGAGACGAGGAAACACTTTTTCTCACAGAGAGTGTTGAGTCTGTGGAATTCTCTGCATCGGAGGGTGGTGGAGGCAGGTTCTCTGAATGCTTTCAAGAGAGAGCTAGATAGGGCTCTTAAAAATAGCAGAGTCATGGGGATATGGGGAGAAGGCAGTAACGGGGTACTGATTGGGGAAGATCAGCCTTGATCACATTGAATGGTGGTGCTGGCTCGAAGGGCCGAATGGCCCACTCGTGCACCTATTGTTTATTGTCTACTGTCTATTGAAGTGATAAAGGTTTTCTGCTCGGCAAAGGGGACAGCTTTTGCAGAGGTTACCTGTTGTAGTTTGAAATTATAAACTCCTCGAATGATATAATTCATAAGGAGACCATTCATCCCAATCTACCCATGCTGGCTTTCAGGTTAGTTTAGTTTATTGTTATGTATACCGAGGTTCAGTGAAAAGATTTTTGTTGCGAGCTAATCAGTTAGCAGAAAGTCTATACATGATGACAGTCAAGCCATCCACAATGTACAGACACATGATAAAGGGAATAACGTATAGTTCAAGACAAAGTCCAGTAAAGTCCAATTAAAGATAGTCCGAGGGTCTACAATGAGGTTGATAGTAGCTCGGGACCTCTCTCTAATTGGTGATAGGATGGTTTAATTGCCTGATAACAGATGGGAAGAAACTGTCCCTATATCTGGAGGTATGCATTTCATGCTTCTTTACCTCTTGCCTGACTGGAAAGGGGAGAAGAGGGAGTGACCAGGGTGAGACTTGTCCTTCATTATGCTGGTGGTCAATGGAAGGTTTGATAAATCTTTACAACTTGTCCTACACCCTAATTCTTTCTCCATGTGCTAGCAATTTCCTTTCCTTTCATTATTTCAACATATAATATTCTTAAGGGATTGGACAGGCTTGATGCAGGAACAATTTTTCCCGATGTTGGGGGAGTCCAGAACCATGGGTCACAGTTTAAGAATAAGGGGTAGGCAGGCAATTTAGGACTGAGATGAGGAAAAACCTTTTCACCCAGAGAGTTGTGAATCTGTGAAATTCTCTGCCACAGAAGGCAGTGGAGGCCAATTCACTGGATGTATTCAAGAGAGATATACATATAGCTCTTAGGGCTAACGGAATCAAGGTATATGGGGAGAAAGCAGGAACTGATTTTGGATGATGAGCCATGATCATATTGAATGGCGGTGCTGGCCTGAAGGGCCGAATGGCCTACTCCTGCGCATATTTCCTATGTTTCTATGTTTCTATTTAATAGTCCTGTCCCACAGTACGAGTTCATTCCAAGAGCTCTCCCGAGTTTAAAAAAAATCAATCTCGTGGGGAAGCACGGAGAATGAACGTAGCGGGTATGTTGGAGCTAGGGGACTAACGCTTAGCGCTAACGGAAGGTAAGTACTCAGGAAGACTCGCTAACGGCAGGTAAGCACGGGAAGACTCGTGAAGATTTTTCAACATGATGAAAAATGTCCACGAGAGCCCCGAGTACCGAGGAGTGGCCATTACCATAAATCTCGGAGTTCGAATAATGGCAAACTCAGGAGAACTCTTGGGATGAACTCGTACCGTGGGACAGGGCTTTAATTAAGACCCAACATTTGCCACAGAATCTGTTTCCAACCCTGTTTTGGGAAATGCATCCAACATTGTAACAGCATGTTCTATTTTAAAAAAAGTGACCTACTAGTTTTCCTGGTATTATTTTAAATCTGTGTTCCAAACCTGACCCCTTATGCCCCTGAAAACAGACTTGCGTTATTGACATTATCAAAAACGTTCATGCTTGTAAATATCCCTATCTAATCTTTTAATCTTCTCTGCTCTAAAGAGTATAAATTCTGCCTCCAGTTAATTTCCTGCACCATCTTAAAAGCTTTGCCAACTTTTTAAAGGATCAGAGTCTAGAAACAAACATAATACTCCATCTAAAAGCTAACTACTGTTTTGTATAATGTAGAACCAACGAACTGCAGATGCCTGTTTGCAAAAAGGACACACAGTGCTGGAGTAATTCAGCGGCTTCAGGTAGCTCACTGGAAAGGTTAGGATCCTTGTTCACACTAATTGCAAGGGTCGAGGGTTGGGGGGAAGAAAATTGGAAGAATCGTGGATTCGGCAGAGAATAAAGTATTCTGGTGTTTATTATTGTGTTTATTCACTGGCTTTATTATATATCAGTTTACAAAATTTCATCTCATGCAACAGACCATCCATCCAAGGCTCAGTCTAATACCAACACCTTTCAATCTCACCACATTAAAAAACATACTGCAGTTATTTTTATCTAACTCAAATGTTCTACTTTATATTCCATAGATGAAGTCCTTGCCTATCTGCATAACCTATCTCTATCTCCTTAAAGCATTCCTGCATTTTCCTCAAACCCAGATATGTGCCATCAGCCAATTTGGACTTATTACACTTGGTCTCTCTTCCAAATGTTAGGTACATATAAACTCTTTGTTCTTCTGTCCATTAGCGGATTCTCAGTCTGTGCCAGTCAATTATACCCAATCCTATTTTCGCAGATTTTCTCTATTTTCAGTAAACCTGTGTTTTAGCAGACCTCTTTAACAGATATCGGTTATATCGGACTGCCTAGCGATGGGTGCCCACTCCACTCTCGGCTCGAACCACCTCCCACGTCACTCGCGCGGCATGGAGAGAGGCCCTTTAGCCCAACTAGTCCACACAGACCAAGATGCCCCATCCAAGTTAATCCCCTTTCCCCCCTTAGGAACATATCCCTCTGAATTGAATTGAATTTCCTTTATTGTCATTCAGACCTTTAGGTCTGAACAAAATTTCGTTACCTTGCAGTCATAACATATAATTTAAAAAAACACACAATAAACACATATTTAACATCCACCACAGTGAGTTCACCAGGCACCTCCTCACTGTGGTGGAAGACAAAAGACTTAAAGTCTTTGTCTTCTTCCCTCCTTGATCTCCCTCTGCGCTGAGGCGATCCAGGCCTCCGATGTTATCGTCCACTAGGCTCACGGACGAGCCTCCGACGCCGGGCTGCTGCCACCGCTCTGAAGCAGGGTCCACCGCTGGAACGCTGGAGCCCCGCAGCTCTGAAGCCGGGTCGCCGCTGGAATGCCGCCGCTGGAGAACCGCAGCTCTGAAGCAGGGTTGCCGCTGGAGCACCGCTGGAGCACCGCAGCTCTGAAGCTGGGCCGCCGCTGGAGCACTGCAACTCTGAAGCCAGGTCGCCGCTGGAGCACCGCAGCTCTGAAGCCGGGCCGCTGCTGGAGCACCGCAGCTCTGAAGCCGTGCCGCCGCTGGAGCACCACAGCTCTGAAGCCGGGCCGCTGCTGGAGCACCGCAGCTCTGAAGCCGGGTCGCTGCTGGAGCACCGCAGCTCTGAAGCCGGGTCGCTGCTGGAGCACCGCAGTTCTGAAGCCGGGTTGCCGCTGGAGCACCGCTGGAGCACAGCAGCTCTGAAGCTGGGCCGCTGCTGGAGCACCGCAGCTCTGAAGCCGGGCCGCTGCTGGAGCACCACAGCTCTGAAGCCGTGACGCCGCTGGAAGCTGGAATGCCGCCATAGCTCCGAGGCTGCAAGCTCTGCCATTAGGCCTCAGCACAGACGGAGACAGTGACGGGGAACACGACAAGAAAAGTCGCACTCCCCCGAAGGGAGAGACTAAAACCCTGTTTCTCCCCCCCCCCCCACACACATACACAGCCTAATAAACCAAAATTCTAACTAAAACAAACACAAGAAGACAAAAAGAAAAGAAAAAACAAATGGACTGCAGGTGAGCCGCAGCTGCCAGGCAGCGCCGCCACTTCCATGCATTTTTCCTATCCATGTACCTGTCCAACAGTCTTTTAAATGTTGTTATAGTACCTATCTCAAAAAATCTTTTCAGGAAGCTCATTACATATACCCACTACCCTCTGAGTGAAAATGCTCCCCCTCAAGTTCGTATTAAACATATGCCCCATTGTTTTTGATTCACCTATCTTGGGGAAAAGATGCTGCACATTCACCCTTCCTTTTCTGAGACCAACCTGAGACTTGCCTTTATGCAATCAAGAACACATGTTAATCTTTTATAACAAACGTTACTGGGCAAATTTAAGAAATCTGGTGAAAGATACCACAGGCTTAATTCTGGGAAAAATACCACAGACAGGTACTTGGGTCTGACTCCCATTTCAATTAAGCTATATTTTAATCCTTTCCAGTAGCCACCTGAACCCCTCCAGTCCAATATTCAGCCTCTGCATTACGAGCAGTCAAAGAAGACCATGACTTGATAATTATTTTCCTACACTGACACCTAATAAGCGTGCAATCCACAATCCATTTGACGCCCATGGAATTTGCAATACTGGATATTTAATAAACAATACTGGGTGTGTGTGGGACTTGCCATTGTCTTATAACCCTGTGCATTGCTGAACCAACGCTCTTTTTTGCTAAGATAGACACAAAATGCTGGAGTAACTCAGCAGGACAGGCAGCATCGCTGGAGAGAAGGAATGGGTGATTTTTCGGGTTGACCCTTCTTCAGACTTCGGTCTTTTTTGCTACACGTTTTAATACATTGGACACATGCGAATTGCTGGACAGGTGCATCAAATACTTCAAGACTGCCAAGAGTTAATGACTGTGTGTTTGTCAGCAGTCTCCAGTGAAATTAATTCCGTCTTAAGCAGCCTGATATTTCTCCAACACAAATATGTGTTGCAGGGTGATTTAATATGAAGTAAGTGTGGAATTTTTCCTGAAGGTTGACTGGTGGCAACTGTCACAATGATTTGTGACCTTTCTTCATCAGCGTCTCTGGGAACCTTCATTAGCAGCTGTCAGTCTCTGCAGTAAATTGCTAATGTCGTGTGCAGGGCCTGGCTTGAGATAAAGCGGCCATGGTAACGTAAACTCTGGTACTTGACTAGTGGGGGTGGAAGGTGAAATGGTATACAGGACCCCAGTAAAGAATGAAGATCGAGAGGGTATGGCTACAAGCTATTCATTTATAAAGAGCTTTAGCTAATCAATATACTGTAGATGTTTAATATTGTTTACAGTTCCAGTAAGTCCTGATAGTCTGCCGTCTGGTCTGCACTGTCAAAACTGAAGTTGTATTTATATGATCAAGGAGATGCGATAAAGTTACAGGACGTGAGGGATACTTGTTCGAACATGCAAAAGGTAATATTCCTGATGTGACACACCGGCAGAGCGACCCATATTTATTTACAAAGGCAAAATCCTTTTTTTTGAGAACTGCACTTTGAGCATAAGTTTGAAAGGAACAGATCAGATGGCCAGAGGAGAGGCGTTTGAGGGATTTTAAAGTGAGCACAATGTTTGTTTAATGCAATTTGTACTTTATGATTCCAGTCCCTCTGCGAAAACTCTGTGCCCAGGAGTTGGAGGGAAGGTGTCAGCTGGAAAACAGGGTCAGGGTGCAACCAATGAGCAGATGGAACCTCACCCTGCAGAGATTGTGGCCGGTTCCTCCAAAATGTAAACTTCTGCCTCATTTGAAGAAAAAATGTTCCCCATGTTGGGTGAGTC
This sequence comes from Okamejei kenojei, assembly GCA_035221665.1. Taxonomy (NCBI): domain Eukaryota; kingdom Metazoa; phylum Chordata; class Chondrichthyes; order Rajiformes; family Rajidae; genus Okamejei; species Okamejei kenojei. Next base: position 127,706,246 of record CM069132.1, read on the forward strand.
CAGAACCAGGGGTCACAGTTTAAGAATAAGGGGTAAGCCATTTAGGACTGAGATGAGAAAAAACTTTTTAATCCAGAGAGTTGTGAATCTGTAGAATTCTCTGCCACAGAAGGCAGAGGAGGCCAATTCACTGGATGTTTTCAAGATAGAGTTAGATATTGTTCTTAGGGCTAATGGAATCAAGGGTTATGGGGAAAAAGCAGGAACAGGTTATTGATTTTGGATGATCAGCCATGATCATATTGAATGACGATGCTGGCTCGGAGGATCGAATGACCTACTCCTGCGCCTATTTTCTATATTTCTATGACTCATCTGCAGGATTAAACTGGAAATTTGGGGATGATCCTAAAGGTCAAGAGGTTATAAGTGATAGGAGCAGCATTAGGCCATTCGGCCAATCAAGTCTGCTCCACAATTCAATCATGGCTGATCTATCTCTCCCTCTTAACCCCATTCTCCTGCCTTCTCCCCATAACCCCTGCCACCCATACTAATCAAGAATCTAGCTATCTCTGCTTTAAAAATATATTCCGAATTGGCCTCCACAGCTTTCTGTGGCAAAGAATTTCACGGATTCACCACCCTCTGACTAAATAAATTCTGTCTCATCTCCTTTCCAAAGGAACATATTTTAATTCTGAGGCTATACGACACAATACGATAAAACTTTATTCATCCCTGGAGGGAAATTGGTCTGCCAACAGTCACAACACATAAGGTACACTAAAACTTGAAATTAAAAGTGAAAACAAAAAGAAAAAGACAAGCGACTGTTGGTTGGCTGCCGTGTGCACAGCACCTTCACCGGAACAAGTGAACAAACAAACAAGCAAACACAGACCTGTCCCCTGGGCAGAGGATTCTAAAGTAGAGTGCCTCCCCCATCAAGTCAAGTCAAGTTTTATTCGTCACTTGCACATAAAGTGCAGTGAAATGAATTTGCCAGCAGCGGTACAATAAATAAAGAACACACAATCTATATTACTAAAAGTCTGATCTTGACCGCTTCCTGTTCTGTATATTGATTTTAGAAAAAACGCTGCCACTAATGGGCTGTGATTTTTGGTCAACTTACTCAGAGTCCCCCTCCGCTGCGCAGGACAAGAGGATTTTTCCGATCGATGAAAAATAAATGAGTTAATAGTGTTTAAAAAAATGTTGAGATTCTCTCTCCTGATGGCCACGCCCCTTCCGGACGGACTATAAAACCCGGGAGGTGCGGATGTGCCTCAGATCTCTGCAAGATGGGGGAGCGAGAGGTCGCAATTCTCAGTCTGAGCTGTGAATAACACTGAACACATGTCTACTAAAACTGAGTGGTTTTACTGACCTGTCAGTGCCCATAATGTGGTTTGAAAATGTAGTTTGAAAATGCAAAAGTGTGTTTTGGATTAAAAGTGCTAAAGCTGCCTTGCGTTTGGTTTTGAAAGTGCTAAAGCGAGCTGCCTTGCCTTTGGTTTTGAAAGAGCTAAAGCGAGCTGCCTTGTCTAACTAGAGCTGCCTTGCCTAATTAGAGCTGCCTTGCCTAATTAGAGCTGCCTTGCCTATTGAGAGCTGCCTTGCCTATTTACAGCTGCCTTGCCTTGTATATAATTAAATGTCTAATCTTGACCACTTCCTGTTTGCGCTTTGTATTGATTTTAGATAAAAACGCTACCACGTACGGCTGATTTTGGGCCATGTTACTTAGAGTCCCCATCCGCTCATCAGGTGTTGAGGATTTTTCCCATCAATGAAAAATAAAAGAGTTATTAGTGTTTAAAAAATGTTGAGATTCTCTCTCCTGAAGGCCACTCCCCTTCCGGAGAGACTATAAAACCCAGAAGTGTGGAGGTGCCTCAGTTCTCTGCAAGATAGGGGAACGAGAGGTTGCAATTCTCTTTCTGAGCTGTGAATAAGACTGAACATATGTCTATTAAAACTGAGTGGTTTTTACTGACCTGTCAGTGTCCATAATGTGGTATGAAAATGTAGTTTGAAAATGCAAAAGTGTGTTTTGGTTTGAAAGTGCTAAAGCTGTTTTGCCTTTGGCTTTGAAAGTGCTAAAGCGAGCTGCCTTGCCTTTGGTTTTGAAAGAGCTAAAGCGAGCTGCCTTGTCTAACTAGAGCTGCCTTGCCTAATTAGAGCTGCCTTGCCTAATTAGAGCTGCCTTGCCTATTGAGAGCTGCCTTGCCTATTTACAGCTGCCTTGCCTTGTATATAATTAAATGTCTAATCTTGACCACTTCCTGTTTGCGCTTTGTATTGATTTTAGATAAAAACGCTACCACGTACGGCTGATTTTGGGCCATGTTACTTAGAGTCCCCATCCGCTCATCAGGTGTTGAGGATTTTTCCCATCAATGAAAAATAAAAGAGTTATTAGTGTTTAAAAAATGTTGAGATTCTCTCTCCTGAAGGCCACTCCCCTTCCGGAGAGACTATAAAACCCAGAAGTGTGGAGGTGCCTCAGTTCTCTGCAAGATAGGGGAGCGAGAGGTTGCAATTCTCTTTCTGAGCTGTGAATAAGACTGAACACATGTCTATTAAAACTGAGTGGTTTTACTGACCTGTCAGTGTCCATAATGTGGTATGAAAATGTAGTTTGAAAATGCAAAAGTGTGTTTTGGTTTGAAAGTGCTAAAGCTGTTTTGCCTTTGGCTTTGAAAGTGCTAAAGCGAGCTGCCTTGCCTTTGGTTTTGAAAGTGCTAAAGCAAGCTGCCTTGCCTTCAGTTTTGAAAGTGCTAAAGTGAGCTGCCTTGCCTAATTAGAGCTGCCTTGCCTAATTAGAGCTGCCTTGCCAAATTAGAGCTGCCTTGCCTTCTATGTAATTAAAAGTCTAATCTTGACCACTTCCTGTTTGTGCTTTATATTGATTTTAGAAAAAACGCTAGCACATACGGCTGTGATGTTTGGCCATCTTACTTAGAGTCCCCCTCGGTTCATCGGGTGTCCGATGATTTTTCCCATCAATGAAAAATAGAAGAGTTATGTGTTTAAAAAAAAATTGAGATTCTCTCTCCTGTCAATCACGCCATGAAGGCCACGCCCCTTCTGGAGGGAGGGGCGAGGGACTATAAAACTTGAAAGTGTGGGCGTGGCTCAGTCTCTGCAAGATGGGGGAGGGAGAGGTCACGATTCGCTGTCGTTAGTGGCCTTGCACCCTGCTTGAAATGGTATGAAACTGCACTTGAATTTGGTACCCTTGCACCCTGCTTGAAATGGAATTTCAAGGAATAACCGCGAGTCAACTGCAAGCCCACCAGCCGTGAGTGAGCTGCAAGCACAACAGGCATGAGTGACTGAGCCGCCAGCCCAATAATCCATTCAGCCCACAATGTCCATACTAGCCCTCTGGAAACCAGTCCCTTCAGTGCACAACACCCATATTAGTGCTCCAAACCCCCCCTCCCCCCATCCCCCACTGGCCACCAATATTGGAATTGGTGGCAAGGTGAAATATTGCGTTGGGGGACCAGCCCTCCCGTGTGATGCTGGGACCCAACAGGTCCCTCTTAGTCTAGTACACAATAAAAATGTAACACAAACAGCCACCACAGCATTCATCACTGTGGTGGAAGGCACAAAGTTTGGTCAGTTCTCCTCCATTTTCCCCCATGGTCGGAACCACAACACTCTGCAGCCGCTGCTGCGGGTGTCGAGATGTGCAGACAAGGTAAGTCCAGGTAAGTCCTGAGTCATTGCCTCCCCACCGGAGACTGTGGCTTTTAGATGGTGTAGGCTGTAGGCCGGCGGTCGAAGATCTAAAGTCCCCGCCGCGCCGCAGCCAGAAGCACCGCAGACCACAGGGCCGGCGGTTGGAGCTCTTCTCCAGGGATCCACGGTGAGGGATACTGCTGCGGATGGTAAGACCCCGCCGCGGTAGAAGTAGGCCGCGGGCCGGCGGTCGGAGCACTTCTCCTCTGGGGTCCCCAACGAGGGATCCCAGGCTCTGGACGCCATGCCAGCCGGAAGCACTGCAATCTGCGGCTTCTGGATGATGTAGGCTGCGGGCCACTGGTCGAAGCTCTTTTGCTTTGTGGTCCCCAACGAGGGATCCCAGGCTCTGGATGCCGCGCCAGCTGGAGCTCCGCAGACCACGGCTTCAGGCTGCCGCATGCCAGCGAATGGAGCGCTCCCCTCCGGCGACCCCCGGCGAGGGCTCGCCCGCTCCCCGATGAAAGAGTCCTCGCTGCGGCCCCTGCTGAACCCCGGGCGAGTCTCCGGGAAAGGCCGCACCGATCCTCGATGTTAGGCCACGAGGGAGGTGACATGGAAAAAGTCGCCTCTCCATGGCGGAGGCGACCAAAGCGGTTTCCCCCTTACCCCCCCACACCACCCCCCACACAAGACACACAGAGAAACATTAAAAACACACATTGAGACACACTAAAAACACAAAGAAAGTAGAAAAAACGAACACACTGCTGGCAGGGCTGCCGGCTCGCAGCGCCCCCACCGACCCGGGTCCCCCTTTATTCTCCCACTGTCCCTCACAGCCGTTCCCCCACGTGGGTCCCCACTGTTCTTCACCTCTATCCTAGATCCCATATGACCTCTATCCAAGACTCTCCCACTAGTGGAAACATCCTCTCCACATCCATTCTATCCAAGCCTTTCACTATGTGATAATGAGGTCCCCCCTAAAGGTAATGGATTTATGGTCCAGAAGTGGAATTTTGCACTAAACCAGCATTATAACATCAAAACGTTTCAGGGAAGCTTTCAAAATCAAGCATGGAGGAATTACATGATTTATTTTGTACTCTCTGTTGATTGGAAATGCATTTTAAAGTTTTTTTTGAGAAATCAGCTTCGTTGAACTTCACTTTTAAGGTTCAGCTTCAAGCAATGTTTGCTGGCCACATCGTCCCCTTACTTAAAAGATGAATTTAAAAGCAATACCGAGAACAAATCCTCGACTGCTGCTAATTGCTCCTGTCTCCTGTCTGGCTTAAGGCTTCCAGGTACCTGATTCTAAAGGTGTGCGGTTGCTCCCGAATTTCTATAAATAAAAGATCTGTCAAAAGACTGCATCCAGGATTTGTAAAATTATTCCTTGGTGGTCAAAAACCTCCTTGATATAAGCAGTTGACACATAGGCACTAAAAAAAAAAAAATCAAGATCACTTTCCAGGAAAAGGTAAGGAAGGTACACTTCACTGGCATTAGATGGCTAAATCCTCTTCTTACGATCGTACTAAAAGTGCAATGCTGTGGATTAGAAGCATTGTATTCGGAGTCATAGTGTCATAGAGCACTGAAACAGGCCCTTTGGTCCTCCAGGGCTATGCCAAGCATCAAGTACTGTAGAAGGTAGACAAGAATGCTGGAGAAACTCAGCGGGTGAGGCAGCATCTATGGAGCGAAGGAATAGCTGACGTTTCGGGTCGAGACCCTTCTTCAGACTTCACTTACTCTTCTTCAAGTACTGTAGTAGAGTAACATTACAATTGCCAAAGTGCTTGCTTGAAGAGAAAAAGATTAGCTAAAACAAATGTAGGTCCCTTGCAGTCAGAAACAGGTGAATTGATCATGGGGAACAAGGACATGGCAGACCAATTGAATAACTACTTTGGTTCTGTCTTCACTAAGGAAGACATAAATAATCTGCAGGGGATCGCGGGTCAAATGAGATGGAGGAACTGAGTGAAATACAGGTTAGCGGGGAAGTGGTGTTAGGTAAATTGAATGGATTAAAGGCCTATAAATCCCCAGGGCCAGATAGGCTGCATCCTAAAGGAAGTAGCCCCAGAAATAGTGGATGCCTTAGTGATAATTTTTCAAAACTCTTTAGATTCCGGAGTAGTTCCTGAGGATTGGAGGGTAGCTAATGTATCCCCACTTTTTTAAAAAGGGAGGGAGAGAGAAAATGGGGAATTACAGACCAGTTACTCGAACATCGGTAGTGGGGAAACTGCTAGAGTCAGTTATTAAAGATGGGATAGCAGCACATTTGGAAAGTGATTAAATCATTGGACAAAGTCAGCATGGATTTACGAAAGGTAAATCATGTCTGACAAATTTTTTGAGGATGTAACCAGTAGAGTGGATAAGGGAGAACCAGTGGATGTGCTATATCTGGACTTTCAGAAGGCTTTCGACAAGGTCCCACACAAGAGATTAGTATACAAACTTAAAGCACACGGTATTGGGGGTTCAGTATTGATGTGGATAGAGAACTGACTGGCAGACAGGAAGGAAAGAGTAGGAGTGAACGGGTCCTTGTCAGGATGGCAGGCAGTGACTAGTGGGGTGCCGCAAGGCTCAGTGCTGGGACCCCAGCTATTTACAATATATATTAATGATTTGGACGAGGGAATTAAATGCAACATCTCCAAGTTTGCGGGTGACACGAAGCTGGTGGGCAGTGTTAGCTGTGAGGAGGATGCTAGGAGGCTGCAAGGTGACTTGGATAGGCTGGGTGAGTGAGCAAATGCATGGCAGATGCAGTATAATGTGGATAAATGTGAGGTTATCCACTTTGGTGGCAAAAACAGGAAAGTAAACTATTATTTGAATGGTGGCCGATTAGGAAAAGGGGAGATGCAACAAGACCTGGGTGTCATGGTACACTAGTCATTGAAAGTAGGCATGCAGGTGCAGCAGGCAGTGAAGAAAGTGAATGGTATGTTAGCATTCATAGCAAAAGGATTTGAGTATAGGAGCAGGGAGGTTCTACTGCAGTTGTTCAGGTTCTTGGTGAGGCCACACCTGGAGTATTGCATACAGTTTTGGTCTCCAAATCTGAGGAAAGACATTCTTGCCATAGAGGGAGTACAGAGAAGGTTCACCAGACTGATTCCTGGGATGTCAGGACTTTCATATGAAGAAAGACTGGATAGACTCGGCATGTACTCGCTAGAATTTAGAAGATTGAGGGGGGATCTTATAGAAACTTACAGAATTCTTAAGGGGTTGGACAGGCTAGATGCAGGAAGATTGTTCCCAATGTTGGGGAAGTCCAGGACAATGGGTCACAGTTTAAGGATAAGGGGGAAATCTTTTCGGACCGAGATGAGAAAAACATTTTTCACAGAGAGTGGTGAGTCTCTGGAATTCTCTGCCACAGAATGTAGTTCAGGCCAGCTCATTGGCTATATTTAAGAGGGAGTTATATGTAGCCCTTGTGGCTAAAGGAATCAGGGGGTATGGAGAGAAGGCAGGTAAAGGATACTGAGTTGAATGATCAGCCATGATCATATTGAATGGCGGTGGAGGCTCGAAGGGCCGAATGGCCTACTCCTGCACCTACTTTCTATGTTTCTGTTTCTATACTTGACACAAAAGCTATAAAGTTATTGACTTCAGCAGTGAACGTACAACTAACCAACGCTAGTTGTGTCATCGCAAGTTACAAGGTCATCTTAATCACAAGTTCTCTTTCAGAAGACATTACTAAAATATTTCTGCAGCTGCACATTGCAGAACTAACAGCTTGGCTCAACAGTTTGCTGGAACCTTCGCACACCATCTTAAGAAACTTGCTTACTTTTCTGTATAAATACCCGCGCATTACAATAATCATTGGAGTTGTGACCTCAGCCCTTGATTGAGCAAGTAAAATAATGTAACGAGTCTTTGTTTCTTATTTCGGGTCGAGATTTCGATAGTACCTAATCTCATCTAGCGACATATCTTAAAATTGTCCAAATACTTCTTAAATTTTCTGAGAGCCTCTGCCTTTCAGGCAGGGCGTTTCAGATTCTGACCTTCCTCTGGGCGAAAACCTCTAAACCGCTTCCCCTCTAAAGAAGGGTCTCGACCCGAAACGTCGCCTATCTCCTTCGCTCCTTAGATGCTGCTGCACCCGCTGAGTTTCTCCAGCCTTTTGTGTACACTCCCCCTTATCTTAAACCTCTGTCCTTTGGTTGGGGGAAAGGTTTATTACTATCTATCCTACCTATGCCTCCCATAATTTGGTATGCCTCTGTAAAGTGTCCCTTCAACCTCCTCTACTGGAAGGAATATAATCCAGTCTTTCCTCAGAAATGAAATGTTCCATCCGATGAACCTCCTCTCCAGTGCATTCACATTCTTCCAATGGTGGGGCGACCAGAACTGTACACAACATTCCAGCGCTGAGTTACTCCAGCACTTTGTGTTCAGTTCAGTTTAGTTTATTGTCATGTGTGCCAAGGAACAGCGAAAAGCTTTTGTTGCATGCTATCCAGTCAGTGGAAAGACAATCATTGATTACAATCAACCTTTTTAGAATGTATAGATACATGATGAGGGAATAACCTTTAGTGCAAGGTAAGCCAGCAAAGTCCGATCAAGGATAGTCCGAGGGTCACCAATGAGATAGATAGTGTGTCTGTCTATAGCCTAAACAATGTATTTTTTAAAGTTTTGGTTTTAGTTTTCAAGATACAGCTTGGAAACTTGCCCTTTAAACCACCAAGTCCACACCAACCATCGATCACCAATTCACACAAGTTCTATGTTATCCCACTCTCTCATTCACTCCCTCCCCACTAAGGGCAATTTACAGAGGCTAATTAACCTACGGAACCACACGTCTTTGGAATGTGGGAGTAAACCGGAACAGCCGGAGGAAACCCACGCATTCACAGGGAGCAGATGCAAACTCCACACAGACAGCATCAAGATTAAACCTAAGTCTCTTGCGCTGTGAGACAGCGACTCTAGCAGCTGTGTAAATGTGCTGCTTCCAAATTGTACCAAAACCTCTATGCTTCTGTATTTTATGACAAGGCAAATGAAGACAGGCATCCTATATATCTCTTTTGCCATTTTCATGGATTTTAGACGTGCATCAAAATCCCCGTGGTCTTAAATACCTGTGAGGATTTTACAATTCCTGGTGCACGTACTATGCTTATGTGACTCCTCGAAATACACTACCTTACATTTATCTGGATACTCTACTTGACTTCAATGGAACTGGATTTTGCAAAAGGGAGACCAAGATATGTCCAATGTACTACACAGTAGCCGGTGTGGTTCAGTTGCTACCAATATCATCAGTGTGTCAGAAAGATCTGGATTTAATTTTCACTTAAGAGCCCTGAGCACAAAATCCAGTCTGAAACTGAAATATGATAAAAAGGAAGCATTGGTGGTGTATTCAGGGTGAAGTGAAACACTCTCTCAGATGGATATTAAAGATACCATGTCATCACTCCGAAGAGCAGGGGCAGCTATCTGTATCTGTCCATGTTAGTCCCTTGATCAGAACTGGAACAAAATCACAAGCCCGTCATAATTAGGAAGTGCGGACAGGTCGACATGGAACTATCAGAATTTCTCCATGTACATGCTGACAGGCTCAGAATTTATTCTGGATGGGGAATTCCTAAACCTGACAGCTGTTCACCAGCACTGGTAGTTTGAACAGACATGTGGAGTTCTCGTTCATTGATTTCATTTCATCATCCAAGCTTCTTTCTTGGCTCCTTCTCGCCTTCCTTTTTTCGTGTTATATTCTTCCTCCTTGCCGACAGTGAGGAAGGCTGTTAAAGAATACTGCGGGATATGGGTCAGTTACAGGTTATGGGCGGAAAAATGACGGATGGAGTTTAATTAGAGCAAGTAAGATGTGTTGCACTTTGGGAGGTCGAATGTAAGGGGAAAGTGTACAGTTAATGGCAAGATTATTAACAGCCCTGGAAGTGGTACAAGCAGGAACATGGCAATATCTTATTGAAATATGTAAGATTATTAAGGATTTGGATACGCTAGAGGCAGGAAATATGTTCCCGATGTTGGCGGAGTCCAGAACCAGGGGCCACAGTTTAAGAATAAAGGGTAAGCCATTTAGAACGGAGATGAGGAAACACTTTTTCACACAGAGTTGTGAGTCTGTGGGATTCTCTGCCTCAGAGGGCGGTGGAGGCCGGTTCTCTGGATACTTTCAAGAGAGAGCTAGATAGGGCTCTTAAAGATAGCGGAGTCAGGGGATATGGGGAGAAGGCAGGAACGGGCTACTGATTGTGGATGATCAGTCATGATCACAATGAATGGCGGTGCTGGCTGGAAGTGCCTAATGGCCTATTCCTGTGTCTATTGTCAATTGTTTAAGGGGTATTGAGGCAGACACATGAACAGGCAAGGAATGGAGGGATATAGACCATGTGCAAGCAGATATGGCATTTAAATTTGCATCATGGCGATATCATGGGTCGACGGACCTGTTCTTGTGCTGTATTATACTATGTTTTACTCTCTATGCCTCCTATCTCCTCTACCATGAGGCAGTTTCTCTCAACAGATTCAAGCACAGAAGAAGATGACAGAATACAGCTTGGCAAAATGGAAGATTTTCATCCATCTGGAGCCAAGTGCAAGTCCACAGCTGACAGGAAAGTATTCAAAACCAAAAGTATCCTTCGGGGCTGCTTATTCATTATCAAGAAGTCCCAGGGACCTAGGTTTAAATGATTTACTTTGACTCCCAAATTCAGATGATAGATACTCTGAGTTAGCATCTAACAATGAAGCAAATAGTGTTAAGTGTGCCTTTTACAGGTCTTGTTTTAATACAGTGCAAGCCATGTTTAGGAAAACTAAATGGAAAAAATAATAAGAGTTCCTGTGCTTCTTGTGCCAGCTTGGCAGAGAGCAGAGACCCACAGTTTGAACCTTTCTCGTCTAAGCCAATGCAGTCAACGAAGACTGCCTGTCGCCCAATGTTTGCAAAACACCTCTACTGAAATTTAGTTTTGCAAAACCACTTCGCTTATTTCTATTTTTGATTAATCGCATATACCTCTTGGGAACACTAGACCAACATACTTAATAATTAATTTGGGATTTTCCTGCTTTTTTGGTTTAGGAACTAATCTCCATTTAGAATTTCCTACGTAAAGTTTTATTGCCAATTATGCCAGCATCAAATTAGGCACAATACTAAATTCTTAAAGCAACTTGTTAGCTGGATGATTAACATATGATCCTCTAACATGTATATTTTATATAATTCACGGGGAATCCACTCATATTGTGAATTATAGTAATTAAAAAATCTCTTGTAAATTGCTGCTGCTTTTCTGGAATATTCTGGCAGTTTTTCACAAGTGCCATCATTTGGAACTTTTAGAAATTTAGTCTGTTTTAATATCTTATCAGAATTTGCAATTACTGAGTAAACTCTGCACATTGACATTAGATTAGAACAGGAGGCAACGTGAAATTAATACCTTTCATAGGAAAATCATAGTTGACATGATGACAGTGTGGGCCAGAGGGCCTGTTTCTATGCCTTATGACTCCATAATTCTGTGACTGTTCTTTATTCCTCAAAGATAAAGTCATAGAGCTACACAGCACAGAAACAGGACATTTAGCCTAACTTGTCTCTGTTGACCAAGTTGCCTAACCGAGCTAGTCCCATTTGTCTGCGTCTGGCACATAGCGGTGTTGGCTCGAAGTGCCGAATGGCCTACTCCTGCACCTATTGTCTATTGTCTACTTTTTATAAAACTTTCATAGCCATGTGCCTGTCGAAATATAATTTAAATATCATTATTGTACATGCCTCTACCACTTCCTCTGCCAGCTTGTTCCATGCACACACCATGCAATGTGTGACAAAGTTGCCCTTCAGTTCACTTTAAAATCTTTCCTAACACATCTTAAACTTATGCCATGTTTAAAAGCCTCCCACTTGCCAGGCAATTTCCCACCTGCAAATAATCTGTCCCAATCAACTTCTGAAATTTCCTGTCTAATGTCATCAAAATTGGCCTTGCCCCAATGTTGGACATCAACGTTTGGAATCATACACACAGAAACAAGTCATTTGGCCCAACTGGTCATGCCGTCTAGGATGATCCGCTATTGTAGTCCCATTTGCCGACATTTGACCCATATCACTCTAAACCTCTCCCTTTCATGTATTTGCCCAAACGTCTTTTAAGGTTGTAATTTTACCGACCTCTACCACTCCCTCTGGCAGCTTGTTCCATTTTCCCACCACCCTCTGTGTAAAAATGATGCCCCTCAGGTTCCTATCATCATAAGATTACCCCTCAGCCTCGTGCACTCCAAGGAAAAAGTCCTTGCCTGCCCAAATTCTTCCTATGACTCAGTCCATTGAATTATAAAATCTAGTAATATTTGGAAAATTAAAATCACCCACTATTCCAACTATTATTTTTGCAGCTATCTAAGTTAAGAGGCTTGGGTGGAAATGAAATTCAATGTGAGAATGTGTTAAAATGAAGTTAAAATTAACTTCTCGCAATTAGTCCTTTTTGAAAGATGTTACCTTGTGGCCAAGTTGAACTTTGAAGTGCAGATATGAGAAATCACCCCTTTTATCTCAATGGTGCATCATTACTGGGGTTTAATTTGTGCAGAGTTATTCCTATATTTGTCATTGCGCAAATATAGGAATATTTTATTGAAAAATTGCTACGTATGAAAGGTATGAGATGTTAGTTTGAAAAGTCTTCCCCATACATTTAATTTTATGCATTATTTAGTGCAGGAGTAAGAGTGTAGACGGTTTATGGATAAGTTCTTATCCGCTGAGGCCTCAAATTAGTGACCTTATCATCAAATGTGGCCTATTTTAGTTCTGCCTCAATAGATTGGTAAACTATGAAGAGACAAATCAATGACAACCTTTTAGCAGTCTGAGAAACTGCTCGTGGCACCTTATTGATCGTTAAAATGCTTTGAGCATTTTCGTAATTGTGTCTGGAGGGATTTTTAGATTTTATTTATTACATTCTTTTTTTTCTAAAATACTCTCCTTGAGACAGGAAATGAATTATTTTGTCTCATTTTGCATAGGTGGTCCAGAAAAACAGTTCTGTCTAATTTTCGAATGCAGCAGGACATTGCTCACACAAATACTGAACTTAGAAACATAGAAACAGAAAATAGGTGCAGGAGGAGGGCATTTGGCTTTTCGAGCCAGCACTGCCATTCATTGTGATCATGGCTGATCATCCACAATCAGTAACCAGTGCCTGCCTTATCCCCATATCCCTTGATTCCGCTAACCCCTAAAGTAAAATAACATCAAGTGGCACAAGTTCAAAATGCATAAAATCAACTAAAAAGGAAAAGAATGTTCTCTCATCTGTAATTACTGTACCAGACGTGTCTAACTCACAAAGAACTATGACCTCAAATGATTTTAACAAGGTAAGGCAGTCAGTAATAACCATCTGACGATGTTTGCAAAGCTGATGTACTGGGGGTTTAAATCAGCACAGGAAAGGTCTTCAATAAATAATGGAGGTTATTCCCAGTCACTTTTAATTACGCTGCCTCTTGAAATTGTTCTGAAGGTTTGATAATGTTGCGCGGCACCAATGTTAAAGGTCTCCTCGTTTCTCAGGCTACTATGTTCGTCTGCAGAGTGCCTTTGCAAACAGGCAACGTGCTGATGCAGAATGAGGCTGCTAGTGACAGCAGGACATTTCCAGGCTTGCTTGCTGCCGCCTGCCCAATTCAGCTGCGATCGTATCATCACCTTGTCAGGAATGCCTAGGTGATGGCTGATTAATGATGTGGAGCTACTGGAGTCCTTTGCTCCAAATTAAGAAATGTTTACAACAATTTTACGGGAGAGAAGAAAAACAAAGTAAATGTGGATCACGGCTCTTCATTTCTACGATGAATTTGGTTTGGTTTGCCTTTGTTTCTAGCTCTTGCGCAAATGAAGCCGTGAAATCTGTGCTTTTTCTATTTGGAGAGATGATTGTGGACATTGTATTTCAACATCTGTCATACACTGTGGCAGAGTGACGCAGCAATTGTCAGATGGGGATTGACTAAATTGGCATGGTGGTTGGCGCAGACCCGAAAGGCCGAAGGCCTCTTCCCGAGCTGTACTGTTCTAAATTCCATGTTCTACGGCCCTCACATAGGACAGTAGAGTGGAGTGTTTCAATTAATCATGGGGAACAAGGACATGGCAGACCAATTGAATAACTACTTTGGTTCTGTCTTCACTAAGGAAGACATAAATAATCTGCCGGAAATAGCAGGGGACCGGGGGTCAAATAAGGTGGAGGAACTGAGTGAAATCCAGGTTAGCCAGGAAGTGGTGTTGGGTAAATTGAATGGATTAAAGGCCGATAAATCCCCAGGGCCAGATAGTCTGCATCCCAGAGTACTCAAGGAAGTAGCCACAGAAATAGTGGATGCATTAGTGATAATTTTTCAAAACTCTTAGATTCTGGAGTAGTTTCTGAGGATTAGAGGGTAGCTAATGTAACCCCACTTTCTAAAAAAGGAGAGAGAGAGAAAACGTGGAATTACAGACCAGTTAGTAGGGAAACTGCTAGAGTCAGTTATTAAAGATGGGATAGCAGTACATTTGGAAAGTGGTGAAATCATTAGACAAAGTCAGCATGGATTTACGAAAGGTAAATCATGTCTGACGAATCTTATAGAATTTTTCGAGAATGTAAGCAGAGTGGATAAGGGAGAACCAGTGGATGTGTTATATCTAGACTTTCAGAAGGCTTTCGACAAGGTCCCACACAAGAGATTAGTATACAAACTTAAAGCACACGGTATTGGAGGTGCAGTATTGATGTGGATAGCGAACTGGCTGGCAGACAGGAAGCAAAGGGTAGGAGTAAATGGGTCCTTTTCAGAATGGCAGGCAGTGACTAGTGGGGTACCGCAAGGCTCAGTGCTGGGACCCCAGCTATTTACAATATATATTAATGATTTGGACGAGAGAATTGAATGCAACATCTCCAAGTTTGCGGATGACACAAAGCTGGGGGGTAGTGTTAGGTTTGAGGAGGATGCTAGGAGGCTGCAAGGTGACTTGGATAGGCTGGGTGAGTGGGAAAATGCATGGCAAGTGCAGTATAATGTGGATAAATGTGAGGTTATCCACTTTGGTGGCAAAAACAGGAGGGTAGACTATTATCTGAATGGTGGCAAATTAGGAAAAGGGGAGATGCAACGAGACCTGGGTGTCATGGTACACCAATCATTGAAAGTAGGCATGCAGGTGCAGCAGGCAGTGAAGAAAGCAAATGGTATGTTAGCATTCATAGCAAAAGGATTTGAGTATAGGAGCAGGGAGGTTCTACTGCAGTTGTACAGGGTTTTGGTGATACCACACCTGGAGTATTGCGTATAGTTTTGGTCTCCAAATCTCAGAAAAGGCATTATTGCCATAGAGGGGGTACAGAGAAGGTTCACCAGACTGATTCCTGGGATGTCAGGACTTTCATATGAGGAAAGACTGGATAGACTTGGCTTGTACTCGCTAGAATTTAGAAGACTGAGGGGGGATCTTATAGAAACTTAAGGGGTTGGATAGGCTAGATGCAGGAAGATTGTTCCCGATGTTGGGGAGGTCCAGAACAAGGGGTCACAGTCTAAGGATAAGGGGGAATTCCTTTAGGACCGAGATGAGGAAAACATTTTTCACACAGAGAGTGGTGAGTCTGTGGAATTCTCTGCCACAGAAGGTAGTTGAGGCCAGTTCATTGGTTATATTTAAGAGGGAGTTAGATGTGGCCCTTGTGGCTAAAGGGATCAGGGGGTATGGAGAGAAGGCAGGTACAGTATACTGAGTTGGATGATCAGCCATGATCATATTGAATGGCAGTGCAGGCTCGAAGGGCCGAATGGCCTACTCCTGCACCTATTTTCTATGTTTCTATGTTTCTATGTTTGGAAGGCTGTCGAGTCCTACATCCCTGTTGCCCCACCACATGTGATAGGACAGTTATCCTGCAGGAATTGACGCTGGAATTATCTTAAATTAGAGCTACCTTGTGAACTGGAAATGGGGAACATTAGAACTTCGAGTCACATTGATCAATGTCCAGTTAAATGCTAACTGAGCAAGAATTGATTTGACTTGTAGATGAATATCTCCTGATATTTACTAATATCCAATTATCTACCGGTGAACTTATGCACACTGGGAAAATCAACTGGACACCTTCTTGAAATATTCACTTTATCTCACCTGACATTTGACCAGCATTGGAAGCATACTTAATAATATCACTATTCACACACTCACTACTGCCCCAGCCAAAAACCTTTGGGTGCAGATTTTTTTATGCAGAGTGATGGTCCTGGAATGGACTTCCAGGAATGGTGGTGGAGGCAGTTACGATGGTGGCTTTTAAGACGATTTTGGATAGGCACATGGATAAGCAGGAAATCAAGAACACCTACAGGCAGAGGAGATTAATTTAATCTGGCATTATGTTTGGCACGGGCATTGTGGGCATTTACTGGGCAAAATAATTGGCATCATGTTCGACATAAACATTGTGGGCTGAAGGGCCTGTTCCGGTTCTAGCCCACCAATTATTGAAGAACAATACCGGTAGAATTGGAAGACACTTTGTCGCATTTAGCACCATTTAAAGGAATGCTCTGCTGATATAGGGAGGCCCGACTGAGCCACTTCAGGCTGCTCAAATATGTTTCAATATCCGCCAAATGTACTTAAACTAATGGGGCTATTTTTTAGAACAGAGAACATAGAACAGTACAGCGCAGGAACAGGCCCTTCAGCCCATAGCGTTTATGCCGAACATGATGCCAAGTACGTATTTTGTCCAGCGGTTGCCTGTTCATATTTATCCAATGGGCACCTCAGTGATAACACTACTGACAACACTCCATTACCACTCTCTCTAGGTGAAACATGTCAGGATCACCCACATGTCCAGCAGCTACCACACGAGTGTCACCTTTCTTTGCACAATTAACTGTGCAATGTTTTCCTAAATGAAGACATGTGTAAACAGAACTAATGTCTTCAGACATATTCATCTCATCAGCAAAAATCAATTACAGCCTCCTCTAGTATTAAACCAGTTAATTTCTCATCCTACAGGTTAACAATGGGCGTTTTTAAATGTTGGAAAGCTCATGATGTCTGTTGAAAAAAAGAACATACTTTAAGGTTTATAAAAACACACACTGTCTGTGTAAAAACACCTCAGTTTCACTTTTGTCTCCAGGATTTATACCGTCAGGAAATACAATAAGAATAAACTATACGGACAAATTACAGACAGAAAGATTGCAGATGATGGAACCTTAGGCAAACCACAACGTACTGGAGGAATTCAATGGGTCAAGCAGCATCTGTGGAAGGAAATGGGCAGACGATGACTCAGGTTGGGACTCTTCTTCAGACTGATAAATACTAGTATCAGCACAGCGGTGTAGCTGGTAGAGCTGTTGTCTCACAGTGCCAGAGACCTGGGTTCAATCCTGACTCTGGATGCTGTCTGTAAGGTATTTGCACGTTCCGTCGGTGACCGTGTGGGGTTCCTCCTTGTACCCCGGTTTCCTCCCTATTCCAAAGGCGTGTGGGCATGTAGGTTCATTGGCCTAATGTGTAGGGTGCGGATATGAAAGTGAGATAACATCGAGCTAGTATAGAGCTAGTGTGAACAAGTGATCGATGGTCAGTGTCGACTGGGTGGACTGAAAGGCCTGTTTCCATGCTGTATGTCTCAATCAATCAATAATAATCCATCATAAACTATAATTAGTGTCTAGTAGGAGCTCACTTATAACATTTAGGCTCCAGTGAAGTGGTTAAACTGTTGAAGTTTACATTGGTTACACTGTAGTATTGTTTCAGAGAGACTTCAGAGCTGCAGACGCCTGCAAATGGAAGTGTGAGGTTTTGACAACTGAAAATAAACACAGAGTGCTTGAGAAGCTGGAGAAAAGTAAAACAACTCTCAACGCAATTTGGAAGTGTTGAACGGATAATTTGAGATTTTAAAAAGAAAAAGGTGATGCCAATTTCTTACTCAATTAACTTTGTGTGTGCTATTTCAAAGGAAAATTAGTGGGCAATTTACAAGGATTTGTACAATGCAATGCTGATACGGTTCCAACAGCAACTCAGTGAACTACACCATGTCCATTCCAAATTTTGTTAATAAGCAAGTTACGTTTTTTTGATACTCTGACAATGGAGTGGAATGTTAGTGTCTGGTCAGGATGGTCGACTCAAGTTTCAAAAATTGATGTGACACGCACAAGATCAGAGTTCAAGAAGTGCAGACAAAGTCAGCTCATAATGGACCCCAAGAGAACCTGTATTCATTGATGACGAGTTACAACCAGAATAGATTTACACTGCAGATGAAAAGGAACTTAATTGGAAAATATTATTAACAATAACTGCAGTCAACATCAAGCAACGTGTTCTGGGCCAGAAGTGAGTTAAAGAGGGACTGTATAATGGTAGCAGCTCACAACAATTTAACATATAGAGTCATAGAGTCATATAGCATGGAAACAGGCTCTTCAGTCCAACTTGCTCGTGCCGACCAAAATGCTCCGCTAACACTAGTCCCACCTACCAGCGTTTGGCCCACATCCCTCCAAGCCATTCATATCCATGTACCTGTCCAAATGTCCTTTAAATGTTGTTATAGTACCTGCCTCAATTATCTCCTCTGGCAGCTCATTCCATCTCCCCACCACCGAAAAATTGCCCCTCAGATTCCAGTTAATTTTTTTCCCTCTCACATTAAACCTACAGTATGTCCTCTGATTCTTGATTCCCCCAACTCTGACTCTATGCATTCACCTATCTATTCCCCCCGTGATCTTATATATGGATAGGATAGATTTAGAGGGATATAGGCCAAATGCAGGCAGGTGGGTCTAATGCAGATGGGACATGTTGGTCAGTTGTGCCGAAGGGCATGTTTTCACTCTGTATGACCATGACTCAATTATACACCTCTCATCGTCAAGGATGATCACCCCTTATCCTCTGTGCACCCAGCCTGCCCAACCTCTCCCCATTGCTCAGGTCCTCAAGTAATGTCAACATCCTTGTAAATCTTCTCTGCACTCTGTATGATCTGCAAAATGAAAAAAACAGGTTCTTGTTAAATAACGGAAGCCTTTTCATATGCCTGTGGATTATTTCAGCAAGAAAACTTCATTGATGGATAGTGGCGCATCTAAACATTAATTTAGTTTAGTTTAGAGATACAGCGTGGAAACAGGCTGAGTCCACACCGACCAGCGATCCCCGCACGCTTACACTATCCTACACAAGGGATCATTTTGCATTTATACCAATTAACCTACACACCTGTATGTCTTTGGAGTGTGGGAGGAAACCGAAGATCTTGGGTAAAGCCCACGCAGGTCACGGGGAGAACGTACAAACTCCGTATAGACAAGCAACCATAGTCAGGATCGAACCCGGGTCTCTGGCGCAGTAAGGCAGAAGCTCTACAGCTACGCCACTGTCTGCATAGATTGACAGAAAGTTGTTCCCTCATGTTGAGGTGAATCTTTGATTGAAGAGCTCGCCGGGAAAGGCTGTCCTGCTGGATAGGAGATGTGAAAACATTTTGTCAAATTTTTACTACTAAATCTAACTTGTGCAATCCAATCTGGAGACACTTAACAAGTGATCCCATGTGTTAACAGAAATCATCAATCCAGACTGTTACTGAAAGAAGCTAGTCAGGGCGGGGATGCAGTGACGGCAATCAAACTTGTCCGATCCAGAAGAAAGTCTCAGCAACAGGCCCAGAAGAAATTTTGCAGCAAATGATTGGAATGGAATAATTTGATACCTAAAGCATTGAGCACAATCATAATGTAAGGAAATAGATCTTTTGGGCCTATGAGCCCATGATTACCATCTAGCAACTATTTACATTAATCTGGAAACCAGAGCAACTTGAAAAAAACTCAGGCAGTCACAGAGAGAACATGGAAAGTTCACACAGACAGAACGAGAGGTGAGGTTTGAAGCTGAATCAATGGAGCTGTGAAACAGCGGTTCTTCCAGTTACACCAGTTGCAGTCTTCCAGTTGCATCTGTGGCCACAGCGCTATGTTTAAAGCCCATAGCACTGTGACCGGTAGTTCAAAGGTTTCAAAGGTCTTTTATAGTCACGTGTACCAATTAAGGAACAGTGACATACGAATTACCGTACACCCCCATTTAAAAGCTGGCGCCAGTAAGCCAGAAGCTAGTTCATGTACGAGAGGGATTCACCGACGGGCTGAGACGCGATCAATGCCGCGGATGGAGGCAGAGAGAGAGAGAGAGAGAGAGAGAGAAGTGTGCTGCTGTAAAACAGACCCCACGCATACCGAGACAAGTATTGATTTTGTTCTTTCTTGCCAATAAAACTGATTTGTAACTAAACAGGCAAGTGAGCCTTTTTCTGTTCTATCAGTCAGATCCTTGAACCTGTTCCCTTGTAACAACTTCTGTTGCTTTGAACTGAGATTCCAGTTGCTTCCTGATAATGGCGTTGTGCATCATGTACTTGGACAGACCATTGCATTGGCTGAAGGCGAAGGAGAGGAGGAAGACATGTGCGTAGCATTGGGTTTCTGACAGTGGGGCCCTCACCCGTGAATACATACTGTAAAGTAGCAGCAAATGTTATAAGAACCAAAGACAGAAAGTGAAATTAATAAACCTGATTGAGATCACACTATGTTACAATATTCCTGCCTTTTAACATGGTTAAATGTTTTTTGTGTTATCCATCGCAATGTCTGCGTGTTTGCATTATCCAAGAGGCCATTCTCCACCATTACCCAGAATATTTCACTCTAATACTAAAATCAATCAATTTGGTCTACCTTTAAAATCCTGTTTCACTACATTGTATATATTTTAGATGTCACAGTGCCCCGATGAGGCTGACGTCTGGCTATGGAAGGCAGCTCCTTTCACTGAGCCCACACAGATATCCCCTTGAAGACCCACGAGAAACTTACGCCCGAGAGGAGCTAACCTCAGTCCATTGGAGGGGAGAATGGTTCTCAAACTGAGGAGCATCTTGAACAATACACCTCACACCCTCCATGACACTGGTCAACCTGAGGAGTAGCTTCAGCAACAGACTGGTTCCACCAAAATAGTAAGATTAAGCGAGAAACTTACCAAGTTTGAAGGTTGATCTGTATTTTACGAGGAGTCGCGGTGAGGGATTTCGTGAAGACCCCGCCAGCACGCCTGCGCAGCATCCTTCAAAGCAGCGGTGTGGAATCACAGAACCACCATGACTAAAAATAGTAAGATGAAAATCGTAGAACTACCTGTTTGACCTGATGATAGAGGGTGGGAGCGGTGGGCACGAAATCCCTCACCGCGACTCCTCGTAAAATACAGATCAACCTTCAAACTTGGTAAGTTCTCGCTTAATCTTACTATTTTACTTCGGAGTCACGTGAGTGACTTCGTGAAGATTTCAAAGCTCTGTGATTTCACGCCCTGAACAACGTCCATGCTTATCACACTGCCGCCATTCTGATGGAGTAAGACTGTTAATGGAGTTCAGTTGACAGTGGCTGAAAAATCAACACAATTTATTAATCAAACAAACAACAACTCCCTAATTCGGGGATTAACATTTACTGAGGCCATACCCAGAAAGCTTCTGCGAATGTCGCAGGGGCGGCCAGAGGTTTATTATAATATTCTGAAAACAGTTTCTCACTGGCCCAGCCCGCAGTGGCGAGAATGTGGTCCATGGGCACCTCCATGGCTCTCCGCTGCCGATGTTGGATGCAGCTCTGAGGAATGAGGCTTAAAAATGTCAGTAACCAACCCCCTGCTGCATCCAACACTGTCCTGAGCCATCTGGCAATAGTCTGTGTAGTTATTCGACGGTGCGGAGGTTTATGGCTGATGAAGAGTCCCTGTTCCTTCATCCTGATAGCACCAGTAACTTGGATTGTAGTAGTGGACGATGGGTCACTATGCAGAGCGTGGCATCCACAGGGTATGCCCGAAACTCCAGCTGCAGCCCATGCGCCCCTGGCCTGTGCTGTTTCAATAATTCTCTAACAAAAATTTTTATTCGGCCAGGGGTGGCCACCATGCTGTCCATAGACGCAGTTTTTGTAACGTCTGGACTCTTTGGGCTGTCGTCAGTGCATAAACATCACCACCTTAAGGGTGAGCTGCTTTAATGATAGCTCATCTATTGGAGCCCAGCTCCATCAGTAGGGTCAGCACGATCCCCACATCGCACGTTACTGTATATCTGGGTCGTGGAGGGTGGTATTGAATACTCCCCTCATTAATTTAGACACCAGGTGGTGGGAGCCGACACCTATAGCCAGGTATGAAGGACAGCGCACTCCTGGTGCTGTTGATGGCACTGTAGCTGAGGCCAGGCATCAAAGTGTAGGCCTGCGAGGACTCTAACAACATCCGGTATTGTTGCCGAGTTGGAGGACTTGTTGTTTCCGGGCACAGAAGTCTTCCCACTTCCTAATTTGAGTGAGGTATTGTTTCCGGGTGATTCCCGGCATGATGCTGCAATGAGGTTCATGGCTCTTGATGAGATGCCTGCCCGGATGAGAGGTCTTTTCAGAACCTGCAAGCCAACAAGTTTAAATGACCATGGCAAGGATGACTGATCCCCGTAATAAGGTGAGTAATTAATTTGGGGTGTTTCCCAATCGTCATCCATGGTTGTTTTAAAATTTCCTCAACCATCGGGTACCATGGTTGTGTAGGGCCAGTCGGGAATAATCAATATACCAGTTGCAGCGTCCAGTTTAATTTTCTGCAACACCCGACTGATGAGGCAGAATGGGGGAAATGCGTAGCAAAACCATTTCCCCCAATGGATTGAAAACGATCCATCGCTATTTGCCCCAGGGTCTGGTTCCCATGACACATTAGGTTGGTATCTGATGGTTCAACCTGGACGCAAATAGGTCAATATCTGGTGTCCCAAAACGAGCTATAATATCTCCAAAAATTTGGGGATTTAACATCCACTCAATGTTGTCATAAAGACTCGTGACCTGGTGTCCGCCACTGTATTGAGCTTCCCAGGTAAATAGGTCGCAGTAATCCAAATGTTTCTTTCAATGCACCAGTGCCAAATTGTTATTAGCCAATTCATCACAAGAATAGCGACCTGATACCACCCATATGATTGATGTAAGCCACCACTGTAGTATTATCTATTTGAAGGCGGACATGTAAATTCTGTGAATTAGTACAGTAAGCCCGCAATCCATGAAACGCGCCCAAACATTTCTACATAATTTATCCCATGTGCTTCCAGAAATGTAGCCTCATGAGAATTCCATCTGCCACCACAACTGGACATCGTATCAGTTGCTCCCCAACCTTGTGCGCTTGCGTCAGTTTGTAACACCACATCAGGGTTGCCCACTATGATAGGTTATGACATTCTTTAATATTCTCAACCCACCATTGTAGCTCATTTTCTGGCTTCTGATTGGTAACCGAATTGGCCGATCAAAGTGACCAGCATTTGTTTTTAACGCTGATATTTTTGATCTTTGTAAATTTCGGTAGTGTAACGGTCCAAAAAAAATCGTGCTGCTGGGAATGCAGCTACTAATTTCCCTATAACTTTTTGACCGTTTGCCGAATAGCTGGTACCCTGGCGCAAGCAAGATTGAGGCACTCTTCTATAATAGAAGTAGCTTTATTAGTTGGATGGTATCTTCATTGAATTAGTGTCTAGGGTGAACCCCAAATAATCCATAACCCGTACCGGGTGCAATTTTGAATTTGTCTGGATGAATTACAAATCCCAGCTTCTCAAAACTAATCCTTGGTTGCCGCCACTCCTTAATTGCCAATTGGAGGGTCGGACCTACTATAAGGATATCGTCCAAATATGCCATTACTATATCATTTTGTTGGTCTGAGAAGAGCCAATATAGGTTTTACCAATTTTGGTAAACAGCCTAGGAGCTGTTGTAATTCCATTGGGCAATGCTTTATACTCCCATAACTGACCTTTCCAGACAAACTTCATTCAAAAATTTCCTAGAAAGCCACTGCAATGGGTACCGTATAATATGCATCTTTTAAATCGATGCATACCATAAAGTACCCTGGGGAAAGCATCTGCTTAGCTGTTCAAACAAACGTTGTCCCATTTGAAATGGGTGTATTGTACAAAATTGTTCAATTCAGACAAGTCTATTATAATACGACATCCCCCATCTTTCTTAACCCTAGTGAATATATTAGACACAAACTCAATTGGTTCATGCTTAGTTTTGCCAATTACCCCTTTCTGTTCTAACGTAGAATTTCAAGCTTGTCCTGCCTCCATCTCCTTTTGGGATAGAGTAAATTGTCTACAAGGCGAATGCTGTATAGGGAGATTTATACCTTCAATGAATTCTATCACATATCCTTGAACACTTGGTAAAAATAAACTCATCCGTGTGACAGTTTTCCAAATGTCCACAAACGCCCGCAACCGCCCACCAATTTTTGAGCAGGGGGAGATGCTACGGCGTGAGAAGAACCAGAAGACCCCCTTACCTCCAAGGTTTAACGGCGGTTCCGGACATACTGTGTTTTGAATGAGCATTGTGGAGGTTGACGAGCCGGAGGCCGCATTTTCCATGCAGGCCTTTGTTGGCCTTGCCCCTAAAAAAGGTACCGTGGCACTTGTTGGTATGGAGGTGGGTTGGATCTCTGTACCCTTTCCGGCGGCCGATTTCTCCATGAGGAAGTAGGCTGCTGCCTGTAATATGGGTGAGGCCTGGTCTGTTGAGGCTTCATGAGGCCGACTGTTTTGGCCTCCTCATTCCAGTTCTTTACCCTGTTTGGCTAGGTCTCCGAACAATTGATGCTGCGGTGGAGCGGTTACTGGTCAGCACAACCCTGCGAATTTAGGGTTTAGTGTGGGCTTAATGGAGCTCTTACGCAGGCTGTTGATTTCGTATTGGGCGTTGCATAATAGTGCCAGTGCGTCTTGCTGATCGCTCGACACATTATCCCCATCCAGGGTTCTTGCAAACGCACGTGATGCCTGTGGAGGAGAACTTTAATATGCGCTGGAGGCGGACATCTGCGCCTTGGTGGCCGTATTCAGTGTCCCCAGATCTGGGCGTTAACCAGGGGCACACTGAGGTTGACGCAGTTCTCGGGCGGTTTGATTTTCTCCAATGTCTCACTGAGAACCTGACCCTGGAGTTGATGTGGTGGTCAGGTAGTCAATGGTGCCCGCCAATTTGTGGTGCAGAGGTTCACCTGTCTGGGTGGTAGCGGCAAACTTGCTCACCACTTCCAGCATATACCTCCTCCTGCTCTGGACTCAGCGGTGACTGGCTGTCCTGGGTCCTCTTCGAACTCAGCAGCTGGGAAACCCCTCAAGCTTCCTGCTGGAGGATGACGAGATGCTGAGCGGAGTCCTCGCACGGCTGGTAGACGCCCGCGAGTCCCGTTCCTCTCGTTCTCGGTCCCGCTGAAGGAGTTGCTCCACTAGGTAAGAGCTCCAACCGCTCAATGCAACCGTCCCTGCGAGAAGCAGCGGACAAGCCGACTTCCCCAAGCCCTGCGAATTCACTGGGGCTTCCACCATCGGACCTCACCCCCTTAGGGTCTATGGTCCAATGGCAGGTCGTTCGTGACCTACAGCCCAAGTAGGATCATACGACTCCGCCCCACGGACTCTCCGCTAGCCTGCCTTCTCCCAGACTGTGGCGGCCCACCTGGCTGATAAGCAGGCA
This sequence comes from Okamejei kenojei, assembly GCA_035221665.1. Lineage (NCBI taxonomy): Eukaryota > Metazoa > Chordata > Chondrichthyes > Rajiformes > Rajidae > Okamejei > Okamejei kenojei. Next base: position 127,731,677 of record CM069132.1, read on the forward strand.
GGTGAGTTGACTCGGCGCCGGCCCCCGGAACCTCGCTCCCCAGAGTCCGTGCAGGCTTACCTCCACACATGCCCATTACTTGACGTGGAGGCGCATGGGTCGGCCGCTCCCAGAGCTGAGCCCGACCGCTTCCTGCTGCCACCTCCCCTCCGCCCTTGACCGCAGCCTGACGGTGTGTGTTGTCGGCGGTATCTGCTCCAGCAGGCCTACACGACGCAGCTGTGTTATGCCGGGCTGCACGATGGCAGATATCCCTGCTGTGGTACGTACCGGCACTTTGCAGGGCTACCCTGTCGTGCGGCTGTCATCCTCCGGCCCAGCCCCCTCGGGTCTTACTGGGGCTCGGGGAGAGGTGGCTTGCAAAAAGCGAGACCCCTTGCCACGTACCTGCTTTCCCCCCTCTCTTCCTGGGGAAGGGGGCTCGAAGTCTGGATCGGATATCTCCAGCTCTGACGCGGCAAACCATTCCGGTGAGTCGGCCCCTGAGTCAGCGGGAGCACCCGATTTCCGCGTTCCTGCCCCACACGCCTCGAAGCTGCTGGTGTTGCTGGCAGCTCCGGAGACAAGGGCCGTTGGCTGGTCGACGCTCGACTTTTCGCCAGCGCTTCCTCTTTCCCTTGTCCATCCTGTAGGATAAAACCCATACTCACCACGGCCTTTATGAAGGAGCCCCGAGGAAGAGAGCGCACTCCCCCCCCCAGCTGCCGCTGCAGATGCGCGCGACGATATGCTGCGCAGGCGTGCTGGCGGGGTCTTCACGAAGTCACTCACGTGACTCCGAAGTAAAACACCACTCTGTAGCTATAAAATTGTACATCTCGTCCCCCTTCAGTCATGGGTATTGATTATTTGGATGAAAATGATTAGGAAGTGTGCAGAGTTGTGGAGATATAAATATTATTTGTAGAGATTCGGCATGGAAACAGGCCCTTCGGCCAACCGAGTCCGCACTGACCATCGATCACTCATTCACACAAGTTCTCACATCTCACTTTCTCATCCACTCCCTACACACTGGGTCAATTTACAGATGCCAATTAACATGAACCCAGCTCCTTGTGGATATTGAGGAAGATTGTCAATGCATTGGTATAAATCACTTGGAAATTTGGTTGAAGAAATGGCAGATGAGGTTTAATCCAGACAATTATGAGGTGTTGTTTTGTTTTTAGAAGTTAAATGCAAGAGGAAAGTGCTGCATTTCGACACAATACAGTTATGACCCTTATGAGCATTGATGTATTGGGGGATAGACAATAGGTGCAGGAGTAGAGCATTCAGCCCTTCGAGCCATTCAATGTGATCATGGCTGATCATCCACAATCAGTACCCTGTTCCTGCCTTCTCCCCATATCCCCTGTCTCTGCTATTTTTTAAGAGTCCTATCTAGCTCTCTCTCCAGCCTCCACCACCCTCTGAGGCAGAGAATCCCACAGACTCACAACTCTCTGTGTGAAAAAGTGTTTTAGTTCATCTCCATTCAAAATGGTTTACCCCTTATTCTTAAACTGTGGCCCCTGGTTCTGGACTCCTCCAAAATCGGGAACATGTTTCCAGTCTCTAGCGTATCCAAACCCTTAATAATCTTACATGTTTCAATAGGATCGCCGCTCATCCTTCTAAATTCCAGAGTGTACAAGCCCAGCCGCTCCATTCTCTCAGCATATGACAGTCCCGCCTTCCCGGGAATTAACCTTGTGAATCTACGCTGCACACCCTCAATAGCAAGAATGTCCTTCCTCAAATTTGGAGACCAAAACTGCACACAATCCTCCAGGTGTGGTCTCACGAGGGCCCTGTACAACTGCAGAAGGACCTCTTTGCTCCTATACTCACTCCTTTTTTTATGAAGGCCAACATGCCATTCACTTTCTTCACTGCCTGCTGTAGCTGCATGCTTACTTTAATTGACTGATGAACAAGGACCCCCAGATACCTTTGTACTTCCCCTTTTCCCAACTATTTAGATAATAATCTGCCTTCCTGTTTTTGCTACCAAAGTGGATAACCTCACATTTATCCACATTAAACTGCATCTGCATGCATCGGCCCACTCACGCAACCTGTCCAAGTCACCCTGCATTCTCATAGCATCCTCCTCACAGTTCACACTGCCACCCAGCTTTGTGTCATCTGCAAATTTGCTAATGTTACGTAATCCCTTCATCTAAATCATTAATATATATTGTAAATAGTTGTGGTCCCAGTACCAAGCCTTGCGGTACCCCACTAGTCACTGCCTGCCATTCTGAAAGGGACCCGTTAATCCCTACTCTTTGTTTCCTGTCTGCCAACCAATTTTCTATCCATGTCAGCACTCTACCCCCAATGCCATGTGCCCTACTTTTGCCCACTAATCACCTATGTGGGACCTTATCAAATGGTTTCTGAAAGTCCAGGTACACTACATCCACTGACTCTCCCTTGTCCATTTTCCTAGTTACATCCTCAAAAAATTCCAGAAGATTAGTCAAGCATGATTTCCCCTTGGTAAATCCATGCTGACTCGGACCGATCCTGTTACTGCTATCCAAATGTGCTTCTATTTCGTCTTTTATGATTGTCTCCAGCATCTTCCCCACCACCGATGTCAGGCTAACTGGTCTATAATTCCCTGTTTTCTCCCGCCTTTCTTAAAAAGTGGGATAACATTAGCTACCCTCCAATTTACAGGAACTGATCCTGAATCTATAGAACATTGGAAAATGATCACCAATGCGTCAAAGATTTCTAGAGCCACTTCCTTAAGTACCCAGGGATTCAGACAATCAGGCCCTGGGGATTTAACAGCCTTCAGTCCCGTCAGTCTACCCAACACCATTTCCTGCCTAATGCGGATTTCCTTCAGTTTTTCCATCACCTCAGATCCTCTAGCCACTTGTACATCAGGAAGATCTTGGGATGCAAGTCCATATCGCTGAGCTGACAACACAAGTGGATAGGGTGGTAAAGATGTTGTATGGCATCCTTGCCTTCATTGTTGGGGCATTGAGTGTAAAAGTTGAGAGGTCATGTTGCAGCTGATTAAAATTTTTGTTTTGTCACATTTGTTCGCCTGCTTGTGACGGAGAGAAATTTGCCGGCATGTAGCATCTCTCTACTTGTGCAGATTGATTGTTTGCTAATGAGCAGTAATCCTCTTCTCATGAAGATCTACAGACTGCTCTTGTGTTGCTATTAAACACACTCTCTATTTCGATACTGAAGGCTTCCATTCCTCTTTGCCTTCACGTCTAAACTGGGCCATCATTGAATTTTGCATGTGGGGACAGATCACGTCCATAACTCCACGTTGCTGTGTATTTAATAATCCAGAAGGTGGCACACCTTGGTGCTTCTCTGTGCAGAATCTCCACCAATCTCTCCATTCAGTCCGACTGGGTATGGAATGTTGTGGTTTGATTGCAGCAGTTTCATTTTATTCTGTTTAACCTCTCTCATTAATATTCAATTTTTGTTGGAAATTTTGAGCCAAAACCTCTCCATCTCCCTGCCCCTTAACCGCTCTGTGTTAAACTTACCTATTTGATTAGGTTTTTGCCTCTTATGCTACAGGGAGATGTTGGGGAGGTGGTGCAATTCTTCAATTTTTTAATGGTCCTTTTGTAGCCCTCCTGATTCACAATTTAAGTTATTTCATGCTTCCTTCATGGTCCTCAAAGGCCCAGTCTGATGTCAGCTTCCTAAACCTTACATTGCTTTATTTTCATTTGTGATTAAATTTCCAACATTTCTCGAAATGAAATGCCGACAAGGTTCCTGATTTTTGCCATCCATGTCTTTCTTCTTGTATTCTGAACATCTGGTCTTTAAATGACTCCCACGTGCCAGATGTGGACTTACCTATTTACAGCTGCTCCCAAACTAATCTTCCCAGCTCCTGCCAAATAGTGTTGTAATAAGCTTTTTACCAATTTAGCACTTACCCCTGAGGTTCAGTCTTGTCCTTTTTCATAACTATCTGAAAACTTGCAGTTGCAAAACATGTGAATTCTGAGTATCACTCTGCCAAGAGAAGACCTGTGAGAATTTGCTCTAAGGTCATTGTCTTTGGCTTCCATAGAAACATAGAAAACATAGAAAATAGGTGCAGGAGTAGGCCATTTGGCCCTTCGAGCCAGAACCGCCATTCAATATGATCATGGCTGATCATCCAAAATCAGTACTCCGTTCCTGCTATTTCCCCATATCCCTTGATTCCGTTAACCCTAAGAGCTAAATCTAACTCTCTCTTGAAAACACCCAGTGAATTGGCCTTCACTGCCTTCTGTGGCAGAGAATTGGATCCTCGACCTCCTCATCCACAGACCACAGTCTGTCTGTATTGGTGGAAATGTGTCATCCTCGATAACAATCAACACGGGAGCACCTCAAGGCTGCATGCTCAGCCCCCTGCTGTACTCACTCTATACTCATGACTGCGTAGCTGGACATAGTGCAAACTCCATCATTAAGTTCGCCGACGACACCACAGTTGTGGGACGAATCACTGATGGTGACGAGTCAGAGTATAGAAGTGAGATCGACCGATTGACCAAATGGTGCCAGCACAACAACCTGGCTCTCAACACCAGCAAAACCAAGGCAGTGATTGTGGCCTTTGTAAGGGGTAGGATAGGGATCCACAATCCCGTTTACATCAACGGGGTGACGTTCGGCAACTTGAATGTCCAGGAGTGGAAAAAAATGCAGAAAGTTGTGACCACTGTCCAGTCCATCATCGGCTCTGACCTCCCCACCATCGAAGGGATCTATCGCAGTCACTGCCTCAAAAAGGCTGCCAACATCTTCAAAGACCCACACCATCCTGGCCACACACTTATCTCTCTGTTTCCATCGGGAAGAAGGTACAGGAGATTGAAATCTGGAACATCCAGGTTCAGGAACAGCTTCTTCCACACAGCCATCAGGCTATTAAACACGACATCAAACAAACTCAGAACTATAACAGCCTTTTGTACTTTATCTGTTTATTTATGTGTATATATATGGTCTATGGTATGTAACAGGTCCGTATGAAGCTTTTCCAAAAGGGGATGGCATGACAGGATTACAAACATTTTATGTGAAATAATGTGCGTGCAGCGCACATCACGAGCGCGAAGCCCCTCGCGGCCAGGTCCGTGGAAGCTCTGGGGTTTTAGATGCTCTCTGGTGCATTCTGAGCCTTATTTTGGAGCATTTTTGCAGCAAATTTATGACCAATATTTCCAAAATAATTTTGGTTGTCAAGAGTAATGAGTGGGTGGAATGGGATGATTGGTGTCATTGTTGTACACATTTTTTTAAATCAAGAATTGTTGTCCTTGTTTTAATAATCAAGTTGTACTGTTGTAAAATGTTATGTAAAATGTTATAAAGGAGCATGCAAAAACTGCAAATATAATAGTTTTTGCAGTAAGAAAACCTTTTTTAGAAAATGTTTTGTGTTTTGATTTGATTGCCTGTTACTGTTAGACTGTGTTAGTGTGTGCAGTGCACCTTTAATGGTCCTCCTGACCTAACAACTTCACATCACATCAATTTCAACATGGAATAGTGATTTCCACCATGAAAATTGAAGTCAAACTAAATGGTGCATTTATATTTCTGTGATCACTTTCAAACTAACCTATTTTACTGTCATACTATTATAGCACATTCTAGTTCCACGATGACTCAAACAAATCACATTTTGAATTGTCAAACATAAAGTGATTGTGAATAATTTCAGTATTCTAGTACCTGAAAATCAGCATTTTCCTGAAGAAATCAGTATTTTTACATGGGGCCATTTTGCTGAAAAAAGTTCAATGTCCAGTCATACCCATGTAAGAGTACAGGAATGCATAACTTTGCTACCAATTGACATGTCTTCTACGCACCATACTTGACAGTGCATTCATTGCCATCTCTTTGTATACTGCTGTTTGAATGGCTGCTTCCTGCTTTTAGCACCACCAGATGATGTAGAAACCATTTTGGAGCCCTTCCTCCCTCACTCTCTTTCCCTCCTTCCTCTCTTTCCCACCCTCTCCCTCCCTCCCTCCCTCTCTCCCTCTCTCTCTCTCTCTCTCTCTCCCTCCCCCTCTCCCTCCCTCCCTCCCTCCCCCCTCCTCTCTCCCTCTCTCCCTTCCTCTTTCCGTCCCCTCCCTCTCTCCTTCCTTCTTTTACCTCCCTCCCTCTCTTATTCCCTCCGTCCCTTCCACTACTTCTCTCCTTCTCCCTCTCTCCTTCTCCCTCTCTCCCTCCCTTAACAGTCTGTGACCCATAGCGCTATGTGTAAAGGCAATAGCGCTGCAGGTGGGAGCACTATTTTTAGAACCCATAGCGCTGTTCATTTAAATTCCCATGCGTTTAAACCTGGAGCGGGACAGGCAGATCAAAGCTTCCAGATCTTGAAATTTAAAATACTAATAGATTTAATCTGCTATCATGATTAGAGGAACAGTATGAGTTTTTATATCCATGCATTTTTTAAGCAGCAAGATGAAACAGGAAGTCGGGCTGATTTAAAAAAAAATCCGTATTGTACAAAGCAAATCCGTACATCCATATTCTGATCGCATTTCCGTACAAAATACGGAAAATCCGTACTACTTGGCAGCTCGGTAAATGCAATAGAACGTACTATACAGGAACTGGATTTTTGAAAATCAATATTTTGCAAGCAACCTCATATATTCTCAAATATCAGTATAGAATACTGAAAATCAGTACTACTGAATTGTGAAACCATTTTTGAAATGTGAATTTATAATTCTTGATTTTGATTCCATAACATATAAAAATATAACATGACATAAAATTCACAATTCATCATATAGCTTACCAAACAATCAAACGTGCTGGCATGATGCTGCATAATCATTCAGGTGCTCCTGGTAAATGTCACATAAAGGTGAGTCGCATGGTAAGTACAATTTTTAAAAAATCACCCAGCGTTACTATTGTTGAGCCATGTTGACTAGCATGACTGGAATGAGTTCTTAGTTCACTGTCACTCAGCATGCTGGCATGATGCTGCAAAATCATTTAGGTGCTCCTGAATGTATATTGCCATTTACCACTACTTCTACTAATGATTAGCCTATATGCCATCCCTGGTTCCACGAATATACCATCTCAGACCAGTTTACCTGGCATGGCAGTCCTCAGTTTGTTAATCCTGTCAAAGCATGTGTTGTTCCGCAGTACACTGATATAGGTGGCCCTACTTCTACCTCTGCTTGCAGTGCTCCATTTGGTCTCCCAAAGTGTGACTTTATTTTAATGGCAGTCCTCAGTTCGTTAACGCGGTCCAAGTCCTGTGTCATTCCGCAGCTAGTACACTGATGTAGGTGGCCCGACTTCCACCTCTTCTTGCAGTGCCCTGTTTGGGCTCCCAAAGTGTGAGGGGATTAGCAGACAGTTCAGGGTTCCTCTCACAGACTTTGACAACACTCTTGGCAGACCAGCATATATTGCCATTTAGCCATAAATCACATTTTCCAGTTCCATTTTCCGAGAATGTAACTGTGCAAACCTAGTCACCACTTTGTCCAAGTCATAGGCAAAGTCATAGTGAATGTGCAGTGAGGCGAGTGCAGGCAGCCTGTCATTGCTCATGGAAGTCCTGATGTAGTGATGCAGGCGACGGACACTCGTGGCAGGCCGGCATATATTGCCATTTAGCCATAAATCATGTTTTCCAGTTCCATTTTCCAAGAATGTAACTGCGCAAACCTGGTCATGACTTTGTCCAAGTTATGGGCAAAATCATAGTGAATGTGGATTGGTTCTTGGTTCTTGGTTTCTTGGTCCCATTTACATGTCCTTGGCACGCAAATTATGCGACCTCATGGTCGTGTTGAGGCGCACGGGCATTGTGTGGCTGCGCGGGGTCGGTCCCACTGAGACGTGCAGAGGGGTATGGAGTTGTGCGCAGTATCCGAAATTTGGCAGCGAACAAAATCTTCGCGCGCCACTGGCCTGTCGCGTAACTGATGGCCAAAGTGGGACAGGCCCAAGACCCTGGCGCAACGCAACGTCTCACCTCCAACAGCAGCAGAAGCAGGCAAACTATCGTCGAGCTCGGCCTGGGGCTCACGGTCGTTGCGTTCCGGATCCGGCCCCACTTCTACTCCCAGATCGGGGCCAAGAAAATTGAAGATAGACACAAAATGCTGGAGTAACTCAGCGGGACCGGCAGCATCTCTGGAGAGAAGGAATAGATGACGTTTTGGGTCAAGACCTTCTTTCAGACTGAAGAAGCAATGGGAGCAGCAATGTCAGAAGGGTACAGAGGTTGCCGCACCCCAGGGTGCACAAGTAACCACACCAGCAGCACTCCAGGGAGAGACAGCAGCCTCGCCAGCAACACCCCAGGGTGCACAAGTAACTACACCAGCAGCACCCAAGGGTGCACAAGTAACCACTCCAGCTGCGCCCCAGGAAGCACCAGTCACCACGCCAGCAGCATCCCAGGGTGCACAAGGAACCACGCCAGTAGCACCCCAGGGTGCACAAGGAACCACGGCAGCAGCGCCCAGAGAAGCAGCAGCAGGTCGCCCCAAGGAGCCGCTCAAGCGGCGGGTTGGTGAAGGCGGATTACGGCGCTCGCACTCCGACATCAGCTGCCGCTTTTCCCGTGCCTGCTCGGGCTTAGACAGTTTCTTCGAGCACTACGGACTCGAGCCCGAGGTGATCGAGAACCTGGCCAAAGAGAAGTTTGCCGCCTTGCCCTCAGGTTTTGCAGCATGAAAGACCTGTCCCACTTGGGTGACATTTTCGACGACAGCCTGAAAAGAAGTTGTCGAGTCGTGGTCGGGTCGTGACGCGGCCTGATGCGTGGTGACGCATGTAGTGACGCGCGGTGACTCCCTGTCGCCCCTGGATTTTGGAACGCTCAAAATCCAGGGGCGACATCTGGGTGTCTCACCATGTTGTGTGCCCGGTCACATGCTGACGTATGCTATCCTGTAGGTGACGCCCGGTTAGGGTTAGTGTTAGAGTTGGGGTTATGGACCATAGATGGGCTGTAAAATATTCTTCCTTCAATGCATGGATTTTAAACATTAATATATTAAGATTAATACAATAAAATCAATTGTGCAATTGAAAAGATGTCTGAGTTCAGTTTTATTTACAGATGTATTGGTCCGCTTCCAGATCCAATCACCATCTCTAATTTTTCACAGGGATGGATTCAGTGAGTGTAGACTGAACTCCCCTCTCACCTCAACCCCCCTCTTCCCTCCTACCGCCCCAATCCCTCCTTCTCCACTCCCCCCTACCCTTCTTTCCTCCCCTCTACCCCTCTTCTTGCCTTCCCCCCGCTCCACTCTTCTTCCCCTTCTCCACTCCCCCCACCCCCCTCACATTTCCTTCTCCCCCTCTCCCTCCTTCTCCCATTCTTCACCCCCCCACTTTCTCCGACGCCCCCCTTTTGTGGACCCAGCCTGTGATAGCTAAATCCCATAATGGTACCGCACAAAGGCATCATCTGTTTTAGTAACATTGACTATGGGATAAATGCAGACTTTGGGAACAACACTCCCACCTCCCCCCCTCCCCTCCGCCCCTCCGCCCCCTCGCCTTGCTTCAAGATGGGTGGTGGGTATTTAGAATCAGTGGCCGGAGCAGGTGGGTGGCACTGGTACATTGGCAACATTGCCTGTACCCAGTTGAAAAGCCTGCTGCCTCTGGGGTTTGGAAAGACCATTGGAAGAGAGATCTACCTCTGGGCCAACTCGTGGCCAACAGTTTAGTTCCCACGAGCAGGCAGAACATTGGGGGTTCGAGTCCAACCCCTGGGGCCCCAGTGTCACATTTAGTTCAGAGATACAGTGCCCTTTGGACCACCGAGTCTGCAACGACCAGCGATCACCCGCACACTGTCCCACACACGCTAGGGACAATTTATACTTACACCAAGTCTATCAATCTAGAGTGGATACAAGCCCAGTCGATCCATTCTTTCATCATATGTCAGTCCCGCCATCCCTGGAATTAACCTGGTGAACCCACGCTGCTCTCCTTCAATAACAATAATGTCCTTCCTCAAATTAGGAGACCAAAATTGCACACAATACTCCAGGTGCGGTCTCACCAGGGCCCTGTACAACTGCAGTAGAATCTCCTTGCTCCTAAACTCAAATCCTCTCGCAATGACAGCCAACATGCCATTAGCTTTCTTCACTGCCTGCTGTTTCTGCATACTTACTTTCAGTGATTGATATACAAGCACACCCAGGTCTCGTTGCACCTCCCCTTTTCCTAATCTGCCTCCATTCAGATAATAATCTGTCTTCCTGTTCTTGCCACCAAAGTGGATAACCTCACGTTTATCCACATTATACAGCATCTGCCATGCATCTGCCCATTCACCCAACCTATCCAAGACACCCTGCAGCCTCATAGCATCCTCCTTGCAATTCTCACTACCACCCAGTTTTGAGTCATCCAATCTCAGAGTTTGTCCTGAACCTATTGAGCGGGGTAAATCTAGTTAAGACTCACATTGCACTATAATCCAGAACACTTCTAAAACATTAAGATTGAGTAAATGTGATAATAATATATGTAAGCACCACATATAGTACAAAAAGCTGGAGTAACTCAGCTGGACCAGCAGCATCTGTGGTGAGAAGGAATGGGTGACGTTTCGGGTCGAGACCTTCTTCAAACCCGAAATGTCACCCATTCCTTCTCTCCAGAGATGCTACCTGTCCAGCTGAATTACTCCAGCTTTTTTGTGTCTATCTGCGGTTTAAACCAGCATCTGCAGATCCTTCCACCACGTATAGTACATCTCTACAACAAACTAACAAAGATCATATGATATAAACTACTGTCTGTAACTTCATCTTGTGTAATTTTCCCCAATTCCGATTCTGAATGCAGTTTGTGACAACAGTCATTCAAAGGACTCTTTACGGAAGATCACTTCTCTTCAGTTTCCTAGCAAGCTGTCCTTTAATTATTACTCATAAGTGCAGTTCTCTTTCACTCAAGATGTTTTTGAACATAATTCAATCCAGCAGTCACTGGCAGAATTCTGTTTCCATGTACACAATGGATATCTGTCCACAGCTCCTTACAAGATGCCAAAGTTTACCCTGAATCCTTCTAATTGCATTTTACAAAAATCACACGTGAGACATGTTGACTGGTGCTACTCACTCCCTGCCCCCCTCCAATGTCATAATTTACTTCCCCTTCTGTCTTGTCAATCGTCATATTCAATGTATCATACTTTGACGTTTCTACCACCTTCAACAAGATTCCATAGCAGATATATCTTTCCAGAAGACGTATCTTACAGGAAGATCCATCTCACACGAAGGATGTGGAGGCTTTGGAAAGGATGCCAAAGAGATTTACCAGAATGCTGCCTGGATTAGAGGGTATTAGCTATAAAAAGAGGTTGAACAAACTTTTTTTCTGTGGAGTACTGAGGGAAGACGATAGAAGTATAGAAAATTATGAGGCACAGATAGGGTAGACAGTCAGAATCTTTATTCCAGGGTGGAAATGCCAAAGGCCAGAGGTCATAACTTTAAGGAGAGAGGGACAAAACTTAAGGGAGGTTAGCAGGGTAAGTTTTTTACTCAAAGGACTGTGGGCAAGTGGAATACAGATATGATGGCAGATACAATAGTGACATTTAAAAGGCTTTAAGACAGGCCAATGGATATGCAGGAAATGGAGAGAAATGGATCATATGCCGGCAGAGGACATTAGTTTAACAGCATCATGTTTAGTGCAGACATTGTGGGCTGAAGGGCACGTTCCTGTGCTGCACTCTTCTATGTTCCCTTTGCCCCTCTTTCAGCATTCATAAGGGGCTGTCCATGGTCTGCCAACTGCACTGATTATTCCCGTCGTTGTGACGCTTTCCTATGCAACCACTGGAATTACAACCCCTGTGCTTTTTACCTCATCTCTTCCCACCATCCAGGGACACAGACAATGTTTTCAGGTGAAACAGCATTTTTCTTTGAACATTAACCACTACTAAGCACCACATTTGGTTCTCACGATGTGGTTTTCTCTGCAATGGAAACATCAAACACAGATTGGGTGACAATTTAGTGGAGTACCTTTGTTCAGTCCACAGGGCATACCTGAGTTTGCAGTTCCCTGTCAATTTAATTCACCATCCCACTCCGATCATCTGTGTGGGTTTCCTGCACAGTTCCAATGAGACCTAATTTAGGCACAAGAGACAAACGGTGCTGGAATAAGGAGTTAAAGAGGAGGGCCATTGGAGGAAGTCAACAAGTGAGGCAGCAAGGGGGGATAGGGAGAGGACGCAAAAGCTAGCAAGCAATAGGTAGGTAGATATTGTTGAGGAGCGGATGAATAGCAGATAAAAGTCAGGTTGGGAATGGAAGGGTGGAGATTGCGACAGAGGTTGGGAGGAGATAAATGGAGAACAAAAGGTTGCAGATGCTGCAATTTAATGGGAAGGACGGTGAAGAGTGCAAGCAAATAAGGATAGAGGGTGGCAGATGGAACAACATAGGGGAGGGTTGGGTGAGCCATGGGGGGAGTGTGTGGGTGATCGGCAGATGGTGTAGGTACAGGGTGGGGAAAGAAACAACCTGATAGGCTTTGGGAGTAATGTAGAAAGAAGGGACTGTGTGAGAGGACTAGAGCTGATAAGAGTAGAGAAAAGGGGCTGGGGAGGAGGAGGTGTGGGATAACGTAACCTTGTGTAATCTTGAGGAAGAGCACTTCATTTAAATCTGAGGACATTACAGCTTTTGGGGCTCAATATTGGATTCAGCAATTTCAGGCAAATGCATTATTAATCACAGTACTGGCCGTTCACGAATATTTCACTTCCTTTATATGTCTCTTCATTCTCATTAATGTATTAACCAGATGGTTTCAACTCCAGATTGTCACCATGGCAAATGGTGGCCGATTAGGAAAAGGGGAGATGCACCGAGACCTGTGTGTCATGGTACACCAGTCATTGAAAGTAGGCATGCAGGTGCAGCAGGCAGTGAAGAAAGCAAATGGTACGTTAGCATTCATAGCAAAAGGATTTGAGTATAGGAGCAGGGAGTTTCTACTGCAGTTGTACAGGGTCTTGGTGAGACCACACCTGGAGTATTGTGTACAGTTTTGGTATCCTAATCTGAGGAAAGACATTCTTGCCATAGAGGGAATACAGAGAAGGTTCACAAGACTGATTCCTGGGATGTCAGGACTTTCATATGAAGAAAGACTGGATAGAATCAGCTTGTACTCGCTAGAATTTAGAAGATTGGGGAAGTCCAGGACAAGGGGTCATTGTTTAAGGATAAGGGGGAAATCTTTTAGGACCGAGATGAGAAAAACATTTTTCACACAGAGAGTGGTGAATCTCTGGAATTATCTGCCACAGATGGTAGTTGAGGCCAGTTCATTGGCTATATTTAAGAGGGAGTTAGATGTGGCCCTTGTGGCTAAAGGGATCAGGGGGTATGGAAAGAAGGCAGGTACGGGATACTGAGTTGGATGATCAGCCATGATCATATTGAATGGCGGTGCAGGCTCGAAGGGCCGAATGGCCTACTCCTGCACCTATTTTCTATGTTTCTATGTTTCTATGTAATCCTGTCTTACTCTATCAGAGATATTCCTTTTGCCCTTAAAAATGTTCTCTCTTTCAAGTTCAAACAGATATGCTGACTGTGTTTCCCTCCCCGCGGATGCTGCCTGATGCGCTGAGTGTTTCTGGCAGTTCTTGTTTTTATTCCGGATTCCCAGCATCTGCAATTTCTTGATTTGCATTGATCTTCATCTTGTCTGCTCTGAGTTTGTCAAAATGTCTCCTTCTCAGTCGCGTGTGGAATGTTATTACCCAAAGGTAATCAAACAGGAAGAGTTCTGAGTTTATTACCTGATGAATGGATACGATCCAGTAGCACATGGGATCATTAGCTTTTTGATGATTAATCCTGAGATGGTGTAACCAAGGTTGCTCTGTGTCAATGGTGGGGTTGTGGACAGCTACACTACAGGGATTTGTAGAAGGAAACTGACTTCCGCTCACTAACTTTTAAATTATTTGGATAAAAATGCATATTTGGATGGAAATATTTCATTTCACCAAAAATTAATTTAAAATTAACAAACCTGGATTGTTTTCCCTACCGTGACTGAGGCTGAGGGGTGAACTGATGGAAATATATGAGAAGCACAGACAGGGTAGCTAGGGCAGAGTCTTTTTCTCTGGGTGGAAATGTCAAACACTAGAGGACATAGTTTTAAGATGCGAGGGTAAAGATTTACATTGAACGTTGAACATATAACAGTACATCGCAGGAACAGGCGCTTTGGTCCAAAATGTCCATGCTGAATATGATGCCCAGTTAAACTCTGCCGGAATGTGATACATACTTCTCAATGACATGCATATCCATGTGCCTATCTAGAGCCACTTAAATGCCACTATTGTATTTGCCTCCACCAATACCGTGTTCCAGGCCACCCACCACTCTCTGTGTAAAATCAACTTGCCCCGTACACTTCCTTCAAACTTTGTCCCTCTCACCTTCAAGCTACGGCCTCTAGCCTTTGATAGTTCCAACCTGGAATTAAATTCTGGCTCTTCACCATATTTATGCCTCTCATAATTGTATAAAGTTCTATCAGATCTCCCTTCAACCTCCAACCTTCCAGGAAAAAAAATCAAACGTTCAATCTCTCCTTATAGCTAATATCTCTACTCCAGGCAGAATTCTGGTAAATCTCTTCTGCACCCTCTCTAAAGTCTCCGCATCCTTCCTGTAATGGAGATATACAAGGAGATATACTGTATTTATAGTCATAGTACATGTACGAGTGATACAGCGAGGAAACAGGCCCTTCGGCCCAACTTGCCCATACTGGCCAACATATCGCAGCTACCAAACCTGTCCTATCCCTTAAAGGGGATATATGTAGATACCTGGAATATTCTGTCAGGACAAGTGGTGGGTCCAGATACCTTGGCAATATTTAGAAGGCAGTTACGCAGGCACACAAATAGGCAGGGGATGGGGGGGGGGGGGGGGGGGGGGGGCAGACCATGTGCAGGCAGATGGCATTAGTTTAAATTAGCATTGTGGTTGGCACGGGCATGGTGGAAATGAAGGCCCTGTTCCTGTGCTGTACTGCTTCACACCTTACCAGTCTCTCCCCCAGCACATGGATTTGACGGCAACATCTCCCCTTCAGAAAGCTGCCTCCAGGTAACCAAGGTGACAATCAGCCACACTCAGTGTCCACATGCACATCAGCAAGAGTTTCTGGTGAAATCAATTAAAAAGTATTAATACATCAAGGCCAGGCTGGTGTCCTGGCAACCAGAGGCTGCTTAGTCACCTTTGAACTTGATTTTTTTCTGAAAGCAATTACAGAGCATTTCTTAACCCAGCCAAGAGGCACTGACCGGGCGGGAGCGTGGATTTAAAGTGACCTGCCTCATCTTGGGAATAGCTACATTATAATTATATAAATTCTCCCCTGATCTGAATTGCGATAGAACTAAAGGAAGGAACAATGTTATTGGCACAAGGTGCAGGGAAGAATCTCAGTGTTTCGGGCGGGGGTTTTGGTCATGTTGGGAAGGATCTGCTGAAAAGCCTTACAATGCAACAATTATTCAATAAAAATGCTGAGCTGCATATTTTTATTGTTTAAATCATACGAGCATCAATGGCAATTAAACCATTTTAAAACAATGGCTCAGCCCATAGCAGATCCACTTTCTCCTGGAATTAACCTTGAACACAGAAGCAATCAGAAATTCAGTAACGATGGTGGGATGCAAGTGTTCATGTTGAGTGTGTGTGCATGCATGCGCACACTGCGCAGGATCCCACTTCTGACACCATGTTGAAATGATCAGACTCACACATAGTGATGAGAATCCATAGTCTTTCATTAGCAACTGTACAGAGGAAACACCAGGTGCTTTCGTCTCCATGCATTCAGCTAGTCTAACAGGAGAGGGGGAGAGGGAGAGAGAGAGAGAGAACTCACTATCAAGCCTATGGGTGGATCAGCAGTATGAGTGACATAAAGAATGCGCAGCATGCATAATCTGTGTGGACACATATATATAAATATATATATATATATATAGTACTAACACACTAATCTACTGCATGTTTGTGTGAGCACACTGTGGAGTATGTTTCAGAGGTGTGGGAGTGGATACTGAGGTAGTTGAAAGGAGTATTTCATCCTCCTTCCTCTCTGAGGTTGATTTTAAACCGTGCTCATACAGTCTGAGTAGGTACTTTAAGTTGGTTCCACTGCACCTCTCACCATTGTGTTTGTTGCAGGGCACAGCTGACCCAAACTGGAATGAGGTGCTTTCCAAGTATAAACCACAGCCCATCGATTCCCCATTCATTGCAGAATAGGCACGGCATCTTATTTTCATGAAAGATAAGTTTGTATATTCATTTAATGTTCTGAAATATGTTTATCTGTATTTGGTGACTTTTCTGTTTTTGAGATCCTTGAGGTTTGAAATTGATGTTACGCATTTTGTCAAGTGTCAACCGTTAGTGCTTTAATTGTCACATATGCAACTGCACGGTGAAATTCATTTTGCATAATATATACACATGCGGGCTCCGACATTATTGGCGTCATTCTTCAAAGTCTAAAGACCGGTCGGCCCACACGCTCGGAGTACTGGAAGAGTTCCAGCGAACCAACGTCTCTCTCCTCTCCACGCCCGGCCATCTCTATGTCCTACAGCCACCTCCTACAACCTACCGAAAGGCGCTGGAGACATTATTTCTCCTCCTGTGTAAAAAAGTGTGTATAAAATATTCAACTTGATGCAGAACAAAAGATTATCATAGAACGTCATTTGCCACTAATGTTGGATAGAATAAGTCAAAGTCTTTTGTTCTTTTCATCTCAAGCTTTTTGAATATACTGTGCTATTTTGTCGGTTACTTTATATTTCTCTGACCTAACTCTCTAAAACTATGTCACCTGCCATGCCATCTGTGAGATCTCATTACATTTCTGTTCATGCAAATTGGTGAATAACAGACATACGTAGATTATCTGGCTAATAGCTGGGAATCTTCAGCCTTCAAAGCTTTCAAAATGATCTTGCCATTTAAGTATATTATAAAGCTATCAACAAAAGGTCCCTGGAGAGCCAAGAACATTATTTACAGTATGTCTCCAACTCCACCGGCTTATCTGCAAAGTAATGCTAATTTTTCCCAGAGACTTTTCTGAGGCACTGCTGAATATTTTTGTTCTTGAAAATTTAAGACTATTTATTTAATTAAATTCCATTTCAGCACGCGATTACCATTTGGCAGACAGTGCTCTGAGCTGATGTGCCCTTACCCCCATGTTGTTATCACCATCATCAGAACAAATGTTTTCCTCATTCCTGCTCTGCTAAGTTGTGTGACTCTCACAACCAAATCCCCATGGCTTGCTCAATGCTGCATTTAAAGTTGGCCGATTGTCAAAAGAATGCAGATCTTATCGCAACAAACCAACTTGGGACCCATATTTAACCATTACTCATCAAAGTCTTCAGTGCACATCACACGCAATAGAAATTAAGACTGCGTTGCACTGTAGGCATTGCTTACATACATCATACAACAAAGAAGGCCATTTGGCCCAACATTCTTGCTCTTTGAAAGAGCTGCGTTTTCCCCTGTGGCTCAGTCAATTCTTCCTTTTGGAGAGCATCTCCAAATATCATTTAACAGCTATAATTGAATCTGCTCCCTAATTTTCAGGCAAATCCTTATCTATTCCATGGGACTTTTTGTCGATTTTCTTAATCGTAGAAACATGGAAAATAGGTGCAACCAGCTTCATTCAATATGATCATACAAAATCTGTAGCCCGTTCCTGCTTTTTACCTTTATCCCTAGATTCCGTTAGGCCTAAGAGCTAAATGTAACTCTCTCTTGAAACCATCCAGTGAATTGGGCTCCACTGCCTTCTAAGGCAGATAATTCCACAAATTCACAATTCTCTGGGTGAAAAAAAGTTTTTCCTCATCAGCCCTAAATGTCCGACCCCTTATTCTTAAACCGTGATCCTTGTTTCTGGACTCCCCCAACATGGGGACCATTTTTCCTGCAAAATGTATTATTCAATACATTATTTAAGGAACATTAAATCCATGTTCCCGGGTTACTGACCCCCACCCATTCACCGGGGGAAATGACTTCTCCCAATATACCTTCAGAAAACCCTACATAATTTTTAGCACCTATCTAATAATTCTGTGCACCAAGCAGAATGTTCCCAACTTTTCTAGATTTTCCATGCAAAGGTTGTTTTAAAGAACATGTTCATCTCTGGCTGGTTACACTAAACATACTATAGAACAGTTGAAACTGATGGAATGAGTTTCAGATTCAGAGTCAGAGTTCGACTGGCTGACGGGACCTCAGAGTATGTTTAAAGTTTAAAGTTACCAGCCAGAGTTGAATTTCAGGGGCAAAAAATTGCTTGTCTAATGCACGGTGATTTTGAGATGTCGACGAGTGATTCCTGCACCGCCAGTTTACAGGGAATCCAATCATGGTTGGTTACAGTGCTTGACATAAACTACTGAGCTGGCATATTATAAGTTTAGTTTAGAGATACAGCGCAGAAACACCGAGTCCACACCGGCCAGCGATCCCCACACATTAACACTACCCTACACGCACTAGGGACAATTTACACATACACCAATCCAATTAACCTACCTACCTGTACGTCTTTGTAGTGTGGGAGTAAACTGAAGATTTTGGTGAAAACCAACGCGGTCAAGTCAAGAGTCAAGTGTCAAGAGTGTTTTATTGTCATATGTCCTGGACATATGTCCTCAAAAAGGCTGGCAGCATCATCAAGGACCCACACCATCCTGGCCACACACTCATCTCTCCGCTACCTTCAGGTAGAAGGTACAGGAGCCTGAAGACTGCAACGTCCGGATTCAGGAATAGCTTCTTCCCCACAGCCATCAGGCGATTAAACTCAATTCAAACAAAAACGAACATAATTAGCCCATTATCTGTTTATTTGCACTTTTTTATTTATTGTTTTAATTGTTTTATTTATTCATGTGTGTATATATTTATATAATGGGTATATGGACGCACTGAAATGTTCTGTTTTCATGCCTATTATATTCTGCTGTGCTGAAGCAAAGCAAGAATTTCATTGTCCAGTCTGGGACACATGGCAATTAGCTTTCTTGAATCTTCAATCTTGAATCTTGAAATTCTTACTTGGTGCAGCACAACAGAATATGTGAATGTAAACATTGTACATAACGGGGAAAAAAAAAGAAAAAGTTCAATAAATAACAAATATAGTGCAAATAACAAATAATAATATAGTCTTTTGCAGTTCAGAGCTCAGAGCTTTTTCGTTGTTGTGTTTAATAGCCTGGTGGCTGTGGGGAAGTAGCTGTTCCTGAACCTGGATGTTACAGTTTTCAGGATCCTGTACCTTCTTTCTGATGGCAGGGGTGAGATAAGTGTGTGGCCAGGATGGTGGGTCCTTGATGATTTTGGCTGCCCTGATGATTTTGAGGCAGCGACTATGATAGATCCCTTCGACGGTGGGGAAATCAATGCTGGTGATGGACTGGGCAGTGGTCACAACTTTTTGTAGTCTTTTTCGTTCCTGGTCGTTCAAGTTGCCCAACCAGGACACGATGCAACCAGTCAGAATGCTCTCTACCGTGCACCTGTAGAAGTTTAGGAGAATCCTCTTCGACATGCAGAATCTCCGTAATCTTCTCAGGAAGTAGATTCGCTGGTGTGCCTTCTTTACAATTGCATCGGTGTGCTGGGTCCAGGAAACATAGAAACATAGAAATTAGGTGCAGGAGCAGGCCATTCGAGCCACAAGGGCCACATCCAACTCCCTCTTAAATATGGCCAACGAACTGGCCTCAACTATCTTCTGTGGCAGAGAATTCCACAGATTCACCTCTCTCTGTGTGAAAAACAATTTTCTCATCTCGGTCCTAAAAGACTTCCCCCTTATCTTAACCTGTGACCCCTTGTCCTGGACTTCCCCAACACCGGGAACAATCTTCTGCATCTAGCCTGTCCAACCCCTTAAGAATTTTGTAAGTCTCTATGAGATCACCCCTCAATCTTCTAAATTCCAGCGAGTACAAGTCGAGTCTATCCAGTCTTTCTTCATATGGAAGTCGTGCCATCCCAGGAATCAGTCTGGTGAACCTTCTCTGTACTCCCTCTATGGCAAGAATGTCTTTCCTCAGATTAGGAGACCAAAACTGTACGCAATACTCCAGGTGTGGCCTCACCAAGCCCCTGTACAACTGCAGTAGAACCTCCCTGCTCTTGTACTCAAATCCTTTTGCTATGAATGCTAACGTACCATTCGCTTTCTTCACTGCCTGCTGCACCTGCATGCGTACTTTCAATGACTGGTGTACCATGACACCCAGGTCTCGTTGCAGCTCCCCTTTTCCTAATCGGTCACCATTCAAATAATACTCTTCTTTCCTGTTTTTGCCACCAAATGTGATAACCTCACATTTATCCACATTATACTGCATCTGTCATGCATTTGCCCACTCACCCAGTCTATCCAAGTCATCCTGCAGCCTCCTAGCACCCTTCTCATAGCTAACACTGCCACCCAGCTTCGTGTCATCCGCAAACTTCGAGATGTTGCATTTAATTCCCTCGTCCAAATCATTAATGTATATTGTAAATAGCTGGGGTCCCAGCACTGAGCCTTGCGGCACCCCACTAGTCACTCTCTGCCATCCTGAAAAGGACCCGTTCACTCCTACTCTTTGCTTCCTGTCTGCCAGCCAGTTCTCTATGCACATCAATACTGAACCACCAATACCGTGTGCTTTAAGCTTGTATACCAATCTCTTGTGTGGGACTTTGTCGAAAGCCTTCTGAAAGTTCAGATATAACACATCCACTGCTTCTCCCTTATCTACTCTACTAGTTACATCCTCAAAAAATTCAATAAGATTCGTCAGACATGATTTACCTTTCGTAAATCCATGCTGACTTTGTCCAATGATTTCACCACTTTCCAAATGCGCTGCTATCCCACCTTTACTAACTGACTCTAGCAGTTTCCCCACTGCCGATGTTAGACTAACTGGTCTGTAATTCCCCGTTTTCTCTCTCCCTCCCTTTTTAAAAAGTGGGGTTACCATTAGCTACCCTACAATCCTCAGGAACTACTCCAGAATCTAAAGAGTTTTGAAAAATTATCACTAAGGCATCTGCTATTTCTGGGGCTACTTCCTTAAGTACCCTGGGATGCAGCCTATCTGGCCCTGGGGATTTATGGGCCTTTAATCCATTCAATTTTCCTAACACCACTTTCCGGCTAACGTGGATTTCACTCATCTTCTGATCTTCTGATATATGCACGCCCAGGAATTTGAAGTTATTGACCCTTTCCACCATCATCCCGTTGATATAAACAGCACTGTGGGTCCTCATCCTTCCCCTACCAAAGTCCACAATCAGTTCCTTGGTCTTACTGACGTTGAGAGCCAGGTTGTTGTGCTGGCACCATTTGGTCAGTCGGTCGATCTCATTTCTATACTCGGACTCGTCCCCATCTGTGATTCGTCCAACCACAGTGGTGAAGTCGGCGGTCAAGGGGAGAACGTACGAACTCCATTCAGACTGCACCCGGAGTCAGGATCGAACCCGGGTCTCCGGCGCTGCAAGTACTGTGGGGCAGCAACTCTGCCGCTGTGCCACCTTGCTGCCCTAGCATGTAGGCTGTTCCTGAAAACACAATTGACAAACGCTACATTGCTCCATAGCCCAGTGTTACCTGAGCCAAACCTAATGACAGTAGCTTAGCGATCCTGAGGTTATCAGAGGTTTCTGTAGCCAGGAAAGAGAACTTTCATCCTATGCTTACAGTTTTGACAGGGTATAACAAGGTCATCATTGTGTCATTGAAGAGGTGTCTGGGTTTTCATGAGTAGAACAGCAAGGTGTTGGAGAGTTGCCAATGCCGGTGGATTTGTTGTAGCCGACTGCACTCCAATGCCCATAAGAGAGGAGGAGTAAATTAAAGAAATATAAATACCGTGTTGCATCCGACATGTTTTCGAATCACATAACCACATAACGGGAACATGAGATAGGACAAAACGTCAAAGTGAATAACCTCAGGCTAATGGTCAACTAATAATTTTTTATGACACAAGGATAACTTTTTTACACGAAGGGTGATGGGTGTATGGAACAAACAGCCGGAAGGGGTAGTTGAGGCAGGTGCTATCGCAATGTTTAAGAAACATTTAGTGAGGTACATGGATAGGATAGGTTGTGAGGATTATGGGACGATCAGGGGCAGGTGGGACTAGAGTAGATAGGGCATGTTAGTCGGCAAGTGTGAGTTGAGCCAAAGGGCCTGTTTCCACGCTGTATGACTCCATAACGAACTGCCGATGCTTGAATCTTGAGCAAATACAAAGTGTTAGAGGAACTCAGCAGGTCAGGCAGCATCAGTAGAGGGAAATGGACCATTCCCTCTATGGATACTGCCTGAGATGCTGAATTCCTACTTTTTGTTGCATTAATACATTTTTGATGGCCTGTATGAAAAAGAAACAAATTCCATAGACCAGTCATCTTTGGTTTGATTCCTGTTAAACATGTTGATTTAAATTTTCTCAGGTTTGGATGTGTCCAAAGGACTTTAAAGTTGGTGCAATACAAGCGATAATTCTCTCTTCAAACACATTCATCCGCTCTGAAGAATACGATACGATGCGATACACTTTATTTATCCCAGGAGGGAATAGTCATAAAACAAAATACATGCAACATGAAATTAAAGTGATGAGTGGAAAGGCTTGGGGATATGCAAAGATTGGGAAGGGGGAAGGAGGTGGGGGGGGGGGGGGAGAGTTAATCTACCCCACGACAGAAGGGGGAGGAGTTGTACACTTTGACAGCCACAGGGAAAAAGGATCTCCTGTGGCGTTCTATACTGCATCTTGGTGGGATCAGTCTGTTGCTGAAGGCACTCCTCGGGTTGACCAGTGTGTCACAAAGGGGGTGAGCTGTATGGTCCAAGGTGCGCCGTAGTTTTAAGAGCATTTTCCACTCCAAACCTCTCCCATAAATCCAACTCCGCCCCCAGGACGGAACCAGCCTTCCTGATGAGCTTGCTAATCCTGTTGGCATCCGCAACCTTCACCCTGCTGCCCCAACACATGGTAGCGAAGACGTTGGTACTGGATACCATCATACCATAATGAATATCGCCCGTGAACGGATTTTCCTCTTTCATTGTAAAATAGGACAGATGCCTTCCCGCACATTGCAAAGGTTCCAGTAATAAATGGTTTATTGCAAGGCAATTAATACAGAGGTAAAAGTAGGAAAGTTTTACAAATACTTAACTTGCCATATAAAACCTGAGAAGAGAAAACACCATTAATACTTCAGGTGAAGTCCTTTGTTGTTTTTTTTTTTCAAATTTCTAATGTCTGCAGCATTTTGATGTGAATTAATCCAGAGGCCTGCACTAATGCTCCAGAGGGCACATTCAAATTCCACAATCCCAGTTTGAGAACTTAGTTTGAGTTTTTTTTAATGTAATGACCATCAGACCATTGGATTATCATAAAAAAACCAACTGTTTCACCAATAACCATTAATGAAAGGAGCTGTTCTTCGCTGGAGTACCTTGGATGAGATTCCAGTCCACAGCAGTTCTTAAGGGCAGCACAATGGCACCTCTGGTAGAGCTGCAGCGCCGGAGACCCGGGTTCGATCCTGACCTTGGGTGCTGTCTGTGTGGAGTTCACAGGTTCCCCCTATGATTGCGTCGGTTTCCTCTGGGTGCACTGGTTTCCTCCCACATCCCAAAGATGTACGGGTTTGTAAGTTACTAGGCCTCTGCAAATTGCCCCTAGTATGTAGGGAGCGGATGCGAAAGTGGTATAACAGAGAACTAGTGTGAAGGTGTGATTGATGGTCAGAATGGACACGAGGCGCCCAAGGGCCTGTTTCCATGCTGTATCCTTAAACTGAACTAAACCAGTTATTACCTACGTTCTGAAATGGCCTCAAATATCTTGCCTGCATGTCATGGACTGAACGAATGATGTGGGCTGAGCATTGCATTATGAAGATAGACACAAAAAGCTGGAGTACCTCAGCAGGACAGGCAACATCTCTGGAGAGAAGGAATGGGTGATGTTTCGGGTCGAGGCCCTTCTTCAAAACCTTCTAACGCATTGCATTATGAAGTTTGGTGCTATCTCTTCTGCTTGACATTCTGCAGCATTGTGCGCACAGTGACACCCTAATAAATTTGTAGCTTTCTATTCAACATATTCTGCTCAAAGTTTATTGAGATTTCCAAATCTCTTTCAACACTTTCATTAGTTATTTCAAAACCAGATGTTATATCACCATGAGTGATGTTGCCCAGAGACAGCCTGTAAATGAGAAATAGGAAGGGGCCAAAAATAGGTTTGTTGAGTTGGTGAAAGGTATTTCGGTGCAAATGGACATTGACACGAGTGAACGTGGAAGGGTGTCCCTTCATAAATTCATCTCACTCTCTCATCCAATGTAATTGAAACCATGTGGAAAGCCTGATTAATACCCTTGCTGTGGTTTCAAACATAGTGCGGTAGCAACAAAATAAATCTTGTGGACTATAAGCTTTCAACATCAAACCTATATATTTTAGTTTTTGCAATATGTGAAAAATTAAATTCAAGGTTAACTGATATTGTTTGCAGGTTAATTGGCCTCTGTAAATTGCCCCAAGTGTGTAGGAAGTGGATACGAAAGTGGGATAACATAGAACAAGAGTGTGAGCGGGTGATCGATGGGCGGCGGGGACTCGGTGGGTCGAAGAGTCTGTTCCTATGCTGTATCACAAAACTAAACTAAACTAAACTAAACACTAAGCATCAACACAGGGCAGACACCACTTTGTTCAACTAGACTCATTCTGTCTTCCTCCCATCCTCTCCGACTCACTTTTGCAAAAGGGTTACTTGGATATTCTCCAATACTCTAGTGCACACCCACATGCAAGGGTCTTAAATATAATTTTCAATAACTTTGCCATTCCCTCCCTCATATTCCCAGAATGTATCCTGTTAAGGTCTGGTGTTTTATCTTTCTTTAACCCGAGTAATATGTGTTTTACCACTGAGGCAAACCACTTTATTCCTTTTTTTCATTCCCAGTACTCCACTATTCCGCTCCTCTCCATCAGTCTGATGCAAAGTATTCATTTAATATCTCTGCTCTTTCTTTATCATTCTCTACAGAATCTCTGCTTCCTCTACAGAGGAGGTAGTTGAGGCAGGGACTATTGAACGTTTAGAAACATTTAGACAGGTATACGGGTAGGATAGGTTTGGAGTGTATGGGCCAAACACAGGCAGGTGGGCATAGTGTAGATGGGACATGTTGGCCGGTGTGGACAAGTCGGGCTGATGGGCCTGTTTCCACGCTGTATGGGCCTGTTTCACAATGACTCTATGACACAGAGGTTGGTGATACCTTGCTGTTCAAGAGTCAAGAGTGTTTCATTGTTTCATTGTCTACAAACCAGCAATTCAATCCTCTTGATGATTTTACTTGACAATTTTTTTTTGTTCTGATGTCAATGCGAAAAACCACAATGCATTTTATTACTTATTTCTTCTTTACAGATGTTTACATACAGTAAACAGCATACATCCAACCATGGGGTTCATCTCTTCCTCCCACCATTTAAATGCAGCATTGTAACCTCAAAATGAAAATTAAACAACTTCAAGTGACAGATAAAAAATAACGCAAAGTGCTGGAGTAACTCAGCGGGTTTAGAAGGGACCTGACCTAAAATGTCGCCTATTCGTAACTTCCAAGATGCTGCCTGACCCTCTGAGTTACTCCAGCACTTTGTGTTAATCTTTTTTAAATCTGCATCTACAGTTCCATGTGTCTGCAGATGCTACAAATGTGAAATAAAAACAGAAATCACTCAACGGGTCAGAAAGAAAAGCAGAGTTAATATTTCTGATTTTGTCCTTCATGCACTTATCAAACTTTCTCTTGAATTTGACACATTTTCACTTCAACCTTGCTCTGTAGGTAAAGTTGTTTCTTCGAAATGCATGCTGCATTTCTTGCTGGTTATCTTATACTGATGACCTAAAATGATGCTCTTCCCACTAATGGAAACATTGTCTCTCCTTTCACTCAAATAAAATATAGCAGAATTTTAAAGATCTTTATGAATTCACTGAAGAGTTTTCTTTTCTCAAGGGAAAAAATGACATAATCTGTTCATTACATTTTTAGTATCTCATATTATATATTTCTCCTTGCTTCATTATTCTCCTTTCATCATTGCTATTCCCAGAGACATTTGGTAGCTTTTCAATCTTTCGGTTTCAAACTTCATTTTGTTTCATTTTACCTCTGCTTCATTTTAAAATGCTGTATGCTTATTTTCCACCCTCTGCACTAGTACATATACTAGCCTATTCACTTTTAAGCTGGCTCACTGAATATCGGCCCTCGTTTATTTTTCAGCGGGTAATGGAGAAAGTAATAGGACTTAGAACAAACAAATCTTGAGGTTTGGAGAAAGAAGGAACTGCAGATGCTGGTTCTACAAAATATGACACAAAGTGCTGCAGTAACTGAGCGGGTTAGGCAGCATCTGTGGAGAACATGGATAATTTTGGGTTAGAACCCTTCTTCAGCCTGATTGTACTGGGGCTGTGGGGACAGGAGCGGGGTGGGGGGTTTGGGGGTAAGATAGATGGAAGAGAGGTGGAGCAAGACAAAGCCTGGCAACTAATAGATGGATATAGGTGATAGTGACACCCCAGCAGTCCTTCCAGGAGAGCAGAGCTCTCGTGGTACTCCTCTACCCTCATCTACTGCATCCGGTGTTCCCGATGCGGCCATCTTTAAATCAGTGAAAACAAACACTTCAACATGGAGACCATTTTACTGAACTCTTGCGCTCAGTCCGCCAGTGCCCACTGGATCTCCTCGATGCTAAAATGCTAACCATTTAAACTCCCCTTTCCATCCTTTCTGTTCTGAGCCCCCTCCATTACCAGAGTGAGGCCACGTGCAAACTGGAAGAACAGTACCTCATTGGGTAGTTAACATCCCAATGGTATGAACATTGAATTCTCCAATTTTAGGCAACCAACTAATTCCCCTCTTCTTCCCCTACCCCCTCATTTTCCAACCCCCTCTCTTCCAAGTGCCCCACCTGGACTTGCACCCATTTCTCCCCTTCCTCCTCCCCTTCCTCCTCCCCTTCCACCGACATTCCTCCTTCTGGCTTAATTACAAGTAATAAGTAATTACAATGGTGTGGAATTTTGGAATCTATCTTCAGAGGCAGAGTGGAGAAATATTTGATCAGTTATCAGGCAGTCTAAGCTCCAGTCTTTTCTGAGATGATCACTTGCACACTGGACTATGTATTGGCTATATACACAAACAAGGTATTGGACTTCAATGTTATATCTTTGCACTAAAAGTCTGCACCCTTTATTCTTTATCTGTGCACTTTGGACAGCTTGATTGGATAACACGCAAACAAAAGCTTTTCACTGTACCTTGGTACACCTGACAGTAATAAACTAAACTAAATGAAACTAAACTAGACTACACTAAACTAAACTAAACTTAAACTGGGCTAAACTAAAGGGCGACATGGTGGAGCAGCGGTGAAGTTGCCGCTTTCCAGCGTTTGCAGCGCTGGAGACCCAGGATCAATCCCGACTAGGGGCGCTGTCTGTACAGAGTTTGTACGGTTTCCCCGTGACAGCTTGGGTTTTCCCCGAGACCTTCTGTTTCCTCCCACACTCCAAAATGTACAGGTTTGTAAGTTAATTAGCTTGATATAATTGTAAATGGTCCCTAGTGTGTGCAGGATAGTGTTAATGTGCGGGGATCACTGGTCGGACTTGGTGGGCCGAGGGGCCTGTTTCCGTGCTGTATCACTAAACTAAACTTAAATTAAACTAGACAAAGATTCATCGAAAAGATTAGTGAAAATGTCAAGGATACAGTATTTGACATTGTTCAGTAATTGAATCTGATGTAAGATAAAAAGAATAGGAATGAAACACACTGTTTTGATTAGCAGTATGTGGTAGGTAAAGTTCTCCAGGTATTAGTAATACTGTAGACCACATCTTTTCCCATAAGATAATTCATTGGCTTAAGGTATAGTAAGATGCATAATCTGATGAACAGGAACTATTACAAATGTGAGTGAGAAATTAATGGATAAAACTTAGATGGATAGAATTTTGTGTAGGAAATGCTGGCATTGTGTTTGAATTGCTGGGCTTTCATCCAAAAGCTCAAACCACTGATCCATGCAAATGATTTTAAATTCCACCATGAAAGCTGGAAAACACGGAAATTTGAAATAAAAACGAAAATTGCTAGAAACACTCAGCAGATTAGGCAGTATTTGTGGAAAGGAAAACAAACTTGACCTGCCAGGTCAGGAAAGAAAGAAGCCAAGAAAAGACACAATGTGCTGGAGTAACTCAGCGGGTCGGCAGTATCCCTGGAGAATATGGATAAGAGATGTTTAGGATCACAACCCAAAATGTCACCTATCCACGTTACTACAGCATTTTGTGTCTTTATTTTGTCAGCATTTTGTGTCTTATTGATCATATACTTCATCAATAAGATTTGATTGCACGAGTCAAAAAAAACACAGAATATTTTGATTTAACAGGAACCTTAGGGGAAACTTTCTCAATCAGAGCATGATGGGTATATGGAACAAGCTACCAGAGGATGCAGTTGTGGCAGGTACTTCTTCATCTTAGGTCCCCTTCGGTCATGGTTGACCATGGGTGTCTCCAGGGTGCTATTCCCTATATGAAGAACGCCTGTGCATGACTTTGTTTAACGTGGGGAGACTGGTGCACAAACAGACATCCTACGATCCTTGACAGATCTGCGTCAGGATCCAGTGGATTGGAGTCCAAGATGATCGGAGGCCCTTTTCTGCTGCAGCCTTCATCTGCCTTCCCAGCTGTTGCGAAGCACCACTAAAGTCAGCCATCGTCCTCCTCCTGTTCCACCGTTGTGGTCTTGGTTGGATTGCTATTTGTCAGAGACCTCCCCCTCGACCTTACTGCCATGGGTGGCCCTACCAGGAGCATAGCTCCGGACGGCATCACTCTCAGGATCTCAGGTCCACACAAGCTTCTCCACCATGACGAGGTGACAATCCACGGAGAAGACTACTATAAGGTACTATAATAGCATTTAAAAGACAACGGAGAAGGTACTATAATAGCATTTAAAATACATCCTGGACAGGTACATGGATAGGAAAAGCGTACAGGGATATGGACAAAACATGGGCAAATGGGACTAGTTTAGATTGGGCATCGTGGTAGGTATAGATGAGTTGGTCCGAAGGGCTTGTTTCCATGCTGTATGTCTCTATCACTCCATAACTATACGAGCTGGTATCACAAATAGATACCCCACCATTCCAACTTAACCAATTGATTGACACAATCTGGAATTAGCAGTGACTAACACTAGCAACCTCATCAGTGAGGTTAACTAGGATTTCTGTTAAAGAAAATTCAAGACCACTTAAAACCTTTGGAGATTGAAAGCTGCTATCCTTGTGTGATTTGACCCACACACGTCAGACTCAACAGTGTGCTTGATTCTTAATTAATTCTTCAGTTCGGGGGCAATTAAGAATGGCAAATAAATGCTGGCAAAATACACATATGTGAATGAATAAAGTAAATGGAAAAAGGAAACAGTGAAATTATCGAAAATTATGAGGTCATTCAGATCTTATTAGTTGATGGATATTTAAAAGTATACAGTCGACCCTCATTATTACAGAACTTGGTATAATCGATTCTGGTTATAGTGGACACAATCTATTGTAACCGAGGCGTCCGTTTGTATTGGGAAGAAAAACTCAGTTTGTTGTTTCACAGAGTGGTTGGAGCAAGGCTTGTCTGAGTCTGTGTTTACCTTTACTGTACATATTTACCCCCGTTCCTTTGTTATGGCAGATAATCTGCAATAACGGACACCATTTTCACACACCCTCCCCCCATGGTCCATTATAACGAGGGTTATCGGTTGAAATTAAGAAATTAGAAAAAAGAAAAAAGGGCAATGTTTGAGCAGCAAAATTAGAACTTTTTTCTTTGCTTCATCGAGATCACAAGGTGGAAGATTGCAAATTAGCAGGTGACCTACAATTCCAAACTAGACTTTTGTAAAATAATAAATAGCCATGTAACATAATGTGCATGCTACAAATACATGAATACAGCTGCATTCCTTTTTCCCATCCAGAATATTTAAATGGCACGAGGTAATTAAGCATAATAGATAATAGGCACTGGGCCATAGCGTAATACCGCATGGAAAACAGGCCCCTGGGCTCAACGTGCCCATCCCGACCAACAAGCCCCATCTATTCTTGTCCCACCTGCCTGCATTTGACCAACATCCCTCTAAACCTATCATATCCATGTACCTAGCAAAATGTTTCTTAAACATTGTGATAATTTCAGAGGAATATCAGAGCAAAGTCTAACACTTACTACAAGCCAAAGAAACTTTATCGACTATAGTATAATAATTGGGAAAAAATTAATATTAAAATTTTGGAAAGGTCCTATAACCCCCACAATTAAAATGTGGATTATGGAAATGTCGGAGATCCTACATTTAGAAAGAATCAGACTTGTCTTAATGGACAAACAAGAACTTTTTTATCAGAATATGGTCTCCATTTATTGACTATTTGAAGGGGCAAACTGGTTCGGCACGAGAACCTGACTGAATCAAGGATTAGATGAAAAGTTATACTTTATAATTTACGAACCTATCTCCAATGTTGTACTATCAGTAAATTATTCCATTCTTCTTTATCATGCTTTTTTTTTCTCTTTCTTTATAATTTTCTATCTATATAAAAAAAATATATATATAGAAGCAGTGTCATTAAATAATTGATAATATTGATATTAGCAATATATGACTGTTATACATGAAATGTTCTTATTATGTACTTGCTTTTAATAAAAAAAATACTTTAAAAAAAAACATTGTGATAATACCTGCCCCAACTACCTGCTCTGGCAGCTCGTTCCATATATCTACCATCCTTTGTGTAAAAAAAGTTGCCCTCAGGTTCCTATTAAACCTTCCCCCCTCATCCTAAACCTATGCTGCCTGATTCTCGATTCCCCCACTGGGGAAAAGACTTTGGCATTTTACTTATCTATTCCATAGAGTCCCAGAGTTGTACAGAAAAGAAACAAGCCTTATGACCCAACTTGCCCATGCTAACCAAGATGCCCCATCTAGACCCATATCTCTTGAAACCTTTCCTATCCATGTACTTGCCCAAATGCCCTTTAAACGTTTAATTGTTTAAATTAAATAAAAGGAAATCCTAATCTCCCAACAGGAGGGCAAATATTAAATCAGTTGCATTGTCACCAATACTAAAACTCAAAGTTAATCTTCAGAATACAAATTGCTCAACCCACATGCAACAAGCCCGAAATTAATGTGTATACCAATTATTGCTGATCTCACCTAAAAGATTGTGTGCTCTAATTACAAATGATGGCTTGACTTAACAAATGCTGAATTCCAAAGATAATAATCATTTCATTATCAAGACAATTCTGCACGACTGTTTAAAATAATGAAGCTGACACATGAACTATTGAAAACCATTCTGATGAAACACCATTGAACCGTCTCCACAGATTCTGCCTCCTTCTGCCCCATTGACAACCTTCCTGCAAAGTTTTATTTAACTTTGATTAAACTGGATTGATATTTTTAATTCATTCATGGTGTCAATTATTTTTAAATTGGTGAATTATTTTAAAGCAGAGATTAATTGGTTCTTGATTAGTAAGATCGTCAAAGGTTATGGGGAGAAGACAGGAGAATGGGATTGAGAGGGAAAAATAGATCAGCCATGACTGAATGGCAGAGCAGACTTGATGGGCCAAATGGCCTAATCTGCTCACATCATCTATATCAACCTTCCTGCTCATCTACACTAATGCCATTTATCTCTAACTTAAAACTAGCTTATTTTCCTACTTTTTCCATGATGATGAAGGATCATTGGCTGAAGTGCTATCGCTGCGTCATCTTTGCTGATGCTACCTGACTTGCTAAGTATTTCCACTGATTTATTTCAAGGTTTCGACCAGCTGATTATTTTTTTGATTTTCATTTATTATTAATTTGAATGTCAGCTGAAGCACTGATATTCAACAAGTTACCTGGTTATTATTGGGCAGTGTGAGAAGGAAAGTACCGTATTTCCCGGCAATGAAGACGCTATTTTTTTCCCCACAATAAGGCCCGAAAATGTACCTGCGTCTTGCAGGCCGATGGTTAGATTGTTAGCAAAGAAAGATAGACTTGGCTAACCCTCAGTACAGCGGCTGTAAAAGGGCAGCACCGCAGGGGGAGGAGAGTTCCTTCCACAGTGTGTGGGAAGTCTGGTCCGGGTCAGCACGGTTGGGCCGCCAGGGGTAAAGTTGTGGGGAGAGCAGGAGCATTGAGAAGGAGGGGGTCGGGGGGGGGAATCATGCCAGCAACTCACTCAGTAGCTCGGGTGGCAGCGAGCGGGTGCCAGGACTGGACAACGGAACTGCAGCTAGTCCCGGGGCTCGCAGGCGACTAGGGAACTGCAGCTAGTCCCGGGGTTCGCAGGCGACCTGGGAACTGCAGCTAGTCCCGGGGCTCGCAGGTGACCTGTGCATTGCAGCCAGTCCAGGGGCAGGCAACCTGGGAATTGCAGCTAGTCCCAGGCCTCGCATGCGACCTGGGCGCTACAACCAGTCCCAGGCTCGCAGGCGACCTGGGAACTGCAGCTAGCCCCGGAGCTCGCAGGCAACCTGGGAACTGCAGCTAGCCCCGGAGCTCGCAGGCAACCTGGGAACTGCAGCTAGCCCCGGAGCTCGCAGGCAACCTGGGAACTGCAGCTAGATCCGGGGACGAGGGGGATCTGGGAACTGCAGTCAGTCCCGGGGCACGCAGGTGATCTGGAAACTGTAGAAAACCAACGACTAAACAAAACCCTTGATCCTGCCCCGCCAGCCTTTTTTCAAAATTTAGCAACTCAAAATGGTGGTCTCTTCGATGCAGGTGCGTCTTCGTTGCAGGTGCGTCTTCATTGCTGGGAAATACGGTAATTGATTTTCTGTTCTACCTCCCTGGTTCCAGAGTTCTAATGTCAAGCATAAACCTCCTATCACGCACTTGGGATGAGTCATTGAAAATTTATGGCACAGAAAAGGACCTTCAGTCTCACAAGTCCATGCTGGTAAAAGAAGAACCCTCTTACTGTGCCCTTACTGAAATATGGTCCTGACCAGAAACGTCACCCCTACTTGTTCTCCAGAGATGCTGTCTGATCAGCTGAGTTATTCCAGCACTTTGTGTCTATCTTTGGTATAAACCAGCATCGACAGTTCCTTTCTACATATTTGCTGTATCCATAGCTTTACAGGTCACTACTCTTCAAGTACACACTCAAGTACATTTTATATGGACCTTATAAAATACAGCAAGGAAGGACATTCTTGCTCTTGAGGGAATGCAGCGTAGGTTCACGAGGTTAATTCCTGGGATGGCGGGACTGTCATATGTTGAAAGAATCGAGCGACTGGGCTTGTATACACTGGAATTTTGAAGAATTAGTGGGGATCTTATTGAAACATTTGCGGATGACACTAAGCTGGGGGGCAGTGTTCGCTGTGAGGAGGATGCTAGGAGACTGCAAGGTGACTTGGATAGGCTGGGTGAGTGGGCAAATGTTTGGCAGATGCAGTATAATGTGGATAAATGTGAGGTTATCCACTTTGGTGGCAAAAACAGGAAAGCAGACTATTATTTAAATGGTGGCCGATTAGGAAAAGGGGAGATGCAGCGAGACCTGGGTGTCATGGTACACCAGTCATTGAAAGTAGGCATGCAGGTGCAGCAGGCAGTGAAAAAAGCGAATGGTATGTTAGCTTTCATAGCAAAAGGATTTGAGTACAGGAGCAGGGAGGTTCTACTTCAGTTGTACAGGGTCTTGGTGAGACCACACCTGGAGTATTGCGTGCAGTTTTGGTCTCCAAATCTGAGGAAGGACATTATTGCCATAGAGGGAGTGCAGAGAAGGTTCACCAGACTGATTCCTGGGATGTCAGGACTGTCATATGAAGAAAGACTGGATAGACTCGGTTTATACTCTCTGGAATTTAGGAGATTAAGAGGGGATCTTATAGAAACTTACAAAATTCTTAAGGGGTTGGACAGGCTAGATGCAGGAAGATTGTTCCCGATGTTGGGGAAGTCCAGGACAAGGGGTCACAGCTTAAGGATAAGGGGGAAATCCTTTAAGACCGAGATGAGAAAGACTTTCTTCACACAGAGAGTGGTGAGTCTCTGGAACTCTCTGCCACAGAGGGTAGTTGAGGCCAGTTCATTGGCTATATTTAAGAGTGAGTTGGATGTGGCCCTTGTGGCTAAGGGGATCAGAGGGTATGGAGAGAAGGCAGGTACGGGATACTGAGTTGGATGATCAGCCATGATCATATTGAATGGCGGTGCAGGCTCGAAGGGCTGAATGGCCTACTCCTGCACCTAATTTCTATGTTTCTATGTTTCTTATTGAAACATATAAGATTATTAAGGGATTGGAAACGCTAGAGGCAGGAAACATGTTCCCGATGTTGGTAGAGTCCAGAACCAGGGGCCACAGTTTAAGAATAAGGGGTAATGCATTTAGAACAGAGATGAGGAAAAACATTTTCACCCAGAGAGTTGCGAATCTGTGGAATTCTCTGCCTCAAAAGGCAGTGGAGGCCAATTATCTGGATGCTTTCAAGAGAGAGTTAGATAGAGCTTGTGAAGATAGCGGAGTCAGGGGATATGGGAGAAGGTAGAAACGGGGTACTGATTGTGAATATCGGTGTTGGCTCGAAGGGCCGAATGACCTACTCCTGCAACTATTATCTATTGTCTATTGTCTATATGTAAGGAGGGTTTTCTGCTTCTAATACAGAGGGTGTGCCAAACGTTTCTGGGTGGGACCGTATTTCAGACTGGGCACAGTAAGATGGCTCTTCTTTTACCAGCACAGACTTGTGAGACTGAAGGTTCTTTCTCTGTGCCCTAAATTTTCAATGATTCGTCCCAAGTGGGTGATAGGAGGTTTATGCTGGACATTAGAACTCTGGAACCAGGGAGGTGGAACAGAAAATCAATTAGTTTCATTCTCACACTACCCAATAATAACCAGGTAACTTGTTGAATATCAGTGCTTCAGCTGACATTCACATTACGTAATAATAAATGAAAATCAAAAAAAAATCTGCTGGTTTTAACCGTGAAATAAATCAGTGGAAATACTCAGGTTAAACTAATGTCCTCTGCCTGCGCATAATTCATATCTTTTCAGCACGGCATGTCTATAAAAAAAACTTCTCCTCATCTGCATTCTAATCTTTCCACTGATTACTGTAAATTCATGCCACCTTGTTTTATTTTCATTTGCCAAGTGAACTAAATCTTTCCTATCTCTCTCTCTTATCTCGGCCCCTCATAATTGTATTCTATTTTATTTTCCCAGATGCCTGTTGCATACAGATCAACCTCAGACGATCCAACTTCCATTATGCTCCAATTTTCCATTCCTGGCAAAAACCTTTATGTAAAAAAACCCAACACAAATGAGGACATCAGCAGGGCAGGCAGCATCTGTGGAGAAAAATGGATGGATGACTTTCAGGTCCAAAAAGGTCACCTTTCCATGTTCTCGAGAGATGCTGCCTGATCTGCTGAGTTACTCCAGTACTTTGCAACCCACCAGCAGTCACTGTCTACCCTTGAATGTGAAATCTAGCTCATGGTGCAGAATGCCATGGAGGAGTCAGTGACATGGAAATGTGTCATAGCATGAATTCCAAGGAACGGACGAAAATGTGGAAAACATTGAGGAGAATTGATTTTCTCAAAAATGAGCACTATTTACGCCTGCACGATTTAAATACTGTGCTGTACGCACAATGCTGGAGTAACCCAGCGGGACAGGCAGCATATCTGGACAGAAGGAGTGGGTGATGTTTCAGGTCGAGATCCTGCTTCAGACTGAGAGTCAGGAGAGAGGGAGGCTCAGAGATATGGCAGGGTAAGGTTCTCCGACCAGTCTAACTGTCCACCTGATTAAATGTTATCTTTGTATGCTTCATTTGTCACCTTCCCCCGGTGAACAATGATCTATTCTACATTTTACTTGAGCTTTGTCTCCTTTGGTGTATCGTTTTCGCACCAGAGATGCTGCCTGTCCCACTGTTACTCCAGCATTTTGTGTCTATCTTCGGTGTAATCCACCACATGCAGTTCCTTCCTACACATTAAATATGGTACACAGTTCACACAGTAAAATGCAAACCTGTTATTGCGGTTGGAGGAAGCATCAGTAGCTCTGGCAAAGACTGTGTTTATAAAGCAAGACCAACACAGGCAAATTTAGAGCTGACTGAGTTTATACAATAATAATAATAATAATATATTTTATTGTCATTACACATAAGTGCAACGAGATTTGGTTTGCAACTTCCATCCGATGTCATAACTTAAACGAGTAATAAAATTTAGGTTTAGATATCCAGAGAACAAGGTTTGGAAAAGAACATTAGAACACTAAAACAGTCAAAACAGACTAAAGTGCAGATGTGTCTGTGCGACGTGACCATCCGAGGGAGACAGTCCATGGGGGTAGGGGGGCACTCAGCAGGGCCGGTTCAGAGCCGCTATAGCTCTGAGAATGAAGCTGTTCCTCAGTCTGGAGGTGCGGGCGTAGAAGGCCTTGTAACGTCAGCCGGAAGGGAGTAGTTCGAACAGTCCATTACAAGGCTGCGAGGAGTCTTTATCGATGCTGACGGCCTTCCTGAGGCACCGTGTGTGGTAGATGCCCTCCAAGGCTGGTAGCGGTGTCCCAATAATCTTTTGCGCTCTGTGGACAACGCGCTGAAAAGCTCTCCTCTCCGCCTCCGTGCAGCTGAGATACCACACAGAGATGCCATACGTTAGTATGCTCTCTGTGGTGCAGCGGTAGAAGGTCGTCAGCAGCTGTTGGGGCAGACCTGTCTGTTTCAATGTTCTTAGGAAGAACTGTCATTGCTGTGCCTTTTTGACCAGCGCAGCGGTGTTGGTGGACCATGAGGTCCTCTGAGATGTGAGTTCCCAGAAACTTAAAGCTGGACACTCTCTCCACACTGTCCTGAAGTCGATAATCAGCTCCTTGGTCTTCGAGGTGTTTAGTGACAAGTTGTTCCGTGAGCACCAGTCCGCCAGGTTCTGCACCTCCGCTCTGTATTTAGTTTCATCACCATCGGTGATCAGCCCGATCACCGTTGTGTCGTCTGCAAACTTGATAATGATGTTGGTGTCGAATGCAGGGACACAGTCGTGAGTGAAGAGGGAGTAGAGCATGGGGCTCAGCCCACAGCCCTGTGGTGTGCCGGTGCTCAGGGTGATAGTGGAGGACAGGTGCGGCCCCAGTCTCACTGCCTGTGGTCACTCCGTCAGAAAATTCAGGATCCAATCGCATATCAGTGAGCTGAAGCCTAGCTGGTGGAGTTTGGTGGTGAGCTTGGTGGGGATGACCATATTGAAGGCAGAGCTATAGTCAATGAAGAGCATCCTCACGTAGGTGCCCTGTCTTTCCAGGTGATTCAGGACAGTGTGAAGAGCCACAGAGATGGCATCCTCTGTGGATCTATTTGCCCTGTATGCAAATTGATGAGAGTCCAATAATGCAGGGATGCCGGGTTTGATGTGGGAGAGGACCAGCCTTTCAAAGCACTTCATTGCTATTGGAGTTCGGGCAACCGGGCGGTAGTCATTCAGGTTGGTGACTTTAGACTTTTTTGGCACCGGCACTGAGGTAGCTGTCTTCAGGCACTTGGGGACCGTTGCCAGAGATAGAGACAGGTTAAAGATCCTCGTAAGTACCTCCACCAGCTGTACAGCACAGTCCTTTAGTACCCTACCCTGGACTCCATCCGGGCCTGCAGCCTTGCGTGGATTGATCCTACGCAGAGCGCACTGTACCTCCTGGATGCTCAGTGTTAAGGCCTGTCCCTCCGCCATGGCCGGTGGTATTCCTTTCCTGGTGGTGTTGCCAGTTTTGAAGCGGGCAAAGAAGGTGTTTAACTCATTGGCCAGTGTGATATCACTGTGGGGGCAGGTGGGGCTGCTCTTGTAGCCAGTGATGTCCCTGACACCCTGCCACATGCTTCTGGTGTCCGTGGTGTTGAAGTGTTCTTCCACCCTTTGCTTGTGGATGACTTTGGCCTTTTTTATGCCTTTGTTCAGGTTCGACTTGGCAGCACTGTAGGCAGAAGTGTCCCTGGATTTAAAGGCAATGTTGTGTGCCCTTAGCAGATTCTGAACCTCCTTCATCCATGGTTTCTGGTTTGGGAACATCTTTATTTGCTTGTCCACTGTGACAGTCTCCACACAGCAGTTGATGTAGGAGAGCACAGTGGATGTGTACTCCTCCAAGTCTACCTCTGTACCACTGGTAGCCTGTTGTGCAAACAGGTCCCAGTCGGTGCGATCAAAGCAGTCCTGGAGTTGTAGGGTGGCGTCCTCGGGCCATATTTTGACCGTCTTTATT
Organism: Okamejei kenojei; assembly: GCA_035221665.1. Classification (NCBI taxonomy): domain Eukaryota; kingdom Metazoa; phylum Chordata; class Chondrichthyes; order Rajiformes; family Rajidae; genus Okamejei; species Okamejei kenojei. The sequence goes on from CM069132.1 coordinate 127,770,353, forward strand.
GCAGGTTTGGTCTTGCGGATGAGGGGTTTGTATGCAGGCAGTAGAAACAGTGAGAGGTGATCGGATTTTCCCTGGGATGGGCAGTGGAGGGCTCTGTATGTGTCCTTGATGTTGGTGTACAATTTATCCAGCGTGTTTGAGCCCCTGGTAGGGCACTGCACATGCTGGTGGATGAACGATCCTGGTGGTGGTGGATGCTGGTAGGGCACTGCTCCATGCTGGTGGATGCACCCTGGCAGGGCACTGCACCATGCTGGTGGATGCACCCTGGTAGGGCACTGCACCATGCTGGTGGATGCACCCTGGCAGGGCACTGCTCCATGCTGGTGGATGCACCCTGGTAGGGCACTGCACCATGCTGGTGGATGCACCCTGGCAGGGCACTGCTCCATGCTGGTGGATGCACCCTGGCAGGGCACTGTACCATGCTGGTGGATGCACCAATATGTACCATCCTGTGCCAACTTGACAAAAGTGTTTTTAATTGCTGAAAATTAGGCCTAGCTTAAAAGGCCTGTTCCACCAGCATGCGATTGCATGCGTCTAGCGCGACCAAACGGAAGCGGAGTTTACGCTAGGTTTGCGGTAAGTACGTGCTAAGTACGCGGTAAGTACGCGCAAAGTTCGCGCAATGTTCGCGCGTGATGTAATTTATGTCATACTCACCAATCAGCTGGGCAGGAGGCCGGCCGACTGAATTTGGACGTCGCACGGCGTCGGGCGGTGACGTCATCACGCAACGGCACGCCGGGCGGTGACTTCATCGTGCAACGCCACGCGCTAGGCAAAAGTCAAAAGTCAAAAGAGTTTATTGTCATGTGTCCCTGACAGGACAATGAAATTCTTTCTTTGCATAGCACAACAGAACATAGTAGGCATTGACTACAATTATATACGTAAATAAACACATGAATGAATAAATTGATAAAGTGCAAATAACAGATGGAGGGGCATCAATGTTCAGAGTTTTGTCCGAGCCAAGTTTAATAGCCTGATGGCTGTGGGGAAGTAGCTATTCCTGAACCGGGTTGTTGCAGTCCTCGGGCTCCTGTACCTTCTACCCGAAGGTAGCAGGGAGATGAGTGTGTGGCCAGGGTGGTCTGGGTCCTTGATGATGCTGCCAGCCTTTTTGAGGCAGTGACTGTGGTAGATCCCCTCGATGGAAGGAAGGTCAGAGCCAATGATGGACTGGGCAGTGTTTACTACTTTTTGTAGTCTTTTCCTCTCCAGGACGCTCAAGTTGCCGAACCAAGCCACGATGCAACCGGTCAGCAAGCTCTCTACCGTGCACCTGTAGAAGTTAGAGAGAGTCCTCCTTGACAGACCGACTCTCCGTAATCTTCTCAGGAAGTAGAGGCACTGATGAGCTTTCTTAATAATTGCATCTTTCTCGGACCAGGAAAGATCTTCACAGATGTGCACGCCCAGGAATCTGAAGCTCTTGACCCTTTCAACCATCGACCCGTTGATATAAACAGGACTGTGGGTCCCCATCCTACTCCTTCCAAAGTCCACAATCAGTTCCTTGGTTTTGGTGGTGTTGAGGGCCAGGTTATTGTGCTGGCACCATATGGACAGTCGCTCGATCTCTCTTCTACACTCTGACTCATCCCCATCAGTGATACGTCCCACAACAGTGATGTCGTCAGCGAACTTGATGATGGAGTTCGCACTATGACCGGCTACGCACTCATGAATATAGAGTGAGTACAGCAGGGGGCTGAGCACGCATCCTTGAGGTGCTCCCGTGCTGATTGTTATCGAGTCTGACACATTTCCACCAATACGAACAGACTGTGGTCTGTGATGAGGAAGTCGAGGATTCAATTGCAGAGGGATGCGCAGAGACCCAGTTCTGCGAGTTTGGTAACCAGCTTGGACGGGATGATTGTATTAAATGCCGAGCTGTAGTCAATGAATAACAGCCTGACATATGAGCTTTTGTTGTCCAAGTGGTCCAGAGCGGAGTGGAGGGCCAGCGAGATCGCGTCCACCGTTGATCTGTTGTGGCGGTATGCGAACTGCAGTGGGTCCAGGTTTATGTCGAGGTAGGAGTTGATTTTCGCCATGATCAACCTCTCAAAGCACTTCCTCACCACAGGCTTTAGTGCCACTGGTCAATAGTCATTGAGGCATGTCACCTTGCTCGGGAAGGCACATCGGTGTTCTCCCTATCATAGCGTGCGTAAAACACATTGAGCTCATCAGGGAGTGATGTTTCGCCGACATCCGAGCTGCCTCCTGGTTTTGCCTTGTAGGAGGTGACAGCTGCCGAACACCTGTCTCATCCTCCAGCTTGGAGCAGAACTCCCTTTTGGCCTTTTTGATGGCCTTGCCAAGGTCGTATCTGGACTTTGTGTAGACCACTGTATCATCAGACATGAATGCCCGGTGTCTGGTCTTCAGAAGAGTGCGGATCTCACAGTTCGTCCAAGGTTTCTGATTGGGAAACACTCGGACGGTTTTGGTGGGGATGCAGTCCTCCACACATTTCTTAATCAAGACGCTGCGCATGCCGTCGAGACGCTGCCTGCGCCCTCTATGCACCTGTGGGCCGACAGGCCGTTGGCGCGCGGAATTTTCGGACAGTGCAGGATTTTCGGAGCTCGTACAACTCCATACGCCTCCGCGGTTCGAAGTGGGACCGGCCCCGCGCGGCCGTATGCCTCAAGCGACCACGTTTGGTCGCGCTAGACGCATGCAATCGCATGCTGGTGGGACAGGCCCTTAAGTGTTAACTCCGCCTTTATGGTTTAGAGAGCCATCTGGAAACAAAATTCATGGGAGTAAATTCAGTGCGGCATGGTGGCCTAACGGTAGAGTGCTGCCTTACAGTGCTTGCAGCGCCAGAGACCCAGGTTAGATCCCGACTACGGGTGCTGTCTGTACGGAGTTTGTACGTTCTCCCTGTGACCTGCATGGGTTTTCTCCGAGATCTTCGGTTTCCTCCCAGGGTCCAAAGACGTACAGGTTTGTAGGTTCATTGGCTTGGTATAAGTGTAAATTGTCCCTAGTGTGAGTTAACGTGTGGAGATCATTGGTCGGTGCGGACACAGTGGGCCGATGGGCCTTGTTCAGCGCTGTATCTCTAAACTAAACTAAACGAGGAGCTGAAGAAAGGCCCCAACCCAAAATGTCATCTGTTCATTTCCCTTCGCAGATGCTGCCTGGCCCACTTTGTTCCTCCAGCAGTTTGGCTTTTGCTCAAGATTCCAGAATGTGCAATCTCTTGTGTCGACACCCTTATAAATCTCTCCAGTGCAATAACAGCTTGCCAATAATGGGTACAGGAACAATACCCCATAATGAGTGAGCCTGAGACACATATAAAGGTCATAGACCCATTGATGCCTTTCTGGGACTTCTCCCATTCATCTAATTGAGTACCGTCATATTGTCAGCAGTTAAATGAAGTGGGAAAAATTGAACCTTTTGGCTCTGCTCCTACAAGTTGATCTTTCGTGGAGACAGCCTATAAAGGCTCAGTCTAAATAAGGGTCTCGACCGAAACGTCACCCACTCTTTCTATCCAGAATTGCATTCTGTCCCGCCGTGTTACTCCAGCATTTTGTGTCTATCTTCAGTGTAAACCAGCATCTGCAGTTCCTTCCTACACCTGCAAAGACAAGCAGTTTACAGAGATCATTGCACTGAATGTATGCTGGGGTGAACACTTTTGCAAAGGGGGTCATTATATCACCCCCTCACACACCACTTCCCCTCCCCCTCTCCTCCTCCCCTTCTTACCCCTTTACCTTTCTTATATCTGCAAAGGTTTCAGGCAATGGATGTGGATGCTTCTTTCTATAGCATAACTGTTGTAATGGCCTGCATATTTCTTGTGGTTAACAGTTCCACAGTCGGGAATGCCCAGGCACCAAATGTGTGCTCGAAGGAAGGTGTGGCATTGTTGAATTTCCTGCTCTTTCCTGCATGTCGAGTCCAATTTATTTTATAGTTTTTGCATAAATTCCTTTCTGTTCAAAAGTGCGGTGCTGGAGGTTCTGAATTTCATCGAAAGACATAAATTACACTTTTATAAAGTTTCTTTGAAACAGTCAGACAATCGGCTTCTGTCTTGCGTTCTATCTGGGAAATTAATGTTTTACTTCTTAAAGCAGACTGATGACTCAGTGAGCGCAGTCCTACAGTTGCAGCTCAGGAGATGGCTATCAAACCAGCAGAGTACATTAAACATGGAGAGTAGTTTTTGTTATGATATTTAATGACAGAGGGAAAGGGAAGACTGCCAAGACTTATAAGCATCAACTCCTCTTTTATTCCCATGAATTTTGTTTCCAGGCAGTTCTCCATACCATAGGGGCGGAGTTAACACTGAAATGATGTACGTTTGGCCTATTTTTCAGCAATTAAAAACACTTTTGTCAACTTGGCACAGGATGGTGCATATTGTATAAACTCAGTCAGCTTTGAATTTGCCTGTGTTGGGCTTGCTTTGTAAATACAGTCCTTGCCAGAGCTACTGAAGCTTCCTCCAGCTGCAATGACTGGTTTGCATTTTACCTTGTGAACTGAGTACATTATTTAAATCGTACATAAATAAATAGCGATTTGAGCAAACAAATTCTCCCCAATTTTTTCTGCGCTTTCGTTCTCTCCCTGTAATTCATGTTATGACACATTTCCACGCCACTGACTCCTCCATGGTATTCTGCACCAGGAGATAGATTTCACATACAAGGGTAGACAGTAACTGCTAGTAGATTACATAGTGCTGGTGTAACTCAGCACGTCAGGCAGCATCTCTGGAGAACATGGATAGGTGACATTTTGAGTTGAGTCCCTTCTACAGATTGATTGCCGGTGGGGGTGTGGGGTGTGGGGGGGGGGGGGGGGGGGGGGGGGGCAGGGGAGAGAGAGCCACCCAAGCGGTATGTGAGTTGCTATTCAAAATGTGTAGGAAGGAAATGAATATACTGGTTTAAACCGAAGATAGACACAAAAAGCTGAAGTAACTTGATAGGACAGGCAGCATCTCTGGAAGGAAGGAATGGATGACGTTTCTTCTTCAGTCTGAAACATAGACGTAGAAACATAGGAAATAGGTGCCTTCGAGCCAGCACCGAGCCATTCAATATTATGGTTGATCATCCAAAATCAGTACACCGTTCCTGCTTTCTCTCCATAGCCCTTGATTCCATTACCCCTAAGATCTATATCTAACTCTCTCTTGAAAACATCCAGTGAATTGGCCTCCACTGCCTTCTGTGGCAGAGAATTCCACAGATGCACAACTCTCTGGGCGTAAAGGTTTTTCTTCATCTCTGTCCTAAATGGCGTACCCTTTATTCTTAAACTGTGACCCCTGGTTCTGGATTCCTGCAACTGAAGAAGGGTCTCCACCCGAAATGTCGCCCATTCCTTCTTTCCAGAGTGGCTACCTGTCCCGCTGAGTTACTACAAGCTTTTTGTGTCTATGAAATGCTGATCCTCCAGTTTGCATGTGGCCTCACTCACTCCGGCAATGGATACTGCCCAGCTCAGAAAGGTCGTTATGGAACACTTTGCTTTTCCGTGTTTCTGCTGCTAGTAGGTTACTTGATGATAATGGCTTAGGGTGTATTCTTGTGCACTTCTCCTCCACCATCCTACCATGACTGCATTATTCACCTGTATTTATTGAGCAAATTTAACATCAGCAAATATCCAGAAGCCCACTCAAGCATTGTTATCAGTAAACTTCACACATACTGTCGACATTGATATCGGCCTGGAATTTCCTGAAAAAGCTGGTATTTCTCAGTGGAATATCAAGCATTCTTGTGCAAATGCCCACACATTTGGGATTTCCATACATCTCCAGTGATTTCTAGTTCCCCAATTACCCTCCCTTCTCTCACTCTGAGGCCAACTTACCTCCCCCTGACTTTGCAGACTGATCACTGTATGTCAGTGTGGATGCTGCCAATGCAAGAGGTGCAGAGAGATGGAGATGCAAATGAGTTGAGGCACCTCATCATCCAACCCTCCTGCACCAAACCCTCCATTATATAAACCCTCCTGCCAAACTTTTTCTAGGTTAATCTGATTGATAGCACAGCATGAGGGCAGGACATGAGGGCAGGACAAGTAATGTTATCTGCTTACCCTCTCCACTTTGCCTTGTGCTGAATGATGACCTTGTTTTCCTTTTCTGCTTTTTGGAAACTACCAAACTTCAGGACACTCCCTTTTTTGATCAGCGGCGATAGATTAGTTGATCCCAAAGTGTTGAAGGGTGACATCAGAGTTTCCAGAACAGGTACCACCTCTGTTCAATAATCGAAACAAGTATATCATTGTAAATATCAAGTCTAAGTATGATAGGTATGGTTGAATTAAGAATTTCCATTCGGCAAATTTTAACATGTGGTCATTCCATGAAAAGTCTTATCGGATGCAATTACACTTCAAATCAGCAGTTGCGTTATTTTGTCTCAATTGGTTATGCTCTTGCCTCTGTTTTAAGATGTCTCCATTATGTTCATAGCAGGCATTTAAATGGAGGTCCTTTTTCTCTTATCATAGATACATAGATACATAGACAATAGGTGCAGGAGTAGGCCATTCGCCTCTTCGAGCCAGCACTGCCATTCAATGTGACCTTGGCTGATCATCCACAATCATTGCTGTTTTCTTTCGTGTCCCCCTCCCAGTCTTTGAATATGTGGGATTATTCGATGATATATGGCTACATTAAATAGTTGTCAACTCTCAGCCAAATGTAAAATGTCTTTAATACAAGTAGCTATTGAACCAGAGCGTACACTTTGAAAATATGTAATATTTACTGTAAATAGAAGTTGAATGCTGGTGCATCAAGGTTTAGGCGAATGGAAATGTTGAGAGGATGTTTCTATCATGTCATTTATCGTGTGAAACTATTAGTCAGGTTTGTATACAGATTCAGAGCAATTAGACATCATAATCGTAATCATAATTACTTTATTAGCCAAGTATGTTTTGCAACATACAAGGAATTTGATTTGCCATACAATCATACCAATAAAAAACAACAATACACACAAAATACATTTTAACATGACTCCTCCACATTCCTCACTGTGATGGAAGGCGAAAAAAAGTTCAATCTCATCCCTTCTTTGTTCTCCCGCATCGGGGGCGAGCCTCCCGTTGATGGGACGATCTTGACTCCCGTAGCCGGCGGCGGGCCCTCCGTGTCCGGGCGATCAAGCTCCTGCATCGGGGGGGAATCTCAGCTCCCCCACGCCGGGCGATCTTGCCTGGTCGGGGCTGATCGGAACTTTCTGCGACTGGAGCTTCCCGACATTAGCCTCTACCCGAGACTGCGAGCTCCTTGATGTTGGAATCCGCAGGCTGCGGTTGGAGTGTCAATCCCAGGCAAGGGGTCGGCTCTGATGGTAAGTCCATGTCCCTGCAGTGGGGCATAAATCAGTCCTGAGCAAGGCCTCCAGCTACATAATGTTAGGTCACAGAGCGACCGGAGATACGATCCGGAAAAACAATCGCACCTCCGGCACGGTAAGAGATTGAAAAAAAGTTTCCCCCTCCCCCACCCCCCACATAAAATAAACCAAAGAACATTAACACACTTTTAAAACACACAAAAAATAACGCAAAAAAAAGACGAAAAAACAGAGAGACCGTTGGTGAGGCTGCCATCATTGATCACATGGCACCACCCAGTAGCATGTGATTTTTGTTTATTCATGCAAAGTTTTTTTAAAAGCATTCAAAGGTTTTGTGTTTGCTGCCAAAGCAACTAGTTAAGTTGCGTTATAGAAACATAGAAACGTAGAAATTAGGTGCAGGAGTAGGCCATTCGGCCCTTCGAGCCTGCACCGCCATTCAATATGATCATGGCTGATCATCCAACTCAGTATCCCGTACCTGCCTTCTCTCCATACCCTCTGATCCCCTTAGCCACAAGGGCCTCATCTAACTCCCTATTAAATATAGCCAATGAACTGGCCTCAACTACCCTCTGTGGCAGAGAGTTCCAGAGGCTCACCACTCTCTGTGTGAAAAAAGTCTTTCTCATCTCGGTCTTAAAGGATTTCCCCCTTATCCTTAAGCTGTGACCCCTTGTCCTGGACTTCCCCAACATTGGGAACAATCTTCCTGCATCTAGCCTGTCCAACCCCTTAAGAATTTTGTAAGTTTCTATAAGATCCCCTCTCAATCTCCTAAATTCTAGAGAGTATAAACTGAGTCTATCCAGTCTTTCTTCATAAGACAGTCCTGACATCCCAGGAATCAGTCTGGTGAACCTTCTCTGCACTCCCTCTATGGCAATAATGTCCTTCCTCAGATTTGGAGACCAAAACTGTACGCAATACTCCAGGTGTGGTCTCACCAAGACCCTGTACAACTGAAGTAGAACCTCCCTGTTCCTATACTCAAATCCTTTTGCTATGAAAGCTAACATACCATTCGTTATTTCCTTGTGAAATTTAATTAAACTTATTAAATACTGTAATTGGTGATATAATAACAAGACTCGATGACTTGCTCCTAGAGTATTTGAACATGTGGTTTTGAACATGTCAAGCATTTATCATTAAATAGATAACCGCAACTGTGAGCCAAGAATATCAGTACATTTTGAAATAGATTACATTTTTGCCATGCTAGAACGGGTGACATCAGTTGGTTAGAATTGGTGATAACATTTCCTCATACTCTACAACAATGATGAGTGGAAGTACAGGAAAGGGATTGAGAACCTAGTGTTATGGCGATGACCTGACCCTTAACGACAGCAAGATGAAAGAGCTGCTTGTTGACCTAAGGAGTGAGGGGGTGAACGCCCTGTCCTCATCGAAGCAGCTGCTGTGGAGTTGGATGACAGCTTCAAGTTCCGAGACATCTATATCACCAGCAACCTAACCTGGTTCCTTCACACTGATGCAGTTATCAAGAAAGCATATTTACATTCTTAGGCATGACCATGAGGATTTTCTCGAACCCCTACAGATGTGCTATAGAAAGTAATCTGATGGAATGCATCTCAACTTCATATAGCATCTGTGTAGGAAGGTACTGGCAGATTCTGGTTCACACCAAAGATAGACACAAAATGCTGGAGTACCCCTGTCTAAAGAAGGGTCTCGACCCGAAACGTCACCTATTCCTTTTCTCCAAAGGTGCAGCCTGACCCGCTGTGTTACTCCAACATTTTGTGTCTATCTTTGATATAGTAACTGCTCTGCTCTTGACTGTCTGAACTTGGAGAGAGTGATGAACCTAGTTCAGTCCATCATAAGCTCGCCGCATCCTTCCATCCAGTCCATCTTAATGGTATGTTGCATCTGGAAGACTGGAAGCATCGACATGGATACTGTTCATCCTAGCCATTCCCTTTTCTCTCTTCTACATCCTGGAGAAAGATACAGGAACATGAAAGCTCAGATTTCCAGACTTAAGAACAGCCCATTACCCACTGTTATCCAACTCCTCAGCTAATCACCTCCTTCATATCTGCATCCTGGAGGTATTGCCATGTACTCTCAACCCTTATTCCGGTATTGTAATTTAATAATATTCTCTACTACTTGGATTTTTCACAACAATCTTGCATCATTCTGCTGTTTTGCATTCATTGTTCTATTTGTGTTTTTGGTTATCATTGCTGAATGTATACTGTTTACTCTGTAAGTTTCATATGAAAAGGGAATTTCATTGTACTCTGGTGTAAATGACAATAATCTAATCTAATCATATTTAATTGAGTGCAGAAAAAACAACATGCTCAGTCTCAGAAAATATCCTGAGGATGAGATTGTTAAAATCAGTATTCTATCATATCATCTCATTTAAATGGAGTGAAAAATAACACAATATGCGGAAGTAACTCAAAGAGTCAGGCAGCATGTCCGGAGGACATAGACAGATGACATTTTGGGGCCAAGGAAGTGAAGGATACCATATAGGAAACGAAAGATACCTCTTGGAAATGAAAGATACGTTCCTGTATCTTTCCCCAGAAGGTAGAAGAGAGAAAAGAGAATGGCTAGGATGAACTGCATCCATGCCAATAATTCCAGTCTTCCAGATGCAACGTAACATGAAGATGGATTGGATGGAAGGAAGTGACGAGCTTATGATGGACTAGTCTGTGTATAGGATAGGAAACACCTCCTATCCAAATCCACCAGGATGCTGCCTGAGTCACTGAGTTAACCAGCACTTTGGGGTTTTTTTGTAAAATGGTCTTTACTGGCTTTATCTTGCGGCAAACATGAATCCCTTTATCAAGTATCTGTACACTGTGGATGGATTGATTGTAATAATGTATTGTCTTTCCACTGACTGATTAGCACTCTACAAAAGCTTTTCACTGTACCTCGGTACACGTGATAATAAACTAAACCAAACTCAAACTCAAACTGATCTCAGTAATGGTTAATCCTCTCCAAACACGCACATGACAAGCTCTGCCAAGCACCATGGCCAAGATCATAACTTCAGCACCCACCCGGAGGCCTAACTAGGACCTACAGTTCCATATAGTTTTACATTATTGTTATGATATTATTTTTTCCATAAGGTCATCAGGAGAGCACTAAATAGCCTGACTTGCTCTGCTTGTGTAAAATATATTATTGCCATGGTCACATCACAGCAAGAATTTCAAATGCAAGAATAATGTTTCCCTTATAACTGACAATCACAATTAACTATTGGAAATCTGTTCCAAATATCTTCTGCTCTGTGGGAAAAAATTCCCCTTATCTTTAATCTCGCACATGATACATTTGGTTTTTCATTTATTTCTGGCTCGAGTGTAATGTGGAAAATTTTACAAGACTTTTTGACCATGTAGATCTCAAATCATTCTCAATTATTTGCATAAGAAGCAGGAAAATGCCAAGCACGGAGCTTGGGAAAGTAACTTTCATTTATTAGTAGACAGACGATATAAACATTTATAGACACAAAAAGCTGCAGTAAAGGAGAGAAAGAATGGGTGACATTTCGGGTTGAGACCTTTCTTTACCTGTTTACACTTTATGGCTTTCCAACCCACTGCTGTCTCTGAGCCAACCATTGTCATCAGTCAGTTTGTCCAATGAACAATCAGAATACTGCAACTGTTTGAGTCTAGACCCGAAATGTCACCTATTCCTTTTCTCCGGAGATGCTGGTTGGCCCACTGAGTTTCTACAGCTTTTTACATCTATCTACTCTTTTATTTAATTGTTCATTCACAGGCACTGGACACCGTGTCATGAGACACTTAAAATGCCAGCATTTATTGTCCATCCCTAACTGTCTTTGAGCTGACGAAGGTTCCCAGAGAAAAAAGCAATAGGGGATATAAAGTCCATATAGTAGCAATGTTACAAAATTTTGAGATTAAAAAAATCATAAAAAGCATAAAAAGAAGTTTAATTTGACACCTAATTCACTTTCATATCTTCAGTATTAAAAAAGTTATGGCCATTTTCATACTCGGAAATTAGCATCTTGTTCCCCATCGCCTTTCCATTGACTTAACTCAAAAGCTGTGATCGAGGACAGTCAAAAGCCCATAACTTTCTTAAAAATTAAGAGAACTCAATGAAATTTTCAGTTATTATAGATTGAAGCATTCTGAAACAAATATGAAACAAACTTACTTGGATGACCTGAAATTAAAGCATATAATTACTTAGTTACCTAATTGTAGCTAATTACAAAATTCAATTACTAGATCTAAACATCTATCCATTTCTCAAGAAAAGATAAACATTTTTAAATTGCCTAAGTGTCCAAATAACATTCACACAATAATTCACAATATAACATGATTTTTAAATCTCATTTTCATGAATTTATAGGCCAAATGGAAGGAATTTAGTGTTTAATTCCAGTAAATTAATGGCCATTTAAATCAACTTGTGAGTGGGGTTTAGTGGAACACGATGGATTGGAACGTTGCGGTTTGCGGTGAATTTAACCCACAGTTGGCAGGAAAAATACCGGTTCGTATATTTTTTTTACCCCTTCTCGCAACATGAAAATTTGATTAAAGGCTTCCTAAGAAGCACGTTTTTATGTAAAAATAAACTGTGTACCTTATTTTATCCCCTACGTAAAATCCGTCCTGTTGTCGGCATTCATGGCTTTAGAAGATGATTTTTAAATTACTCTAGCTAATAAATGATTTAACGTAGTTTAAAAATACCTTCATAAAACAAATGTCGGAGCGATTTCTCTTTAGCAACGAAATCCCCTGAGATGGATCGATTTGAATTGTCTGGAGAAGAACGGCATTTTAAACCCGCCCCCCCTCTGAAAGGCGCCAAAGTCGCGCACAATGGAGTGGCAGAACTGCAACGCCGCTGAAGGTAAGTTTTGTAACATACCTACATATAGGCATTCCCAGTCAGGACTAGGTTAGAATGGGACAAGGGAAAGCAATATTGTTGTGATGTTCATTGTGCTAATAATTTTGTTGTCTTGGATTATTTGCCTTGATTTTCGTGTTGTCGTCTTTGTTTTAGCACAAACTTCTTTCTTTTCGAAATGTTATGCCTGATTTGTTTTTGTCTGAGTCTCGATGCCTACGATGCTGCTGCAACAGATTTTCTTCGTCAAAAGACAAAGTACTGGAGGAACTCAGCGACTCAGTCAGTATCTGTAGAGGGAATGCACAGGCGTCGCTTTGGGTTGCTCTTTCTCACTATCCCTCACCATACATGCATATGACAATAAAATCAATTTAACTTGTCACTGAAACTTGCTTTTAGTTCCACATTCCTTGAATGTAATTGTCTGAATTTAAAATCCCTAGCTAGGTCGGATTCAAACTCACTGCTGTCGGACAATGATTCAGAACTTTGACTGCCGGTCCAGTTAAGGGCCTGTCCCACTTGGGCGTCATTTGCACCTCATTTACACGTCATGTAGAAAATTTGTCGAAGCATCGTGACGCATGGGGGGTGCGTGGGTGATGCGTGCATAGCGCATAGTGAGGCATGGAATCGCATGCAGTATCGCGGGCGCTCCAGGATTTTGTAGTGTACCGAAATCCTCGCACGCCACCTGCGTGATGTATTGCTTACAAACGCTGACGCATTGGCTACGCACGCTGATGCATTGCCGTCGCATGTTGACGTCCCGACGTCGCATGTATATCTCGTGGTGACATCACCATGCGTCAACGTCCGTAAACATGCAACGCCGCACGCCGCCCATACGTAGTCGGCCCGCCTTTTACGCGTCATGTAACCTCTAACCTCGTCCACACAGACCTCTTCCTGGGTTTCTTGCTAGCCTTTCTGGTTGTACTCCTGCCAGACTGATCTGTATGAGGACTGCTGCTAACAGAAGTGTCTGTTGTTGCTGTAGCAATAAAATCTGTAGTTCTTCCATGATGGTCATGATCCAGAATAGGGAAACAGGGTATTCTAATGACATCACGCGCACCAGACGGCTGTGATGATGCATGATGACGCATGATGACACATGATGACGCGTGATTTGCTCGCGACAGTCGCGCATCTATCACTACCGGCCTGTCATGTAAATGACGCGTAAGGCCCAAGTGGGACAGGCCCTTAACGTGACTCATGAACTACCAGAGTGAAGGTGGGTCACTGAGTTGCTTTGAACCTGCTCTTCCATTCATAGAAACATAGAAACATAGAAAATAGGTGCAGGAGTAGGCCATTCGCCACTTCGAGCCTGCACCGCCATTCAATATGATCATGGCTGATCATCCAACTCAATATCCTGTACCTGCCTTCTCTCCATACCCCCTGATCCCTTTTAGCCACAAGGGCCACATATAACTCCCTCTTAAATATAGCCAATGAACTGGTCTCAACTACCTTCTGTGGCAGAGATTTCCAGAGACTCACCACTCTGTGTGAAAAATGTTTTCCTCATCTCGGTCCTAAAGGAATTCCCCCTTATCCTTAGACTGTGACCCCTTGTTCTGGACCTCCCCAACATCGGGAACAATCTTCCTGCATCGAGCCTATCCAACCCCTTAAGAATTTTGTAAGTTTCTGTAGGATCCCCCCTCAGTCTTCTAAATTCTAGCGAGTACAAGCCAAGTCTATCCAGTCTTTCCTCATATGAAAGTCCTGACATCCCAGGAATCAGTCTGGTGAACCTTCTCTGTACCCCCTCTATGGCAAGAATATATTTTCTCAGATTTGGAGACCAAAACTGTACGCAATACTCCAGGTGTGGTCTCACCAAAACCCTGTACAACTGCAGTAGAACCTCCCTGCTCCTATACTCAAATCCTTTTGCTATGAATGCTAACATACCATTTGCTTTCTTCACTGCCTGCTGCACCTGCATGCCTACTTTCAATGATTGGTGCACCATGACACCCAGGTCTCGTTGCATCTCCCCTTTTCCTAATTTGCCACCATTCAGATTATAGTCTACCCTCCTGTTTTTGCCACCAAAGTGGATAACCTCACATTTATCCACATTATACTGCATCTGCCATGCATTTTCCCACTCACCCAGCCTATCCATGTCATCTTGCAGCTTCCTAGCATCCTCCTCACACCTAACACTACCCCCCAGCTTAGTGTCATCCGCAAACTTGGAGATGTTGCATTCAATTCCCCCGTCCAAATCATTAATATATATTGTAAATAGCTGGGGTCCCAGCACTGAGCCTTGCGGTACCTGACTAGTCACTGCCGGCCATTCTGAAAAGGACCCGTTTACTTCTAACCTTTCCTTCCTGTCTGCCAGCCAGTTCCCTATCCACATCAATACTGAACCCCCAATACTGTGTGCTTTAAGTTTGTATACTAATCTCTTATGTGGGACCTTGTCGAAAGCCTTCTGAAAGTCTAGATATAACAAATCCACTGGTTCTCCCTTATCCACTCTGCTAGTTACATCCTTGAAAAATTCAATAAGATTCGTCAGACATGATTTACCTTTCGTAAATCCATGCTGACTTTGTCCAATGATTTCACCACTTTCCAAATATGCTGCTATCCCTTCTTTAATAACTGACTCTAGCAGTTTCCCCACAACCAATGTTAGACTAACTGGTCTGTAATTCCCCGTTTTCACTCTCCCTCCTTTTTTAAAAAGTGGGGTTACATTAACTACCCTCCAATCCTCAGGAACTACTCCAGAATCTAAGGAGTTTTGAAAAATTATCACTAATGCATCCACTATTTCTGTGGCTACTTCCTTGAGTACTCTGGGATGCAGACTATCTGGCCCTGGGGATTTATCGGCCTTTAATCCATTCAATTTACCCAACACCACTTCCCGGCTAACCTGGATTTCACTCAGTTCCTCCACCTTATTTGACCCCCGGTCCCCTGCTATTTCCGGCAGGGATTAATTTCACTTCCTTAGTGAAGACAGAACCAAAGTAGTTATTCAATTGGTCTGCCACGTCCTTGTTCCCCATGATCAATTCACCTGTTTCTGACTGCAAGGGACCTACATTTGTTTTAACTAATCTCTTTCTCTTCACATATCTATAAAAACATTTGCAGTCAGTTTTTATGTTCCCTGCCAGTTTTCTTTCATAATCTATTTTCCCTTTCCTAATTAAGCCCTTTGTCCTCCTCTGCTGGACTCTGAATTTCTCCCAGTCCTCTGGTTGGCTGCTTTTTCTGGCTAATTTGTATGCTTCATCTTTTGTTTTTATACTATCCCTGATTTCCCTTGTTATCCATGGATGCACTACCTTCCCTAATTTATTCTTTTGCCAAACTGGGATGAATAATTGTTGTAGTTCACCCATGCAGTCTTTAAATACCTTCCATTGCACATCCACTGTCAACCCTTTAAGAATCACTTGCCAGTCTATCTTGGCCAATTCACGTCTCATACCTTCAAAGTTACCTTTGTTTAAGTTCAGAACCCTTGTTTCTGACTTAATTATGTCACTCTCCATCCTAATGAAGAACTCAACCATATTATGGTCACTCGTGCCCAGCGGCCACACACAACAAGACTGCTAACTAACCCTTCCTCATTACTCAATATCCAGTCTAGAATAGCTTGCTCTCTCGTTGGTTCCTCTACATGTTGGTTTAGAAAACTATCCCACATACATTCCAAGAAATCCTCTTCTTCAGCACCCCTCCCCATTTGATTCACCCAATCTATATGTAAATTGAAGTCACCCATTATAACTGTTTTACGCTTGTTGCACCTATTTCTAATTTCCTGTTTGATGCCATCCCCAACTCCACTACTACTGTTAGGTGGCCTGTACATAACTCCCACTAGCGTTCTCTGCCCCTTAGAGTTTCGCAGCTCTGCCGATATTGATTCCACATCCTCCAAGCCAATGTCCTTCCTTTCTATTGCATTAATCTCCTCTCTCACCAGCAGCACTACCCCACCTCCCTTTACTTTCTGTCTATCCCTCCTGAATATTGAATATCTCTGGATGTTCAGCTCCCAGCCTTGGTCCCCCTGGAGCCACGTCTCCGTGATCCCAACTATAGCATAGTCATTAATAGCTATCTGCACATTCAACTCGTCCACCTTATTACGAATGCTCCTTGCATTGAGACACAAAGCCTTCAGGCTTGTTTTTACAACACTCTTACTCCTTATACAATTATGTTGACAAGTGGCCCCTTTTGATTTTTGCCCTGGAAACCCACCACCTCTTATTCTCTGTTTATTATTTTTTTCTTCTTTCCCCCCTACATGTTGGGTCTGAGTGCTTCCCTTCTTGCCTCCTGCCTCAGAACCTGTCTACTGGCTTTCTCTATTTGAGTCCCTCCCCCCAACTGTTCCAGTTTAAAGTCCCCCCAGTAGCCTTTGCAAATTTCCCTGCCAGGATACTGGTCCCCCTCGGGTTCAAGTGCAACCCGTCCTTTTTATACAGGTCACTCCTTCCCCAAATTCAATGCCATCTAATTCACTATCCTCATTCCTTTAGCTTCCAGCCTTTATAAACCCCCATGGGTAGCATTGTAGACAGTAAAGATGTTTATTAAAAATGTACAGCAGAATCTTGATCAGGTGGGTGAGGGCTCAGGAATGGCTAATGGAATTGAATGCAGATAAGTGCAATGTGGTGTAATTTACTTCATAGAGACAGCTAGGATACATGCCTTTCAGCCCACTGAGTTTGTGCTGGCCACTGATCACCCGTTCTCAGCAGTTCTATGTTATCCACATTTCACATCACATACACGCAAGAGACAATTTACAGAGTCCATTTAACCTACAAACCTGCACGTCCTTGAGACCGGGATGAAACCAGGGCAGCCAGTGGAAGTCCACATGGTCACGGGGAACGTGCAAACTCCATAAAGACTGCATCCGAGGTCATGATCGAACTCTGGTTTCTGCCACTGTGAGGCAGCAGCTTTACCTGCTGTGCCTGTGTCCTGCCCTATTTTGGGAAGTTAAATCAGGACAGCACCTCCATAATGAATGAAAGGTCTTCACGTGCATTATGGAGCAGAGGGATATAGGAGTACAAGTACATAGCTCCTTGAAAGTGGCATTACAGGTAGGTAGCGTGGTAAAGAATCCTATTGGTACATTGGCCTTTATCAGTCGGGACATTATGTTGTAGTTATACAAGGCATTGGTCAGGTCACATTTAGAGTACTGTGTTCAGTTTTGATTACCCAGCTATAGGATGGACTAGACAAAGTGGGACCCGTTGGGTACATGTTCACACGGGAGGGCTGGTCCCACAACGCAATATTCCACCTCTCCACCAATTCCAATATTGGCGGCCAATGGGGGGGGGGGGGGGGGGGGGGGGGGGGCGCTAGTATAGATGTTGTGGGCCGAAGGGACTGGTTTCCTGAGGGCTAGTATGGACATTGTGCGCCAAATGGATTCTTGGGCTGGCAGCTCAGTCACTCAGGCCTGCTGGGCTGGCAGCTCAGTCACTCTGGCCTGGTGGGCTAGCAGCTCAGTCACTCAGGCCTGCTGGGCTGGCAGCTCAGTCATTCAGGCCTGGTGGGCTGGCAGCTCAGGCACTCAGGCCTGGTGGGCTGGCAGCTCAGTCACTCAGGCCTGGTGGGCTGGCAGCTCAGTCACTCAGGCCTGGTGGGCTGGCAGCTCAGTCACTCAGGCCTGGTGGGCTGGCAGCTCGGTCACTCAGGCCTGGTAGGTTGGTAGCTCAGTCACTCATGCCTGGTGGGCTGGCAGCTCAGTCACTCTGGCCTGGTGGGCTGGCAGCTCAGTCACTCAGGCCTGGTGGGCTGGCAGCTCAGGCACTCAGGCCTGGTGGGCTGGCAGCTCAGTCACTCAGGCCTGGTGGGCTGGCAGCTCAGTCACTCAGGCCTGGTGGGCTGGCAGCTCGGTCACTCAGGCCTGGTAGGTTGGTAGCTCAGTCACTCATGCCTGGTGGGCTGGCAGCTCAGTCACTCTGGCCTGGTGGGCTGGCAGCTCAGTCACTCAGGCCTGGTGGGCTGGCAACTCGGTCACTCAGGCCTGGTAGGTTGGTAGCTCAGTCACTCATGCCTGGTGGGCTGGCAGCTCAGTCACTCAGGCCTGGTGGGCTGGCAGCTCACTGGCTGGCAGTCAACACACTGAGTCAACACACATTTTTCATATTTTACTGCAGATCATAGCAATGAAGGAGGAAAGTCTATCCTGGCATGGATCTCACAGGGACCCAATGAAGGGAGGGAGAAAAATACTGGGGTGAGGTTTAATACTTGCATGGAGAATATTTACTGGACCGAAGGGACTCCTCCTGGACTAGTACAGGCCTGATGGGCCGAAGGGGCTCTTGAAAATAAATCTGTGAAATCTCAGTGAAAGGCACTTTTTCTGGACTTTTCCTGGCCTGGCACGGGCCTTTTGGGCCGAAATGCTCCTTCTGAGCTAATACGGGCATTTGGGGCAAAAGGGACTGGTTTCTTGGCTAATAGGGGTCTTGTTGGCCAAAATTAGTGGCTTCAGGCAGGCCAAACAACTAATTTAATTTCTTTTCCATTTCAATTTCAAGCATAGGGCAGCCCAAACAACTCATTTCATTTCCATTTCCATTTCCAATTCAATTTCAAGCACAGGGCAGGCCAAGCAACTCATATCATTTAATTTCCATTTCGATTTCCATTTCAATTTCAAGCACAGGGCAGGCCAAACAACTAATTTAATTTTCATTTAATTTCATTTCCATTTCCATTGCAGTTTCAAGCACAGGGCAGGCCAAACAACTCATTGCATTTTCATTTAATTTCATTTCCATTTCCATTGCAGTTTCAAGCACAGGGCAGGCCAAACAACTCATTGCATTTTCATTTCATTTCCATTTCCATTGCAGTTTCAAGCATGGGGCAGGCCAAACAACTCATTGCATTTTAATTTCATTTCCATTTCCATTGCAGTTTCATGCATGGGGCAGGCCAAACAACTCATTGCATTTTCATTTCATTTTCATTTCCATTGCAGTTTCAAGCACAGGGCAGGCCAAACAACTCATTTCATTTTCATTAAGGGCTAACAAATCATTTATTGCAAGTACATTGCAGACGCACAGTTCAGTTGATTCACAGCTTAGAATCACAGTTGTGGCCTCTCCCTCGCGATCTTCCAGAGTGACTGACTCACATCCAGGCATTCGGGGTTTATAGTCCTGCCCCCCCCTCCCCCAGGAAGGACCGTTACCTTCATCATGGTGATTTACAGGCGAGTGGATCAATCAGCTGATCTCAAGATTTTTTAAACACTCATAACCTTTTTATTTTTCATCGATCGGAAAAATCCTCAGGGCTGCCTCAGCGGAGGAGGACTGTGAGTAAGATGGCCAAAAATCATAGCGATATAAGGTAGCGTTTTTTTTCTAAAATCAATATACAGCGCAGACAGGAAGTGGTCAAGATGAGACTTTTAGTTATATAGATATCATTAAGCTAGAAAGAGTGCAGAGAAGATTTACAAGGATGTTGCCAGGGCTCGATGGCCTGTGCTATAGGGAATGGGATGGCTGGTTAAGACTTTATTCGCAAGGCAGCTGAGAGGTGATCTTGTAGAGGTGCATCAAAATCAAGAGGGGAATAGATAACGTGATTTACCTCGAAGAGGGGAAAGATTTAATAGGAACCTAAAGGTTTTTATTGGTGGGCAAATGAAATGAGCTGCCAGAGGAGGTAGTTGAAGCAGATAAAATACAACATTTAAAAGACATTTGGACAGGTACATGGATAGAAAATAATTATAGGGCGATGGGCCAAATATGGGACTAGGTTAGATGGGGCATCTTAGTCGGCATGGACAAGTTGGGCCAAAGGGATAGTTCCGTGTACCATGACTCTATGACTCAATAACTGAGCGTTTACAGTCACCTAGGCTAGAGATTCACAACCCTACAAGTGCAGACATTTCTCTTTATCTTAATACCTAAGAGCCAACCAGTTATCCTGGAATCATGTCACTGATATTCAGCTGTGCGAGACACATTATTGTGCATAATGTAGTTCAATTGAGGGAGCAAGCTACACTGGTGCACAAAGAGAGCTTCAGCCATGTTCGAATTTCTTGGCCAGTATCCCAAAAATAACAAATCACTGACTTGTAGAAATTAATGCTAGTGTTTGTTTTTGTAATTAGTACATTTAGGTTATGAATCTTAACCTTTTGATTATTGAATCTAGTTACCTCTCACTTTTAAATATTTCCATACTGTAGCTTTAAATACTAACAGTGCTTCATCCCTTTCAAATTCTTTCCCAAACATCATTTATTTCACCAAAATTGTATAATTTCCAACATATAGTGGCTTAGCGTCTTTCGTGCTGCAACAGTTTTTTTTTCCACAGAATATCTTTCATTATGTGAGAAATATTTTATTCGTTGGTTCTGATGAGATGCTGAGGCATTTCTTATATATTTAGTTATAAATAGGCAGAAAATGCTGGGAATAAAATTAGAGGATCAGATGGCATTGATGGAGAGAGTAGCAAACAAAATGCTTCTGATCAATGACCTCTCAACAGCACTGGGAAAAAGGTTACAGTCAGAGAATGGTGGAGAGGAGGAGAGAACACAATGGGACCTCTGTGGGAGAAGCCAAGGCAGGAGACATCAGATAGCAAACAGGGCTGTGTGGTCTAGTGTGAAAGAAAGGAGTAACACAAAAACAAAAAAATCTGACTGGAAAAGCTATAAATGGGGGAAGATGAGTGTATATCTGAAAATAACCAGAAGTAAAAAGAATGTGAACACTGTAGCTGTGAAATGCACATACTGGAAATGTTGATCACCTGAAATTGTTGGCAATGCCAAATCCAGAAGGCTGGAATGTTTCAAGTTGGAAGGTCAGGTGTCAGAATCATAGTGTCATCAAGCCATAGAATTATACAGCAGAGAAACAGGCCCTTGGCCCAACACAACCATTCCAACATTTTTGCTCATTACCATTGTCTATTTGCCTGAATTAGGTTTGTATCCTTCCTTGCCTTGTCTATTCAATTGCCTCTTTTATATAATGATTGTATCTGATTCTAACACATCCTCTGGCAGCTGGTTCCAGATATGTAGTTTTAATTTAGTTTGGAGATACAGTAGGGAAACAGTAGCTACAGCCCATCGAGTTCACACGGCCAGCGATCCCCGTTCACTAGTACTATCCTACACACTTGTACATCTTTGAAGTATGGGAGGAAACTGGAGCACCCAAAGAAAACCCTTGCGGCCACGGAGAGAATGTATAAACTATGCACATACATCACCCGTAGTCAGGATCGAACCCCAGTCTCTGGCGCTGTAAGGCAACAACTCTTCTGTACTAATCACTCTCTGTATAAAAATCTTTATCATCAGACTCCCTTTAGAAATTCTTTCCTCAGACGTTAAACCTTTGACCTCTTACAATGTTTCATGCCCAAACATAGAAACATAGAAATTAGGTGCAGGAGCAGGCCATTCGGCCCTTCGAGCCTGCACCGCCATTCAATATGATCATGGCTGATCATCCAACAGTATCCTGTACCTGCCTTCTCTCCATACCCCCTGATCCCTTCAGCCACAAGGGCCACATCCAACTCCCTCTTAAATATGGCCAACGAACTGGCCTCAACTACCTTCTGTGGCAGAGAATTCCACAGATTCACCACTCTCTGTGTGAAAAACGATTTTCTCATCTCGGTCCTAAAAGACTTCCCCCTTATCCTTAAACTGTGACCCCTTGTCCTGGACTTCCCCAACATCGGGAACAATCTTCCTGCATCTAGCCTGTCCAACCCCTTAAGAATTTTGTAAGTCTCTATGAGATCACCCCTCAATCTTCTAAATTCCAGCGAGTACAAGCCAAGTCTATCCAGTCTTTCTTCATATGGAAGTCGTGCCATCCCAGGAATCAGTCTGGTGAACCTTCTCTGTACTCCCTCTATGGCAAGAATGTCTTTCCTCAGATTAGGAGACCAAAACATTACGCAATACTCCAGGTGTGGCCTCACCAAGACCCTGTACAACTGCAGTAGTACCTCCCTGCTCTTGTACTCAAACCCTTTTGCTATGACCACTGGGAAAAGATTGTAACTACTCTATCAATGCCTCTTATCATTCTCAACATCTCTATCAGGTTATCCTTCGCTGCAGGAAAAACAAGTCTAGCCAGTCAATCTCTGTCTATAACTAAATCCTTGAATCCAGGCAACATCCTGGTAAAATCTCCTGTGTCCTCACTCATTAAGGTACAGTGAAATTCAGATTGCCATACAAACATATCAATATAGAGCAACAAAACACCCAATAAATGCTTTTTATGTATCGGTAATCATTTCAGATTATCCATGTTTCACTCCTTGAATTCATTGTCTTCCAAACCCTTCTCCTTGGTGAGTACGGTTGGAAAATAATCATTTGCAACCTCACCCACATTGACTGGGTCCAAACATAAATTATCCCTATGGCCCTGAAAGGGATTTACTCCTTCCCTGGCCACGATTTTGTTCCTAACATAATTATAGAATATCTCAGGATTTCCCTCAATCTTACTCGCCAATGATATTTCATGGCCCCTTTTTGGTATCCTAATTTGTTTCGGAAATACTCTCCTACACCCACTCCTCAAGAGGCTCAATCAATTCCATTTGAGTATCTTTGTTACATGCTTCTGATCTGTTCAATATCCTTTGTCATCCAGAGTTAATTGATCTTGCCATCTTTACCTTTCACCCTTACTGGAATATTGTGGCCCTGAGGAGCCAAGCTTCCACCGGAGGGATTATGACTGAATGCTTCTAAGTCAGAATAGCATCTGAACATAACTAACACTATTACTCTTTTTTTTTTAAAGGATTACCACTTGCCAGGTGGCATTTTACCTGCATGTTTTACTTACTACCAAGCTACATTCACCAATTCTTCTCTCATGCTATTGAAATAAATCTTTCCCAAGATTAGGTTCTTAACTTGAAGATCAAACTTATCCCTTTCCAAAACTATCATGAAAACTACAAAGCTATGGTCACTTTCACCAACACCAATGGTTCCACCACCTATCCAGATTATTTCCAAAAATAAGATCAAATATAGCCCCATCTCCAGAAGGACTATCTTGAAAACATAGAAATATAGAAAATAAGCGCAGGAGTAGGCCATTCATCCCTTTGGGCCAGCACCGCCATTCAATATGATCATTGGTGATCATCCAAAATCAGTACCCCGCTCCTGCTTTTTCCCCATATCCCTTGATTCTGTTAGCCCTTAGAACTATATCTAACTCTTGAAAACATCCAGTGAATTGGCCTTCTGTGGCAGAGAATTCCACAGATTCACACCTCTCTGTGTGAAGAAGTTTTTCCTCACCTCAGTCCTAAACGGCCTATACCTTATTCTTAAACTGTGGCCCCTGTGCCTGGACTCCCCCACCATTGGGAACATTTTTTCTGCATCCAGCCTGTCCAATCCCTTAAGAATTTTATGTTTCAATAAGATTCCCTCTCATCTTTCTAAATTTCAGTGAATACAAGCCCAGTCGATCCATTCTTTCATCATATGCCAGTCCCCCCATCCAGGGAATTAACCTCCTGAACCTACACTGCACTCCCTCATTAGCAAGAATGTCCTTTCTCAAATTAGGAGTCCAAAACTGCACACAATACTCCAAGTATGGTCTCACCAGGGTCCTGTACATCTGCAATAGGACATCCTTGCCCCTATACTCAAATCCTCTCGCTGTGAAGGCCACATGCCATTTGCTTTCTTCACTGCCTCCTTTTCCCTGCATGTTTACTTTCAGTGACTGATGTACAAGGACAGCCAGGTCACGTTGGACCTCCCCTTTTCCAAATCTGACCCCATTCAGATAATAATCTGTTCATGTCACCGAAGTGGATAACCTCACATTTTTCCACATTATCCTGCATCTGCCATGTATCTGCCCACGCACCCAGCCTATCTAAGTCACCATGCAGCCTCATAGCATCCTCCTCGCAGCTCACACTACCACCGCTTTGTATCCTCCGCAAAATTGGAGATGATACATTTATTTCCTCCATCTAAATCGTTAATATATATTGTAAATAACTGGGGTCCCAGCACTGAGCCTTGCGGCACCCCACTAGTCACTGCCTGCCATTCTGAAAATGACCCGTTAATTCCTACTCTTTGCTTCCTGTCTGCCAACCAGTTCTCTATCCATGTCAATACCGTACCCCCAATACCATGTGCTCTAATTTTACACACTAATCTCTAATGTGGGACTCTTGTGTGGGATCAGGAAAAAAGAAACAAAGTGCTGGAGTAACTCAGCAGGTCAAGCAGCACCTCTGGAGAGCATGGATAGGTGATGTTTCAGCATGAGACCCTTCTTCAGACTGAAGAGGGGAGGGGGAGGACAAAGCTTGGCAAGAATAGGTTGATACAGCTGAAGGGTGGGGGGGTGGGCAAAATATGCTCTCAAAAAACTTTGTTGGACACACAAATTCCATCCAATCTACGTCCCATGCAGTAGGCAAACTCAGCCATTATTTGAGATTAAAATTCCCCGCCACTACAACCCTAACCCTTGTCCCTTTGTGCATTTCTGATCCATCTAGGATATCCTCCTTAAATGTTACAGTGACTTTCTCCCTAAACATTAGTGCCACTCTCCCTCCTATTTTTGCATCCCTTACTGTCACATTTCAAATTTCTATACCCTAGAACATTAAGCTGCCCATCCTAACCTTCACTCAACTATGTTTCAATGATTGCAATGGTATCATAATTCCAAGTGCTGGTCCATGCTCCAAGCGCCCCTGACTTACCTGGAAGTTTTCTTGCATTAAAACAAGTGCAAATGAGTCAGCTCCCTGAGTCCATGCTCTTTAACCTTTCTCTGTTTGCTCTGCTCACTAGGTTTATTTAGTCTATCCTCTGCATTTGAGTCAGTATCCTGACCTGCTGCACTGTTACTATGCTTCCTGCCCCACTGGCCAAATTAGTTTAAACCCTAGATAGACACAAAATGCTAGAATAACTCAGCGTGACAGACAGCATCTTTGGAGGACATGGATAATAGGCGGTGTTTTGGATTGGAACCTTATTCAGACCCACTAAGTTACTCCAGCATTGTGTATTTTACTCAAGAGAGAGTTCAAGGTTTCAAGGTTTCAAGGTCAGTTTATTGCCACATGTATCAATTAAGGTACAGTGAAATTTGAAATTGAAGAGTTCTATTCAAGAGACAGTCGGATATAGCTTAGGGCTGATGGAATTAAGGGATATGGGGAGAAAGCAGGAACGGGGTACTGATTCTGGATGATCAGCCAAGATGATATTGAATGGTTCGAAGGGCCAAATGGCTTACTCCTGCACCTCTTTTCTATCTTTCTATATTTCTATGTTTCTACTCAAGATTTCACGGTGATCCTTGAAAGTGGTGGCTGGTGAAGTGAAGGTGAGAGCAATGCTGCCCCCCTCCAGGTTCAGGAAGAGATGAAACCAGAAGTTTGCAATCAAGAGAAGATGTATAACATAGCAAAGATGAGCCGGAAGCCAGAGGATTGGGCAACTTTTAAAGATCAACAGAAGGTGACTATAAAGGCAATACGGGGAGAAAAGATTAAGTATGAAGGTAAGCTAGCCAAGAATGTAAAGGAGGATAGTAAAAGATGCTTTAGGTATGTGAAGAGGAGAAAATTAGTTAAGACAAATGTGGGTCCCTTGAAGACAGAAATTGATGAATTTATTATGGGGATCAAGGAAATGGCAGACAAGTTGAACAGGTACTTTGGTTCTGTCTTCACTAAGGAAGACACAAACAATCTCCCAGATGTACTAGGGGACAGAGGACCTAGGGTGTCGGATGAACTGAAGGAAATTCACATTTGTAACAAAATGGTGTTGGGTAGACTGATGGGACTAATGGTTGATAAACCCCAGGGCCTGGTGATCTGCATCCCAGGGTACTCAAGGAGGTGGCTCTAAAAATCATGGACATATTGGTGATCATTTTCCAATTTTCTATAGATTCTGGATCAGTTCCTGTGGATTAGAGGGTAGCTAATGTTATCCTACTTTTCAAGAAAGGAGGAGAGAGAAAGCAGGGAATTATAGACGCGTTAGCATGACATCGGTGGTGGGGATGATGCTGGAATCGATTATCAAAGATGTAATAGCAGCGCATTTGGATAGCAGTAACAGGATCGGTCTGAGTCAGCATGGATTTACGAATCAGCATGCTCCCCCTCTGATAGGTCCTGCCTTTGGTAACCTCTCCTCCTGCTGCCCTTGGCAACGTCCCACTGTGATGTAATTGTTGCACCCAGCAGCTTCAGAGCCATTGTGATTGGTGCACTGTGAGTGTCATTGTGACATTATCAGTGGAAAGTCCTGGAAAAAGGCTGTGTGTGAGAACTGTTTTTTGCCTTCTTTAAAAAATTGAATCATCACTAAGTTGTGAAATATGGGATGAAATCTTAAGTGAACCTGATTACGGCGTGGAGGGGAAAAATGTGAGTCAGAATATGTAAATATTTGAGCGCTAGCGCGTAGCATTTTGAGGAAGATACAAAGAATACAGACACATATACAACACACATACAGACACACATACAACACACATACAAGATGAGGCTTTTATAGGTATATATAAAATATATATATATATATTGCACACAATTGAAGGGGGAAATGCCATCACTGATAGGGTGAATCATGTCCCAGGATGTGCCTGGTCCAATGTGATTCTTGCAGAACTGTCCTCTGGCTTGGAGATAGGCAAAAAAAAAACTGTAGTACCTCAGTGGGTAAGGCAGCATCTCTGCCATAGAGGGAGTGCAGAGAAGGAGATGCCTGATGTCCTGTCTTATGAAGAAAGACTCTCGGCTGGAATTTAGGAGATGAGAGGGGATCTTATAGAAACTTACAAAATTCTGGACAGGCGTTCCCGATGTTGGGGAAGTCCAGGACAAGGGGTCACAAAGGGGGAAATCCTTTAAGACCGAGATAGTCTCAGGTACGGGATACTGAGTTGGATGATCAGCCATGATCATATTGAATGGCGGTGCAGGCTCGAAGGGCTGAATGGCCTACTCCTGCACCTAATTTCTATGTTTCTAAGAAACTGGTGACATTTTGGGTCGAGACACTTCTTCAGTCTGAACATCACTTATTCATTTTCTCCAGAGATGCTGCCTGACCCGCTGAGTTACTCCAGCTTTCTGTGTCTATCTTCAGTTTAAACCTGCATCTGCAGTTCCTTCCTAAACATTTTGTCCTCTGGCATGGCCTGGCCTGCCTCTGTTCAAGGGCAATCAGGATGGATAATGAATAATGGTCTTGCCAGCAATGTCCATATCCTGAAATATAATAAATACATTCCTGATGGGTGGGACTTCACCACAAACTATGTGCAAATATTGCAAACGATGCCCACAACCGCTTGCTGTGTGCCATTAACACTTAAAAAAAAACAGGTGTAAATGGATTTTCCCTAATCCAATTTTTCGGCAAATGTGTCTGGTTGTTTAAAAACGAGTTGCTCTGTTCCTCTGACATTGCTTCGTTTCTCCTCTGTAGTCATGCCAAACTGTGTCCTTTGATTCAAATGGCTTGCAGCCCAGAAATTTGTTTTGTGCTTCGCTGTCCAAAATGCGACCAGGAATTTCAGTGAGAACAAGAAGCCTTAGAGATTATAAACATTTCAGTGAAAAACACTTAACTACCCAACTAGATTCACGTTTCATTAAAATTGAAGTACAGTTCTTCCAATATGCCCTTAACCCTCCTTAGGAGAAACAGATATTGTAAATCATAGAGAGAGTTTTTCCCGGGTATGATGTTAGGGATTGGTTTTGGATCCAGGTAACTGGGTATCTACCGTGTAGGAAGAAACTGCAGATGCTGGTTTAAATCGAAGATAGACACAAAAAGCTGGACTAACCCAGCGGGTCAGACAGAAAAAACGTCATCTATTCATTTTCGCCAGAGATGCTGTCTAACCTGTTGAGTTACTCCAGCTTTTTGTGTTTATTTTGAGTTATCAACTGTGCTGGTTGCAGGCAGTCACATCCTATTGAGGTCTGTTTTGATTAGTTCGAGACCCTTTTTCAGACTGACTAAACTGGGCAGGAGAAATCTGGGAAAGAGAGGTGCGAGCCCGGATTTTCTTCCTTCCCTCTCCCCTCCCCCCCCCCACCCACTCCAATAAGTCTGAAAAAGGGTCCTATTCTGAGATATTGATTATCCCTTCCCTCACCCTGATATTGCCCGACATGCTGAGCCCCTCATTCCAGCATCCATAGTTTCTCGAGTATGGGTTGCCACGACCTGATTAATTCTGGATACTCTCTTTGGCACCTCATTGTGGCTGGTAGTTTTTGTCGGACATGCGAAGGATCAGCCTGCATCCGGTGCCGTCACCCAGAGCGGTTGTGGGTTAATTTGGTTAGATTGGGGCGAACCTTGTCGGCAACAATGTCTTCTACACAAAACATTCAACGCATATATTCAAAGCATCGAGGTGGACCTGTCACCAAAACAATGAGGGACCCAGCGGAGGGGGGACAGCCGAGAACCAAATGGGACCCACTTGTGGTCATGTGCGAGGGCAGGCCTGGTTTGCTGCTGCTGCGAGGTAAGACGGGACTAAGAACTTTTGGCAACCCTTTGTGCACTGCCGAGGTGAATACTGCTGTATGATTTTACAAGTTCACAAATTCACAAGTTGTAGGAGTAGAAGTAGGCCATTTGGCCCATTGAGTCTACACTGCCATTCAATCATGGCTGTTCTCAGCCACCTAACCCCATTTTGCTGCCTTCTCCCCATATCCCTTGGCACCCGTTCTAATCAAGAATCTGTCTATCTCTGCCTTAAAAATATCCACTGATTTGGTCTCCACAGCACTCTGTGGAAATGAGTTACACAGATTAACTACCCTCTACAAAGAAGTTCCTCCTCACCTCCGTTTCAAAAGAACGTCCTTTAATTCTGAGGCTATGACCTCTGATCCTAGACTCTCCCACCAGTGGAAACATTCTTTCCACACCCACTCTACCTATGCCTTTCATTATTCCGTAAGTTTCAATGAGGTCCCCCTCAACCTTCTAAACTGCAGCAGGTAAAGGCCCAGTGCTGTCAAACACTCATCATATGCTAACCCACTCATTCCTGGAATCGTTCTTGTAAACCTCCTCTGGACCCCATCCAGAGCCAGCACATCCTTCCTCAGATATGGTGCCACATTTGCTCACAGTACTCCAAATGCAGCCTGACCAGCACCTTATAGAGCCTCAGCATTACATTTTTCAACTTTTACATCAGCAATTTACTGGATTGTATGCAAAAAAACAAAGAATTTCCTAGATGTGACAATAAAGTATCATTGAATCATTGAAGAAACCTTCCTGGACCTTTCTTACAGCAGTGAACCACGATTCCTTTAAGGAAATCGATGGGATTGCTCAGTGTCAGGACGTGTGAGCACACACACACACAGAGCACATCCCAAACTCTGTCCCAAAAATTGTAGCAGAGGAATTACTGCCTGGCACATCCCTATTTACATCATGAAAAACCTAATCTGAAGCAGGGAGGTTGTCCGGAAAGCCTCTTTAAAATGATAACAGCCAGGCAGACACTGGCTTTAAACCCTTCTTTGATGCTAATTTTGCTGGATGGGGATTAGCTCTGTCCTGTGCTGATACCAGATCACTTTATCTGGAGGCTCCTAAGTTAGATTCCAGTAAATCAGTTAACAAGTCTTAAGCCTTAGACACTGCTAAGAGCTGCCATTCTTCACAGATAAGGATTGTGTCAGCAAAGAAATTGCAAGATCACAAGACAGATATGTGATTCAAAGTTTTATGCACCCACGGCCAGTTTATGTCTGCAGAATGTCACACACAGCATTAGTCTGAACTTGCTTTCAACCTATTTCTCTTTCTCCTACGTTCCAAAGTTTAGTTCAGAGCAGTGCTCAGATTTAGCCTTGCTATTTGAAATACTTGCATGTCTACATCGTAGTTGCCTCACTTGTGTCTAAATGGCTCGAGATATTCCCGTAATTCAATCTTCTGTAAGCAGCCCTCTAGTTTCTCTTCCTGTCACCTCCAGCCGCAAATGTTTCTCTTCAGCCCTGACAACCAATAATGGAGCATTTAGGTGGAGGGAGTTGAAACTAAAGTACAATTTTCTTCATTGTTGTGGCATATAATGTGGGTGGCTGGTTAGACTAATGTTAATTGTCTATTCCTAATGGTCTTCGAGAAGCATATGGGAAAAAACAGTCTTGAACGGTTATGTAGATGCAGGAACCCTCAAGGTGCGGCTCAGTTGGGAGAACCTAAATAGTGACCCTGTCGGCATTATCCCATGTCACCCTTGTGAAACTGCACATCTCCAAATTCAGGGACGGTTTCTTCCCAGCTGCTATCAGGCAACTGAACCATCCTATCTACAACTACAGAGCAGTTTTGAGCTACTATCTACCTCATTGGAGACCCTGGGACTATCTTTAATCGGACCTCAATGGTATTTATCTTGCACTAAATGTTATTCCCTTTATCGTGCATCTGTACACTGGATGGCTTGATTATAATCCAGTGTAGCCTTTCCGCTGACTAGTTAGCATGCAACAAAAGGCTTTTCACTGTACTTGGCATACGTGACAATAAACTAAACTGCACTAAAGTAAACAGGATAAAGAGCAGTTCAGAGGTTTGAACATCCTATCTTCTTTGTTGTTTGGGTTAACTTTCAGGTAACACTGTTGTATCCTATTCTCCTTGGGATCACAAGGGTTAAACCAAATGCCAAACTACAGCCCAGCTGTTCCTGTCTGCTTTTGCAAATTGCAGACTAGGCTTTCTGTCAATCATCTACAATTTGAAAATTACACATTCTAGGCATTGCATCATTAAGAGGAAGTGGATTATATATTGGAAAAACTAGTCTATTCCTGAATTGGACAATGGTCTGTTTGTTAATCTAAGAAATGTTTACTTCAGTGAAATTTCCTTACCATTTTTGAGGCAAAAATCCCCTGAAGTATAAAAATAATCTTAAAGGAAGTCTGCTGGCCATCTGGATATTGTAACTTTGTATTTAAATGGCATCTGTGTATTTAGATTATGGACGTGAAAAACTCCAGTGAAGTTTGACAGGTGAAAAGGGGCTTCCACTTAACAGATATTCATAAAACGGAGCTTGAATTGCTCATGCAGTTGGTAAATGGGCTTTTAAAGATAACAGTTTATTCCCAAGGATCAGTCAACATGATCAAATTTCTGTGGGTAACATAGTAAACATTTTAAGTCACTATATCAAATTCTGCTTGATTATTCTTCTCAAGCAAATCACATTCAAAACGTTAAAGGCCAATTTTAATCATCTTGGGTGGACAAAAAATTGAAGGGGCATTAAATGGAGACTGGAATCCTGTTGCCTTCTCTATAGCTGGAATTCTACCCTGTTTTTGGCCATAGCTCCTCAAAGTGATTAGGTCATGTTTTTTTCCACAGTCCTGGTAACCACTAGTTGAGTACTCTGAAATTCTTCTGGTGGACTACTTGACTGCTGGATCTATCTGGAGGACTACTGTTTATTTATTGTGTGTAGGAAGGAACTGCAGATACTGGTTTACACCAAAGACAGACACAAAATGCTGGAGTAACTCTGCGGGTCAAGCGGCATCTCTGGAGAGAAGGAATGGGTGACATTTCGGGTCGAGACCCATCTTCAGACTTATATTGTTGTATTGTTTTTGCTGTTGTATTTGCATTTAATGTACCTGCAAAGCTGCAGCAAGTAAGAATGTCAATGTTCCAGTTCATATCTGATGCAAGAGACAAATAAATAAACATATGTAATCAGTCTTGATCACTCTATATCACTCATGTTCTCCTTGATTTCTAGTGGCTTCCAGTTTGGTAATGCATTGCGATTAAAAACTTACATCCTTATTTTCAAATGCATCCATACCTCAATCCCCATACTATCAACCTCTCGAAGGAACCACACCAGGCACATGCTGTCAGGGTAGGCAAGGTGGGCAGTGCCTAAAGTGCCTTTAGGTGGTTGGTAAAATGATAAAATGGCAATTATTAAATATAAATAGTAAAGGCACGGGAGAATTATGCCTAGGAGATCGGTCTCCTAGGTAGGCATAATTCCCCCGAGCCTTTCATCCACGGTACATGTAACACGCAAAAGTATGTGCAACTCACGTGCCGTCGACGCTGCTTCAAGCCTTCAAAGACAACGGTCGATAAAGGCAGCTGAAATTCTGCCTTTGCACCATGGACTGCATGCATGTGCTGTGCAACGCATGCGCAGTGCAAGTTTCTTGCCGGGTTTTTCAAACATGGAGTGTCATTATCTTCAGAATATCTTAAGAAACAAAGAGAGAAGAATAGAGTTCATGTACAAATAATGTGGTAAGTAAATTTCTTGGAGCTATATGTTTTTAAATACTTTATTAAGAGGTAAGGCCTTAGAAGAAAAATTACTTTATAAAAGTCGACTGACTACCTACCGGAGAAGAGAACAATCTGCGCATGCGCGGTTTTTAAGATTTTTGAAAGCTGACTGATTGCCTACCCTGAGTAATTACTCACGGCACGTGCCTGAACCACTCAAATGCTAAAGATTAATTCACGACCTCCCAATCAACCTTGTAGTAACCTTTGCACTTTATTTTAACCTGCACTTTCTCTGCAGCTTCAATACTATATTCTGCACTCTTGTTTCCTTTCATTTTGCACAACCCATTCTACTTATATATGGTGTGATTTTACCCATGCATTGCATAATGTACCTGGATAGCATGCAAAGCCAATGCCAATACCAATACTGTAATGTCTCCAGCTTGTTCCAGACCTCTGCAACTTTCAGTCTCAGATAGATCCCTTGTTTTAATTGTTCAGATTTTTCCATCTGTTCAGAAGATGGACACTAAATGCTGGAGTAACTCAGTGGGTCAGGCAGCATCACTGGAGAAAAATAATAGGTGACATTTTTTTCAGACTGTTCTTTTCTTTCAACTCTGGAATTGATTTCCTAAACCTCTCAGTCTTTCTATCCCCTTTCCTTCCAATAAGACTCTCCTTAAAGTGGTCCTCATATCTAACACATCTAACACATCTAACATGGTTGTGTACTGCCTATGCCTCACATTATGGGATGTGGGTAGAATAGCTTACAGGGAAAATTAATGGGGAATTAGCGGTGCTGGCTCGAAGGGTCAAATGGCCTACTCCTGCACCTATTTTCTATTGTCTATTGAATATGAATGCTCCATTGCCTGCAATGCCTTGACCTGAAATGTGGAACGTATGGAGAACCGATGGCCACTTCACTATTTGGTTCAGTTCCAGAGTGAACACCATCTGGTGGGTCTGAAACACTCAGATTGCTTCTGGAGCCCGGAATAAGGGGCTGAATGAACCATTCGGACCCCCATGCACCTCCATCCCCCAATCGTTCATTGGATACTAATTGAAAACAAACTCAATTATTTACAAGAGGGCTTGTTTACAAAAACAGGGATGTAATGCTAAACCTCCATGAGGCGCTGCTAAGGCCGCATTTGCAATATTGTGACAATTCTGGGCACCATATCTGAGGAAGGATGTGCTGGCTCTGGAGAGGGTCCAAAGGTGGTTTACAAGAAGGATCCCAGGAATGAGTAGGTTAACCTGTGATGTGTTTGGCGGCACTGGGTCTGTACTCGCTGGAATTTAGAAGAATGAAAGGTGGACCTCTTTGAAACATACAGAATAGTGAAAGGCTTGGATAGAGTGGATATGGAGAGGATGTTTCCATTAGTTGGAGAGTCTAGGACTAGGGGTCATAGCCTCAGAATTAAAGGACGTTCCTTTGGGAAGGAGATGAGAAATGTCTTTATTTAGAGGGTGGTGAATCTGTGCAATTCTTTGCCACAGAAGGCAGTGGATATTTTTGGCAGAGATAAGTAGATAGATTCTTGGTTTGTACTGGTGTCAGAGGTTATGGGGATAAGGCAGGAGAATGGGGTTAGGGCGAGATAGATCAGCCATGAATGGCTTAATTCTACACCTATCCCTTATGACCTCCAACATTCTCCGGTTTTCTTTCAAATTTCCAGAATTTGACATCTTCTGCTTTAATTTGGGAAATATTAATGTTATTTTGTTTGAGTTGGTATCCTAATGATTTTACAGTCTGATAAATAAATGACTCATGGTGTTGAGTCATACAGACCGAGCTGTGTTTGTTGCCTGCACTGCATTGATTAATAGCCACAATGGGTTCCCAAATTTAGGTAGTTGGTGAAATGTGCTCACAACACAGCTGTTGTAACCTCTGTTTATACATTTAAATGTAGCCAGCGAGCTGTGGGCACCAAAGCACTGTTTTGAGACATTTATGGGAAGGATTGGAAATTGTGAAAGTATCATGTCGTCACAAGGTAAAGAGTAAGTGGAGGGGGAAGTGATTTCCATGTGGGACAGCAGAGGGTCAGAGTGCCTGCAGTTGGCCAGAACACTTAGTTGTCTATCACAAAAATAAGCTGTCCATTTAAGAAATGCCAACTAGACAGTTCCATGCCCGGGGCAAATGAATAGAGCAGCCCTGACTCATGCTCCACTCAATCTTACCTCAAAATTTCATATGCTTTTGGGCCAATAGTTGGAAATAACATACGGCTTCTCTCTGCCCGTCTTTTTACTGCACACATGACAATAAACTAAACTGATCTCAGGAACCCACGCAAGACAGAGTATTAGCAGAAGAAAATGCCTGCATGACTCTAGTCAAGTCCAGTGGGCTATAACACCAACCACACTCTATAATCTCAGCACATCCAGATAAAAGGCAGCCTGCTTGATTAGCAACCAGTCCACCACCATAGACCCTCAAGACGAGATAATGAACTTCACCATTTGTAGTATGAAGAAGGGTCCCAGCCCCAAAACATTGCCTATCGATGTCCTCCAGATATACTGCCAGGCAGGCTGAGTTACTCCAGCACCGTTCCATGCACGATTCCTGCGTCTGCAGTTCTGTCTCCATCTTCTTTGTACTTTTCTTGCAAATAAATGTCATTTTATGTCTGTTGAAATGTTGCAGCTAACATTTCGAGGATTAATAATGATCAGTGGGAAATTTACCCCCACATCACCTGTGCAGGGCAGCAGTCACTGTTAATGATGTCCTGGGTCACGTGAGGCGGATTTCCTGCACCATTCGTGGAAAGTGGAGCTTCTGGCGCAAGCTTCTGTCCTTCACAAAAAACTAGGAGCACATCATGCAGGATCTCAGAAATGAAACTTAAATGAATGGTTCTGCAGTGTCACACAATGTCCTACACACAGCGCACTGTCCTCCCAGCCTCAGTTTCCAAAGGTTAGTGTTTATACACAAACCACTGGAGTTCCCTTCATCAGTCACAAACATTTAATACACTTGTTGGTGAGATGGTCTGCTGATCAGCTGCAGCTTGCAGTGGCTGGGAGCCTCAATTGGGAAATTGGGTGGCACAGTGGCGCAGCGGTAGAGTTGCTGCCTTACAGTGCCAGAGACCTGAGTTCAATCCTGACTATAGGTATTGTCTGTACTGAGTCTGTATGTTCTCCCCGTGACCGCGTGGGGTTTCTCTAGGTGCTGCGGTTTCCTCCCACACTCCAAAGGCACGCAGATTTGTAGGTTAATTGTCTTCCGTAAAATTGCAAATTGTCCTTAGTGTGTAGGATAATGTTAGTGTACACGGTGACCACTGGTTGCCGTGGACTTGGCCGGCGGGCCTGTTTCTGAACTGTATCTCTGAAGTCTAAAGTCTAAATGTCAGGCCAGTTGAATACAGAAGTGGAGTGGATGTTGTTTTACTTGACCTAATATATCTAATGATCAGACCTCCACACCCTTTAGAAGAAGAGGATTCCATAGATTTCCCTTCTGAGAGGAAATATCGAAGCACCCTAGCTTTAAATGACCAACCCCATATTTAACAGTTACATCTTCTAAGTGAAAAAATCTCAACATCCAGCCTGCCTAACCCCCTTAGGATCTCATATGTTTGAAGAAGGTGACCACTCATTCTTCTAAATGCCAAGGAATATAAACCCAAGCTGTCTAGCCTCTCTCGATATAACATCCCTCTCATCCCAATAATGGCAGCACCAATCTGTAATATATGCAACATTAATTTCATTCACATGTGCAGTTGCATATGTGACAAATGAAGCACTATTAATTATTGACTATTAGCCTGTGAATCGCCTTCAAATTGCCGTCAAGGCTACCTTATCCTTTCTTAGACAAGATGTGTGCTCACCAATACCCCGGACAACTGTAACTAAACCTCCCTATTCCTCAACTCCACCCTTGTTGGTCCTTGTTTTTGGGATAGTTGGGCCAAAGGGCCCGATTTCACACAATATGACTATGACCCAAATAAATGATTAACTGCAACACGAGTGCCAAACACTTGATGTGCAACTAAAGGTTCTAACTTTTCCAACTTTTCTATCTGACAGCCCCTTTTAAATCCTCTGGCCTACCACCAGATGATTGAAAATGTTCTCGTTTTTTTCCCTACTTTTCAATTTAACATTATCCTGACCTCTATTGTTAATCACATATTGAGCCTCGGTCTCATGGAATCTGTTTTTATAACTGGGATACATTTTTGCTGAGGGTCACAGTTTAGGAATAAGGGGTACGCCATTTAGGACTGAGATGAGGAGAAACTTTTTCACCCAACGAGTTGTGAATCTGTGCAAATTCTCTGCAACAGAAGACAGTGGAGGCCAATTCACTGGATGTTTTCAAGAGAAAATTATGGGCCTGTCCCACTTAGACGACTTTTTCAGCGACTTTTTCACCCGTCATAGGTCGTTGCAGGTCGGTGAAAATTTTCAACCTGTTGAAAATCCAGTGGTGACCAGAAAGACGCTTTGTCTCTTTGGGCGACTAAGGAGACTACTCACGATCATACAGGTGACACGCCGGTGACATGTCGCGGGGTGAAGCCTGTATGGTCGTGAGTAGTCGCCCAAAGAGTCGTACCGTGTTCAGGTTCGCCGCTGGATTTTCAACATGATGAAAATTTTCGCCAACCTGCAACGACCTATGTCGCGTAAGTGTAAATAGCTCGTTCTAAGCTTCCCTACAGTCTAGTT
The DNA here is from genome assembly GCA_035221665.1 of Okamejei kenojei. Classification (NCBI taxonomy): domain Eukaryota; kingdom Metazoa; phylum Chordata; class Chondrichthyes; order Rajiformes; family Rajidae; genus Okamejei; species Okamejei kenojei. The sequence goes on from CM069132.1 coordinate 127,807,835, forward strand.
TCAGTCAATAAAATGCTGAGTCAAGCACTTGCACATCTAAACTTTATTTTGGAAAAACATAATAACAGCTCCCCACTACTACACCTAACCACCGCGGGTTCGATCCTTGTATCTGCTTGGCCAAGCCCTTCTAACCTAGTGCAAGCAGAAACACTCCAAAAGGTCATGCAGTCCTAAGCGTTCTCCCAGAAGATTGACATCGGACCTCATGGGAGCGGCCTTTTATAGGTCTCCGAACGTTGAGGGGCCGAACCACATGGGGGTGGTCTCTTTACAGTCCAATAACAGATATCGATTAGCACAGTACATGATAGACATTTCCCTAACCCAATAATACAGTAACTAATACAATGTATCTGACAACGTTTCTAGATGCAAGTTAACAGAGATGAATTATGCAAAATGTGCCTTGATATTCAAGAAACCCCGAGAAGGCTCAACACTTAACTCAATCAACATCTAGCAAAGTAAAGCTTTGAAACAATATTTACAATGTGTATGCCTGATTTGCATTCATCCAATCCGTTTCATGCAATTTACACCTAATTGTCAGAATCTGCAGATTCTCCATTCTCTTCCTGCAACACTTATCTAAGCTCTAGACATTCTGCAGCTTGTCCCATTTCTGCAGAAGGCACATTTAAATTGACCAAATGGTCTAGCAGCCCAGAAGCCTTTACTCAATTTCAGTGTCCTGGCAACTCCAATTTGGCCAAAATTAACAATCCTTCCTTTTATCATATATGATAAACCATAATTTATGATAACCAAATGATCAGATAATCAGACAACCAGATATACATGTGTGTAACTATTACAATGTCCATCTATTAACAACAACAAGACGATGATGTTTCTTCCCAGAATCTTATCAAGCTTCCCGAGTTTTCATGGGCATAGCTTCACAATTTCCGCCTGATGAGTCTTCACCTACCGAGTTTTCGTGTGTACGAAATCTCTCCATCTGTGTTGTTGCTCATTCTTCCATACCTTTCCATAGTTGAACCTATAATCTATAATTCCTGAAAAACTTTGGACAAAGCAAGTTACTATTCATGTACTAATGCTTTCCCATGCATTCACTGTAATTCTGCATTACTGTCCCTTTTCCATTTCACTATAACTATCTCTACTATATTCTGCCTAATACTTTTCTGTTCTATAATATACTCTTTACTATCCTAGGATCAACACTGATTAGCCCTCTCCGTATTCACACAATGTTATAATATGTATATCTGATGATGGTTTCTCATATAAATTTCAGCTGGGTTCAGTCCAGATTTCCCTACAGGCGTAACTCTCATTTAAAGCAAACCATGAAAAACGTTCCAATTTGACCAAATTCAGTCTGGGCCTTCAATTTAATATTTTAAATTTCAGGGTCCATCTCACTCTTCTCATTCCACAGAATACAGTTACATCCCACATTGTGGTCGATAGCACAATTCCATTCCAATTCCTGTGGAATTCCCAGCAGTTCAAATTTAATCGATCAATTTCCATATGTTGTCAATTTCATCATAAAGCCAATTAAGAATGCCAAATCTAGGTTGATAATAGAAGCCTCTTTATTATCAAGGGTTAAACAATTTAGATTCACCGGTCAAATACATCGACTCTGATATCTCAATACCCAATTCCTTATTTCTCCTTCTAATTCAATAGATTTCTCCTCCAGTACATCTTCCTTAGTATGTTGGCTCGACTCTCAATCCATAGGGGTTCTTCCTCATAACTAATTTCCTTTTACCTCTAAGTAACTCTTAGTATGTCCATTTCTGTATCTTAAAGGGAAGTCTTGCTGTTCACAGTTCCTCTTTCTTACTATTTCCAATGACAACTCTCATGTTCCCAGAATAATTCTTCCATGTACCAGATCCTCCCAAGTTCCATCCTTTCCTGATGTTCTCTGAATTATCCTTCCCATCTTTGGCTCCCTTTTCTGGGATGAGACAATAACAATACCAAGTTAACAACCAAATTTTAAATACTCCTATGCCAAATCTCACAAGTCAGTTCCAAATCTCAAACTTTAAAGTTCCTCCAATTCATTACCATACAATTTAGAGACCAAATTCAAAATTTTATCAATTTATTTCTAATAACTATAATTTAGACGCAAAGTGGGTGTTTTGCCCGAAACTACAGAGGAGTATCTATTTTCAACTTCTCATTCAGTTCTTCAAATTAGAGCTCGCCCCAATAGTTGTCATAGGTTGTCTGTGTCTTTTTTTAGGAAAAGTTGGATGGTGTTATTTTCCTTTCCTTCACTGGTGTCAACAGCTAGATGATGTTAAAGTTGGGCACTTCTGTTTTTTTAAAGTTGGGCACTAGGGTAGGTGCCTTCTTCTTCCATGATGTTAGTTTCAAAGGAATAGGAGGAGCAGCCTTCTCTATCTGTTGGCCTTTCCAGATGTATCTTAAAGGGACAGGACAGTATAATTTCCTCCTTGTTGTTGGTTTCTGTTTCTGGGGAGCTACTTTACCTGAGCTGAGCCTTCCGCCTGTTCTCAAGGGTCCACATATTTTTTACCTCACTCCCCAGATAGTAGTGTGTTGTAGATTATACTGTTCCGCAGGCACAAACTTAGTAACAAGTTAGTACAATAGCTCCTTTCCCATCTCCCGTATCTCCTGCACAATAAATTAATTTATTCTCTCCCTAGTGCCAGTTCAATTCTCTTTAGTTCTCTTTAGTTGCCACTATTTACTATGTTTCCCTTTTCATAGTCCTTCCTTTTAGTGAGGTTTCTCAATCCCAATTAGATTATTTGTGTCTCTCCTCCTGGCATTCGGAGGTGGTGGTGTTCTTTCTTGTTCTTATAAATGTATTATTATGTTTGGGCCATGTGAGCATGCCCTCAGATTTCATATTTTGTATTAGCTGGCAGGTCAGGGTTACCGGAATGGATTTGGCGGCCAGAATGTCCCTGCCCCCTGATCTTCTGGCCAGTGTCCTCTTCCTCTACCGTCGGGGTCCCAATTATCCTTGTAACCTCTAGGGATCCACTGACCTCTTAGACCCTGTGTCCCTCTTCTTTGCCCCCTTCCTTCTCAGTACCCCTCACAGGGCAAGATCGGCTCCAATGTCCTGATTCCCCACAGTTGTAACATTGATCAGATCTAACAGCTCCGTACCCTCTCCAACCAAACTGAGGGAAAGTCGGCTCTCGGAACGGCATGTCTATCCACGCTTTAAGTTCCTCCTTCTCCTTATTTTCCTTCAAAGTTATTTCCCGTTTCTGGATTCTTAGTACGGGTCTCTGGAAGGATTTAGCTGCCGTCGAACCAGGTTGCATTGAAATGTGGACGTCTGTGGCCCGGGGATCATTTACACCTACTGCGGCATCTAATTCTAGAGGTGGAGTAGGCAGCTTCCTACTTGGGAATTGCTTACGGGGAATGCGCTCTATACCCACATCATCGGGAATTTGCTCTAACCTATAATGCTATCGATGTCAGGATCAGCCACTTCATAGCCTCCTGCTGTCTCACCCTCAGAAAAGCTGCTTGTTCTGCTACCGGAATATCTGTACTTTAGGGAGGATTCTTTCACTTTCCCACTTGATTTCCCAATTAATTTTGGTACCCACTTCTGGGGAACTTTCCTTCTAGCTCATTGATCCCCCACACTATCCTCTGCTGGTGAAGTAATCATCGGAGCTAGAGAGTCCTTTCCCGATTTTCCTACTTTGGATTTGAATTTAGAGGGTGGAGTCGAAGATACACTGACTCCTCCAGAGCGCCCTCTTCGCAAGCTGCGCATGTCTCCAAACTAAAACCATGAGGGTGCTGTGAGGAATGCTGTGACTCTACTCCGAAAAAGTCTGCCCACCCTTGTATATATTGGGCTTCTCTCCCTTCGAGGTCCACGCTAACTGCAGCACTTACTAAATTTAATGTTTGATTTTAGTCGGCACCTGCCCTTTAAGAGCCATCTCAGTAATTTTTCTTTTAAAAGCTGATGTTCTCTCCTGCTCCTGCTCCTGGCTTCCACCATCTTCCTTCCAGAGAAGGACCAGTTCTCACTTTTTCCATTCTAATCCCTAACTTGAACGCTGCCATTCTTTAAGTAGAAAGCAGAACTACTTCATTATTTACTTTTCTTTCAGTGAAGAACATTCTCCATATTTCAATAAGCTCATTCCCTTCTTCACTGTTTCCATATTGTCTAACAATTATCTCTATGTAGGTTATTCCTACTATAGATCGGCCAAAGTTCGATTCTCAAAACTATATTTAATTTTCCAGATAATCCTTATAATCTCTCTGCTTCATGTGGAAGTTTCTCACAAATTATTCTTATCGGGCTTTTGGGTATATTTGATAGGTCCTTCTCTGAAACATTCCCCATCCTTCTGCACAATAGACACAATACAAATAAAATTCCAAACACTCACATCTATTCAATACTCGCTCCTTCCTTTCAGACTCCAAGGCCACTGCAATCGCTCCCACACAATGACTAACGTCTAGCTGATTCACATTTCTCACACAATTGTTTTCTTCCAACCATTATTCAATCACCAACTCAATCGCTCCTATTCAATTATTTGAATCAATCGTTCTTACTCAATCACTCTCCCAACTTTCTTATCAGCTAGATCACAATCACTTCTTTCAACTCTCAGCCTTCAAACAAAGAATCTCCGGTTTCCCAAACTAAGGCTCTGGCTCTTGATAGCAATCTCTCCCAAGCAGCAATCTCTCCTACTCAAAACACTTTACGTTTACACAGACAAACAAACCCGAACCACGCAAGCAAGATTACGATCAAACAAGAAATTATTCCATCTTTTACAATAAACCCAGACACACCCCAATATAAACCACAATCATCCACTTATCATGACGGTAAATCACACTCTAATAAATCCTCCTCAGTGGCGTACTCAGTCAACCTCCCCTTGCTTGCTAGACTCTGTTCTATGATCTCGTTGGGAACCTCTCCCAAGCTCGCAAATGATCGATCTGCTCCGACTAGCGAAGTGCCGAAAATCAATGCGAAAACCGCACAGTGGTGCCAATTTCTGCACTTGCGATCGAAACAGCTCAACACCCTTAATCGCAAACTTGTGTTTGGGGGTCTATTGAGATCTCGAACGAGTTCCCCAATGTAAATAGCTCATTCTAAGCTTACCCCCAGTCTAATTTCAGTCAATAAAATACTGAGTCAAGCACTTGCGCATTTAAACTTTATTTTGGAAAAACACAAGAACAGTTCCCCAGTACTATACCTAACCACCGCAGGTTCGATCCATGTATCTGCTTGGCCAAGCCCTTCTAGCCTCGTGCAAGCAGAGACATTGCAAAATGTCACGCAGTCCTAAGCGTTCTCCCAGAAGATCGACATTGGAACTTGTGGGAGCGGCCTTTTATAGGTCACCGAACCTTGAGGGCCGAATCACATGGGGGTGGTCTCTTTACAGTCCAATAACAGATATCGATTAACACAGTACATGATAGACATTTCCCTGACCCAATAATACAGTAACTAATACAATGTATCTGACAAATTTTCTAGATGTAAGTTAACAGAGATGAATTATGCAACATGTGCCTTGATGTTCAAGAAACCCAGACAAGGCTCAACACTTAACCCAATCAACATCTAGCAAACTAAAGCTTTGCAGCAATATTTACAATGTGTATGTCTGGTTTGCATTCATCCAATCCGTTTCATGCAATTTACACCGAATTGTCAGAATCTGCAGACATTCCATTCTCTTCCTGCAACTCTTATCTAGGCTCTAGACAAGTGGGCACCATTCTGCAGCTTGGCACATTTAAATTGACTAAATGGCCTAGCAGCCCAGAAGCCTTTACTCAATTTTAGTGTGCTGGCATCTCCGATTTGGCCAGAATTAACATAAGTGGGAATGGTCCATAAGATTTAGCTCTTAGGGCTAACGGAATCAAGGGGTATGGGGGAAAAAGCAGGAACGGGGTACTGATTTTGGATGATCAGACATATCATATTGAATGGCGGTGCTACCTCGAAGGGCCGAAGGGCCGAATGCCCCACTCCTGCACCTATTTCTCTATGTTTCTATGCTATGGACCAAATATTTGAATATCCACCACTGTTCCTCTACTGAGATAATTTTCCCAGTTCTTTTTAGGCATCTCCATTTCCACAGCATTATAAATGACCTTATTTAAGTTGTAGAATGTGGTCTTGGTCCTGTCGCATTCAGCATCAAACTGCATCTGTCATATTGTGGTCACTACCTCCTAGGGGATCTTTAACCAAAAGATCTCTTCTCATTACTCATGACCAAATCTAAAACAGTCTGTTCTGGGTATATTCTGTAACACTATTCTAAGAAAACATTTTTTTGACCTTTTTCACCCTACAAATTCTTCTTCTATGATGCCCTTTTTCAGTTTGGTTTACCCAATCAATATAGGGATTAACATGTCTATATTACAATATAACAATTGTAGTTCCCTTGAAACATGTCCAAATTTTTTTGTCCCATTTATACTCCAGCCTATTGAGAGGTCACATTATAGTGGACCTATAGACTATGCCTACCCATGTCTTCTACACCCTGCTGTTCATGTTTTCAAACCAAACCAATTCTGCATTATTGCTGTGTAGGAAGGAAAGGCAGATGCTGGTTTAAACCAAAGATAAACACAAAAAACTGGAGTAAATCATTGGTCAGACAGCTTCGCTGGAGAAATGGAAAGGTGACATTTTGGGTTGAGTCCCTTCTTCAGACTGAGAGTCAGGGGACCTATTCCTGTTCTCACCTATTCCTTTTCTCCAGAAATGCTGTCTGACCCACTGAGTAACTCTAGCTTATTGTGTCGTGGGGTAGACTGACTCCCCTCCCCCTCCTCCCCCTCCCGCCACCGCCACCCCAATCTTTGCATATCCCCAATCCTGGACTTTCTGGGCTTGAATGTATCTCCATTGCTATTCACTGCCGCTGTGTTATGACTCACCTCTCTGATGCCTTCCTTAGTTCACCATGTCACCTTGCCCCCTTTTGGCCCATTCTTTTGGGCCATTGTATGCCTTGGAAATTGATCCCCAGTCCTGTTCATCCTGTAACCTTGAATCCATATATAGTGTATTATTAGCAGGTTAACCCGATGCAATGGGATATAATTTATTTAATAACCTCAAATGTGGCATTTTAACAAAGACCTTTGATCCACAGTTTTGTCCTTATCTATTCTGCTTGTTGAAACTTTAGCCATAATAATTAACCTTTGTTGAAATTATTACCTAAGCTCATATCTGCATTAAACTTAGCGGCTAAACTCGTGTCTGAAGTATAGTGTGTGCATGGAGAAGTGTTGGCAACCACGATCTTACTCCTCAGAATGAGTCAATGCCTCAGGGAGAGGAAAGGAAAAAGGTTGAAATACTTACCGAAACTGGACACAAATTCAAAGCAAAATATGCAGTGAAACTGAATCACTGACAATGAAGCACAACTCGGCAACTGGTATTTATCAGTAATTTTACCTTATATCAAATTTGATTGATTTAGTGTCTAAAGCTATGTGCGGACTAGGCGCCCAGAGAAAGTAGAGTGTGATCTGGTTCACAGTCAGTAACATTTATCAGTCTTGTGCCGATGCATTTGTTATAATGTTCTTAAAGCTCTCAACTGGATTAGAATCGTAGAGTCATAAGGTGATACGGTGTGGAAACAGGCCCTTCGGCCCAACTCGCCACGCCAGCCAACATGGCCCAGTTAGACTAGTCCCACCTGCCAGCATTTGGTTCATATCCCTCCAAACCTGTCCTATCCATGTGCCTGCCTAACTGCACTTAGAAACATAGAAACATAGAAACATAGAAACATAGAAACGTAGAAATTAGGTGCAGGAGTAGGCCATTCAGCCCTTCGAGCCTGCACCGCCATTCAATATGATCATGGCTGATCATCCAACTCAGTATCCTGTACCTGCCTCCGCTCCATACCCTCTGATCCCCTTAGCCACAAGGGCCACATCTAACTCCCTCTTAAATATAGCCAATAAACTGGCCTCAACTACCCTCTGTGGCAGAGAGTTCCAGAGACTCACCACTCGCTGTGTGAAAAAAGTCTTTCTCATCTCATCTTAAGGATTTCCCCCTTATCCTTAAGCTGTGACCCCCTAGTCCTGGACTTCCCCAACATCGGGAACATCTTCCGGCATCTAGCCTGTCCAACCCCTTAAGAATTTTGTAAGTTTCTATAAGATCCCCTCTCAATCTCCTAAATTCTAGAGAGTATAAACCGAGTCTATCCAATCTTTCTTCATAAGACAGTCCTGACATCCCAGGAATCAGTCTGGTGTACGTTCTCTGCACTCCCTCTATGGCAATAATGTCCTTCCTCAGATTTGGAGACCAAAACTGTACGCAATACTCCAGGTGTGGTCTCACCAAGACCCTGTGCAACTGAAGTGGAACCTCCCTGCTCCTATACTCAAATCCTTTTGCTATGAAAGCTAACATACCATTCGCTTTCTTCACTGCCTGCTGCACCTGCATGCCTACTTTCAATGACTGGTGTACCATGACAACCAGGTCTCACTGCATCTCCCCTTTTCCTAATCGGCTACCATTTAGATAATAGTCTGCTTTCCTGTTTTTGCCACCAAAGTGGATAATCTCACATTTATCCACATTATACTGCATCTGCCAAACATTTGCCCACTCACCCAGCCTATCCAAGTCACCTTGCAGTTTCCTAGCATCCTCCTCACAGCTAACACTGCCCCCCAGCTTAGTGTCATTCGAGACTTGGAGAAATTGCCTTCAATTCCCTCATCCAGATCATTAATATATATTGTAAATAGCTGGGGTCCCAGCACTGAGCCTTGCGGTACCCCACTAGTCACTGCCTGCCATTGTGAAAAGGACCCGTTTACTCCTACTCTTTGCTTCCTGTTTGCCAGCCAGTTCTCTATCCACATCAATACTGAACCCCCAATGCCGTATGCTTTAAGTTTGTATACTAATCTCTTATGTGGGACCTTGTCGAAAACCTTCTGGAAGTCCAGATACACCACATCCACTGGTTCTCCCTTATCCACGCTACTAGTTACATCCTCGAAAAATTCCACAAGATTCGTCAGACATGATTTACCTTTCGTAAATCCATGCTGACTTTGTCGAATGATTTCACCACTTTCCAAATGTGCTGCTATCCCAAATTTAATAACTGACTCTAACAGTTATGCCACTACCGATGTTATACTAACTGCTCTGTAATTCCCTGTTTTCTCTCTCCCTCCCTTCTTAAAAAGAGGGGTTACGTTTGCTACCCGTCAATCCTCAGGAACTACTCCAGAATCTAAAGAGTTTTGAAAAATTATCACTGATGCATCCACTATTTCCGGAGCTACTTCCTTAAGTACTCTGGGATGCAGCCTATCTGGCCCTGGGGATTTATCGGCCGTTAATTCATTCAATTTACCCACCACCACTTCCCGACTAACCTGGATTTCACTCAATTCCTCCTTTGACCTGCGGTCCCCTGCTATTTCCGGCAGATTATTTATGTCTTCCTTAGTGAAGGTGGAACCAAAGTAGTTATTCAATTGGTCCGCCATATCCTTGTTCCCCATGATCAACTCACTTGTTTCTGACTGCAAGGGACCTACATTTGTTTTAACTAATCTCTTTCTCTTCACATATCTATAAAAACTTTTGCAGTCAGTTTTTATGTTCCCTGCCAGTTTTCTTTCATAATCTATTTTTCCTTTCCTAATTAAGCCCTTTGTCCTCCTCTGCTGGTCTTTGAATTTCTCCCAGTCCTCTGGTATGCTGCTTTTTCTGGCTACTTTGTACGCATCATCCTTTACTTAAATATTGGGATAGTCCCAGCCTCAACTACCTCCTCTGGCAACTTGTTCCATACACCCACCACCCTTTGTGTGAAAAAGTTACCCCTCAGATTCCTATTAAATCTTATCCCCTTCACCGTAAACCTATTCCCTCTGGTCCTCAATTCACCCACTCTTGGCAAGAGACTCTGTGCGTCTACCCAATCTATTCCTCTCATGATTTTATACACCGCTGCAGATCACCCTTCATCCACCTGCGCTCCAAGGAATATAGTCCCAGCCTACTCAACCTAGCTCAGACCCTCTAGTCCTGGCAACATCCTCGTAAATCTTCTCTTCACACTTTCCAGTTTGATAACATCATTACATAACAATAAAATAAATAAAACAATAACCTCTATCACTGCTGATCTATTTGGTCATTTTCTCCAGCAACAGTTGAAATTTCCGCTAGATTTGACCTGAATACTAGACGAAGTGGGACCCGTTGGGTCCCAGTCACACGGGAGGCCTGGTCCCCCAATGCAACGGGGGGTGGGTGGGGGGGTGGTGTGGGTGGGGAGGGGGTGTGGGCAGTGGGGGGTGTAGGGGGGCGGGGGGTTTGGGGGTTGTGGGGGTGCATTGTGGGGGGATGGGGTGTGTGCGCAGGTTCGGAGTTGTGCGGGGAGGGTGGTTTGTGTGCGGGGGAAGTTGTGGGGGGAGAGAGTTCTGTGTGCGGGGGGGAGTGAGCTCAGAGAAAAGATGGGGAAGAACAATGGGCAAGATGGATGTATCATGGGGGGGGGGAGGAGCCAGATGGGTAGTGGCTGGAATTGCCGGTGCGATGGGGACTCACAGCGAGCACTTATCGCTGGTCGTTCTCCTCCACCGGGATCAGAATCTCCGCTTTCTGTTTGGCTCGGCGGCCGACGCTAGGTCTCGGACGCTGGGCTGTTTGATGCTGGGCTGCTTAGGGCTGGGCTGCTTGCGGCCGGTCTGCTTCGGGTCCCTCCGAAAATTGTGCCCGGTTGGAAACCTCCGCCGGCCATCGTCAGCTCCAGTAAAGACACGATGGCACAGGAAGGGGCCGACCGTCCCGGTGAGGGACAGGGGAAGAGACTAATCCGCGCAGCGCTGAACGGCAGGAGAAGAGATCGATCTGTGCACGAGCAGTTTTTAAGATTTTTTAAACCTCGCTAACTTTTACGACATTTGACCGATCAGAATGAAACTTGGCGCAATCGCTGCATAGGAGAACGACAAAAAATCATAGCGCTATCACAAACCGTTTTTGCGCAAATAGAAAGGGGAAGTTAACAAAGTCAGAGTTTTAGTTATGTATAGATGACAGAATTTAGAATTGTTGTCCTAAGAAAGATTTATCACATTTCCTAATGACATTGAGTCATAGTCATACAGCATGGAAACAGGCACTTTGGCCTGACTTGCCCATTCCGACCCAGATGTCCCATCTACACTAGTCTGTCAATGCGTTCCATATAACTGCCACTTTCTGTATTGTAGATTGGTTATTGCATGTGAACCAATCATAGTAGATATAGCATCACTAACTCTACCTTACTGTATGATTCATACTAACACTCACTTCCTATGCTAGATAGTCTTGGAAGCGGCGATGATGAACTAGAAACTAACAACCTGCTGTACCGTTATACTATGTCTTGCAATTAAAGATGACTTTAAACTCCAGGCTGTGTCATGTAACTATTTACATGGTGTCAGAAATCTTGACGTAACCCACTGCGTCCCTATATATCAGGTTTTATTATCGTTTTCACCATGGCTCACTCGTGCCGAAAGCCAGCGCAGCTTATCTTTGATTCTGACATCGGGGAACGATGGAGGCTATTTGAAATCGACTATGAACACTATATCAACATCGTCCATCGTAATGAACCATTTGCTGTCAAGGCTTCTTTTCTACTAAACCTGGCGGGACCCGAGGCTATGATGAGAGCGTGGACCTTTGACTATGGGGCAGCCATTCTCGATGCCAACAATCAGATAGTTGTACCTGTTGAGACTATGCTTGACCCCACTGTTTTACTGCATAAATTTAGTGAACTATGCGACCTACCCTCAAACCGTATTTTAGAAAGAGCAAAATTCTTCACGAGACACCAGCTTCCCGATGAGCCTGTGGAAAGATTTATTTGTGACTTGAAATATATGGCTCAGCGATGCCGCTTCGAGGTCATATCAAATGAATGAATCAGGGACAAGCTTGTCAGTGGCATGACCGATTAAAAGCTAAGGACTGAGTTGCTGCAGAATGCTGACTTATCCCTTGAACAAGCAGTGCGTGCCTGCCGAAAGTCTGAGATTGTGGCTCCACTAAATGACCAGTTTGACACTCAGAAGAAGACCGTAAACCTGATGGGTTTCAACAGACGAGCCACACCGACAGATAACAGAAGATTTATGAATGAACCACCGGCTAACCAGGGATTCACCAATGAGCCCCCGCAAAGATGCCCGAATTGTAACTATTTGTAACGATCGTTTTGTGCGGCGAACGGCAAGCCTTGTAACTACTGCAAAAAGATGAATCACTTCGCCGTTGACTGCAGGTCCCGTGGGAACAGACCCTCCAGCTCAGCGTCTAATCTGCACCTGTTACAACAAAACCAAACAATTCAAGACTCGCAGGACCAGCTCGACTCTGCCCACGAGGATGATCCAATTAGCAGAGATGAGGAGTCAACTGTGCATTCACTCCTTCACACAGCTGGTAAGATTCTGGATCCCTCTGTTTCAATGTCAATTAACAACAAGCCTGTGAAGGCCAAGCTCGATACTGGTGCCCACGTGAATGTAATGTCTGTGAACGCCACATGCTTATGGGGGGGAGGTTTTGTATCCTCTGGGAAGAACTACCTTTAAATGTGTGCTGAAAAACACCACAAGAAATCTGACTTTCTATACCTTAAAATCTGACTCTGTGACTCTACTGGGCATCCATATGTGCCAAGACCTAGGGCTGGTCTCCTTTGCAAGTTACTAATATCTGAGAACCCGATAAAAAGACACCCCGATCTATTTGATGGGAAGCTAGGCAAACTGCTTGTGACCTATAAGATCACCATTGAAACCAACATCGACCCCGCCGTCCGTGCCCCCCACCATGTGCCACATGCCATGCAAGACAGAATTGAGACTGAACTAAAAAACATGGTCTCCATGGGCGTACTAGCCAAAATCAGCAAGCCCACAGACTGGGTCTCCACCATGGTTGTCACCTTTAAGAAAGACAAAAACGAGCTCCGCGTGTGCATTAATCCAAAAGATTTGAACTGCCATCAAGCACCTGCACTATCTGATGAGAACTGGCGAGGGCGTCGCTGCACAAATCGGACACGCAACAGTATTTTCCGTCCTTGACGCAAAAAGCTCGTTTTGGCAGATACCACTAGATGACGAGTCATCAAACCTCACCACGTTTACCACACCATTTAGCAGATTTAAATTTCTCAGGATGCCATTCGGCATCAACTCGGCCAGCGTAGTTTTTCAAAGAACCATGGAACTGCTGTTGCAAGGACTCCCGTGTGCCATCATCGTGGATGACATCTGGTATATGGCAAAGACATAGCGGAGCATGACAACAACCTAAAGCGTATTATGGACCGGGCACACGAGATCAACCTGAAATTCAACCCTAATAAATGCAAGTTCTGGGTTGCAGAGCTCACATATGTCGGACACGTATTCACTTCTGATTGCATTAAGCCCGACCCGAAGAAAACTGCTGCCATCACAGAAATGCCAGTCCTCACCGATGTGTTAAGCCTACAACGCTTTCTGGGTATGGTGAACTATCTGGAAAAATTCATACCGAACCTCAGCGAACTAAGTTCGCCACTGAGAACTCACTCAGAAGGACACTGCATGGACCTGGTTCCAGCAGCATCAACAAGTATTTGATTCTTTTAAGTCCAAGCTGGCCAGCGCTCCCACCTTGACATTTTTCGACCCGAAGCGTCCTGTCACGATAACTTGCGATGCCTCACAATACGGGCTGGGCGCAGCCTGCCTTCAAACATCTGCCGATGGGACTGTACTGCCTGTATGTTACGCCTCCCGCACCACGACGGACACCGAACAGCGCTATGCACAGATCAAGAAAGAGCTCCTAGCCGTGGTCATCGTTTGTTCAAAATTCAAGGACTTCATCTTCGGGAACACTTTTACAGTCGAAACAGACCACCAACCACTTGTAACAATCCTTAATAAACCTATACACGCAGCACCCGCACGACTGCAGCGGATGATCATGCTGCTCCAGCGGGTCGACTTCAAAATCGTTTACAAAAAAGGTAACAACATGCTCGTTGCCGACACAATTATGAAGGGACAAGTTTACGGTTCTCAAGATCGGCTTCGTTCCCACGGAACGCTTGCGCCGTCTGGCTGAACACACAGCCGCCGATGGCACTCTTCAGCTACTCTCATCCATAATCTAAAGAGGCTGGCCAGACAGGCAATCCAGCACACCACTGGAGGTGCAGCCGTTCTTCCTAGTCCACGATGAGCTGGTAATACAGGACGGTGTCATAGTTAAGGGCCACAAAGTCGTGATCCCTTCATCCTTACCAGAAGAATACTACAAAGAGGCACACAACGGTCACCCAGGTACCGATGCCACATTGGCCCACGCACAGAGCATGTTCTACTGGCCTGGTATGGCCAAGTACGTACAGGACAGGACAGCCACCTGTCCCATCTGCAACAGTTTGGCACCACACCAACAGAAACAGCCTCTGCTACAACAACCCCCACCAGCACTGCCTTGGACGTCGGTGGCTGCAGACATTTTCGAATGGCACGGTAAACACTATCTAGTCCTGGTCCACTCCTACTCTAACTGGTTCGAACTTGATTTACTGCCTATCACATCAGAAATGGTAGTTCAAAAGCTACAGAGACACTTTTCCACATTTGGCGCACCAGTCCGTCTGCAAACTGACATCAGAAGACAATTTACCAGCCATGCATTCAAACACTTTGCCAAGCGATGGAACTTTCACCATGTCACAAGCAGCCCTGAATACCCTCAAAGTAACGGGCTCGCTGAACGCAGCACAAAACAACCAAAATAGGAGCGCAAAACAACTAATGGAACGCTCCCACCTGGCCAAGTCGGATGTGTATCTGGACATCTAAACCTCAGGAACATCGCGAGAGACGGGGTCCTGGGCTCACCAGCCCAACGCCTGATGTCTAGGACATCACGACCTCCGATACTAATTGCCCAGCAGAAGCTGGTGCCACAGGTGTTTAAACCAGCCACGGTCCAGAAGCGCATCCAGGAGAAACACAACGTCCAGAAACGATCATACGACAAGTCCAGCAAACCGCTGAAACCGCTACTGCGTGGCCAAGTCGGCCGCTTGCAAACTACTTTGGGAAATTCCCGTCTAGGTTGCGTTGTCGGCTCATCGAAGGAACCCTGCTCCTACTTTGTCGACGTCGATGGCGCCCTGTACCGACGGACCGCCCACTCTTGCTGTTTGTAAAGGAACCCGGTCCGCCACCGGCCTATCCCTTTGCTCCACCTCTGATGTTCCAGCCGTCTGCTGCTGCTGCCACCACTACTCCCAGCATGTCCCATTCTCCGCCACGACCGGCGGCTCTGTCTAACAACAACACTACCTCTCCCGCATGCTCACCCTATCGGTTGCCTCAAGTGTTCCCAGCTGCCTTCTCACTTCCGGGTTCACTACCTCCCTCCCCCACCAACTTTTCTGGTGCAGAGGGAGAGGGATTGGTCCATTCGGGTCGCATTAGTAGGCCGCCTGACAGATACAGCGAGTATGGTTAAATTTGCGAGTCCTATATGTGTTTAACTATATTCGCTCTTTCCTGGGAAGGATATAGATTGGTTATTGCATGTGAACCAATCATAGTAGTGTAGCATCACTAACCCCACCTTACTGTATACTTTATATTAACACCCACTTCCTACACGAGGTTGTCCTGGAAACGGCGATGATGAACTAGCAACTAACAACCTGCTCTACCGCTATACTATGTGTTACAATTAAAGATGACTTTAAACTCCAGGCTGTGTAACATAACTGTTTACATGTTTAAAAACATTCACCCACAGAATTCTATTAAATCTTGCCACTCTCACCTTAAACCTATGTCTTCTAGTTCTTGATTCTCTTACACTGGGCAAAAGACTCTGCATCTACCCTATCTATTCCCCTCAGAATCTAATACATCTCTCTCTGTCTCCCCGCAGTCTCCTGCGCTCGTAAGAATAAAGTCAAGTCCTGGCAACATCCTCGTAAATCTTCCTTATGCTCTTTCCACCTTGACAAGAAGAAGGTGTCTCGACCCAAAACGTCACCCATTCCTATCCAGAGATGCTGCCTGTCCCCTTGAGTTACTCCAGCATTTTGTATCTAGCTTCGGCGTAAACCAGCATTTGCATTTCCTTCCTACTCACAAGATCCTTCCCATACCAGGGTGTCCGGAAAAGAACACAATCGCGGCCCCGTTTACATCTGGTAGAACTGACTGAAAAAGGCCAATGTGCTGTAAGCCTTCTTGACCACCCTATCTACCTTTGACGTCACTTTCAAGGAACTATGTACCTGCACTCTCACATTCCTTTGCTCTACAACACTCCCCTGGGCCTTGCCATTCACTGTAAAGGCCCTGTCCTGGTTTTGTCTTCCCACAATTCAACATCTCACACTTATCTGCATTAAACTCTGTTAACCGTTCCTCAGCCCACTTGCCCAAATGATCTAGTTCCTGCTTTAAGTTTTGACAACCATCTTAGCTATTTACTCACCAGCCTCTTTCGTGTCATCCGCAAACTTACTAAGCATGCCTTCTAAATTGCCATCCAAATTATTGATATACATCACAAATTGCAATGGGCCCAGCACCAACCCCTGAGGCACACCTCTGGTCAGAGGTCCAAAGTTAAAAAAAAACATCCCACCATCACTCTCTGCTTCCTACCATGAAGTCAATTCTCTATCCAGTTGGTCGGCTCTTCCACAATCCCATGCGATCTAACCTTCCAGTGCAACTTACCAAATGGAACCGAATCAAATGCCTTGCTGAGATCCATAGGGACAACATCTATGGCTATGCCCTCATCAACTTTTGGTGTCATAGGTGACCATTGTGGATCACCTGGGAAATGACCATTTAGGACCTTTGAATCTGTGCTAGCTCCTAGAGCAAACCAATGTTTTCATAGGTCTGGGCAAGTATGAGTATGAGTCATAAATCAAGAAGTCATGAAGAAACATAGGAGTTTGGTTAGGCTGCACTTTGAGTATTGCATGCAGATCTGGTCGCCCCATTGTAGAAATAATGTGGAGATGTTGGAAAGGATGCTGTGGAGGTTTACCAGCATGCTGCCTGGTATTAGCTGTAGGGAGAGGTTGCACAGACTTGGATTGAAGTATATAAAATTATGGAAGGCATAGATAGGGTAGGCAGTCAGAACCTGGTTATGTGGGTGGGCAACCAATTTTCCATCTAATGCACCATGCTTTATTGTCTTCGTCCATCTTGCTCCACATTTGTTTTCTGTGAGACTGTTCCAGCCATTTTATGAATTGTCAAAGTCAAAGACAGTCAAAAGAGTTTATTGTCATGTGTCCCTGACAGGACAATGGAATTCTTTCTTTGCATAGCACAACAGAACATAGTAGGCATTGACTACAATTATATACGTAAATACACACATTAATTAATAAATTAATAAAGTGCAAATAACAGATGGAGGGGTATTAATGTTCAGAGTTTTGTCCGAGCCAGGTTTAATAGCCTGATGGCGGTGGGGAAGTAGCTATTCCTGAACCGGGTCATTGCAGTTCTCAGGCTCCTGTACCTTCTACCCGAAGGTAGCAGGGAGATGAGTGTGTGGCCAGGGTGTTGTGGGTCCTTGATGATGCTGCCAGCCTTTTCGAGGCAGCGACTGTGGTAGATCCCCTCGATGGAAGGAAGGTCAGAGCCGATGATGGACTGGGCAGTGTTTACTACTTTTTGTAGTCTTTTCCTCTCCAGGGCGCTCAAGTTGCTGAACCAAGCCACGATGCAACCAGTCAGCAAGCTCTCTACTGTGCACCTGTAGACGTTAGAGAGAGTCCTCCTTGACAGACCGACTCTCTGTAATCTTCTCAGGAAGCAGAGGCACTGATGAGCTTTCTTAATAATGGCATCTGTGTTCTCGGACCAGGAAAGATCTTCACACATGTGCACGCCCAGGAATTTGAAGCTCTTGACCCTTTCAACCATCGTCCCATTGATATAAACAGGACTGTGGGTCCCATCCTACTCCTTCCAAATTGAAATGTGTGCCTAAAAGATGTCATGGTCTCTGCTTTGCTTAGCATTGCCACAAGTCAGCAATCCTTATAATTCTGTTTGATCTTTTTCCAAAACTTACAGTAGTTGATTTCTCATCAATTTTTACTTGATCCCACAGTTGCCTCTTCTATGACGCCAATAATGACAGCGCCTGCATGTGTAATATATGCAAAACTAATTCCACTGTGCAGTTGCATATGTGACAAATAAAACACTATTTATTGAACTATTGATCTGATAAGCGTCAACAGGATTAAATTTAAACATCAACGGTATCTGGAAATATTTTTTCTATGTGCTAAAGAACATTTTAGGAGTTAATTGTTTTTATCATTGTGGTTTTTTGTTCTCTGAATGGTAGAAGGGCTTTGTATTGAGAAGGAGCAACCCTGACTTGATCGCTTCACATTGTACAATAGTCTATTATTAGGATGTTTTTTTTCTGGAATCTCCCCCAGGCACTTGGTGCCATCAGGTTGTCAGAAAGACCTCCTTAAACAACAGAGGGATGGAAAAGGAGAGGTTATCAGTGCTCCCCTGAACACTGGAACTTGTATTGTGCTTCAATTGCAATTACTTTAGAAATGTCAATATCATGTAAAATATGACATTTCATTGCTTACAGAACTGACACTCAGGCATTGTACATTATTACCAGTGAAGAAATAGTTTAAATGTTTTAATTGGGTTATCAATTACACCCTAAATTTCAGGTAGAGTGAAAACTCATAATTAAATAAATGCAGCGTCCTTCTTTGGCATGAAATATTATGGGCCAGGTCTTTCTGACCCAATTAAGGAAGTGCTGCCAGGGGTGGTGGTGGAGGCAGATACGATTGTGGCATTCACTGTACATGCAAAGAATAAGGGACTCAGACCCTTCGGCCGCCGAAACCGGAGACCCAACGGCCACTTGTGGCTGTGAGTTCTGTTTTTTTCCTTTTCTTTTTTTTTGGATAATGCGCCACAATTGTGGCTGTGCAGAAGAATGGTCCTGTGCATACGTGACAATAACAAACCATTGAACCATGGATCATGTGGAAGGCAAAGGATATTAGTTTATTATGTCCAGCGTGAACAAGGTGGGCTGTAGTCTTCTATGAAATAAGAAACAAAGTGCTGGAGTAATTCAGCAGGTCAGGCAGCAACTCTGGATCGGTGACGTTTCGGGTCAGGACCTTTTTTCAGACTGATTGTCGTGGATGGGGGAAAAGAAAGCTGGAAGAGAGCTTACAACCTAATGGTATGAACACTGAATTCTGCAATTTTAGGTAAGTACCAACCTCTTCCTTCCTCCCACGACATCATCCCTCCCCCCCCCCCCCCCCAACTCCCTTGTACCTCACCTGGACTTGCATTTATTTCTCCCTTTCCCCTTCCTTTCTATCTATATTCGTTCCCCTAGTTTCATAATTCACAATTCTTCAATCCGCACCTCTGTCTTTTCATCTCTGCCGTTTGTCCAACCATCAGTCTATCAACCTTCCCTCCCGCACACCTGCAACCACCTATATTACCTGCCGGGCTTTGTCCTGCCCCCTTCTTTATTCCCGCTTTCTTTCCTCACCACAACAATCAGTCTGAAGAAGAACCCCGACCTGAGATGTCACCTATCTATGTTCTCAAGTTCACAAGTTCACATTATAGGAGTAAAATTAGGCCATTCGGCCCATCGAGTCTACTCCGCCATTCAATCATGGCTGATCCCTGCCTCCCATTCCCATTTTCCTGCCTTCTCCCCATAATCCTTGACACCCATTCTAATCAAGAATTTGTCTATCTCTCCCTAAATAATATCCATTGACTTGATCTCCACAGCCCTCTGTGGCAATGAGTTCCACAGATTAACTACCCCCCGACTAAAGAAGTTCCTTCTCACCTTCTTTCTAAAAGAGCTCCTTTTAATTCCGATGCTTTGACCTCTGGTCCTAGACTCGCCCACCAACAGAAAATCCTTTCCACATCCACTCTGTCTATGCCTTTCATTATTCTGTAAGTTTCAACGAGGTCCCCCCCCGTAACTTTCTAAACTCCAGTGAGTAGAGGCCCAGTGCCGTCAAGCACTCCAGTGATGCTGCCTGACCCGCTGAGTTACTCCAGCAATTTGTGCCTTTTTTTGAAAACTGTGAATGCTATGTCCCTGAAAGTGGCTGAGCAGCTTTGACAGATAGCAAACCCTCCACTATCGCCAGCACTGATACTTATAAAGAGATTTTCAACAAAGAGTATCTGAATATGCCTGAACTTCAGAGATTTAAAAAATATATTTCAACTGAAGTAATTAATTCAAAAAATACAGTCATAATATTTCAATTAAAAAAATCATTCATCTAAAATGAATCAATTGAAACAAATTGGAGAGAGGGAAACAGGCTTAACATCACACTTCCATGACTTTTCATCAGACCTGCTGTGTATCACAGACATTTTCAAATTTTGTTTATAACTTCTCCTTTTACCTCCTGAGCACGAGTCATAGTTGTACAGTACAAAAGCAAACCCTTCAGCCCACCACGTCCCTGCCAATCTTTTAGTTTATCGACACTAATCCCATTTTGCTGCATTAGCATTGTATTCTTCTAATCTTGCATTTTCACATGCTTATCTAAATGTCTCTTAAACATAGTATTTGTATTTGATTCCACCATCTCCTCTGGTAGAGTTTTCCACTCTGCATGAAAAACGTTCTCCTCAACATTCTCCTCAAATCTTCTATCATTCACCTTAAACCTTTACCCCTTTGTTTCAAGGGTGATAGGCGTATGGAACGAGCTGCCAGAGGGGTTAGTCAAGGCAGGTACCATTGCAACGTTTAAGAAACATTTAGACATGTACATGAAGATGACAGGTTCAGAGGGATATGTAGGCAGGTGGGACTAGATGGGTCATGTTAGCTGGTGTGGGTAAATTGGGCCGAAGGGCCTGTTTCCACTCTGTAAGACTCTATGAAACTAACCCAGCTATGGTTAGAAGATTTGACTCAGCTGCCACTGGATGCAAGAGGTGATTCTCGATATAATTCCAGAGAATTCAAACAAGATGGCCTCAGCCATTGGAAGCCATGTGGAATCCAAACAGAGAGCCAAGTGATATGTTCCTCTCTTGAATCTCTTGGTAAGCTCATGATTTTTCTTTTTGTCCAGGCTGGTATGGAAGTCCTGGACTTACTGTTGCTTAGGAAGGGACTGCCTATACAGGTTTAAACCGAAGATAGACACAAAATGCTGGAGTAACTCAACTGGACAGGCAACATCTCTGGAGAGACGGAATGAGTGACATTTCTGGTCGAGGCCCTACTTCAATCTCACGACCGGAAACGTTACCCAATCCTTCTTTCCAAAGATGCTGCCTGTCCCGTTTTTGTGTCTATTTACTGTTGCTTAACTGGTTAAATTTTGGCAATCTTATTTGGAACTGCCGGCATTTACCAGAGTGATTGGCTCTCTAGTGTAGTTGACCAGCTGTATAAAATTATGAATAAGACCCTTCAGAGACTTCAAGCGAAACTTCAAAAAAGGCAAAGTTGCAGATGAAACTGTGAAAAGGTAATATTAACCTTTAATTAATAGTGATTATTTGCTGCTGCTGAGGAAAACAGCTGAAGAACATAAACACTTTTTATACTTTGTAAAATATTTTTTATGGAAACAAGATGCTTTTGTAAAATAGTGTTTATGACTGCTGTTCCAGCTAATAGCCATTGTTCGAAACCCAGCAAAGAGAATGAATACTATGACTTGTGGCCCAGAGAATGGGTGGTGGAGTTGTCATGGATGGGTAGCATATCTGTAACTGATTTATATCCTGCTGTATTCTTTGACAGCTTTCCTTTGCAACTCTAGCAATTTTGGTGTCATCTGTAAACTTATTAACCACTGCATCTACCTACCAGTGCATCTAACAACTCATCCCTTCCCACTCAAACAACCCTCTCCCCAGGTACTTCCCCCTGCAAGCACAGGAAATGTAACACCTGTCCCTATACCTCCTCCTCGACATCCATTCAGGGACCCCAGCAATCCTTCCAAGTGAGGCAGTTCATGTGTACCTTTCTAATCTCGTTTACTGCATTCATTATTCCCGATGTGGCCTTCTTTACATCAACAAGATCACGCATAGACTGGGTAACCATTTTGCTGAACACTTGTGCTCGGTCCACCAAAGCCTGTGGGATCTCTTAGTGGCTAATCATTTTAACTCCCTTTCCCATTCCCATTTGACCTTTCAGTCTTGGGCCTCCTCCATTGCCATAGTTCAGCAACACGCAAACTGGATAGCATCTCACATTGCTAGGTAACCGGGTCTGAAGAAGGTTCTCAACTCGAAACAACACCCATTCCTTCTCTCCAGAGATGTCCCGTTGAGTTACTCCAGGATTTTGTGTCTACCTTCGGTTTTTACCAGCATCTTCAGTTCCTTCCTACACATACTAGTGCAAGCCAAATTATGTAGTGCAATCAAAACAAAATGCGTTGCTGCTCGTTGCTGAGGTAGGATTGTGGTTAGGGGCGTGCAGTGTGGTCCAAGAGCCTGATGGTTGTTCTTGATCCGCCCCCTCTGCCACTTACACACGGACTCTGTGTGCTCCCAACCCATAGCCTTGAAGTGATCCTTCTGCTCTCAGGGGGGTGTCGGCCAGAGGTTCCCAGTACTGAATGGGGGTGCTGTCCTTCTTCGAGGAAACCTTTGAGTTTGGATCTTGTCTTCTGTCCTGATTGCTACAGCAAACAAAAGGTCACTGTGTTATGGGACCATGGCATTTAATGCAACTAAAATGTTTCACCAGGGGAAATGGGTCTGAGTGATTTCTTACAGCGCCAACACAGACATCTAATGTAATGAGCTAATTGTGTCTCCTCCTGTAAGTCACTTTTGACTGTATGTATGGAAACCACTTGGAAATAGTGATAATCACTTTCTGTAACAAAATGATTATTCATGGGCTTCACTGGAGATGTGCTGGCAGTTACAGTGCCAAATGAATGAAACACCAGTACTTTAAGGTCAGAATGGTCAGAGTTGAATGTGTCTTTCAGTCTCCATCGTGTCTACTTCCTTCATAATTTATAAACAAAATACTGTCTCAAATAATTCTTTATTCCCCATGAGTTTGGCAACGAATCAAGGTCTTGATGTTCTTTTTTTTACACTGCAAACATAGGCCGTGGGATGTCACAATCACACAGTTTGAGTTGTGATAAAACTGGTCCTGGGATTATGTCATTACAAATACATCTTATCTTGGTATTGTGACTTACACTCGACCTCTCACCTCCAGTCTACATTTGGAAAATACCATGTGCAAGAAAATCTCTACAGCAAGCTTTCCTCTTGCACTGGTTTTCCTAATCCCTCTCTCTCTAGCCCACCCTACCCAAGTCGCACCAGCTTCTCGTTTTCAACAAACAGCTAACAATGGCCTGTTTCCTTTATCATTGTTACTTTTTTGCATATCTTTTATTCATTGTTCTTTAGCTCTCTGCACCATCGTATATATCTTTCATTTCCCTTATTCCTAACCAGTCTGAAGAAGCGTCTCGACCCGAAACGTCACCCATTCCTTCTCTCCAGAGATGCTGCCTGTCCCGCTGAGTTACTCCAACATTTTGTGTCTATCTTCGGTTTAAACCAGCATCTGCAGTCCCTTCCTACACATTTGGACATGATTGAAATTCACTGTAAGTGGCGTTCGCTTGCAAACTCCAACCTGCACCTCTTTTACTGACAAAAGTTGTTACTTTAACTCTGTACACACAGCTTCCTTACAGAGAAGGGCAGGAGTTCATGATATTTTAAATGGAAAAAGATAGGAATCCCTTGTTGAGTGAATAGCCCCGAGCAATTCACTTGAATATTGAATGGATCCCCAGGCAGATACAGGAGCCAGTTTGTCTACTCCTAAATAAGGAGTTAAGTGTAATTCTAAATCTAGCATCCATTCATACAAGCCAAAACTCAGTTTCATTGATCAAAATTGATATTGTTTACTGTGAAATTATTGCTGATTTGTTGCTTCAGAATCCATTTGGACAAGTAGATTATGACTCCTTGACTATTTTAATTTGAATTATGGTATTCTGTCTTTTTGCTCTCCAGTTATCAACCTTTCCCAATAGTTCTTGTGGCACGTCCTGTAGCAAGGGAGAGTATCATGAATAAGTTCAATCATTTCTTCAGTTCTAATGGGAATAACAGAAATAATGTCAGCAATGTTTGACCAATTTATTGGAGTTCTTTGGGGAAGTAATGTGTCGAGTCATAGTCAAACAGCTGGGAAACAGGCCCTTCAGCCCAACTTGACCACACTGACCAACATGTCCCATCTACACGTCCCACTTGCCTGCATTTGGCCCATATACCTCTAACTATGCTATCCATATACCTATCCCAATCTTTCTTAAATGTTGCAATAGTCTGTGCCTCAACTACCTCCTCCGGCAGCTCGTTCTGTTACCCCACCCTTTATGTGAAAAAATTACCGCTCAGATTCCTATTAAATCTGACCTCTGGTTTCAATTCCCCGACTGTGCATCTACTACCGTCAGTAAACAAAATTGCTCCTCAGGTTTCTATTAAAGCATTCCCCCCTCATCTTAAGCCCATTTCCTCTGATCCTTGATTCTCCTACTCTGGGCAAGAGATGCTGTGCATCTAGCCAATCTATTCCCCTCAAGATTTTGTACACCTCTAGAAGTTCACCCCTCATCCTCCTGCACTCCAAGGAATATAGTCCCAGCCTGCTCAACCTCTCCCTATTACATCAGTCCCTCGAGTCCTGGCAACATCCTCGTAAAACTTCTCTGTATCCTTTCCAGCCTCACATCTTTCCTATAACATGGTGCCGAGAACTGAAAACAATACTCTAAATGTGGCCTCACCAACGCCTTATGTAACTGCAACATGACCTCCCAACTTCTATACTCAGTACTCTGACTGATGAAGTTCAATGTGACAAAGCCTTTTTGACCAACCTATCTACCTGTGACGCCATCTTCAAGGAACCATGTACCTGCACTCCTCGATCCCTTTGCTCCACAACTCTCCCCAGAGCCCTACCATTCGCTGTGTTGGTCCTGCAAAAGTTGCATTTTGGAAAGTCTAGACTAAACTCCATCCATCTGGCCAACCGATCAAGATCCTGCTTCAATTTTTGACAATCATCTTCACCATCTGCAACACCACACACTTTTATTTAATCTGCAAACATTGCCATGTACATTCTCATCCAGATCAGCAATATAGATGACAAACAGTAATGGGGCCTGCACCGAACCCTGAGGCACACCACCAGTCACAGGCCACATATATTGTGGATGAAAGCAAAGCAGTGTATGTGATATATATTATTGATTTTAACATCAAGATAGATGGGTTGGTTAGAAAATTTGCAGATGGCAGCAAAATTGATGACATTGTGGACTGTGAGAAAGTAGACAAAAGAATATAGACCAGCTACAGAAATGGTTAGAGTTAGAGAAATGGCAGAGTTTAATCTGAGCAAGGTGTTGTACTTTGGGAGGTCGTATGTAAGGGGAAAGTGTACAGTTAATGGCAAGAGCTTTAACGTCATTGTGTGCAGTTCTGGTCGGTTGAGAGGTTTAAGGACCAAACACAGGTAGGTGGGACTAGGATAGTTGGGGCATCTTGTTCAGCATGGATAGGTTGGGCCAAAGGGCCTATTTCCATGCCACATGATTTTACCACTCTATAACTTCAACTTAGAAACATAACACAATGAACACTTTGATGGGACTGTATTATAAACCTCCTAAAAGTGAGCAGGAATTAGAGGAGCAAATATGTAGGAAGGTTGCACACGGCAGAAAGAATACTAGGGTAGTATTAATGGTAGATTTTAACTTAGTTAATATTGACTAGGTCTTCCATAGAGCAAAGGACTTGGATGGGGTGGAATTTGTTACATGTGTACAAGAAAGCTTCCTTGATCAATATACAGAAGGCTCCATGAGGGAGAGTGCAACATTGGGCCTCCTCTTAGGAAATGGGTTAGAACAGGTGACTGAGAGTTAGTGGGAGTTCACCTTGAGGCCAGTGGTAATAATTACAGAACACAGAACACAGAACAAGGGACAGTGCAGCACACAATGTTTGTGCCAAACATGATGCTGAGCGGAAATGATCTTATCTGCCTGCAAGTGATCCATATCCCTTCATTGCAAATCCATCTGCCTTTAGGGCCTGTCCCACCTTCCCAAGTTATTCACGAATTTTCCAGAGTTATTCACGAATTCTCCAGTTTTCCCCTTGATTCAAACTCACAGAATGTTCGTAACGAGTCCGTAGGGGGCCGTAGGAGTCCGTAGATATATCGTAGCGGCTCGTTATGCCAGCCGTAGGTACTCGGGGCATCCTCCCGACTATTTTTTTACTTGTGGACATTCTTTATCAGGCTGGAAAAAACATCCGACTTACCTGAAGCCCGGAGTCCCTACGGCTGGTATAAGGAGCTGCTACGATATCTCTACGGATTCCTAAAGCCGCCTACGGACCCGTTACGAACATTCTGCGAGTTTGAATCAAGGGGAAAACTCGGGAGAATTTGTGAATAATTTGGGAAAGTGGGACAGGCCCTTAACTAAAAGCCTCTTAACCACCACTTTCGTATCTGCCCACACCACCCTGGTCACAGACTCATTTCACCCTTGCCATTGGGAAGAAGGTGCAGGAGCCTAAAAACTGTAACGTCCAGGTTCAGGAGCAGCTTCTTCTCTACAGCCATCAGGCTATTAAACAATACAACCTCCAAATACTGTAAGCTCTGCATAGACTTGGGGGCATTGGCTTTTTGTGTGTGTGTGTGTGTGTGTGTGTGTGTGTGTGTGTGTGTGTGTGTGTGTGTGTGTGTGTGTGTGTGTGTGTGTGTGTGTGTGTGTGTGTGTGTGTGTGTGTGTGTGTGTGTGTGTGTGTGTGTATATGAGTGTATAAGAGTGTATATGTATGTATGTGTATATGAGTGTATGTATATGTGTGTAAATGTATATATACACACTGAACTTTTTTTTCTTGTTTATTATACTGTTTACAGCAGGGGTCAGCGACCTTGTTCTGCATAGGGGCCAGGACGCCTGTCTGTGAGCGGATGGCGGGCCACATCTATCACGTGTACACATGGATCCCACCCCCATCCTGCCCCGGATGGCAGGCATCAAATCACGTGTTCACATTGATCCCACCCCTTCGAGGATGCCACCCGGAGCACTGGCCCCTAGTTACCGGTGCTCACGAACATGGCGTACCTATGGACCATAGCCTTGGCTCTGTCCTCGAGGCGGTGGCTCAAATACTCACACTCACTCGTCCCCGGCCTATTGACAATCCCGATCCCGACAGTGAAGCCCAGACACAGAAGGTGCATGGCCGTGCCGGCGGCTTTGCGCAGGATGCATTACAGCCAGAGCTCGTTGGCGCTCGCCGCTGCTCGCCGGTACCAGTACTCTGCGGGCCAGGTAATTACGGGAAAAAAATATGCCTGTGGGCCGGATGATTTCAGGTTACGAGCCGTATTCGGCTCGGGGACCATAGGTTGCCGACCCCTGGTTTGCAGTGTACTATGTTTACATATTCTGTTGTGCTACTGCAAGTAAGAATTTCATTGTTCTATCTGGGACACATGACAATATAACACTCTTGACTCTTGACTCTCTTGACTCTCTTGATGCTTACTGGTCTGGAATCTACGTTGAGCCCACACTCCTAGATGCCACTTGCTGCCACTTCAGGTGAGTGTGTCCTGCTAAAGAGCTGAGACGTACCTAGGGATTACAAGGTAGGAGTCTGGGAGTCTGTCTGGTAGGCATTGCTTTGTAAGTGGGGTGGGAGATTGCAACCTTCACGTGGTCCACCCTGTTTCGACTGATGTAATCAACCCGATGTGCACAAACAAGATCAAATAGAACAAGTTGACCTGCATCTTTAGGCTGTGCACGCCATACGCAAAAAGAAGACTTTGTAAGTATGAATATGTTAGGTTGTTGCTTGCTAAGCCTGCTGTGGAAGCACTCTCTCAATTTATCCACCAGTCCCCAAGATGTTCTTGAGGAGGATTTTGTGAG
The DNA here is from genome assembly GCA_035221665.1 of Okamejei kenojei. Lineage (NCBI taxonomy): Eukaryota > Metazoa > Chordata > Chondrichthyes > Rajiformes > Rajidae > Okamejei > Okamejei kenojei. The sequence continues at coordinate 127,836,049 of CM069132.1, forward strand.
GTTGGTTGAGCTGAGACTGAATACAGCGCCTAGATTGATGCTGGGTGGTTCTGTCGAGTGAAGTGTTTTTTGAGCTGATGTTATGGTGAGAAATGTGGAAGCAAATTTGCTTCCACAGGCAGTGAACTTGACAACTGAGCATCTCACCTGGTTTTGAATTGTCGTTTGAAGGATAAATGTCATCTGGGAAGAAGGAAAGAAATTCTCTGCACTTTAAAATAGTAAGCACTGTGGAATACCCAGGGGAGATGACAAAGTCCTGTTATATGTACTGTTTCCATTTTCCTTAAAAAGAGAAAGTTAATACCAAGTCAGTTTCCAGAACTGTGAGGCTGGCACACCAGGCACATTTTTGTCTGCAAAAGTCATGTTGAGAGAAGAGTCGAGGCTCTGACTGGAGCAGTGAACAGACAGATTCAGTGTGTGCAACTGAAGTCCAACAGGTCAAAAAGCACTAATCTGATGATGGCCTTTTTGATGTTACCCGGTAATGAGATGACATCAGTCAGCAGATCAAAGCTGCAGCACACACGGATAATCTTGTAAGAGATCCTCAGGATTTCAAGTGTACTCTCAGAATTATGTCTGTGTAAAGTGTTGGGGATTACATAGAAAGCAGAACTGGATGATGGAGGAGGACCCATGTTTGGTTTCTTTGATATTTGATTCTTTGATTCTGCTGATTGTGCGATCAGCAGAGGGCTCTGCACAAATACTTCACAAACTGAAATGAATAAACGGAAGAGGGGTGTGATTTGAACTGCAGAATATTTTGAATCTTTGGCACCACAAGCTGGCTGTAATAGTGGGGATTGCTCAAAGTTGGAAGATGAGCTCATTTGACAGTGGATATTTTTGTGGTGATTTCTCCACGTGTGGAAGAAGTCTATCCAAGCTTTCCCCTGATGTTCCATATCCAGTATGAAGCAGAGTCCCACCCAAACATCACCTATCCATGTTCTCCCGAGATGCTGTCTGACCTGCTGAGTTACTCAAGCATGTTATGTCCTTTTTTGTTTCATGTTATGTTTACTTGCCACTGGTTTGCTGCAGTTGATATGCATTGTTGCTGGATTTAAGGAGGATGTGGTGCATGAGTAGATACCCTCATTGACTTCCTCGGTGATTCTCCTTCTCTTCTCACAGTCTTTCAACTCCCCTTGAGTAACTGCACAAGTATCAGATATTTTCCCTGATGATATACAGTCTTCCTTCCTCATATAATGACACCATACTTGCAATTACCTAGAGTAACCTCCTGGCATCATGAACCATTATCTTAGTTCAGGGTGCATGAACCATACCTGAAGCTCCCTTCTGCCAATGGAGAACAACGGCATAGCAATGAGCTACGGAGAGCAATCAAAAATGTGAATTAATGTGCTATAGATTAATAGATTCCAAGAGCTATGCAGCAAAGAAACACACCCATTGGCTCAACTCACTCTTTGCCAACCTATATGCTTATCTGTGCTAATTCTATTTGCCTGTGTTTGCCCATATCCCTCCAAACCTTTCCTATCCATGCATCTGTCCAAATCTCTTTTAAATGTTGCTATTGTACCTGCCCTCTATCATCTCCTCTTGCAGCTTGTTCCAGATACCCACCATTCTCTGTGTGAAAAAAATGCCCTTCTTTTTCTCTCACCTTAAAACTATGCCCTCTAGCTTTAGAATCTTCTACCCTAGGAAAATGATTGTGCCTATCGATCCCATATATGCCTCCCATAATTTTATAAACTTCCATAATGTCTCCCAGGAAAATTTTGTAATAGGCAACAAAGGAATAGCTCAATGGGCCCTCCTCATTTTGAGAGGAAATCCTGACCTGCTTTGGCCAGCTCGTTGTTTTCCACACCAATGCAGCTTATGCTTCATTATCATCTATTGTATTCAAGAGAGAATACACCATCGTGTATTCAAGAGAGAGTTAGATATAGCTCATAGGGCTAAAGAAATCAAGGATATGGGGAGAAAGTATGAATGGGGTATTAATTTTGGATGATCAGCCATGATCATATTGAATTGCGGTGCTGGCTTGAAGGGTTGAATGGCTTCCTCTTGCACCTATTTTATGTGTTTCTATGTTTCTATGTGGGACGTGGAAGAGTTCAATGACAATATTTTTGTTGTGTTTTAAAGGCAACAAGGCATTGTGCAAGTAATGCAGTTTCACAAATTACACATGTACCAAATATTAATTTTAAAAACCCATCATGACTCATATACTGTAGTTAAATTAAATATTGGAAGTTTGAAATCCATATCGAATTCTAACCATTATCTTTGCCACAAAACCACCGAGAACCCAAATCAATAAACACAAGAAGCAATTTTTAAACTAAAGGATGCTGATAATATATAACAATTAAAAATAAGCAGGTCTTCAGATTATTTCACCTCTCAATTCCTATAATTAGGACTCCTGATCACTCCAGGTGCTTTCCTCATCCCTAAGAACAAAAAATATGTAAGGAATAGATAAGGCATATTGTAAATTATCGTAAATTATTGTAAAATATTGTAAATATCGTAAACTAAGGTAAATAGTGCCTAGTGTGTAAGATGTAACTAGTGTACGGGTGATCATTGGTCGGTGCGGACTCGGTAGACCGAAGGGCCTGTTTCCACGCTGTATCTCTAAACTCTAAACTCTAGAAACGAGACCAGGAAATTCAGTCCCTTGTACCTGTTTGTAATTGAATAAGATCACACTATTTTGGCGCAAACCTTTTTTTTCCTGTGCTAACCCCTGACTCACCTAATATCCAAAAATCTATTGACTTCTGGATTGTCTGTACTAATGACTGAGTCTCCACAGTCCTTTGGTAAAGAATTCCAAACATTCCCTGCACTTTTGATAAAGAAATTCAGGAAAGGTTAAGGATTACTTTTAATGCAGATCAGGTTCATATCACTATGTATAATATTCACATACACTACAATTAGAGATCATCTGACACTAATAGTAGTTTATATTCATCATATTTCGGGCTCGCATATGCTACAGAAAATTATCACACACACTATAGATATAATTCGCATACACTCTAGTAAGAGCTTGCTAACATTATGTGTAGTTCCCATTCATAACAAATAGGATTCACGTAAACCACAGACACTGCTGCTTCTTAGGTGTAATGTTGGGATCAAGGATGCTTGCTCCACTCCAGCTTTGTTGCCTCCGAGGCAAATTTGGGTCTTTCAGACTTGCACAAAGCATATAGAAGATAAATTGTAAATCAAACAGCTGTGGACGCTTGAAATATGAAACAAAAATAGAAAACATGGCCATAGAATAGGGGTATAGACAGTCAGAATCTTTTTTCCCAGGGTAGGGGAGTCTCGACCTAAAAGTCGTGATTGAAGGTGAGAGGGGAGAAATGTAAAATATTCTAAAGGATTTGTTTTTCTCTACAGAGGTTGGTGAATATCTGCAACGAGCTGCCTAATGAGGCAATTAAAATTACAATGTTAAAAAGGTGTTTGGACAATTACTTGGACAGACCAAGTCTAGAGGGATATAGGTCTAATGCAGGCAAATGGGGTTAGCAAAGATTAGCATGATGGCCAGCAAGGATGAGGTGGGTTGAAAGAGTCAAAGCAGAGAAATTATTGGCAGAATCTAATATTGTTTTCAAGGTATTGCAACGTGTACTCAATATTTTTTTTATTTGTTTTTTATTTGTTTATGTTCTTCCTAACATCCTTCTACTCTTGCCATTTTATTGTAGGGTTTAGGATTAAGCTAGATTTAGGTTTATTATTGTCATGTTTACAGAAGTACAGTCAAAAGCTGTTGTTTGCATGCCATCCAATGAAATCACATAATACATACTACACATGAATATAAACCCAAATACAAGTACAAAAAGTAGAGCAACATGATAAATGTTGCTTTTCGTTTCCTCTGGCAATGTAAATACTCAGGAAAAATGATAATAAAGATATACAATACAACACAATACAATAAATACCAGAGTGCAGACTATAGTTTCTCAACATTGTAATGTAACAGTTTGAGAGAAAAGACCTATTTCCACAGCATCTTTAATAAGTTTAAGAAAATAAAACAAAAAAATCCAGTCTTTGCACGTAAGAAGACAAAAAAGATTGTTAAAAATTGATAGATAGCAATTACAAACTAAGGTTCAAGGTTCAAGGTTCAAAGGTATTTATTTGTCACGTACACCAATTGGTGTAGTGAACTGTTCCTTGTCAATGCAGCACGTAAAAAAAGAATACAGACATAACAATAATAAAGAGATTTTAAACACAAAAAACATCCCCCCACAATGGTTCCCATGATGAGGTAAGGCACAATGTCCAGTCCCCATCCCATGTCCTCCCATAGTCAGGCCGCCTTCACAGAGGCCCGATGTTCCAGGCCGTTCTTGCCGGGTGGTGGTGCCCCGGCTTCCTTACTAGAGTCCGTGGCTTCCAAAGCCAACAAGGCCGCGCTGAATGGAGCTCCCCCACTGGCTCCCGATGTTGAAGTCAGCGCCGCTGCCCGCAGCTGGCCGCTCCACAGACCCGCGGCTCCGCGATGTTTTTTTGTCAACGGTTTCAGCTCACCGGAGCTCCAGCGCGGTGACCCAGGCAAGGCATCGCCCGCTCCGCCCCGTGATGGCTCTCCAGCGCTGCGCCGCTGCCGAAGCCGAGGTTCTGGGCGGTCCCCTCAGGAAACGCTGCTCCAGGCCCGCTGGTAGGCCGCGAGGACGGGTCGAAGATGCAGCCCGGAGAAAAGCTGCCTCTCCGACCAGGTAGGGACCAGGAAAAGTAGTTTCCCCCTTCCCCCCTTCCCACCCCCCCCCCCCCCCGCCACCCCCCACATAAAAAAGAATAGACTCCAAACAAAATACTTTAACTCACTAAAATTAAAAAAAGAGTGAAACACAGACAGCTGCAGGCTGGGCAGCTATACCACACAGGGTGGCACCCCCTAGGATCCCCCTAGGAACTAGAAATTGCCATCTTAATATTTCATGTCAAAATTACTCTGAGAACCAGTAAAATATTATATTATATTTGCAGTTTTTAATTATTTTCTTTCAATATAATAATGAACTGTTGTAAAAATTATTCAGCCCTAAAGGAAACAAAATTAACAAAAGCAATTAAATATTATTAGTGCTTATTTTGCAGATAAAAAAGTGCTGATACACATATCTTTCCTTGCTGTTGATAAACACAAAATGCTGGAGTAACTCAGTGGAATATGCAGCATCTCTGGAGAGAAGGAATTGGTCGAGACCCATCTTCAGACTGAGCCACCCATTCCTTCTCTCCAGAGATGCTGCCTGGCCCGCTGAGTTACTCCAGCATTTTGTGTCCATCTTTGGTTTAAACTGGATTGTCCGCAGGGCCTTTCTACTCTTTCCTTGCTGCTGGTGTCTATGGTGGATCGTGCCCTATGAATTACCTAAGCTTTTTAAGCGCCCGACCACCTAATTTAATTGAGACATTTAATTTTTTTCACTTCAGTAATCTATGTAACATTAGAAATTCTAAAATTTTCAAATGTAGTTTTTAACCTTTGGGAGGTGCCAGTACCATTGCAAAAAAACCCCACTGAACCCAATGAAACAAAATGAAGTTCAATGCTTTTCCCTTTCATTAGCCTGCAATGCAAGGTACAATCCAATCCAATCCCTTGCACGTGTTGGTGAAGTACTCAGCCCTGGTTGTTGGGAGGCATTGCTTTTGTCTGCCTGTTTTTAATTGAGTAACACAAACTAAACGTTGTGTACAAGAAAACAGAAGCAGATGCCATGGCGGCAGCTGACTGAGTTCATTCAATAGCAACAGCTGCTTTATGAAGAAACAGTTTCACAAAGAGTCTAGGCCTGGTAGGCAGACACTCTTTCCTTTAACATTATAGCTGGCTGGCAGGAAAGTGATAAGAGCTTGCTTCAAAGTACAGAACAACACCAGGCCCCTCCTATTCCTCTGCACACAATCAGACCACACTCCTTCCTAATTTGGATTTTTTGTTAGATGTCTAACTAAGATGCCTTAAATCTAAAGGACAGTGTTTAATTCAATTAAAGCTCGTAGCTGCAGTGCGTTTCTCTTTCCCCAGAGCTCCCATTGCCACATGCACTTAAGTAGTCACGGAAGTTTCTTGATGCAGCAGAACTTCTCCAGGCCTGTCTGCCTCGCTATTGTAACCTAATTCCTGAGATAAGAATCTCAATGTGGGAATGCAGAGCTTGTTACTGGGTTGTTTTGGGTTCAGTTTATTTTCAGCCTGGTTATTGAAATATTGTGTTGCTGCACTTTTAAACCATTTGGGAAGGGTTTAAAATATTGCCTTTGCATGCCTCCATTCCTCACCATCATCTGTGTGTCATTGTTTCACTTTTGTTATTCCCCATGTGTCTTTCTTGGCTAATGGAGTTTAATTTTTTTTAAGTGTGACGCGTTGCATTTTTAGAAAATCAAACCAGAGCAGGACCTTCACAATGAATCGTAGAGTGTTGTGGAGCAGAGATCTCCAGGAGTGCAAGTACACAGTTTCCAGACAAAAAAAATGGCTTTGCAGATAAATAAGGTGTTGAAGAAGAACTTTTATACTCTGGGCTTCATCAATCACAAATCGAGTATAAATGTATACTGGAATGTCAACCGCTCTGCTCTTAACTGCTTTTAACTGCCTGAACCTGCAGAGAGTGGTGAATACAGCCCAGTCCATCACATGCTTCCATCCCTTCCTTCTGTCCAATCCATCTTCACCGTGCACTGCTTCAGGAAGGCTGGAAGTATCGTCAAGGTTGCTTGCCACCCTGGACATTCCCTTTTCTCTTTCCTAATTTTCGGGAGAAGATACAGGAGCTTGAAAGCTCAGATATCTAGACTTAGGAACAGCTTCTCCCCACTGCTATCAGTTTCCTGACTCCATCGTTTCTTTCACGCACCCTTCCTGGATACTCTTACTATTAACTCTACCTTGTTTCAGAAGGAACTGCAGATGCTGGAAAAATCGAAGGTAGATAAAAATGCTGGAGAAACTCAGCGGGTGAGGCAGCAACTATGGAGCGAAGGAAAAGGTGACATTTCGGGTCGAGACCCTTCTTCAAACTCTACCTTATTCTGTTATTCCATGACTTTCCTTTAGTAATTATTTGTACTACTTCAGATTTCAATAAAACCTTTGCAGTGTTCTACTGGTTTGCACTCATCTTTGCATTTATTGTTGTATTTATCATTACCATGTATACTGTTTAATCTACCAGCTTCCTGCCAATAAGGAATTTCACTTCACCCTGCTGTATATGACAATAAACTATTCTGAATATGAATCTGGAGTTGACTGTAGCTGTGAGCCACACCTCAAACTTATTGGTTGAAATGGTCCTGTCTATAAATACTACTGAAAAAGAAATTGTTTAACTAAACACGTTACATTGATCTCTCCCTCACTATAGCAATACATACAAACCTAGAGTTTTTAATGGAAGCATTCATGGTATATCTTGTTGCTGATATCAAAATATACAGTATTGGAAAGGATGAAAACTTGGCATGGTAGGTTTATGCACTTTGATAAGAAGAATTACACAAAAAGCTGGAGTAACTCAGCGGAACAGGCAGCATCTCTGGAGAGAAGGAATGGGTGATGTTTTGGGTCGAGACCCTTCTTCGGTTAGGGATAAGGGAAACGAGAGATTTAGACGGTGATGTGGTGAGATAAAGAACAATGAATGAAAGATTTACAAAAAGGTAACAATGATAAAAGAAACAGGCAACTTTGGTGGGGGGAGGGATATTAAGAGAGGGAATGCCAGGGCTACCTGAAGTGAGAGAAATTAATATTCATACCACTGGGATGTAAGTTGCCCAGGCGAAATATGAGATGCTGTTCCACAAATTTGAGGTTAGCCTCACTCTCTTGCGTTTGAGGCAGCAGAGGCTATGTAACGCCCTCCAGGCGCTGTAGCCAGGTCAATGTGCTGTTGTCGAGGGCCTCACTCTGACAATGGAGGAGACTGAGGACAGGAAGGTCAGAGTGGGAATGGAAAGGAGAATTAAAGTATCCAGTAAATCCAGGAGATGGTTGGTTCAAGCGGGCTGAGCGAAAGTGTTCCATGAAATGATCGCCCATTCTGCGTTTGGTCTCGCCGATGTATAAGAGTCCACATCTTGAACAATGGATACAGTAGATGAGGTTGGTGGAGTGAACCTCTGCCTAACCTGAAGGACTGTCGAGGTCCCTAGATAGAGTCGAGGGAAAAGGTATAGTGACAGGTGTTGCATCTTCTGCGGTTGCAGGGGAAGGTACATGGGGAGGGGGTGGTTTGGGTGGGAAGGGATGAGTTAACCAGGGAGTTGCAGAGGGAATGGTCTCTGCGGAAGGCTGAAAGGGGTGGAAATGAGAAAATGTGGCGAGTGGTGGGATCCCATTGGTGGTGGCGGAAATTTCAAACGATTATGTGTTGTATGCGATGGCTGATGGGGTGGAAGATAAGTGTGTAATGGCTGATGTAAGAATCTAGGATAATTCTTGGGTTGAAACAGTCCTCCTATCATTAGTGGTTAAAAAACCCCATCCATATTCTGCGCAAATTAGGAGATTATGTTGGCTGGCCTTTTTGAGGCAGTACCTCCAAAAGATTACTTCGATGGTGGAGAACAGCACCTGCAATTGGGTTCCTTAATATTGAGGTTCAGAGGAATTTCTTCTCATAGAGGGTGGTGTGTCCATGAAATTCTCAATTTCAAGTGGTCGCGGAGGGTAGATCATTGGGGATACATAAGGTCATTAGGACATCAGGTCATAAGAAACAGGAGTAGAATTAATGAGCCATTTGGCCCATCAATTCTGCTCCGCCATTCAATCATGGCTGATCTATCTCTCCCACCTAACCCCATTCTCCTACCTTCTCCCCATAACCTCTGAAACCTGTACTAATAAAGAATCGATCAACCTATGCCGTAAAAATATCCACTGACAGCCTCTAAGACCTTCTTTGGCAACAAATTTCACAGAATCACCACCCTCTGACTAAAGAAATTTCTCCTCGTCTCCTTCCTAAAAGAACGTCCTTTAATTCTGAGGTTACGACTTCTAGTCCTAACTCCCACTAATGGAAACATCCTCTCCACATCCACTCTATCCAAGCCTTTCACTATTCTGTATGTTTCAACGAGGTCTGCCCTCATTCTTCTAATATCCAGCGAGTACAGGCCCAGTGCCAACAAATGCTCATCATACGTTAACCTACTCATTGCTGAGATCATTCTTGTAAACCTCTCCAGAGCCAGCACATCCTTCCTCAGATATGGTGCCTAAAATTGCTCACAATATTCCAAATGCGGCTTTAACAGCGCCTTATAGAGCCTCAACATTACATCCCTGTTTTTGTGCGCAAGCCCTCTTGAAATAAATGCAAGCATTGAGTTTGAGGAATTGAGCATTCGTAGAGGAAATTGATACATTCATGAAATCATGGAATTTGGAGCTATGAAGAAGAGGAACAGAAGAGGTGGTGAGGCCTCGGGCCGATCAGCCATGATCTTATTGAATGGCGGGACAGGCTTGAGGAGCTAACTGGCCTATGCCTGCCCCTCCCCCCTCCCACCCCCACCCTCACATCAGTCTGAAGAAAGGTTTCGGCCTGAAACGTTGCCTATTTCCTTCGCTCCATAGATGCTGCCTCACCCGCTGAGTTTCTCCAGCACTTTTGTCTGAACTATTCCTCCTCCTGGTTTTGTATTTCCTTACATAAAAGTACCGACTATTCCGCAGGTTTACATTTGACTGTCAATAAATTATTATTTGTATCTGTCTTTTGTTTTGTTTGCCTCAGTTTTCTGTCCAGCAAATCTTACCCAAATGGCAACAAAGTCCCTGTCATAAGATATTTTCATTAAATCTTAATAGAAAGGCATGATCTGGCATACAATGCCTGAGTGGGTATGGGTACACATTCCACAGCAAACTCCTTCTAAAGAGATTTGGCTCTGCACCTAAGAAGGAAACATTTACAAAGTTGTGTAGAAGGAAGAACAATGAATTATATGGCGCTTTAGAAGAGTAGAATGGTCCAAATGTTCTTGTTTTCCTTTTCTGTGAAATTCAGTGAAATGTGGTCCTTTGAAAAGCTGTGGAATATTAGCAGCCAATATCAACAGTACACAGGTAATAATAAATAATAATAATAATGCATTTTATTTGCTGGCGCCTTTCTGAACACCCAAGGACACCTTACAGGACATAAAATCACAATACATTATCAATATTAAAATCAAGTTGATTAAAAACAAAAACAAAAAAAAACCAACAAAAAATAAAATAAAAAATAAAATAAAATAAAAATAAATAAAATAAAAATAAAAATACACAAAACATTTTAAGTCATTACAATCAGGGTGAACATGGTGGAAGTTATGTCGGGAATGCTAATCTAAACAGGTGTGTTTTGAGTTGTGATTTGAATTGATCGATAGTGTCCAGGTGACGGATGGGAGGTGGGAGAGTGTTCCAGAGACGTGGGGCAGAGCAGCTGAAGGCTCTGGCACCCATGGTGCTGAGTCTAAATGTGGGAACAGTTAAAATTGCAGCTGAGGAGGAAGGAAGTGACCGGGAAGGAGTGTATGGTAGCAGCAGGTCAGAGAGGTATTGGGGAGCAAGGTGGTGTAGGGCTTTGAAGGTCAGCAGTAAAATCTTGTAGTTAATCCGGTGGTGCACAGGGAGCCAGTGGAGCTGAGGATGGATGTGATGTGGTCCGATGATCTGGTGCGGGTGATGATCCGGGCTGCAGGGTTCTGAATGCATTGGAGGCGATGAAGAAGTTTATTGGATGTGCAAGTGAGGAGGGCGTTGCAGTAATCGATGCGGGCTGTGACCAGAGCGTGGATGAGCACTTTTGTATTGTCTTTGGAGAGGGAGGGGCAGAGTCTGGAGATGTTGCGGAGATGAAAGTATGCAGAGCGTGTGGTATTGCTGATGTGGGGGCCAAAGGAAAGTGTACTGTCCAGAGCCAGGTGGCACATTTTTGCTGAGGAAAACTACAGAATTTGTTTAGAAGTCCTGACAACGAAGGAAATACTGACCATTGATGTTTCCACACATGTGTAGCTTCAGCAGAGGCGCAGCACTGAATTCCATCGCGGAGCGAGCGATGCCTTACCGGGAATCGTCGTGTTGGATCTCCGGAGTGCTGGAACTGCCGACTTTGAACATCGTGGAGCTGTGGTCTGTGGAGCTTCCAGCCGCTGGCGGCACTGACTTCCCAGACGCTGGCGGTGCTGACATTGACATCGTGGAGCCTGGGATCCCTCCCCGAGGTCGCCAGCGTTGAATCTCCACCCAGCTCAACCTGTGGACTTTGGAGGCCGCAGTCTCCGGTAGGAAGCGGCCGATTCGGAGGCTCCGGGCCACTGAGAGTGTTCTTCCATTCGAGGGCCTGAAACAAACAAGCAGCGACTGTGGAGGCCTCAATAGGCCCCGACCATGGGTGAACAGAGGAAGAGGACTGAACTTTGGTGCCTTCCCTCACAGTGGGAAAAGTTGATTCCACGGAGGGGGGATGTTTTTTATGTTTTATGCTCAATTCTAAAGTGTTGTGTTTATCCTATTTGTGTGCTGCATGGTAACTCAAATTTCACTGCACCAATTGGTGTATGTGACAATAAATGTCCTTTGTCCTTTTTTTCTTTGTCCTTTGTCCTTTTGTACCTTCCTAGCACAGTCAGCAGTACATTCATATTCTGTCCCAGTAGGTGTATGGAACATGCAATATTGTATCAACCAATCTCACTAATGGATTATCTATAATGGTAACATTTCCTTTGTTTAATTGTGCAAAAAAAAAACTTGTATGCAATATGTGATGTTTTGCTACTTCTGATGGGAAAGTTTATGTTGCTACCAGGATAAATATGATTTAGAAATATAAAATCAATAGTTCTCCATGGAAATTCAGATTGAGGTTAAATACTGTTTTGGAAAAAAATGTTACTCCTGTTTAAATGAGCAGAAGGCAAGTTTCTTTTAACAGCCTATTACACTTTATCTGTTTATTTATGTGTGTGCATATATATTCTATGGTATATGGTCATATTGATATGATCTGATCTGTATTTATGCCTACAATATTCTGTTGTGCTGCAGCAAGCAAGAATTTCATTGTCCTATCTGGGACACATGACAATAAACTCTCTTGACTTGACTTGACTTGGTTTCTGTTGTTTGGCAAGAGCTCCATCAGTGGCCTTTATCTGATATCTTCCCATCTTTGCCCTTGTGTATTCTGATGACAAGACACTGCAGAGTGAATTAAGGGAACAAACCACGTGACAAAGTTTGCCAGGTAGTTTGCAGAGTTACAGTATCTATGTGATAGTCACTGGGCCTGCGCTGCGCTATCTCTCACATCCCTGAAGACATGCCTAACTCTTCATAATGCATTTCCCACATTAGAGATAGTCAAAGTGTGATCCCATCGCAAAAGGATTTTAGAACAAATGGGGAGGAAGAATGGCAGAAAGATATATCCAAGTTAAAAAAAAGAAATTGTGTTGTTAGAATGCTAATTGCATGGTTGAAAATAACACCAATAATGTGAAAGAAGGGTGTAGATCAAAGAGGGCAGATAGCTTGGGTGTACACTTTTGTATAGTGTGACTTTCACCCCCAAAAGTTCTCTGTTTCCATGGTTTCTGATTATGTCTGACTCCACATCTTCTGCTGTTAACATTTGTGATTGTTGTTATTGTGTTCTCTTCCACAGCCAGTTGGCCTGGCCAGGACTCTGCAGCTTGCACTCTGGTTTCAGGGACAGAAGGTCATGGGTTCAAGTCTTCTGAGATTTATATTCATAATGTGAATTAACATTCCAGCGGAGGTTCTATGAAAGAATAAAGGAAGAGAAGCATTCTGGACTCTTATTACTGTTGAATATTGGGAAAGTATTAGTAATTCCTTTCTGTCAGACTGTTGGGACATAATGGGATAATTGTACATGGCCTGTGGAAGGACCAGACTTGCTTTTGATCTGTTCTTGTACTTTAATGTTGAAGAAAGGATCAAAAACATCAGACCTCATTACATAACTAGAGCAATTAAAAGTACAGTACCGAGTGTGCACAGTCTCCCGTCTGAAATGTTACAGAAAGGCACACATATCCCAATAAAAACAACAGGAATGTCGGATTTCATGCCCCAGGCAGATTGCGGCCTCTTTTTCAAAGAAAATCCAGGATACGTCTGAGACTGTATATAGATGCAAGGAGAGATGATTGTTTGTACAGTGTTGGCTGCATGGATGATCAATCATCACTGAGTGCATGTGTGTAACTTGGCAGGAAGCAGAGGTAAGTATGTGTGGCAAAAGGGAGAGAAGGCAGGGCACAATGTACAGTGGGTACAGTGTAGATTATTTATTTGGGAGGCAAAGGTTGCACTGTGATCACTTTTTTGTGAGGTGAAGCCATTTATCACAGCCAGTGAAAAGGACATGGGACTATCTCCAGATGTAAACAAACACTATTAGTTTGACATTGTTATCAGCACTCATCACATGCACTTCAAGGTCATGGTGATGGTTTGTAATAACAGCAAGTTGATGTTTTACACAAAACTATGTGGATTTCTGTTTTTATCATCAACAGTGTGATTCCACAAGTACAAATATGAACAGCCCTCTCTAACTTTGGAGAGCCAGGGTTTGTTTACTTACTGGTCAGAAACTTTATTGACACAACTCCTGTAGGCACCAGTGAGTCTGAAAGATAACCTTCACATTATGTTTAGGGATGCACTCGCTGAATCAGCAGTAATGTAGCAGCGGCTCAAAGCGAGAACTCTTTTGCACTTTATTATTTTTTGTCAATTTTGTAGTTTTGTAATTCCCATAGAGACAGAAATTTGATGTGAACCTCATTTATATCCTGGAACAATGTAATGTTGGCAAGCTATTATTATGCTAAAGATAGACACAAAAAGCTGGAGTAACTCAGCTGGACAGGCAGCATCTCTGGAGAAAGAAATGGATGACGTTTCAGGTCAAGACCCTTCTTTTATTATTCTATGTGTGTAAAAGTGTCTTGACCCGAAACATCACCTTTACCTTTTCTCCAGAGATGCTGCCTGACCGCTGAGTTACTCCAGCATTTTGTGTCTATCGTCTTTATGCTATGTCACATTTTCTTCTGAGAAACCTCTTCAACATTGTGGATGGTTCCAATCACTCCCACTCTGACAATAAAGAAAGTGGGCATTATTTGTACCATGTGCAGCAAGGAATTTGTATAGAGTAATAAATCACATGTGTTTTGGGTAAACAGCAACTCCAGCAACAAAGATGAGGGAGCTATGAATGCATTTGTTGTCAATTTGAATATTATATGTTCAGCCAAAATGAAACGTTGCCGTTGATTACAGGAACAATAATCTTGCAGTTTTATCCGTAGCTGAGTCACCTCTCAGTTACCCCAGCACACACTGAAAATGTAATACATTTTCATTAAAGTGAATCCACACCAATCAACCAGCATCAAAAACGCACACACAAGGAACTGCAGATGCACAACCGAGTAGCTCAGTGGGTCAGGCAGCGTCTCTGGAGGACATGGATAGGTGACATTATGATTTAGAATCCTTCAAAAAAGTTCACATAAATAAGCAGTAATACTCCATTTGTTCAGTGTACCGTAACATAGCACTAACTTAAAATAAAAAATGCCATTATTTAACCTCGTTCCATTTTATTTTAATTCTGATCCATCCTTGACCTGTCCAGCTGGAGAAACTAACGATGCTTGAAGGAACGATATCAGATTTTTAATATGCAGATGACATTTGAAGTATACCTAATACTCCATGGAGGTAAAGACATTTGGGATCTTTATGGAATATTATCACTTCAATTAGGGACTAAAAGGATTTAAAAACTGTACTGACTACATTTTTACTGTACTCTAACAAATCAAGCAGGTCTGCTGCCTCACAGTTCCACGAATTAACATGGGATTAACTCCATAAGTTTCCCTTCTTTAAGACACTGTTTTTCCGAGCGTGCCCAAAATCTCATGTGCAAGAAAAAAAGGATGCCAAATGCATAGAAATTCAATCCGTTTGCCTTTTTTTTCCATGTGCATATTATGCATATACCACATCATCAAAAAAGGAAGCTCACGTTTTCAGCATGTAACTGATCCAGCGGTCTAGCCTTCTGGCATAATCCATAGAGTCGTCCCACCGACTTTACATCAACCACCATTTACACGATTCTTACATTTACAGTGATCTTATATTGAACTCCACCCTGCTGCATGCTTTCACACCACGTTGTATATGCATAACTGAGGCACTTGTGTGGTGCTATTTTTTTTACAAAATAGATGGCTTCTCCTATAACATGCACGTGTGACTAATACAGTATTTAATCAATTTAAGTAATCTGTGGAATTCAAAAACTTATTACCTGTCTTACAACGATAAATATTGATAGCAATTTACTTATAATCTAAAGAATGCCCAAGACACGTGATCTAAAACTAATTTAGACCATCGTTCAAACATCTATATTACGAAAAGTAAGATCTTGACCACTTCCTGTTATTCTGATTCATGATTTTCAAAAAAAATGCTGCCACTTAGGGCTGTGATTTTTGGCCAGCTTACTCATTCCCCCTCCGCTGCGGGACAAGGATTTTTCTCATTGATGAAACATAAAAGAGATTAATGTTTTTAAAATGTTAACATTCTCTCTGCTGTTCCTGCTGGTGAGAGGGGGGAGGGACTATAAAGCCTGAATGTGTTGTGCCTCAGTCAGTCTCTGTAAGATGGGGGAAGTGAGAGGGTCATATCTCTCAGTCTGAGCTGTGAGTAACACTGAACACATGTCTACTAAACTGTGAGTGTGGTTTTACTGACCTTGAGTGCCCTTAATGTGGTTTGAAAATGAATATGAGGTTGGTTTGAAGTAAAAGCACTGCAAATGGTTGGTGGGGCTTTGGGTTGAAGTAAATGCACTGTAAATGGTTGGTGGGGAGATGGGTTGAAGAAAAAGCACAGCAAATGATTGGGTGGCGTTTTGGGTTGGCCGAAAAGCATTGCAAATGGTTGGGTGGGGTTTTGGGTTGATGTAAAAGTACTGCAAATTGTTGGGGGTTTGGGGTTGAAGGAAAAACACTGCAAAAGGTTGGTGGGGGTTTTGTGTTGAAGTAGAAGCACTGCAAATGGTTGGGTGGGGTTTTGGGTTGATGTAAAAGTGCTGCAAATTGTTGGTGGGGGTTTTGGGTTGAAGGAAAGGCACTGCAAAAGGTTGGTGGGGGTTTTGTGTTGAAGTAAAGGCACTGCAAATGGTTGGTGGGTGTTTTGGGTTGAAATAAAAACACTGCAAATGGTTGGTGTTCTAAACTTGACAAGTGTATATTGATTTTAGATAAAATGCTACCACTTACGGCTATGATTTTTGGCCATCTTACTTAGTCCCGCCACGCTCATCAGCTGCAGAAGATTCTTCCCATCAATGAAATATAAAAGTGTTATTAGTGTTTTAAAAATGTTGAGAATCTCTCTCCTGTCAGTCACGCCTTGAAGGCCACACCTTTTCTGGTGGGAGAGGGGAGGGATTATAAAACCTGGAAGTGTGGGTGTGGCTCAGTCTCTGGGAGAGTTCATGACAGACAGAGTCACAGAGCTGTGAATCAGCTGAACACACTGAATGTCTACTGAACTGTGAGTGTAATGTTTTGTGTGGTTTTATGGTGGTTTTATGGTGGTTTCACCCTGCTTGAAATGGTATGAAACTGCATTTGAATGTGGTGGCCTTGCTCCCTGCATGAAATAGTATGAAACTGCATTTTAATGTGGTGGGCTTGCACCCTGCTTGAAGTGGTATGAAACTGCACTTGTATTTGGTGATCTTGCACCCTGCTTGAAGTGGTATGAAACTGCACTTGAATTTGGTGGCCTTGCACCCTGCTTGAAGTGGTATGAACTGCACTTAAATTTGGTCGCCTTGCACCAGGCACGTGCCGTGAGTAATCAGCCAGGGTAGGCAGTGGCTTTTAAAAATCTTGAAAACCGCGCATTCGCAGATTATTCACTCCCCGGTGAGCTGTCACTCGGCTTTTTTTTAAATCTTGAAACTGCGCATGCGCACATTGTTTCCTCCCCGGTAAACTGCCGGTCAGCATTTTTTTAATCTTGAAAACCGCGCATGCGCACACTGTTCCCTCACCGGTGAACTGTCATTCGGCTATTTTTAAATCGTGGAAACCGCGCATGCGCAGGTTGTTCTCTCGACTTTTATCATGTAATTTGTTTTCAATAGGTCCTATCTCTTAATAAAGTATTTAAAAACATATAGCTCAAAAAAAATTACTTACCATGTTATTTGTGCACAAAATCCATTCTGCAGCAAAAATATCCATAAGGTTGCTTCGTGAAACGCTTCAGGTAATCACCATCCACTGTTGAAAAGCCCGCTAAGAAACTTGCGCATGCGCAGTAGGCTGGTGCGCATGTGCAGTGCGCAACGCAGCACTTGCACGCAGTTCACAGTGTAAAGGCAGAGTTTCAGCTGCCTTTACGGACCGTTTCCACTAATGGCTTGAAGCAGCGTCGACGGCACGTGAGTACCTCATACTTCCACGTTTAAAACTTACTGCTGATGAAAGGCACGGGAGAATTATGCCTCCCTAAGAGATTGATCTCTTAGGGAGGCACAATTCTCCCATGACTTTACTATTTATGACCATTTTATATATGTTTTATATATATATTATATATATTATATTTATATATAAAATAATACTATTTTATAATTTTAGTCAGGGTAGGCACTGCCTACCAAATCTGAGGAAGGACATTATTGCCATAGAGGGAGTGCAGAGAAGGTTCACCAGACTGATTCCTGGGATGTCAGGACTGTCTTATGAAGAAAGACTGGATAGACTCGGTTTATACTCTCTGGAATTTAGGAGATTAAGAGGGGATCTTATAGAAACTTACAAAATTCTTAAGGGGTTGGACAGGCTAGATGCAGGAAGATTGTTCCCGATGTTGGGGAAGTCCAGGACAAGGGGTCACAGCTTAAGGATAAGGGGGAAATCCTTTAAGACCGAGATGAGAAAGACTTTTTTCACACAGAGAGTGGTGAGTCTCTGGAACTCTCTGCCAGAGGGTAGTTGAGGCCAGTTCATTGGCTATATTTAAGAGTGAGTTGGATGTGGCCCTTGTGGCTAAGGGGATCAGGGGGTATGGAGAGAAGGCAGGTACGGGATACTGAGTTGGATGATCAGCCATGATCATATTGAATGGCGGTGCAGGCTCGAAGGGCTGAATGGCCTACTCCTGCACCTAATTTCTATGTTTCTATGTTTCTACCTTGCCTACCCTGACGGCACGTGCCTGCCTTGCACCCTGCTGAAAGTGGTATGAAACTGCACCTGAATTTGGTGGCCTTGCACCCTGCTTGAAGTGGTATGAAACTGCACTTGAGTTTGATGGACTTGGATCCTGCTTGAAGTGGTAGGAAACTCCACTTGAATTAGGTGGCCTTGCACCCTGCTCGAAATGGTAGGAAAATGGATTTGAATTTGGTGGCCTTGCACCCTGCTTGAAATGGAATTTCAAGGAATAGCCGTGAGTCAACTGCCAGCCCACCAGCCGTGAGTGAGCTGCCAGCACATCAGGCTTGAGGGACTGAGCTAACACCCAAATAATCCATTTGGCCCACAATGTCCATACTAGCTTCTGGAAACTAGTCCCTTCAGCCCACAACACCCATACCAGTGCTCCAGACAACCACCCACCCCTCTGGTCACCAATATTGGAATTGGTGGAGAGGTGGAATATTGCATTGGGGACCAGCCCTCCCATGTGAACATGGAACCCAACGGGTCCCACTTAGTCCAGTGTTTATATATCTTCTTAGGAATGTGATATTTAATTATAGCTGTTCATATTCTGAAAGGCACAAAGTGCAAGAGAAACACAGCAGGTCAGGCAGCATCCCTGGAGAACATGGACAGGTGGCGTTTCCGGTAAGAATCCTTTTTCTGACCGTCCCGATCTGAAATGTAACCTATCCATGTTTGGTTTTAGTTTAGAGATACAGCATGGAAACAGGCCCCTCGGCCCACCGAGTCCGCACCGACCAGCAATCACTGCACATTAGCACACCCTACACACACTAGGGACAATTTTACATTTAGACCAAAGCTAATTAACCTACAAACCTGCATATCTTTGGAGTGTGGAGGTATCCGAAGATCTCGGAGAAAACCCACGCAGATCACAGGGAGAACGTACAAACTGCATACAGACAAGCATCCGTAGTCAGGATGGATCCCGGGTCTCTGGCGCTGTAAGGCAGTAGTTCTACCACTACGCCATCGTGCTGCCCTAGTTCTTCAGAGATGCTGCCAGACGTGCTGAGTTACTCCAGGACTTTGTCTCCTTTGTGTAAACCAGCATCTGCAGTTCCTGGTTTTTATATGTAATTATAATAGTAGTTCATATTCTGCTTTAAATAGGTTCACTTCATGGATTGAACCAAGGGCCTCCTGGCTCAGAATCTCTTTGGCCGTGATATCATGTAAATTCTAATCAATCATCTTAAAATCGATTTCTAAAAACATCATACATTGTGAAGGAGAAATTGCCTGTTCGCAGAAATAGATATTATTGAGTTCCACAACCTCAGTAAAATGGTTGTCAACTCAACAACCAAATAAAAGGTTATGTTTTGCAATGAAAGACTTAATTCTTTAAAATTGAATCAGTGCTCACAGCATCAAAATGGATATTGTATGTCTTTAAAGAATTAATGTATATTTGAAAGGATTACATTCACAACCATTGCACCAATACGCGGCCAAAAGGCTTCCCGATGGGCCGTGGCTGTGGACTGGGAACGCGACCGGAGGCCTTTATCGAGGCGCCGTGGGCTCGATGCCTCCTGGATCGCCATATCTCTGAGCTCTGAATAGCACTGAACACATGTCTACTCAATTGTGAGTGCTCTTAATGTGGTTTGAAAATGAAAATATGGTTGGTTTGAAGTAAAAAGGCACTGCCTGCAAATGTTTGTTTGGGTGCTTTGGGCTAAAGTGAAAAGGCACTACTGCAAATGTTTGTTTGGGTGCTTTGGGCTAAAGTGAAAAGGCACTACTGCAACCTCTTTTGGGGAAGGCATGATCTGTACACAACGGACAGGTTGCACTTGAACCCGAGGGGGACCAATATCCTGGCAGGGAGATTTGCAAAGGCTACTGGGGAGACTTTAAACTAGAAAGGCTGGGGGGAGGGACTCGGGTAGAGGGGGCTAGGGGTCAGGGTGTGGGGCAAGAGGCAGAGAAGGGAAGCACTCGGATCCAAAATGTAGGCGAGACAAAAGAAAAAGATAATAGACAGAGAATAAGGGATGGTGGGTTTCTAAAATGTGCATATTTTAATGCTGGGAGCATTGTAAGTAAGTTGGATGAACTTAGAGCCTGGATTGACACCTGGAAATATGATGTTATGGCAATCAGTGAAACATGGTTGCAGGAGGGCTGTGATTGGAAATTAAATATTCCAGGGTTTTGTTGCTTCAGGTGTGATAGAATTGGAGGGACCAGAGGGGGATGTGTTGCATTGCTTGTCAGAGATGACATTACAGCAGTGCTTTGGCAGGATAGATTAGAGGGCTCGTCTAGGGAGGCTATTTGGGTGGAACTGAGAAGTGGGAATGGTGTAGCAACACTTTTAGGGGTGTATTATAGACCGCCAAATGGGGAGCGAGAATTGGAAGAGCAAATATGTAAGGAGATAGCAGATATTAGCAGTAAGCACAAGGTAGTGATTGTGGGAGATTTCAATTTTGCAAAAATAGACTGGGAAACACATTCTGTAAATGGGCTGGATGGTTTGCAGTTTGTAAAATGTGTGCAGGATAGTTTTTTTGCAGCAGTACATAGAGGTATCGACCAGAGAAGGGGCAGTGCTGGACCTCCTGTTAGGAAATGAGGCAGGTCAGGTGACGGAGGTATGCGTTGGTGAGCACTTCGTGACCAGTGGATCACAATACCATTAGTTTCAACATAATTATGGAGAGAGTCAGAACTGGACCTAGGGTGGAGATTTTTGATTGGAGAAAGGCTAACTTTGAGGGAATGCGTAAGGATTTTAAAGGAGTGAATTGGGACACTTTGTTTCATGGGAAGGATGTAGAAGAGAAATGGAGGACATTTAAAGGGGAAATTGTAAGAGTACAGAATCTTTATGTCTCTGTTAGGTTGAAAGGAAATAGTAAAAATTGGAAAGAGCCATGGTTTTCAAGGGAAATTGGACACTTGTTTCGAAAAAAGAGAGATATCTACAATAATTATTGGAGGCATGGAGTAAATGAGGTGCTAGAGGAGCATAAAGAATGTAAAAAGAATCTTAAGAAAGAAATTAGGAAGGCTAAAAGAAGATATGTTTGCTTTGGCAAGAAAGGTGAAAGTAAACCCAAAGGGTTTCTACAGCTATATTAATAGCAAAAGGATAACGAGGGATAAAATCGGACCATTAGAGAACCAGAATGGACAGCTACCTGCAGAGCCAAAAGAGATGGGGGAGATATTGAACAATTTATTTTCTTCGGTATTCACCAAGGAGAAGGATATTGAACTCTGTGAGTTAAGGGGAAAAAGTAGAGTTGCTATGGAAACTATGAGATTCAAAGAGGAGGAAGTACTGACACTTTTGAAAAATATAAAAGTGGATAAGTCTCCAGGTCCTGACAGGATATTCCCTAGGACATTGAGGGAAGTTAGTGTAGAAATAGCAGGAGCTATGACAGAAATATTTCAAATGTCATTAGAAACGGGAATAGTGCCGGAGGATTGGCGTACTGCGCATGTTGTTCCATTGTTTAAAAAGGGTTCAAAGAATAAACCTAGCAATTATAGACCTATTAGTTTGACGTCAGTGGTGGGCAAATTAATGGAAAGGATACTTAGAGATAATATATATAAGCATCTGGATAAACAGGGTCTGATCAGGAACAGTCAACATGGATTTGTGCCTGGAAGGTCATGTTTGACAAACCTTCTGGAATTTTTTGAAGCGGTAACTAGGGAAATTGATGAGGGTAATGCAGTGGATGTTGTCTATATGGATTTCAGTAAGGCCTTTGACAAGGTTCCCCATGGAAGGTTGGTTAAGAAGGTTCAATCTTTGGGTGTTAATGGCGGAGTAGCAAGATGGATTCAACAGTGGCTGAATGGGAGATGTCAGAGAGTAATGGTGGATGGCTGTTTGTCAGGTTGGAAGCCGGTGACCAGTGGGGTGCCTCAGGGATCTGTGTCGGGTCCACTGTTGTTTGTCATGTACATCAATGATCTGGATGATGGGGTGGAAAATTGGATAAGTAAGTATGCAGATGATACTAAGATAGGTGGTGTTGTGGATAATGAAGTAGATTTTCAAAGTCTACAGAGAGATTTGGGCCATTTGGAAAAGTGGGCTGAAAGATGGCAGATGGAGTTTAATGCTGTTAAGTGTGAAGTGCTACATCTTGGCAGGACAAATCAAAATAGGACGTGCATGGTAAATGGTAGGGAATTGAGGAATGCTGTGGAACAGAGGGATCTAGGAATAACTGTGCATAGTTCCCTGAAGGTTGAATCGCATGTAGATAGGGTGGTAAAGAAAGCCTTTGGTGTGCTGGCCTTTATAAATCAGAGCATTGAATATAGGAGTAGGGAAGTAATGTTAAAATTGTACAAGGCATTGGTAAGACCAATTCTGGAGTATGGTGTACAATTTTGGTCGTCTAGTTATAGGAAGGATGTCAACAAAATAGAGAGAGTACAGAGGAGATTTACTAGAATGTTGCCAGGGTTCCAGCAACTATGTTACAGAGAAAGGTTGAACAAGTTAGGTCTTTATTCTTTGGAGCGCAGAAGGTTAAGGGGGGACTTGATTGAGGTCTTTAAAATGATGAAAGGGATAGACAGAGTTAACATGGATACATTTTTCCCATTGAGGGTAGGGAAGATTCAAACAAGAGGGCATGACATGAGAATTAAGGGACAGAAGTTTTGGGGTAACGTGAGGGGGAACTTCTTTACTCAGAGGGTGGTGGCTGTGTGGAATCAGCTTCCAGCAGAAGTGGTGGAGGCAGGATCGATTTTAACATTTAAAAGTAAAGTGGATAGGTATATGGACGTGAAGGGAATGGAGGGGTATGGTCTGAGTGCAGGTAGATGGGACTAGGGGAAAACAAATGGTCGGCACGGACTGGAAGGGCCGAGAGGGCCTGTTTCCGTGCTGTAATTGTTATATGGTTATATGGTTATATGGTTACTGCAAATGGTGGCTTGGGTGCTTTGGGCTGAAGTGAAAAGGCACTACTGCAAATGGTGGCTTGGGTGCTTTCGGCTGAAGTGAAAAGGCACTACTGCCAATGGTGGCTTGGGTGCTTTGGGTAACTTCCTATTTGCACTGTATATTGATTTTAGATAAAACTCTACCACTTACGGCTGTGATTTTTGGCCATCTTACTCAGTCCCCCTCCACTCAGCAGGTGCAGAGGATTCTTCCCATCAATGAAAAATAAAAGTGTTATTAGTGTTTAATATTTTTTGAGAATATCTCTCCTGTCAATCACCCCATGAAGGCCACACCTTTTCTGGTGGGAGGGGAAGGGGTTATAAAACCCGGAGGTGTGTGTGTGGCTTAGTCTCTGCATGATGTGGGAGGGAGAGGTCACGACTCTGTCTGAGCTGTGAATCAACTGAACACACTGGATGTCTACTTCTTCTTCTTGCATATGGCGTGCACAGCCTGAAGTTGTAAGACAACTTGTTCTGTTTGATCTTCTATTTGTGCACGCCAGGTTGATTGTATTCTTCGAAACAGGGTGGACCACGTGAAGGTTGCAAACTCCCACCCCGAATGTCTACTGAACTGTGAGTTTTGTGTTTGGTGTGGTTTTATGGTGGTATCACCCTGCTTGGAATGGTATGAAACTGCATTTGAATGTGGTGGCCTTGCACCCTGCATGAAATGGTATGAAAGTGCATTTGAATGTGGTGGTGTTGCGGCCTGCATGAAATGGTATGACGCTGCATTTGAATTTGGTGGCCTTGCACCCTGCTTGAATTGGTATGAAACTGCACTGAATTTGGTGGCCTTGCACCCTGCTGAAAGTGGTATGAAACTGCACTTGAATTTGGTGGCCTTGGATCCAGCTTGAAGTGGTATGAAACTGCATTTGAATTTGGTGACCTTGCACCCTGCTTAAAGTAGTATGAAACTGCACTTGAATTCGGTGGCCCTGCACCCTGCCTGAAGTGGTTGGAAACTGCATTTGAATTCGGTGACCTTGCACCCTGCTTAAAGTGGTAGGAAACTGCTCTTGAATTTGGTGGCCTTGCATGCTGCTTGAAGTGGTAGGAAACTGCACTTGAATTTGGTGGCCATGCACTCTGCTCGAAGTGGTAAGAAACTGCACTTGAATTTGTTGGCTTTGCACCCTGCTTGAAATGGTAGGAACATTGATTTGAATTTGGTGGCCTTGCACCCTGTTTGCAATGAAATTTCAAGGAATAGCCATGAGTCAACTGCCAGCCCACTAGCCGTGAGTGAGCTGCCAGCACATCAGTCTTGAGGGACTGAGCTGCCACCCCAAGAACCCATACCAGAAAGTCCCCCCACTGGCCACCAATATTGGAATTAGTGGAAAGGTGGAATATTGCGTTGGGGAACCAGCCCTCCCGTGTGAACATGGAACCCAACGGGTCCCACTTAGTCTAGTGTATATATATATATATATATATATATATATATATATATATATATATATATATATATATATATATACACATATACATATATATATATATATATACACACATACATATGTATGTATATATGTGTGTGTATATATATATGTGTGTGTATGTATATATATATAGGTGTATATATGTATGTATGTATGTATATGTATGTATGTGTATATATGTGCGTGTATTGAGTTCCTGCTGACCAACACCTACCATCAGAATTATATACATCAGTATGTGTGTGTGTGTATATATGTGTATATGTGGTATATATATATAGTGTATATGTGGTAAATATATAGTGTATATATGGTGTGTGTATATATATATATAGGTATTATATATAGGTGTGTGTGTGTGTATATACAGGTATATATCTATATACTCTGTATATATATATATATATATACATGTGTATATATACATATATATATATATATATATATATATATATATACACATATACACATATATACATATATACATATATACATATATATATATATATATGGGTGTGTGTGTGTATGTATATATACATATACATATATATATATATATATATAGGTGTATATATATATATGGGTGTGTGTGTGTATATATATATATATATATATATATATATATATTATATATATATATATGTGTGTGTGTGTGTGTGTGTGTGTGTATATATATATATGCAAAAGTTTTCATACCCTTGAACTTTTCCACATTTTGTCACGTTACAACCACAAACGTAAATATATTTTATTGGGATGTTATGTGATAGACCAACACAAAGTGGTGCATAATTGTGAAGTGGAAGGAAAATGATACATGGTTTCCAAATTTTATTACAAATAAAAAACTAAAAAGTGTGGCGTTCAAAAGTATTCTGCCCCCCTGAGTCAATGCTTTGTAGAACCACCTTTCACTGCAATTACAGCTGCAAGTCTTTTGGGGTATGTCTCTACCAGCTTTGCACATCTAGAGACTGAAATTTTTGCCCATTCTTTTTTGCAAAAATAGCTCAAGCTCAGTCAGATTGGATGCAGAGCACCTGTGAACAGCAATTTTCAAGTCTTGCCAGAGATTCTCAATTGGATTTAGATCTGGACTTTGACTGGGCCATTTTAACACATGAATATGCTTTGATCTAAACCATTCCTTTGTAGCTCTGGCTGTATGTTTAGGGTCGTTGTCCTGCTGGAAGGTGAACCTCCGCCCCAGTCTCAAGTCTTTTGCAGACTCTAACAGGTTTTCTTCCAAGATTGCCCTGTATTGGGCTCCATCCATCTTCCCATCAACTCTGACCAGCTTCCCTGTCCCTGCTGAAGAAAAGCATCCCCACAGCATGATGCTGCCACCACCATGTTTCACAGTGGGGAAGGTGTGTTCTGGGTGATGTGCAGTATTAGTTTTCTGCCACACATAGCGTTTTGCATTTAGGCCAAACACTTCAATTTTGGTCTCATCAGACCAGAGCACCTTCCTCCACATGTTTGCTGTGTCCCTCACATGGCTTGTGGCAAACTGCAAACGGGACTTCTTATGGCTTTGTTTCAACAATGGCTTTCTTCTTGCCACTCTTCCATAAAGGCCCGATTTGTGGAGTGCACGACTAATAGTTGTCCTGTGGACAGATTCTCCCACCTGAGCTGTGGATCTCTGCAGCTCCTCCAGAGTTACCATGGGCCTCTTGGCTGCTTCTCTGATCAATGCTCTCCTTGCCCGGCCTGTCAGTTTAGGTGGACGGCCATGTCTTGGTAGGTTTGCAGTTGTGCCATACTCTTTCCATTTTTGGATGATGGATTGAACAGTGCTCCGTGAGATGTTCAAAGCTTGGGATATTTTTTTATAACCTAACCCTGCTTTAAACTTCTCCACTTTATCCCTGACCTGTCTGGTGTGTTCCTTGGGCTTCATGATGCTGTTTGTTCACTAATGTTCTCTAACAAACCTCTGAGGCCTTCACAGAACAGCTGTACTCTTTGTTGGGTACGTCGAACAATCCTTGTTCTCGGCGTACCAGGGGCCCCATCCCCGACCTCCACCTCCGTTACATCGACGACTGCTTTGGTGTCACCTCCTGCACCCACACACAACTGACTGACTTCATTCATTTCACCACCAACTTCCATCCAGCACTCAAATACACTTGGACCATATCCGACATTTCCCTACCATTCCTTGACCTCACCATCTCTATTGCAGGTGACACACTCCTGACCGACATCCACTACAAACCTACTGACTCCCACAGCTACCTGGACTACTCTTCCTCCCACCCTGCTTACTATAAGGACTCCATCCACTATTCCCAATTCCTTCGTCTACGCCGCATCTGCTCCCAGGATGAGGTGTTCCACACCAGGTCATCACAAATGGCCTCATTCTTCAGAGAACGGGGATTCCCCTCCCCCACTATTGATGAGGCTCGCACAAGGGTCTCCTCCATACCCCGCAACACTGCCCTCTCTCCCCATTCCCCCACTCGCAAACAGGGCAGAGTCCCCCTGGTCCTCACCTTTCACCCCACCAGCCGGCAAATACAACAGATAGTCCTCCGCCAGTTTCGCCACCTCCAACGTGACCCCTCCACCCGCCACACTTCCCATCTCCCCCCCTGTCTGCCTTCCGCAAAGACCGCTCCCTCCACGACTCCCTTGTCAATTCTTCCCTCCCCTCCCGCTCTACTCCTTCCCCGGGCACTTTCCCTTGCAACCGCAAGAAATGCAACACTTGTCCCTACACCTCCCCCCTCCACTCCATTCAGGGACCCAAGCAGTCCTTCCAGGTCCGACAGAGGTTCACCTGCACCTCCTCCAACCTCATCTACTGCATCCGCTGCTCCAGATGCCAGATGATCTATATCGGTGAGACCAAGCGGAGGCTTGGCGATCGTTTCGCCGAACACCTCCGCTCGGTCCGCAAAAAACCAACCCGACCTCCCGGTCGCTCAGCACTTCAACTCCCCCTCCCATTCCGTATCCGACCTCTCGGTCCTGGGCCTCCTCCATGGCCAGAGTGAGCAACACCGCAAGTTGGAGGAACAGCACCTCTTATTCCGCTTGGGGAGTCTGCATCCTTTGGGCTTGAACATTGCGAAGGAGAATTTTCTCAATTCTGTTAACCCCTGCTGTCTCCTCCCCTTCCCACCTCTCCCTCAGCCCTCGGATTCCCTCTATCTCTATCTCCCTCCCCCACCCTAGTCGCACTAGCTTCTCATTTTCACACCACAAACAGCTTACAATGGCTTGTTCCCTTTATCATCGATACTTTTTTGCATATCTTTCATTCATTGTTCTTTATCTCTCCACATCACCGTCTATATCTCTCGTTTCCCTGATCCCTGACCAGTCTGAAGAAGGGTCTCGACCCGAAACGTCGCCTATCTCCTTCGCTCCTTAGATGCTGCTGCACCCGCTGAGTTTCTCCAGCTTTTTGTGTAACCCTGTATTTATACTGAGATTTGATTACACAAAAGTGGATTCTATTTACTAATTAGGTGACTTCTGAAGGCATTTGGTTCCACTGGATCTTATTTAGGGGTATCAGAGTAAAGGGGGCTGAATTCTTTTGCACGCCACACTTTTCAGTTTTTTATTTGTAAAAAAATTTGAAAACCATGTATCATTTTCCTTCCACTTCACAATTATGCGCCACTTTGTGTTGGTCTATCATATAAAATCCCAATAAAATACATTTACGTTTGTGGTTGTAACGTGACAAAATGTGAAAAAGTCCAAGGGGTTTGAAAACTATATATATGTGTATATGTATGTATGTATGTATATGTGTATGTATGTATATATATATACACACACACACACATATATATATATATATATATATATATACACACACACACATATATATATATATATATATATATATATATATATATATATATATATATATATATATATATATATAATATATATATATATATATATATATATATATGTGTATATATTTATATTTATATATATATATGCATGTAATATATATATATGCGCATATATATATATATATATATACATACACACACACACACACACATATATATACACACCAGGCACGTGCCATCAGGGTAGGCAAGGTAGGCACTGCCTACCCTGACTAAAATTATAACATAGTAATAACTAAATATAAATAGTAAAGGCATGGGAGAATTATGCCTATGTAAGAGATCGATCTCTTAGGTAGGCATAATTCTCCATGCCTTTCATCCGCAGCGCTTGTAACACAGGAAGCTCTGTGCAACCCACGTGCCGTCAGCGCTGCCTGAAGCCGTCTATGATAATCGGGGCTGAAGGCAGCAGAAATTCTACCTTTGCAGCACTGCGCATGCGCATCGGTCTACTGTGCATGCGCAGAGCAAGTTTCTGGGCAGGGTTTTCAAATATGGTTTGTCAATATTTTAAGTGTATAACCATATAACCATATAACAATTACAGCACGGAAACAGGCCCTCTCGGCCCTTCCAGTCCGTGCCGACCATTTGTTTTCCCCTAGTCCCATCTACCTGCACTCAGACCATACCCCTCCATTCCCTTCACGTCCATATACCTATCCACTTTACTCTTAAATGTTAAAATCGATCCTGCCTCCACCACTTCTGCTGGAAGCTCATTCCACACAGCCACCACCCTCTGAGTAAAGAAGTTCCCCCTCACGTTACCCCCGAAACTTCTGTCCCTTAATTCTCATGTCATGCCCTCTTGTTTGAATCTTCCCTACCCTCAATGGGAAAAACGTATCCACGTCAACTCTGCCTATCCCTTTCATCATTTTAAAGACCTCAATCAAGTCCCCCCTTAACCTTCTGTGCTCCAAAGAATAAAGACCTAACTTGTTCAACCTTTCTCTGTAACATAGTTGCTGGAACCCTGGCAACATTCTAGTAAATCTCCTCTGTACTCTCTCTATTTTGTTGACATCCTTCCTATAACTAGGCGACCAAAATTGTACACCATACTCCAGAATTGGTCTTACCAATGCCTTGTACAATTGTACACCATACTCCAGAATTGGTCTTACCAATGCCTACTCCTATATTCAATGCTCTGATTTATAAAGGCCAGCACACCAAAGGCTTTCTTTACCACCGTATCTACATGCGATGTTAGCTAACAAAGAGAGAAGAATGGAGCTTGTGTACCAATAATGTGGTAAGTAAATTTTGTGTTAATGTTTTTAAATACTGTATTTCCCGGGGTGTGGGGGTTGGGGGGGGAGAGCTCCTTTCACAGTGTTTGGGGAGTCTGGCCCGGGGTAAGGTTGCGGGAAGGGCACGAATATTATGAATGAGGGGATTGGGATAATGCCACTCGCGACGCTCCTTGCACGGAGGCATGGAATGCCACCGCATTGAGGCCGGGGGGGAGAGAAGTCGCTCGGGCCGGACAGCGGAACCAGCCGCCACCTTAGCTCCTTCTGCCGGTCCCCGCTCACCTCTGGCAGCTCTCCTTCTACAAAGCACTCTCCTGCTGCTCGCTGGCCTCACTCATGTCCTTAAATTCCAACAGCGCAATTGAGGTTACTCGGCTGTGGGAATTTAAGGATTTGCAGGAAGTCGCTGACATGAGCGAAGTCGGCGAACGGCAGGTGACAGGTGTTCCAACGGAGAGCACTGCCAGAGGTGAGCGGGCCGGCAGAAGGCGCTGAAGTGGCGGCCAGTTCTGCTGTCGGGTACAGGCGGCCGCCCGTAGCTACCCGAGTTGCTTCTATCCCCAGTTACAGTGCGGGGGCTTCGTGCCCGGAGAGCTGCGGCAGCGGTGAGTGAGTAAGTTTCTGCCATTATCCCCGACACCCTCCTTGTCAACACTCGTGCCCTCCCCACAACTTTACCCCTGACTCAGACTCTCCACACGCTGTGAAAGGAACTGTTCCCCCAATTGGTCTAGGACGAGGAAGCCTTGGGCAAATTGAAATGTACATGTATATATATATATATCGGTGGTCG
Organism: Okamejei kenojei; assembly: GCA_035221665.1. Lineage (NCBI taxonomy): Eukaryota > Metazoa > Chordata > Chondrichthyes > Rajiformes > Rajidae > Okamejei > Okamejei kenojei. The sequence continues at coordinate 127,866,767 of CM069132.1, forward strand.
CTGTGGACTCGGTGGGCCAAAGGGCCTGTTTTCATGCTGTATCTTTAAATTAAACTAAAATCACTAAAACCAGAGGAAATCTAAAGAAGGGTCCCTACACGAAACGTCGCCCAATTTCTTCTATACAGAGATGCTGGCAGTTCCCCCGCACAATTAAAGCATGGAATAGTCTTCATCCTACCATCGTTACCCAACCAGGTGCAACTAAATTTAAGGTAGCTCTTTTTTCCCCCAAGTCAAGTAAGGTAGTTCTTTTTTGCTTAAGTCCAAGTCAAGAGTCAAGAGAGTTTTATTGTCATGTGTCCCAGATAGGACAATGCTTGCTGCAGCACAACAGAATATGTAAATATAATACAGAACAGGAGATAAACGTTCAGTGTGTCCATATACCATAGACCATATATATACACAATAAATAAACAGATAAAGTGCAATAGGTTGTTATTGTTCAGAGTTTGGAGTTTGGTGGTGGACCCTCTACCACCTCCAGTTTAAATTCCATTTGGAATATTTTTGGAGGACCAGGAAACCAAGAAGCAAGAGTTACTCCAGGGAGTTACTCCAGCTCCAGGGAGTGATTCTGCATTGGTTTTCAGCGGTCACGGCGAGGCAGCGACTGCAATGGCGGCCAGATCTCCCACAATGCAAAGGGAGGGAAAAAGTGCCCAGCGCCGACCAGTTGACATGGCAGTGCGCATGTGCAGGGCGGCCGATGATGTGCAGGCCGTGGCAGTGCGCATGTGCAAGGAGGAGCGGCCGGAGAGCGGAGACCCGGCGGCCCGGACATGATATGGCGGGCGGAGACGGAGAATGACAGAGAGAGATAGAGAGGGGGGCCCGCTCAGAGTTGAACGGCAGGTGTCCAGGCTGCTCGCCGGGCAAAATGACACGGCTTTTAGGTTGCCCGGCGGGACTTTAGGTGGCCATTGGCAACTGGGCAACCGTTAATTTTGAGCCCTGCCATACAGATGACACCCTGGCAACATGTCACAGGGTGAAGCCTGTATGGTCATGAGTAGTCATATAAAGAGTCGTTCCTTGTTCTGGTCGCCCCTGGATTTTCAACATGTTGAAAATATTCGCCCCGCCACCTCCCTCACGGCAGTTCCCCCATGCAGTCCTCCATTGATCTTTCTCATCTCCACTCACGGTGGTTCCCCCATGTTCTCCTTGACCGTCGACCATGTGTCGAAGCACAACGCATTGCCGTCGCAGCGAGTCTTCACCACTGCCAAGCCCCATCGTCGCGAGGCTTCACCGTTGCCGCCGAGGCCTCACCGCTGTCGACGCCCCATTTCACGCCTCCGTGGTACAGACCCGGGCCCGAGCTGCGGGCTCCGTTGGCCGCTTCGCCCGACCAGGGCTTCTACCTGCAAGGCCCCAACCCGGGCTTTACACAGCGATCCAGGAGGCATCGAGCCCGCGGCGCCTCGATAAAGGCCTCCGGTCGCGTTCCCAGTCCACAGCCACGGCCCATCGGGAAGCCTTTTGGCCGCGTATTGGTGCAATGGTTGTCAATGTAATCCTTTCAAATATACATTAATTCTTTAAAGACATACAATATCCATTTTGATGCTGTGAGCACTGATTCAATTTTAAAGAATTAAGTCTTTCATTGCAAAACATAACCTTTTATTTGGTTGTTGAGTTGACAACCATGTTACTGAGGTTGTGGAACTCAATAATATCTATTTCTGCGAACAGGCAATTTCTCCTTCACAATGTATGATGTTTTTAGAAATCAATTTTAAGATGATTGATTAGAATTTACATGATATCACGGCCAAAGAGATCCTGAGCCAGGAGGCCCTTGGTTCAATCCATGAAGTGAACCTATTTAAAGCAGAATATGAACTACTATTATAATTACATATACGAACCAGGAACTGCAGATGCTGGTTTACACAAAGGAGACAAAGTCCTGGAGTTGCTCAGCACATCTGGCAGCATCTCTGAAGAACTATGGCAGCACGATGGTGTAGCGGTAGAACTACTGCCTTACAGCGCCAGAGACCCGGGATCCATCCTGACTACGGATGCTTGTCTGTATGCAGTTTGTACGTTCTCCCTGTGATCTGCGTGGGTTTTCTCCGAGATCTTCGGATACCTCCACACTCCAAAGATGTGCAGGTTTGTAGGTTAATTAGCTTTGGTCTAAATGTAAAATTGTCCCTAGTGTGTGTAGGGTGTGCTAATGTGCAGTGATTGCTGGTCGGTGCGGACTCGGTGGGCCGAGGGGCCTGTTTCCATGCTGTATCTCTAAACTAAAACCAAACATGGATAGGTTACATTTCAGATCGGGACGGTCAGAAAAAGGATTCTTACCGGAAACGCCGCCTATCCATGTTCTCCAGGGATGCTGCCTGACCTGCTGTGTTTCTCTTGCACTTTTTGCCTTTCAGAATATGAACAGCTATAATTAAATATCAGACTCCTAAGAAGATATATAAACACTGGACTAAGTGGGACCCGTTGGGTTCCATGTTCACACGGGAGGGCTGGTCCCCCATGCAATATTCCACCTCTCCACCAATTCCAATATTGGTGACCAGAGGGGTGGGTGGTTATCTGGAGCACTGGTATGGATGTTGTAGGCTGAAGGGGCTAGTCTCCAGAGGCTAGTATGGACATTGTGGGCCAAATGGATTATTCGGGTGTTCGCTCAGTCCCTCAAGCCTGATGTGCTGGCAGCTCACTCACGGCTGGTGGGCTGGCAGTTGACTCATGGCTATTCCTTGAAATTCCATTTCAAGCAGGGTGCAAGGCCACCAAATTCAAATCCATTTTCCTACCATTTCGAGCAGGGTGCAAGGCCACCTAATTCAAGTGCAGTTTCTTACCACTTCAAGCAGGGTGCAAGGCCACCAAATTCAAGTGCAGTTTCCTCACTTCAAGCAGGGTGCAAGGCCACCAAATTCAGGTGCAGTTTCCTACCACTTCACCAGGCTGCAAGGCCACCAAATTCAAGTGCAGTTTCATACCACTTCAAGCAGGATCCAAGTCCATCAAACTCAAGTGCAGTTTTATACCACTTCAAGCAGGGTGCAAGCCCACCAAATTCAAGTGCAGTTTCATACCACTTCAAGCAGGGTGCAAGGCCACCAAATTCAATTGCAGTTTAATACCACTTCAAGCAGGGTGCAAGACTACCAAATACAAGTGCAGTTTCATACCACTTCAAGCAGGGTGCAAGGCCACCACATTCAAATGCAGTTTCATACTATTTCATGCAGGGAGCAAGGCCACCACATTCAAATGCAGTTTCATACCATTTCAAGCAGGGTGAAACCACCATAAAACCACACAAAACACCACACTCACAGTTCAGTGGACATTTGGTGTGTTCAGCTGATTCACAGCTCTGTGACTCTGTCTGTCATGAACTCTCCCAGAGACTGAGCCACACCCACACTTCCAGGTTTTATAATCCTTCCCCTCTCCCACCAGAAAAGGTGTGGCCTTCAAGGCGTGATTGACAGAGAGAGATTCTCAACATTTTTAAAACACTAATAACACTTTTATATTTCATTGATGGGAAGAATCCTCTGCACCTGATGAGCATAGGGGGACTAAGTGAGATGGCCAAAAATCATAGCCGTAAGTGGTAGCATTTTATCTAAAATCAATATACACTTGTCAAGTTTAGAACACCAACCAGTTGCAGTGCTTTTACTTCAACCCAAAACACCCACCAACCTTTTGCAGTGCTTTTCCTTCAACCCAAAACCCCCACCAACAATTTGCAGTACTTTTACATCAACCCAAAACCCCACCCAACCATTTGCAGTGCTTTTACTTCAACCCAAAACCCCCACCGACCTTTTGCAGTGCTTTTCCTTCAACCCAAAACCCCCACCAACAATTTGCAGTACTTTTACGTCAACCCAATACCCCACCCAACCATTTGCAGTGCTTTGCTGGTTCAAACTGTGGTTCAGGAAACCAGCCTCTGCATAATAAAACAATTATTGAATTACACATTCTGAATGGACTGTCTTACAGCTCAGGTTGTCACATCAATCCATGGATGTGCTCACTGCAGAGTGCAGGGATTGCACCAAAAAAGCAGTACATTTCCTATTGAGGAGATCGGAAGCGGTTTGTTTAATGTTAATGTTACATTTAACATGGTACATATTACTGACGTCTTCCAGTTCTTTCTTAAATGGTCTTTGACAATAATTCAGTTATAGGGCCACTAACTGTGCCCGACGTGCCTTCCCATCATATTAGCTGCAGCAAACGGGACCCACTCTGTCGGGTTTCAACCCCGATATCCCAGGAGAAAACCCATGCAATGAAATGAAAAAGGAGCAAACTCCATACAGACAGCACCCATATTCAGGATCAAAAGAAAGGAAGAGGCAGTAAGCTGTGGGAGAGCTGGGAATGGGAGGGGAAGGAGGGAGAAAGCAAGGACTACCTGAAATTGGAGAAGCCAATGTTCATATCGCTGGGGAGTAAACTACCCAAGCAAAATATGAGGTGCTGTTCTTCTAATTTGCGGTGGGCCTCACTCTGGCCATGGAGGAGGCCCAGGACACAAAGGTCGGATTCGGAATGGGAAGGGGAGTTGAAGTGCTGAGCCACTGGGAGATCAGCTTGGTTATTGGAAACTGAGTGGAGGTGTTGTGCAAAGCGATCGTCAGTTCAAAGCTTAGTCAAACCGAGGTTGATCATTCACTGAATAATCCAACCACATTTTTGTTTGGAAGTGGAAAGAAATAATAGAAATTGCAATAATTGCAACGTGTAAAAAGAGTTGAGATACTGCGTTATAATTTTGCTGCATGTCATTGTGGTATTTATCATGTCTCGATTGGTGAATATGTTTAGTTTGTGACTTTATTTGAAGCAGAAATAATATGTGAATGCTTCATTGAGCATAATTCTGACTGCGCACTTTGGTGAGCACATTATCGCATGCGTCATGCAAGCCATCTTAAATGACCACCTAAACTGTCATTTGGACACCTAAAAATCTGCTTAGGTTGCCTGGCTGGAAATAGAGAAAAAAATGTTAAGTGAGAGCCCTGTATGGTCGTGAGTAGTCTCCTCAGTCGCCCAAAGAAGCATCTTACTGGTCGCCGCTGGATTTTCAACATATTGAAAATTTTCGGCGACCTATGATGGGTGCTGGCAGTCGCTGAAAAAGTCGCGTAAGTGGGACAGGCCCAATAGTTTCTCCACCACGTCTGTTGGACTGATGGTAATTCTGATGCAATCTCGCAATCTGAAATGTCAACTGTCGCTTTGCCCAGTTTTTTACTCTGAATTTCGGAATCATCAGTCCACCGTGTCGCTCAAAGATTCATTCAATGTCCTATCTCACCCCATCACCTCCTATCCAAGTTGCAGAGAACCTGGGGGAGGAACAGGAATAATCGTGGGAGAAACAGGATGAGGGCAAAGAGCGTCTTAATGAGGACCTTATTACCAATGCACACTTTCATTCCCTTCACCATGTGCATTGCAGTGTGTGCCATCTACAAAATCCACTGCATTTAATGTTATTCCAATAGCACTTCCCAAAACCAATGACTTCTATCACGGAGGACAAGGTCAACAAGTGCATGGAATGTGACTCCAACAATTTACACATCATCCACAATTGGAGATATTTCATTGGTTCTTTCTTACTGCTGGGTCTAAACATTGGAACTCTTTACCAAACAGTAGTTGCTTCACCAGATGAAAGGCAGCGATTCAAGGACGCTGCTCACCACTACCTTCTCAAGGGCAATTAGCAATGGGCAATAAATTCTGACCTTCTCAGTAATGCCCATATCCCATAAATTAATAAATATAAGAAAATAAACAATACAACCTTTTGGGGTCAAATGGAGAGGAGAAACCAAGGCTCAACACCAGGCATAGAATGTTAATTTACCTTTTTTTAATACAGGGCATCAGACATTATTTTTCCCATTTAATGCAAGAGGTGTTTGTTTTGGCAAGAGGAAAGGAAGCTGAGTGCTAAACGAGACACTTAAGTTCATTATAAACATACACCTCAGAGTTCATTACTGCTATTAGGTTACAGATATTGTTTTTTTTAGGTTTCTTTCTTGGCTAAAATTCAAAGTTCCAAGGTTGGAACAAGCCATGCATTAAATTGGGTGTAGCGCATTTCTCAGGCTTTTATTCTTTACTTGTGTTGACCTCTGGATGTGATCTTGTTTTGGGCTGGAGCTACACTGGTACCAATCAGTTTGCAAGTACTTAATCTGCCACTTGAATGAGCTGGGATACACTTGACTAATTAATTTACTTAATTCTCTTACACAATTCAAAGGTGAGCGACAATCTTCATTATTCATTTGCACCAACCAGCATTAAAATGTGTTATAATGGCATTGTTCCAAAACACAAACCAACACTAAACCACATTAAACCATTGCAACGCTTGGTCTTTTGAGGTTAGCCTGTTATAATGGTGCTTAATGCACACAATGTGCTCTTAATGAACAAACTGTATTCTGTATTTTATACCCTACCTCAAGGGGAAAACGGCAAAAGGAATTTTCAACTTTAGTCCCTGGGCAATAACCTGACCATACAGATTACCCATCAATTGTCCTCCCATTGTACAACGTGCCTGATCTGTGTCCTATCAATCCTATTAATTAAGAATATTAGTTAAGTACATAAGAAACTAAAGGAAAGGATGATTTGAACTTTGGCATAATCTCCATTTTTGTTACCAGTTCTCTATAACCTTAGAACAACACAAAATGTTGGAGTAATATAGCGGGTCATCTCTGGAGAACATGGATAGGTGATGTTTGGGGTCGAAACCCTTCTTCAGATTCGATTTTTCAGTCCTGACACAAAACGTCCCCTATCCATGCTCTATAGATGGTCAGACAGCATCTCTATATTGCTGTCTGACCGGTTAAATTAGTCCAGTTGATAAACCAGCATTTGCAGTTCCTTGTTATTATTTCATAACCTTTGATTTTGCTGTACTCTAAAAATAACCCAAAACCATTCATGATCCTGTCTCCATCACACATCCATAGCAGGAATCAAAACTCGAATGGCTGTACACATTGCTTGAACATTCACAATGAAACGCTGGGGTAGCAATGACTTTATGTCCATTCAATTGTCTCTCCCTCTTTCCCTTGTAGGAGAATACTACGAGGAGATCCCTCTCTGCTACTTTCTATGTCTCCATTCCTTTTATGTAGCTGCTTTGCCACTGCCCTTGGGAACATTGTTGTCCCTGCACTTTCCATTGCAACATCTCTACACCTAGTCTCAGGTTGACATTGACTTCAGTTAGACAATTGGCTTCTCTGCACCTACAATGTGTCTAACATGCGACCTACCATTCAAGGTTTCAAGATGCCTCTAGATGACCAGAAGTGTCATCTTTTCTTAACCTCCTTCTTACCATTGCACTCAAGTGCACTAAACTGATGAAGTGCATCCTCATCCTTGATGTGCTTACTTCACCCAGCATTCCACCTTACTGCAATGAGACAGTAACAACTACTTGAAACTACTGCTTCTCACTCCACATATCCCACCTGATTTACTGAGTGTGTCCAGAATTTTCTGCTTGATTTTTGATATCCAATGTCAATCTTTTCCGATAGTGGTACTTTTAATTTTTAAACTGATTACTGCTTGTAGTTTACATTTTGAAATACACTGGTTCTCACGTATAAAATAGTAAGATTAAATGAGAACTTACCAGTTTGAAGTTTGATCTTTATTTTATGAGGAGTTACGTTGGTGATTACGTGAAGAAGCCCAGCCAGTCCGCATGCGCATCAATCAGTAGTATGAAATCACAGGTAACAGTATTTGAAGTAACATAATAATATCAGCAACTTGAGAACTACCAGATGACATTTGTGAGAGAGGGTTGGGAGTGGAGGGCACGTAATCACCAACGTAACTCCTCATAAATAAAGATCAAACTTCAAACTGGTACATTCTCGTTTAATCTTACTATTTTACTTCGGAGTTACGTGAGTGATTCCGTGAAGAATTCAAAGCTCTGTGATTTCATGCTGCAGATTCAAATCCCGGCGTCTCACTGCATCGATAGACTCAGGATGAGTGAATAATCAACAACACATTAACCATGACATTGATTCAAATGTATTAAATGTATTAATGATTTACATTAATAAAGAAAAAATCAATAGCAACTCCTCTATCTCGGGAGGCTAAAGTGAATGCAGAATGGCAAATGGCCCGGGACAGCAATCGGCCTATGATTAAAAAAAAATTGAAAATCAATTCAGTTGACCATCCTGCGGTCACGAGGATACGGACGATGGGAACGTCCATTGCCCTGGCCGCTGACGGTGATGCCGCCTTGGTGGAATGAGATGTAAAATTGTCAGTGTTAATACCTGCATAAACCAGAACCTGCTTCAGCCACCTTAAAATAGTCTGAACCGACCTTTTCTTGTGCGGTTGTTTGTCGCTAATAAACAATGCTGATTCCACACCACTTAGGGTTCTGGTGGCCTTGATATAATATAGCAAGCCTGTCCTCACACATGGACGTGAGTCCGTGGGGTATGCCGAAATATGATCTTAAATCCTGCCACCCCTGGTCTGCTCAGCTTGTGTAGATCAGAAATGTAAAACGTAATGGCATCTGCAGCCACTTCCATTCTATCTAGCCGCAGCATTTGCAATGTCTGCCCTCATTGTGCTGATACTAGTGTCATGACTAAGGATGTAGCTGGAGCCCCCTGGTGAATTATTCTTAACACACTGTCAATATCCAATACTGCATATACTTGTAGTGGGAGAACTTGTGTTCAAGATATCTTTTACAAAATCGGTATCTGGGGTTGAAACCCGACAGAGTGGGAAGGCACGTTGGGCACAGTTAGTGGCCCTATAACTGAATTATTGTCAAAGACCATTTAAGAATGAACTGGAAGACGTCAGTAATCTGTACCATATTAAATGTAACATTAACATTAAACAAACTGCTTCTGATCTCCTCAATAGGAAATGTACTGCTTTTTTGGTGCTATCCCTGCACTCTGCAGAGAGCACTTCCATGGATTGATGTGACAACCTGAGCTGTAAGACAGTCCATTCAGAATGTGTAATTCAATTATTGTTTTATTATGCAGAGGCTGGTTTCCTGAACCACAGTTTGAACCAGCAAAGTTTTTGTTTTTTAGAATAACCGTATACGGTTGTATTATTATTATGCCTGATGGAAGCAGAACCTGTTAGCGCTGTTCACTGCCAGCACGCATGTGCTCCAGTATGTTCCACCGACATCTTTAGAATCTGGAATCAGTTACATCTGACCTCTGAGAGGACGAATCGTAGGCAGCCCTAAACAGGTGCTGCCGCAGGCCCCTGAGGATACCTGCACTGATACGGCCCCCAATGGACCTATACCAGGATGGAACATTCTTTTTATTTATTTATTTATTTATTTATGTATTTTAATTAGAAGTAAATACATAATAAAAACATTTTGTTTGTAGCAGTCATACATTATTAATATTGTTTATATTATCAATTGTATAATAATTGTACTTCTATATATAATTTTTATTTTTATATAGATAGAAAATAATAGAGAGAGAGAAAAGAAACCAAAAGAATTAAAAGATAATGGAATAATCAGCTAATTATACATCATTGGAGATATGTCCGTGAATTATAAAATGTAAGTCTTCATCTAATCCTTGATTCGGGTTTCAGTCAGGATCTCGTGCCAAACCGGTTTGCCCCTTCAAATAGTCAATGAATGGAGGCCATATTCTAGTAAATAGTTCTTGTTTGTCCATTAATTCAAATCTTAATATTTCCAAATGTAGGGTCTCCGACATTTCCATATTCCACATTTTAAGTGTGGGGGTTATAGGGCCTTTCCAAAATTTTAATATTAATTTTTTCCCAATTATTAAACTATAGCCGATAAAGTTTCTTTGGCTTGTTGTAAATATTTGATTTTGTTCTAATATTCCTAATATTATTAGTTTTGAATCATGGTCCAATTGGACGTTGACAACTTCCGAAATTATCTTAAAAATTTCCGTCCAAAAATTATTAATTTTTATACAACTTACAAATTAGTGTGTTAAGTTAGCCTCTGAGTGTTATATTTCACAAATAGGAGATATGCTTGGGAAAATTCTATTTAATTTTGTTTTTGAATAGTGCAATCTATGTAATACTTTAAATTGTATTAAAGAATGTCTAGCATTTAACGAACAGTGATGTATATGTTGTAAGCTTTCGACCCAAATATCTTGCCTTATTGGTTGGCCTAGTTCATTTTCTCATGATTGCCTACATATTTCCGTCATGGGTGCATCGTTATCTAATAGGATATTATAAATATAAGATATCAATTTTTCTGTGTTAGGGTGTTTGTTCAAACATTCATCAAGAATTTCTGTCTTTCTATTTCTATAGTCCTGTGTATTTGATTTAGCATAGTCTCTAAAGTAGTCATTTGAGTGAAGTCCATAAATTTGTTGTTGCTCCTGAAATGAGAGGAATGTACCTTTCCTATAAAGATGACCCATCTTTGTAATTCCGTGATTTTTCCATTGTAAAAAACCTTTATCCATCATTGAGGGTTTAAATGTAGGGTTGTTTACAATGGGAAGAAGAAGTGGTAAATTATCCAATTTTAGTGTCTTTTTTCATTGTTTCCAAATGCGTATTCCACTATATATTATGGGGTTTTCACTATAGGTTTTTTTGCTTAATTTAGTAATAGCAAATAAGATCGACCCAATTTCAAAAGGTCTTCCTTTTCCATTTTTAACCAATCTGGTTGTTGGTCCAGTTCTTCCAACCAAAAATTCATATTTTTAATGTTAACTGCCCAAAAATAGAGCATAAAATTCGGTAGGGCTAAACCTCCATTTATTTTTATTTATTCTGTGGTTCTTATAATCCCAGATAAAATTAGTGACTCTAGAGTCAACCTTTTTAAAAAAAGTTTTTGGGAGATATATCGGGATTGATTGAATGAGGTACAATAATTGCGGGAGAAAAATATTTTTTATTGCATTAATTCTACCAAACATTGAGATAGGTAATGTTTTCCAATATAAAATATTCTTATGTAATTTGTTCAATAAAGGAGGGAAGTTAAGTTTAAATAAGGAAGTATATGTCTTTGTTACATAAATTCCAAGATATTTAAATTTTTCATTTACTATTTTGAAGGGAAATTGTTGTAATATATGTGGATTACTTTCCATTATTGGCATGATTTCACTTTTATTCCAATTAATTCTGTTTCCTGAAAACGAGCCATATTGAGTTATTAAATTTAATAAGTTTGGGATACTAACTTCAGGTTTTGTAATGTAAATTAATACATCATCTGCATATAAAGACATTTTATTCTCAGTATCTTTAATATTATACCCATATATTTCAGGATGGGACCTAACGCTTTCTGCTAGTGGCTCTATTGCGAGTGTGAATAATAACGGGGATAACGGACATCCTTGTCTACAGCCTCTAGATAAATTAAATTTAGCTGATAACATTTGATTTGTTGATATTCTAGCTATTGGATTAGTATATAGAAGTTTTACCCATGTACTAAACTTCTCGCCCAATTGAAAGTTTTTCATGACCGAAAATAAATAGGGCCATTCCACCTGGTCGAATGCTTTCGCAGCATCTAACGAAATAATTACTAGATCTTCGTTAGTACTTCTCTTTGAGTATATAATATTGAATAATCGTCTCAGGTTATATGAGGAGTAGCGTTTTGGTATAAATCCTGTTTGGTCCGGGTGTATTAATTTATTAATCACTGTGCTTAATCTTTGTGCTAGGATTTTAGTTAATATTTTTTGATCAGTATTTAGGAGAGCTATAGTTCTATATGAACCTGGATCATCCAGGTCCTTATCTATTTTTGCTATAAGTGTTATTATAGATTCATTATAGATGGAACATTCTGTTGGGATGGCAAACTTTGTTGTCAGGAATGGTACCTCTGACACGTGCCCTTCATCCCTTGGGGTATGCTCCACAGCTATACCCTCAGACTCGGCTTCAGAATGACACTGACCCGGCATGCTCTCCTCCTCCAAGAGGGAGACATGAAGCAGCCCTGTCCCAGGCGCTGCTGGCGCGGGCTCTCCTATAGGCTGGCGCTGTCACACATAAAGCAGCCCTGTCAACAGGTGCTGCTGGCGCGGGCTCTCCCGTAGGCCGGCACTGTGACAGATTCGGTATCAGAAGTACACTGACCCGTCATGGTCTCCCCCTCCAACAGGGAGACATTAAACAGCCCTGTCCCAGGTGCTGCTGGCACGGCCTGACCCATAGGCCCGAGCTGTTACAGATCCGGTGTCTGAGGTGTACTGACCCGGCATGGTGTCCTTCTCCAAGCGGGGACATTAATTTTGGAGTGTGGAGCTTCATCTGTGAAGTGTTAAAATGACAACAGCATCCATGCAAATACACACCTATTACCAGAGGGGAACCCTTGCAGCCCGATTCCAATAAGGCGGATCGATTTATCGGTGATTTCACCCTATGCCCGGGGACCAACGTGTCTGTGAGCTACTGACCCCTCTGTTAGCGACTCTGCCGGTGATACCGCATTCCTGCTTGATTTGCCCCTCCACGGGCATCACAGCAGGCTGGAAGCCACTGACCGCCTTGTCAGTGGCTGGAATCGCGAACCCGACATCTACCGACTATCCGCTTCCGCGGTCGGAACCGGGGTCTCCCCACAGCCCATAGCCGGTTCACTAGCCGGCCTTCGCCATAATTCTAGCAGGAAACCTCTGTGAAGAGAGGTTCCTGCTCGAACAGCAAACCCTGGTAAGTAATACAAAACTTATCTTCTAGGTTTAAAATTACCGCCGGCAGGACCGATGCCCTGCCAGTCCGGTGCTTCGCCATGCGAACGACGATATGATGCGCATGCGGACTGGCGAGGCTTCTGCTTCATGGAATCACTCCGTGACTCTGAAGTAAAATGTCCATTATATCTTAAACTTTATACTTTGACTGTGGCTGCTTCGCCCTAACTCCATACTCCATTCTGCTTGATTTTTGATATCCAAGTTTTCATTTTTTGACCATGGTGTTCTTGTTGGAAGCACAGATGCTGTGAAAGTTCACCGCAGAGACCTGCACCACAGAGACCTGCACCACTGATGCTGACCTACAGTGTGGAGAGATGCAGAGCTCAGCAAGACTAGACAATAGACAATAGTTGCAGGAGTAGGCCATTTGAGCCAGCACCACCATTCATTGTGATCATAGCTGATCATCCCCAATCAGTACCCCATTCCTGCCTTCTCCCCATATCTTTATGAGCCCTATATAGCTCTTGAAAGACTGATGGGATCTTAATCAGAGATCCACTCTGACTCCTCAGTGGGTAGAAATGTATGCAAATTAGTATTTGGCTTAACAACATCTTTCCTATAACAGGATGACCAAAACTGAACGCAATACTCGAAATGTGACTTCACCAATGTCCTGTAAGGCTGTAACATGACCTCCCAACTTCGATACTCAATATTCTGACTGATGAAGGTCTTCCTTCAACTTTATCACAATAGTTCAAGATATTTCAGCTGATCATATTTTTGATGTAGGCCAATTAACATCACCCCATTTTCTTAGGTTTTGCCAGTGCTGTCTCATAGTCGTCATGTCCTTGAGATGTGAACCAGTAGCCAACACTTTTCCGATAGTGGTGCTTTGCATTTTAAAACTGATTACTGCTAGTAGTTTACATTTTGAAATACTGGTTCTCACTTGTATTAAATGGCCTATATATATATCTTAAACGTTATACTTTGTCTGTGCCTGCTTCGCCCTAACTCCATATTCACTTGCCTTGGGATATTTAGTTACAAGATTGCATAACGAGTGCATTTGAAGTTTTCACTTTATTCTGAGTTATGACATTTAATACCGCAGTAAGGACTGGGCTTTGTGTATAGAATGTCTGCAGTCAGCTTCACTAGCAAGTTTTGGCGCATTAGTTGTTTTCATTACATTTGTCATATGACATTCTGAACTAACAGCTCCGGTGTGAACAGCAAGCTTTCTATACATTAACATACATCATTCTTCTGAGGTATACAAGAAGATGCCAAGGCTTGGCCAATTACATCAATCAGGCATTTTCAGAGACAGCTTATTACAAAGCATCAGTACTGGGTGAAAAAGTTCAATTAGGACATGCATCCGTGCTGTATCTCTAAATTGAACTAAACTAAACTAATGGGGTCTTCTCTTATAGACACAAAATGTTGGAGCAACTCAACAGGACAGGCAACATCTCTGGATAGAAGGAATAGGTGAAGTTTTGGTTCAAGACCTTCCTTTAGACTGAAGTCAGGGGAGAAAAGGAAGTGTAAGATGTGAAAATGAGTCAAAGGGGATGGAGATCAGGGATGTAGAATAGATCATTGTTAGCTGGGAGATAACAACAAAGCAAACAGAGTAAAATGTATTCGGAGACAGACTGGTCGGAGAACTGGGAAGGGGGAGGGATGGAGAGAGAGGGAAAGTAAGGGTTACTTGAAGTTAGAGAAATTAATATTCATACCGCTGGGGTGTAATCTGCCCTCTTATTGCCCTCTTCGCCTCTTACCGTCAATGTTTCATGCTCCCCAGATTCTGTCATTCACCCGCACGATAGGGAAAAAAATACCTTTGTGGACATATGAATGGATATCACCAGGGCCTGGTGATATCCTAGGATGTCATGGGAGGCAGGTGAGGAGATTTTTGGAGCCATGAGAGAGATATATGTAAATATTTGGAGACCAGCATGACTGGAGGACAGCAAATGTTGTACCTTTATTCAAGAAAAGCAGAGGAGGTAAAGCAGGTAATCACTGGTCAGTAAGCCTAATATCAGTGATAGGAGAGGTATTGCAAAATAATCAGAGGGACAGGATTAGAGTCACAGGGAGATACGGTACAGGAACAGGCTCCATGACGCATTGAGTTCCTGCTGACCATCACCTATCATCAGGATTTGCACTCATCCTGTAATAATCATGCCACATTCTCATCAATATCCCTAACTTCTACCACTCACCTAGACACTAGGGGCAATTTTCACCAGCCAATTAACCTATGACTTGGCCTTAACTCGATGAGCGGAATGGCCTCTATTTACATTGTATGTATGAGGAATATAAGAAACTCATTTGTCTGCCGTTAAAAAAAGCCTTGTGGTGCCATTGCAACTGGGAGTAGGATAAAGTGAAATACAAGAGAGTCGCTATTCCATCAGATACTTGCCATTAGGTAAGGGAACCAATGATCCACCAACCTATTGACCTGTTTCTGTGAGTCTCTACACAGAGATTGGCTGCTGAGTCCAGGGTCCTCTGTTCAAACTTGAAAGAAGCCAAAGGAAAAACACAAAACAAAGATTCCCGCTTATAAATTGTTGAATCACTACATGAAATGGCTACCCTAATGCAGGAACAACAAGTTCAGCTACATGCTCTTTGAGTTCTATATTGTGATTTAGGGAGAATATGACATGGAGATTAACAAACGCCAGAATGCTGAGCTGATGATGTTTCCAATGGAATAGTTGGTTATTGAATATCTCAGCACCCTTACTCTAAGCTGAGAAATGAGTACTGGGGAAACTATTGAGTCAATGTCCCCGAAAATAAAATTAAGAATTACAAGGCTTGTACGCCAATGTATAAAAATTAAAAACACAATTAAAATATGAATGACGAGGACTAAAGCACAGAGGTAATAATTAGGACAGGGCATCGGTCAAGCCATGAGTTTGTACCGAGAATGTATGTGGCAAACTTGCTGTCCTACTGGAGAAGTTTATCATGGCACCAAATGCAAGGATGTCTGTGGGAAGTGAGGTTATGGAGTAGGTGATTGTAGTGGTCATGTTAAGACAAGGTTTGTGTGGATGAAGTTAAAAATAAAAAGGGAACTTCATGTGTCTTGGAAGTGAGAATGTAGGAGAAGAATATAAGAATAGTATAACAATAGTATAATAATGGCATAACAATTAACAGATTTAACTACTTAACAAAATAACAATATGTAAAATCAAAGCGGGGAAACTTTTTCTGCATCCAAGTTTGTAGCCAGCAAAGAAAGGAGGAACTTTAATTAGTTCTGGGGTGGAAACAAAAGGCCTAGAAATCATGTAGGATTAGTTGAAAAAAATCAGGCAACAATGATGTAAGAATACAAAAGGTTACAAAGAGTGAAAGGTTGCTGGAATAGTAAAGTATAAGATTTATTGAGACTTTAGGAAATTTGGGATGATTCATGAAAAGCCCTTCTCCATAAAGGAGTTGTCTAAACCCAGGGGCAATAGAATTAAGGGAGGAGGTAAAGGATTCGAGGGTACATCAGGAGAAGATTTTTTCTTCCAGAGATTGGTCTTAATGTGGAACGTATGAGGTGGAGGTAGGTATTTACACATTATTGAAAAAGGACCAGGATAAACACTTGAATAACCAAGGCTACAGTCCAAGAGCTGGTGTATGTACTTAATGGTCAGCACGGACATGGTGGGCCAAAGAACCTGTTTCTCTGCTGCATACCTCTATGACTCAATAACTCTATGACCTGGCCAAAAGGAAATGGCCAGAAAAATGAGAACAAAAATCAACGGAGCAGCAATGTCAATCTTTAACGTAAATCTTCATTTATGGAATGCATAAATTGCTTTCTTACTATCTTATGAAAATGAAAGTATTAAAATTACACTGAGGTTTGAACTGCTATGAAGAATCAGCATCACTAATTGCTCTGACAGAATGACTAGTTCCTTTCAGATTGCTGTGAGTTTGAAAGCCTATCTACTCTTCCTGTTTGGACTTTTCCAACTGGCCTTTTGCTGTCGTGGCACCATTCCATGAAGAGCAGGGCATCGTCCCTGTGCCCTGACATGATCTCTGAACCTTCCAAAACACCTCACAGCCAAGGCAGTGATTCTGAAGTGCTATGCCACAGACTCTTCCCAAAAGGCCAAGGTGACCAGACAATCTGACATCACAGACACTAACCTTTCTTTCATCATTAAACTAAAGTAGAAAAAAAAAAGCGGTGCTCTCCAGAGAATATGGAATAGTCCTGTGCGCAACTACCCTGAGTAATTGTAACTTGTGCCAAAACAAAGGATGGCTCGTCTTTCACTGTGGCCCTGCCAATAACCAACAGCCAGGCTGGGTGAAGTATTCCAGCATTGAAAAACCAGCATCAGTGCGGGGAGTGCTGTGCTTTGCTTTATATTATGCCCAAAAATTCCCTGCTTCCTTTCTCCTTCTCACAAATGAATAGGTCCAGACGCAGCTAAAATAAAGAAATATGGCAGATATTAATAAAGCTGGGCCAGGACACAAAGACCGTCAAATCATCACTGAGCTACTTGGGTCAGGTAGTGGTGATTTATATCTTTTTTGAAATTATTTGTCATATTCTCATCCAATCAGGGAAAAAAGAAGGTTTCCTTTCAGTATCACAGGTTCAGTTTAGTTTAGACATACAGTGTGGAAACAGGCCCTTCAGCTCACTGCATCTACGTCGACCACCTGTCAATACTAGTTCTATGTTAATAAAAGATGTAACTTCTATTCTAGAACTTGTATTAATCGTGCCTGTTAATACTAGTTCTCTACTTTTCTATCTGCTTTCTGAACACTGAACACACAAGAGGTGGTGGGTGTATGGAACAAGCTGCCAGAGTAGGTAGTTGAGGCTGGGACTAACCCAACATTTAAGAAGCAGTTAGACAGGTATATGGATAGGACAGGTTTGCAGGGATATGGACCAAACGCAGGCAGGTGGGTGGGACTAGAGTAGCTGGGACATGTTGGCCGGTGTGGGCAAGTTGGGCCGAAGACCCTGTTTCCACACTGTATCATTCTATGACTAGGTGGAATTATTTTACAGAGGTCAATTAGCTTACAAACCCACACATCAAGAGTAGATGTGGAGAGAAACCGGAACACCCGGTGGAAACCCACATGGTCACTGGGAGAACATGCCAATTCCACACAGCACCCGAGGTCAGGATCAAACCCAGGTCTCTGGCGCTGTGATGCAGCAGCTCTACTAGCTGCGCCACTGTGTCTCCTTAGTTGTCTTGTTCTTTTCTAATGATAACACTGGTGAAGATACAAGGCAGAAACATGTTCCTCTTCCAGAATAATAAAAATGTTTATTTCAGATTAATATCCAACTATTTCAACAGAATTTCAACTGCAGCGCCACTGAAGGTAAGTTTTGTAACATACCTACATGATAAGGATGCATTTTCACAACTAATAAATGCATCATGTTACAAAACTTACCTTCAGTGGCGCTGCAGTTCTGTCACTGGCCGTGTGCGCGACTTTGGCGCCTTTTGGGGGGGGGGGGCAGGATTAAAATGCCGTTTTCTTCTGCCTGTCCGAGATATATTTTCTCAGGCTACTACCTGATGCTGAAAAATCATTCCGACTGCCGTTCTCGGAAGTTTTAAAAAAAAAACGCGGGTCAATTTAATTGCTGGAGTAAAATAAAAATCTACTTCTAACGCCGACAACAGGACGGATCTCACATACGGGACAAAACATAAGGTAAGTTGTTTATTTTACATATAAACTTGCTTCTTAGGATTACTTTAATCAAAATTTCTTCAGCGAAAATATGATTATGTAAATATACGAACCGGCAGTGTATTTCCTGCTGATATGGGATCTAAATTCACCGCAACCACAACGTTCCAAACGATCGCGTTCCACAAAATCCCACTCGCAAGATGATTTAAATGCCCATTAATTTACGGGAATTAAACACTAAATTTCTTCCATTTGGCCTATAAATTCATGACAATGAGATTTAAAAAATCATGTTATATTGTGAATTCTTGTGTGAATGTTATTTGGGCACTTAGGCTATTTAAAAATGTTAACTTTTTCTTAAGAAATGGATAGACGTTTAGATCTAGTAATTGAATTTTGTAATTAGCTACAATTAGGTAACTAACTAATTATATGCTTTAATTTCAGGTCATCCAAGTAAGATTGTTTCATATTTGTTTCAGAATGCTTCAATCTATAATAACTGAAATTTTCATTTTGTTCTCTTAATTTTTAAGAAAATTATGGGATTTGACTGTCCTCGATCACAGCTTTTGTGTTAAGTCAATGGAAAGCAATAGGGAACAAGATGCTAATTCCGAGTATGAAAATGACCATAACTTTTTTTATACTGAAGATATGAAAGTGAATTAGGTGTCAAATTAAACAACTTTTTATGCTTTATCTGATGGGATAAATTGCAGACTTGATTTTTTTAATCTCAAAATGTTGTAACATTGCTATATTATGTTCTGAATCCAAGTCAGAAAGTTTCATGCTGGAAAAATAGTTGTTTGTTTGTTAGCTGATGTGGGCTGACCTCTCCATCTTAACTGTATTTATGCACAGCTTGTGCTTACTTTATTTTTACAAGTAATCGGTAAGCAAATATTTAAGTTAAACAACATTCAAAATTCCCAAATATTTTCTACTGGTTATCAATGCATTCAATTATAGGTGTAATAAGGTATCAGTTAAAGTATACTAAGGCTTTGAATATTGATCTGGAAAAGTGAGTTTGAATACCACCAGGGCTGCTCACAGAGACGTTAAGAAAAAGGCCTTCTGGATCAACTCGTCCATGCTATTCAAGATGAACTAGTCCCATTTTCCCACATATGGCCCATATCTCTCCAAACCTCTCCTATCCATGTACCTGTCCAGGTGTCTTTTAAATATTATTGATGTACCTGCCCCAACTACTTACACTTGCAGCTAGTTCCATACACCCACCACCCCCTGAGGGAAAGATTTGCCTTTCAGGTTACTATTAAATTCTTCCCCTCTCATCCTAAACCCGTGCATTCCAGTTCTTGATCCCCTTACCCTGTGTGTTCACTCTATCTATTCCCCATACGATTTTATACACCTTTAGAAGGTCACCAATCAACCTCCTGTGCTCCAAGAAATAAAGATATGGCCGGCCTAATCTCTTATGATAGATTAGGCCATCAAATCCTGGCAACATCCTCATGAATCTTCTCTGCACTATCTCCATCTTAATGGCAAGTTTGTTACAGCAAGGTGACCAAAAGTGAACGCAATACTTCAAGTGTGACCTGACTAATGTTTAGTACAAACGTTGACACAAAAAGCTGGAGTAACTCAGTGGGACAGGCAGCATCTCTGGAGAGAAGGAATGGGTGACATTTTGGGTCAAGACTTTTCTTCAGACTGACCCGAAATGTCACCCATTTCTTCTCTCCAGAGATGCTGCCTGCTCCGCTGTGTTACTCTAGCTTTTTGTGTCTATCTTCGGTTTAAACCAGCATTTGCAATTCCTTCCTACACATAATGTCTAGTACAACTGTAACATAACATGCCAACTTCTATACTCAATTCTTTGACTGATGAAGGCCAGAATGCCAAAAGCTTTCTCCACTCGCTTGTCTCCCCTTGGAGCCACTTTCAACGAACTTTGTCATGTACATCAATGATCTGGATGATGGGGTGGAAAATTGGATAAGTAAGTATGCAGATGATACTAAGATAGGTGGTGTTGTGGATAATGAAGTAGATTTTCAAAGTCTACAGAGAGATTTGGGCCATTTGGAAAAGTGGGCTGAAAGATGGCAGATGGAGTTTAATGTGTTAAGTGTGAAGTGCTACTTCTTGGCAGGACAAATCAAAATAGGACGTACATGGTAAATGGTAGGGAATTGAGGAATGCTGTGGAACAGAAGGATCTAGGAATAACTGTGCATAGTTCCCTGAAGGTGGAATCGCATGTAGATAGGGTGGTAAAGAAAGCCTTTGGTGTGCTGGCCTTTATAAATCAGAGCATTGAATATAGGAGTAGGGAAGTAATGTTAAAATTGTACAAGGCATTGGTAAGACCAATTCTGGAGTATGGTGTACAATTTTGGTCGCCTAATTATAGGAAGGATGTCAACAAAATAGAGAGAGTACAGAGGAGATTTACTAGAATGTTGCCAGGGTTCCAGCAACTATGTTACAGAGAAAGGTTGAACAAGTTAGGTCTTTATTCTTTGGAGAGCAGAAGGTTAAGGGGGGACTTGATTGAAATCTTTAAAATGATGAAAGGGATAGACAGAGTTGACGTGGATAAGTTTTTCCCATTGAGGGTAGGGAAGATTCAAACAAGAGGGCATGACATGAGAATTAAGGGACAGAAGTTTAGGGGTAACGTAAGAGGGAACTTCTTTGCTCGGAGGGTGGTGGCTGTGTGGAATGAGCTTCCAGCAGAAGTGGTAAAGGCAGGATCAATTTTAACATTTAAAAGTAAAGTGGATAGGTATATGGACGTGAAGGGAATGGAGGGGTATGGTCTGAGTGCAGGTAGATGGGACTAGGGGAAAACAAATGGTCGGCATGGACTGGAAGGGCCGAGAGGGCCTGTTACCGTGCTGTAATTGTTATATGGTTATATGGTTATATGGTTATATGAACTATGTATTGGTAATCCTAGATCCATCTGCTCTACAACACTTCCAAGGACCCTACCCTTCACTGTGAAGGTCCTTCCCCCTTTGACTTCCCAATGTAACACCTCACTCTTGTTTCAATTTAACTAATTTGCCTTTCTTCAGCCCACTTAGCTCATTGCTAACCTTAAGGAAAGGAAATGTTCCACTCTTACCTGTTATGGGCCTTGCGTGACTCCATACCCATAACGATGGTCACAATGGGTCAATGTAGTTGCCTCTAGAAACAACCCAGCATGTCGTTCAGTTGAAGGGCGATTTAGAAAGGATATTCACTGCTGGCTGGGCAGCATTGGCCTCCTTCTTTAAATAAATTCAATAAAAACAGTATATTTTGGTAAGGCTATTTATTTAATACTTTGGTTCCGATAATTCTATCTTTTCAGGGGTTCAAAAGCTTCCATAATTCCCCCAACGCAATATTAGTCTAACATTGGTAGTGGGGAAACTGCTAGAGTCAGTTATTAAAGATGGAATAGCAGCATATTTGGAAAGTGATGAATTCATTGGACAAAGTCAGCATGGATCTATGAAAGGTAAATCATGTCTGACGAATCTTATAGAATTTTTCGAGGATGTTACTAGTAGCGGCTTGTACTCGCTGGAATTCGGCTTGTACTCGCTGGAATTTAGAAGATTGAGGGGGGTCTCATAGAGACTTACAAAATTCTTAAGGGGTTGGACAGGCTAGATGCAGGAAGATTGTTCTCGATGTTGGGGAACTCCAGAACAAGGGGTCACAGTTTAAGGATAAGGGGGAAGTCTTTTAGGACCGAGATGAGAAAATCGTTTTTCACACAGAGAGTGGTGAATCTGTGGAATTCTCTGCCACAGAAGGTAGTTGAGGCCAGTTCGTTGGCCATATTTAAGAGGGAGTTGGATGTGGCCCTTGTGGCTCAATGGATCAGGGGGTATGGAGAGAAGGCAGGTACAGGATACTGAGTTGGATGATCAGCCATGAACATATTGGATGGCGGTGCAGGCTCGAAGGGCCGAATGGCCTGCTCCTGCACCTAATTTATATGTTTCTATGTTTCTAGAGTGGATAAGGGATAACCAGTGGATGTGTTATATCTGGACTTTCAGAAGGCTTTCGTCAAGGTCCCACATAAGAGATTTTATTTTGGAGTCACGTGAGTGGCAGGGCAGCACTCCTGCTGGCGGTAAGTTAAACCTAGAAGGTACGTTATTTTTACTTACTAGGGTTTTTTTCGAGCAGGAGCCTCTCTTCACAGAGGTTTTCCTGCCAGTTTCACAGCCCGATGAGTGAGCCGGTTATGGACTGTGGGGAAACCCCGGTGCGACCGTGGAAGCAGATAACCGGCAAAAGATCGGATTGTGATATAAGCAGCCGCTGACAAGGCAGTCAGCAGCTTCCAGCCTGCGGGGATGCCGTGGAAAGGCAAGTAAGTAATGCCAGAGTCGCTGACAGTGCGGTCAGCGGCTCACAGACGTCAGTCCTCAGGCAGGGAGTAAAATTGGTGGAGAAAGGACTCGTTCAGTCCTATTGGGCTCGGGTGAGTCGGGCTGCAAGGGTTTTTATCTAATAATAAAGTTTACATGTATGTTATAGTGTTTTTCTTAAAAGTCAAAAAAGTTTATTGTCATGTGTCCCTGACAATGAAATTCTTTCTTGTTTAGCACAAGTTGCTATGAAGGGTTAAAATTGCTTTAACCCTTCACAGGTAAAGCTCTACACTAAAAATTTGATTTAGTGAGCCTACACTGTAATAAAGCGGGCCTATGGGACAGGCCACGCCAGCAGCGCCTGGGATAGGGCTGCTTCATGTATGAAAGCGCCGGCCTACGGGAGAGCCGCGCCAGCAGCTCCTGGGACAGGGCTGTTTCATGTCAAAAAGCACCGGCCTCTACGAGAGGCGGCGCCGGCAACGCCTGGGACAGGGTTGCTCAAAGTAACACATAAGTCTGCTGGGCCTACAGAATTGGGGGAAGATTCCCCGCCGGGGCTGGATAGCAAAATAATAGGCCCACGGAGTCAGCGGATGATTCCTCACCGGGGCTGGATAGTGCGTTTGAAACGACTATCCCAAATCAGCAACTGTTGCATACAGTGCTACAGCAGGGCACACACCAGCAGGAGGAGTGTCAGCGCCACCCTGAACAAAAACACGCCAGCAGCATCTAGTAGAGAGCTGTTTGATAGCACTCTCATGGATGAGGAGGCACGAGCCATGGATCATCTTAGTTCTGACCCCAACTCCGATGGTAAGATTGAGCCAGATGTTCCACCTCTGCAGGCCGCACCAGCAGGGCCAGTTGACAGAGCTGCCACAGGTCTCCTTCCTGGAGGCAGAGACCAAGACAGGTCAGTATCCTGCTGATTCTGAGTCTCAGGGTATGGCTGTGGGGCATACCCCAAGGGATGAAGGGCACGTATCAGAGGTACCTTTTCCTGACAACAAAGTTGCCGTCCCAGCAGAATGTTCTATTCGGGTATAGGTCCAATGGGTCATATCAGCACAGGTATCCTGCGGCCTGCGGCCTGTTTAGGGCTGCCTACGAATCACCCTCTCTGAGGAGGGGAGTACGAAAGGTCAAGATATAACTGACTCCAGGCTCTAAAGAAGTCGATGGAACATACTGGAGCACATTTGTGCCGGCAGTGAACAGTGCCAACAGGGGGATGTGAGAGCCAGCCGCCAAATCTGTTGTTCAGGTAGGCCTATTCAACAGGGGAGAAAACCTGGCAGATGAATCAATTAAGGCCTACGGCGGGCAAAGGCTCATCGTTTCAGAACGCACCCCAGGCGCTCATCAGCAATAGGCGGTTCACTGGAGCTGGGGGCAGCATGATAGCTGGGCAAAAATTCCATGCACCCTACCAACCCTACTCAACAAAGTAGGTCTGGCACTTCCGAAACATGGGGAAGTGCACCACTCACTAGTTGTAATATTTACACTTGTTTGTACAACACACAAAGGACAAAAACATCTGCTTAGAGGCACAGTACTAACATTCCAAGCAAGTTTGGATTATGGTAAGGGTTGTCTTTGAAGATAAGGTTCGGAAATCTGGCCAGAGTTCTCATGCAAAGCACCCATGGAATAAGGCAGGAGTGGCCTGTTTATTATAGAAAATGGAGAGTGTCGCATATGAACTTTCCGAATATGAAAACTTCTTTCTTAAAGGTCTCAAAGATCCATTCTATGCAGAGGTTATCAAAGACAATATTTTTGTTGTTTTTTTTTGCTTTTTGTTGTTGTTTTTTTTTGTTAGAAGTACGTACAATAGTGTGGTACTTGAGTACCTAATACATAAATACATATTTCCATTCTTGTACAACTTTGTATTTTTAATTTAATAATAAAAGAACAGTGAGAGAAAAAAGAAATAAAGAGTGTCGGAATAGATAGACAAGCAAGTAGAAACAGATAGCAAAAGAAATAAAGGACAGAGATGAGAAGCTAAAAAGGTTGAAAAAAAGGGAGAAAGAGAAAAGAGAGATTAGGAGAGATCTACCTATTTCGTATTTTTGCCCATCCGTCACCCGGTTCTGAACCATTTAATTTCTAAGGTTATGTTATGTTGCACCATATGCTTGTAAAAAGTTGATAAAAGGAGACCAAGTCTTTAAGAATTGGTCTACTTTGCCTAGTAGGAGGAATCTAATTTCTTCAAGATGTAGCGTTTCCGACATATTTGAAATTCACATTTTGAATGTTGGCGTGGTTGCGTTTTTCCAAAATTTGAGTACAAGTTTTTTTGCTGTTATTAAACCGTAATTAAGAAAAGCTTCTTGGAATATAGTTAGTTTACTTCCCTCTTCCATTGATCCAAAGATAATCAGTTCTGTATTGGGGTTCAATTTTGTGTTAAATAGATTTGTAAAAATTCCAAAAATTTAATTCCAAAATTTGTGCAGTTTTGTACAAGAGACACAGGAATGTGCTATAGTGGCATTATCAAAGACAGTATAACTGTACTAATGTCAGTAAAACATTGCGGAATGGATAAACTGGTTGTTGGTCATTGGGATTTACCTTTAACTATTCATAAGCCTATGACTCTGCCCTGTGGCAAGAGATTTGAGTTATTAGCAACCTGTTATAAAACTGACTTCTATTTCATCAAGAGAAATTGGCAATATAGTAGCTGTGTTTCAGCTGTGCAAATCAAGGAACTGATATTGTGCAAAGTAGCGACCTCTCAAAATACATGTAGACCATTGTTAACAACCTTACGCTATTGTCAGCTGAAGCTACCTCAGTCACAATGATGAACAAACAGTATCAGCATTGCTCCAGAGGTTTGGTCGGTCGAATTCAGTTATTACACACTGATGCTAGGGCTCTAAGGTGAGAAGTTCCGAATACCATCTCTAGTTGGAGGTAGTGGAGATTTGCATGAGTTACCAATTCTTCATTTGTTGGTATCAACTAAATATATACACTAGATGCACCCCATGGGTAAGGGGCTATTGAGCGAATATACATACATGCTCAACTTCAAGTTGCTACACTATGGTGGTGGCATATGAAAGTCACATGGCAATCAAGTAAAAGTATCCTGTAATAATTTACCTAATCTCCTTTGCCACTGGTGTATCATCCAGTTCAGATCGATGACAACACAGAATAGGTATTGGATCTCAAAGCATTATGAAAGTATGGTTCAATGCTACATCGAATATCGACATGTTGGTTTCATGTTTATTCACTGATTGCAAAAATATGTGGCACAACAGTGCGAAGAAATACATTCTTGCTACAAAAAGGAGGAATGTTCTTTTATGTCTTTCTCCATTTTGCCTCATTAGTTGGGTCTTAAAACAGTCAGCAAGACCTCGCTTTAGGTTTCATACTGTCGGACTGGCTAAACAGCCATGTTGCCTGCGTTCGTTAGGCATAATAATACAACGGTATATGGTTATTCCAAAAAAGACTTGCTGGTTCAAACTGTGGTTCAGGAAACTGGCCTCTGCATAATAAAACAATTATTGACTTACACATTCTGAATGGATTGACTTACAGCTCAGGTTGTCACATCAAGCCATGGATGTGCTCAATACAGAGTGCAGGGATAGCACCCAAAAAGGCAGTGCATTCCTATTGAGGGGATCGGAAGCAGTTTTGTTTAAATGTTAATGTTACATTTAATACGGTACAGATTACTGACGTCTTCCAGTTCATTCTTAAATGGTCTTTGACAATAATTCAGTTATAGAGCCACTACAGCTGCAACAAACGGGAACCACTCTTTCGGGTTCAACCCCGGATATCGAGTTGTAAAAGAGATCTTGACACAAGTTCTCCCACTACAAGAATATGCAGTTTGGATATTGAAAATGTGTTAACATTACTTCACCAGGGGCTTCCAGCTACATCCTTAGTCATGATGCTGTGGCTAGATAGGATGGAATTGGCTGCAGGTGCCATTACATTTTCTGATCTACACAAGCAGAGCAGACCAGGGGTGGCAGGATTAAGATCATTTTTCGGATACCCCACAGACTCACGTCTATGTGGAAGGGCAGGCTTGCTATATTATATTAAGGCCACCAGAATCCTAAGAAGTGTGGAATCAGCATTGTTTATTAAGCAACAAACAACCACGCAAAGGAAGGTCCGTTCAGACAATTTCAAGGTGACTGCAGCAGGTTCTGGTTTATGCAGGTATTAACACTGACGATTGTATATTTCATTCCACCAGGGCAGCATAAATGTCAGCGGCCAGGGCAATGGACATGCCCATCGACCATATCCTCGTGACTGCAGGATGGGCAACTGAATTGATTTTTACATTTTTTTACCATAGGCCGGTTACTGACCCGGGGTTTTGCCCATTCTGTTTTTTCTTCCACTTTAGCCTCCCCTGAGATACAGGGGTTGCT
The DNA here is from genome assembly GCA_035221665.1 of Okamejei kenojei. NCBI lineage: Eukaryota > Metazoa > Chordata > Chondrichthyes > Rajiformes > Rajidae > Okamejei > Okamejei kenojei. Next base: position 127,894,133 of record CM069132.1, read on the forward strand.
ATTGATTTATTTATTAACGTAAACCATTAATACATTTGAATCAATCTCATGCTTAATGCATTTTTTGATTATTCACTCATCCTGAGTCAATCGATGCAGTGAGACGCCGAGATTTGGATCTGCGGCATGAAATCACAGGGCTTTGAACCCTTCATGGAATCACTCACTTGACTCTGAAATAAAATAGTACGATTAAACGAGAACTTACCAGTTTGAAGTTTGATCTTGATTTTATGACGAGTTACGTTGGTGATTACGTGCCCTCCACGCCCAACCCTCTCTCATAAAGATCATCTGGTAGTTCTCAGGTTGATAATCCTACTATGTTTACTTCAATTTTGGTTATCTGTGATTTCATACTGCTGCTTTGAAGATTGACGCGCATGCGGACTGGCAGGGCTTCTTCACGTAATCACCAACGTAACTCCTCAGAAAATAAAGATCAAACTTCAAACTGGTAAGTTCTCATTTAATCTTACGATTAGTATGCAAACTTAAAGCACACGGTATTTGGGGTTCAGTATTTATGTGGATAGAGAACTGGCTGGCAGAAAGGAAGCAGAGTAGGAGTAAACGGGTCCTTTTCAGAATGGCAGGCAGTGACTAGTGGGGTACCGCAAGGCTTGGTGCTGGGACCCCAGCTATTTACAATATATATTAATGATTTGGACGAGGGAATTGAATGCAACATCTCTAAGTTTGCGGATGACACGAAGCTGGGGGGCAGTGTTAGCTGTGAGGAGCATGCTAGGAGACTGCAAGGTGACTTGGATAGGTTGGGTGAGTGGGCAAATGCATTGCAGATACATGTGGATACATGTGAGGTTATCCACTTTGGTGGCAAAAACAGGAAAGTAGATAATTATTATTTTAATGGTGGCTGATTAGGAAAAGGGGAGTTGCAATGAGACCTGGGTGTCATGGTACACCAGTCATTGAAAGTAGGCATGCAGGTGCAGCAGGCAGTGAAGAAAGCGAATGGTATGTTAGCATTCATAGCAAAAGGATTTGAGTATAGGAGCAGGGAGGTTCTACTGCAGTTGTACAGGGTCTTGGTGAGACCACACCTGGAGTATTGCGTACAGTTTTGGTCTCCTAATCTGAGGAAATACATTCTTGCCATGGAGGGAGTAGAGAGAAGGTTCACCAGACTGATTCCTGGGATGTCAGGACTTTCATATAAAGAAGGACTGGATAGACTCGGCATGTACTCGCTAGAATTTAGAAGATTGAGGGGGGATCTTATAGAACTCAAAATTCTTAAGAGGTTGGACAGGCTAGATGCAGGAAGATTGTTCCCAATGTTGGGGAAGTCCAGAACAAGGGTCACAGTTTAAGGATAAGGGGGAAGTTTTTTAGGACTGAGATGAGAAAAACATTTTTCATACAGAGAGTGGTGAATCTCTGGAATTTTCTGCCACAGAAGGTAGTTGAGGCCAGTTAATTGGCTATATTTAAGAGGGAGTTAGATGTGGCCCTTGTGGCTAAGGGGATTAGGGGATATGGAGAGAAGGCAGGTACGGGATACTGAGTTGGATGATCAGCCATGATCATATTGAATGGCGGTGCAGGCTATAGTACTGGTACAGGTGTAGTACTCCTGCACCTATTTTCTATGTTTCTATGTAAAGGCAACACAGCTCTAACATTTCCAAACCAAAGGCAACACAGCTTTAGCATTTCAAAACCAAAGGCAACACAGCTTTAGCATTTCCAAACCAATGGCAATACAGCTTTAGCATTTCCAAACCAAATGCAACACAGCTTTAGCATTTCCAAACCAAAGGCCACACAGCTTTAGCAGTTCCAAACCAAAGACAACACAGGTTTAGCAGTTTCAGACCAAAGGCAACACAGCTTTAGCATTTCCAGACCAAAGGCAACACAGCTTTAGCATTTCCAAACCAAAGGCAACACAGCTTTAGCATTTCCAAACCAAAGGCAACACAGCTTTAGCATTTCCAAACTATATTTTCAAACCACATTAAGGGCACTGACAGGTCGGTAAAACCACGCAGTTTAGTAGACATGTGTTCAGTGTTATTCACAGCTCAGACTGAGAAACGTGACCCTCTCGCTTCCCCATCTTGCAGAGACTGACTGAGGCACTCAACACTTTCGGGTTTTATAGTCCCTCCGGAAGCGGTGTGGCCTTCAGGAGAGAGAATCTTAATGTTTTTTAAATGTGTTTAAAATCAAGTAAATAAACTCTTTTATTTTTCATCAATGGGAAAAATCCTCTTGTCCTGTGCAGCGGAGGGGGGCTCTGAATAAGATGGCCCAAAATCACAGCCGTAAGTGGCAGCGTTAAAAAGAAATCAAAATACAGAATAACTGGAAGTGGTCAAGTTCAGACTTTCAGTAATATAGATGTCAGGATTTCAACTGTGGCCAATGGTGAAATACTGCAGATCCAGAAATGTGAATTACAATTGCCTGGAGTGTATTGGTGAATGGTAGAATCTTGGGGGAGATAATGAGAAGATGGGGAGAATAAAATGGTATTATTGTCAGATTCATGTATATTGGTGGTTAGCGATTAGCACAGACTTGTGGGCTGAAAGGTCAGGTTTCATGCTGAATCTCTTTATTACTCCAAAACAGAAATTGCTGGAACTACTCGTGGTCAGTCTGCTCGGACCCATGGAAAGAGGAAAAGAGTTAATATTTCAGAACATTGTCTAGGTTTTGCTGCATGCACATATGGACTGCTTCAGTTGTTCAGGCACATAGAAGATAGACAAGTTCAACACAGGAACAGGCTCTTTAGATCACAATATCTGTGCTGAACATGATGCCAAGAAAAACTAATGTCATTACCTGCACAAGATCCATAACCCCCTCCCCCCATTCTCTGCGTATCAATGCGACTTATCTAAATGCCTCTTAAATGTCACTGCTGTTTCTATTGTGAATGGAAGTGCAACACTGCAATCTTCAGTCAACATCAAATTTCTGGCCTTATAGACAATCGACAATAGACAATAGGTGCAGGAGTAGGCCATTTGGCGCTTCGTGCCAGCACCGCCATTCAATGTGATCATGGCTGATCATCCCCAATCAGTACCCCATTCCTGCCTTCTCCCCATATCCCCTGACTCCGCTATCTTTAAGAGCTGTATCTAGCTCTCTTTTGAAAGTATCCAGAGAACCTGGCTCCACCGTCCTCTTAAGCAGAGAATTCCACAGACTCACAACTCTCTGTGAGAAAAAATGTTTCCTCGTCTCGTTCTAAATGGCTTACCCCTTATTCTTAAACTGTGGCTCCTGGTCCTGGACTCCCCCAACATCGGGAACATGTTTCCTGCCTCTAGCGTGTCCAAACCCTTAATAATTTTAAAGAATTAAAGAAGGAACAGCAGATGCTGGAAAATCGAGGGTACACAAAATGCTGGGGAAACTCAGCGGGTGCAGCAGCATCTATGGAGCGAAGGAGATAGGTAACGTTTCGGGCCGAAACCCTTCTTCCGACTGATGGAGGGTGGGGGGAGGCGGGGTGAAAGAAAGGAAAAAAGAGGAGGAGGAGCCCGAGGACTGAGGGAGAGGTAGGAAGGGGAGGAGACAGCAAGGGTCAACAGAATTAAGAGAATTCAATGTTCATGCCAAGAGGATGCAGACTCCCCAAGCGGAATATGAGGTGCTGTTCCTCCAATTTGCGGTGCTGCTCGCTCTGGCCGTGAGGAGGCCCAGGACAGAGAGGTCGGATATGGAATGGGAGGGGGAGTTGAAGTGCTGAGCCACCGGGAGGTCGGGTTGGTTATTGCGGACTGAGCGGAGGTGTTCGGCGAAACGATCGCCAAGCCTCCGCTTGGTCTCACCGATATAGATCAGCTGGCATCTAGAGCAGCGGATGCAATAGATGAGGTTGGAGGAGGTGCAGGTGAACCTCTGTCGGACCTGGAAGGACTGCTTGGGTCCTTGAAAGGAGTGTAGGGGGGAGGTAAAGGGACAAGTGTAGCATCTCTTGCGGTTGCAAGGGAAAGTGCCCGGGGAAGGGGTAGAGCGGGAGGGAAGGGAAGAATTGACAAGGGAGTTGCAGAGGGAGCGGTCTTGTGGAAGGCAGACATGGGGTCCCTCAATAACTTCTCTTTTGACTCCTCCCATTTCCTCCAAATACAAGGCGTAGCTATGGGCACACGCATGGGCCCCAGCTACGCCTGCCTCTTTGCCGGGTACGTCGAACAATCCTTGTTCGCGGCGTACCAGGGCCCCATCCCCGACCTCTACCTCCGTTACATCGACGACTGCTTTGGTGTCACCTCCTGCACCCACACACAACTGACTGACTTCATCCGTTTCACCACCAACTTCCATCCGGCACTCAAATACACCTGAACCATTCCAACACTTTCCTACCATTCCTTGACCTCACCATCTCCATCGCAGGGGATACACTCCTGACCGACATCCACTATAAACCCACTGACTCCCATGGCTACCTGGACCCCACTACTTCCTCCCACCCTGCTTCCTGTAAGGACTTCATCCCCTATTCCCAATTCCTCCGTCTACGCCGCATCTGCTCCCAGGATGATGTGTTCCACACCAGGGCATCACAAATGTCCTCATTCTTCAGAGTACGGGGATTCTCCTCCCCCACTATAGATGAGACTCGCACCAGGGTCTCCTCCATATCCCGCAACACTGCCTCTCTCCCCATTCCCCCACTCGCAACAAGGGCAGAGTCCCCCTGGTCCTCACCTTTCACCCCACCAGCCGGCACATCCAACACTTAGTCCTCCGCCAGTTTTGCCACCTCCAACGTGACCCCACCACTCGCCACATCTTCCCATCTCCCCCCCTGTCTGCCTTCCGCAAAGACCACTCACTCCGCAACTCCACTTATCAATTCTTCCCTTCCCTCCTGCTCCACCCCTTCCCCGGGCACTTTCCCTTGCAACCACAAGAGATGCTATACTTGTCCCTTTACCTCCCCCCTCCATTCCATTCAAGGACCCAAGCAGTCCTTCCAGGTCCGACAGAGGTTCACCTGCACCTCCTCCAACCTCATCTATTGCATCCGCTGCTCTAAATGCCATCTGATCTATATCGGTGAGACCAAGCGTAGGCTTGGCGATCGTTTCGCCGAACACCTCCGCTCGGTCCGCAATAACCAACCCGATCTCCCGGTGGCTCAGCACTCCAACTCCCCCTCCCATTCTGTATCTGTCCTCTCTGTCCTGGGTCTCCTCCATGGCCAGAGTGAGCAACACCGCAAGTTGGAGGAACAGCACCTCATATTCCGCTTGGGGAGTCTGCATCCTCTTGGCATGAACATTGAATTCTCTCAATTCTGTTGACCCTTGCTGTCTCCTCCCCTTCCTACCTCTCCCTCAGCCCTCGGGCTCCTCCTCCTCCTTTTTCCTTTCTTCCCCCCCGCCTCCCCCCACCCCCCCATCAGTCTGAAGAAGGGTTTGGCCCGAAACATTACCTATCTCCTTCGCTCCATAGATGCTGCTGCACCCGCTGAGTTTCTCCAGCATTTTGTGTACCCTTAATAATTTTATATGTTTCAATAAGATCCCCTCTCATCTTTCGAAACTCTAGAGTATACAAGCCCAGCCGCTCCATTCTCTCAGCATATGACAGTCCCGCCATCCCAGGAATTAACCTTATAAACCTACGCTGCACTCCCTCAATAGCAAGAATGTCCTTCCTCAAATTAAGGGACCAAAACTGCACACAATACTCCAGGTATGGTCTCACTAGGGCCCTATACAACTGCAGAAGGACCTCTTTCCTCCTATACTCAACTCCTCTTGTTATAAAGGCCAACATGCCATTTGCTTTCTTCACTGCCTGCTTACTTTCATTGACTGATGATCAAGGTTCCCCAGATCCCGTTGTACTTCCCCTTTTCCCAACTTGGCACTTATGATGCCATTGGTAAAGCAGCTGAAGACAACTGAGCCTGATACAATGCCTGGGGTTACTCAGTCATAATCATAAAGTCATAGAGTCATGGAGTCATTGAGTCATAGATTCAAATAGTCATGGAGTCATGGTCATACAGCATGGAAACAGGCCCTTCAGCCCAACGTGAGCACACCGACCAACATGTCCCATCGTTGGGGGAACGGGTGAATGGTCGAATCTTGAGTTGGGAGAGCAGACCAAACGGTCTGCACTCGGTCTAGTATCACTCTAAATCTGTTCTATCCATGTACTTGTCTAAATGTTTCTTAAACATTGCAATAGTCTCTGCCTCAACTACCTCCTCTGGTAGCTTGTTCCATACAGCAACTACCCTCTATGTGAAAATGTTATCCCCCAGATCCCTATTAAATCTTTCCCACTTTACCTTAAACCTATGTCCTCTGGGTCTCGATTCCAAGAGACTCTGTGCACCTACGCAATCTATTTATCTCATGATTTTGTACACCTCTATAAGATCACCCCTCATGCTCCTGCGCTCCAAGGAATAGAGTCCCAGCCTGATCAACCTCTCAGGTCCTGGCAAACATCCACGTAAATCTTCTCTGCTCCCTTTCCAGTTTAACAAAGTCTTTCCTATAACATGGTGCCCAGAACAGAACACAATACTTTAAATGCGACCTCACCAATGTCTTACGTATATAACTGCAACATGACCTCCCAACTTCCATACTTCTAAAACAATATGCTGGGAATGAGATGATTGATCCCCAACCACCATTTCTTTGAGTGATATAAAACTCTAATTATTGGGTTGTTTTCCATTTGATGCCACTTGGATTTAGTTTTACTGGGGAACTTTAACACCACACCTGGTCAAATACTATTTTGATATGTGAGTGAGCCACAGAAAACAATTTGCCAGGAGATATACTCCTCGTCCTGACTCTAGTTCATTGGTTGACATGTTGATATCGTTACTTGTCGAGGAAAAGCAGCCACAAAGAGCAGAACATTATTGTTTTCTTCAGTACAACAGCATCTCGAGGATATTTCAGTTCATTCTACACAGACGTTTGCTGTGATGTAAGTAATTTAATTGAAAATAGACACAAAGAGCTGGAGTAACTCTGCGGGATAGGCAGCATCTCTGGAGAGAAGCGATGGATGATGTTTCGGGTCTCGACCTGAAACATCAAGAAGGGTCTCGACCTGAAACATCACCCATTCCTTCTCTCCAAAGATGCTGCCTGTTCCAGCTCTAGCTTTCTGTGTCTAACTTCAGTTTAAACCAACATCTGCAGTTCCTTCCTACTCATTTAAATGAACACTGGTTTGTGTCTGAAAAACAGACCAGTCTGAAATAATTTAAGGGCGGTTCCTTGAATGCAATGCACGAAAGTCCAACAAATTCTTGGGGCTGTGTCCAGAGCCTTATTTAGTAAATGCTCAATTATTAAGGCAGAGAATTCCTAGTTCTAGTCTCAGATCTTTCACAAATAAACTAAACTACACCATAAAACCTGTTAGAAGTCCACCCTTGGTCATCGTTCAACAAATCCTGCTGGAATGTTGCATGTGTAGGCTGCAGGAAAGGGAGGGGCATGGTTTGGCCCAGTCTGTACACCGTGTGGTTACATTTTCACTCAACTCCCACTTTCTGGAATCGGCCACAAAAATATAGGCATGAACGACCCATGGAACATCTCAATTCAGGAACATCGTTCCCCTGGGAACAGGAATATAACTGTTTGAAACTACAAATGGATGCTCTTTGAACTCTTGTGGGAACATTTTTCCTTTTGTCAAAGTGGAATCACTGCAGCTCAGATTTATACAATTCAAACTTTCCATGGCAAAATATGTTCAATAGGAAGTGGCTGGAAGAACTGGAATTACAAAATTGTTCACAAAGCACAAAGTGATGGTGGATCTCAGGATGTCAGGCAACATCTATGGAGGGAATGAACAGATGATGTTTTGGGTCGTGATTTTTCCTAGGACTGATTGGAGTAGGGGGGAGTGAAAGCTGGAAAAGTGAGGTGGGGCTTGGACAAAGCCTGGCCAGTGATAGGTGAATACAGTGGGTGAGTGGCAGAAGGGTAGAATAAGTAACAAAGGCTAGAGGTGAAAAGGAGGCAAAAAGGTGTCAGATAAGGAACAAAGAGGTGGAGTGAATTGTAAAGCCAGTGTGAGGGATATTGGTACGGGGGGGGGGGGGGGGGGGGGGGGGGGGGGGGGGGCGATGGAAAAAGGGAAAAAGGTGACTCAGGGATGGGAGATGAGTGTACAGAGGATGGAAAAGAGGCAGGTAGCTGTGGAAGGGGGTTTGGGCAGTGGTGGGAGAAATTGTAACTTAGTTTTCAACCTGTGTTCCATCTGAATATGATTTTGCCCACCTTGGATGGTGGATCATGGGATCACCACTAATACCAAGAACACTGCTCGGGGCAGCACAGTGGCGCAGTGGTAGAATTGCTGCCTTACAGAGTTTGCAGTGCCAGAGACCCGGGTTCGAACCAATCTACGTGTGCTGTCCATACAGAGTTTGCACATTCTCCCTGTGACCAGTGGGTTTTCTCCGAGATCTTCGGTTACTTCCCACACTCCAAAGAGGTACAAATCTGTGAGTTAATTGGCTTGGTATAAGTGTAAATTGTCCCCAGTGTGTGTAGACGAGTATTAATGTGCGGGTCAGTGCAAACGCAGTGGGCTGATGGGCCTATTTCTGCGCTGTATCTCTAAATTAAATAAAACTAAACTGCTATTAGTAAAATTAAACTTATATCTATTGTTCCTTTAAAGGGTAAAGACTAAGTTGAATGTCACGAAAGTTGTAAATTGTAATTATGAAATATTATGTACTTCACTAATCACTTGGATGTTATTATTGCTGCATTGTGGAGAGAGTTCCTTTGTGCAATATTTATTGTTGACACGTCCTACCCTCCCTCTCGTTCTTCTCTAGCCCCTCCCCCCCTCCCCACCACATTGTGCACACACAATATTTCCACCATTCCATCATCCCCCACCAAGTTCTCCTTCTTGATTAGTACAGGTGTCAGAGGTTCTGGGGAGAAGGCAGGAAAATGGGGGTAGGAGGGAGAGATAGATCAGCCCTGATTGAATGGCAGAGTAGACTTGTGCTGAATAGCCTACATCTGCTCCTATTACATGATATGATCTTATGAAGTCTCCCATTTCATTGTTATCTCCCCTCCTTCTCCTCCCCCACTTGCCTTCTATCCAGCTTTACATTTCAATCCCACTCTTTTTTTTTAACTTATCTGACACTCCTTTGTCTCCTTTTCACCTCTAGCCTTTGTCATTATCTCCACCTATCTGCCAATCACCACAACTCCACCTCCTTCACCTGTATCCATTTGCCAGGCTTTGGCCCAGGTCTACCTCTCTTATTCAGCTTTCTCCTCCACTTCTCCATCATAGATGAGTCACAGAGTCTTATATCATGGAAACGGGCTCTTCAGCCCAATTTGACCACACCGCCCAACATGTCCCCTCTAGTCTAGTCCCTCCTGCCAGCGTTTGGCCCATAACTGTTTAAATGTATCTTAAACAATCTGAAGAAGGACCTAACCCGAATTATTGTCTGTCTATTTCCTTCCACGAAAACTGCCTGATTTGCTGAGTTCCTCTAGCATTTCTCTTTTTTTAAATGGTAGAGACGTTGAATTTTAAGGAGTGACATCACATTAGGAGCTATTTTTATTTCGGCACCCTCCAGCAACATTCCTGAAAGTTGTCCTTGGTAAAGTGAATGCAAAACTAGATATTTTATCTGTAGTTCTTGGCAAAGTGGGGAGAGCACTTGGATGATGAAGCAGGCTTAGACATCCAAGTTCCACACCGAAAGATGTATATTGGCAGCTTTAGGTTCTCTGCAACAGGCTGCCAGCTGGTAGTCAGCTATAAGCTAGAAAACACTGGGGGTGCAATGACCCATGGAGCATATTCAAATGTGATTGAGCAGATTGATTATGGACTATTCCAGCTAGAGTCACCAAATAAATGGTAAACAGGAAAAAGAAAGACCACAAACTTAAGCTCTCCCAAAACACTTCATGATAATGAAATAATTGTCCTATGACCGTAAGGCATAGGAGCAGAATTAAGCCATTTGGCCCATTGAGTATTCCGCCATTCTATCATGGCTGATCTATTTTTCCCACTCAACCTCATTCTCCTGCCTTCTCCCCATAAACTTTGATGCCCTTACTAATCAATGACCTATCAATCTCCACTTTAAAAATATCCGATGTCTTGGCCACCACAGCCATTTGAACGTTCGAGTGTGGTTATAGTGGGGAATGTAGGAATTGATTTGCATAAAGCATATTCTTGCAAGCAGTAAAGTAATAAAGCCTAAATTGTTTGCTTTAGGGGCCTTCATAGAGGGATAGGCTTTGTCTTCATCTTCTTTGAATAAAGACATGGGATCCTTTACTTGGACCTGAGATGGTGGAGCCAGGGACAGGTTTTTAACATCTCATCCTGTAGGCAGCACCCCCAATGTCGCAACATTTCCTCAGTACTGTACTGAAGTGTAAGCCTAGATTTTGTGTTGTGGTCACTGTTGGTATTTGAACACACAGCCATCTGCCTCGGGTGTTGTAGATCAGTGTCACACGTTATGAGTCAGGCTTTTGTAGTTACGCCCACTAGCCCCTTTACAGTAACCTCTCCTTGCCTGGTTCCCTTAGAATTAGAGAGACGTGCAAGTGTGAAGTCATATTTGCTATGTAGTTAATAAAGTCTTTGGACCTTGATCTTGGTGTAAGGCTCCAATTATTAAACACAACAGGTGTGCTGTTACCACACTGAAGAACCATGGTTTTGAAGCTTAAGTACCTGGCTGACACATCCTTCTGGATGTCCTTAACAATCTGCTGGGTCTACATCTGCTCACCAGTTTAACCCAGTTTGTGCAGTGGCTGTAAAATTCTTCACAGTAATCCTTCCGGGCAGACCGACAGGGGGCCAGCAAAACTGCTCTCACCCGTCCTATGCTGAGTTTAAGAAATGGAGAATCAAGAGGCAATGGTGATTTCACTGGGGAGACTGAGGCAAATACCTCAGCCATTGAGATTAAAGATAGGTTAAAAATAATTCCCAGTGCCAACAGCAAACCATAACCTATATTCTGAATGGCCTTCTCATGGCATGTGGTTAATCGTTTTCATGCAGCCCACATCTCTCTAGTAATTTAGTTAATTTGTACCACATGTTGTCACGATCCAACAATAAATAGGAGGGCTGAGGAATTGCCATGAAAAGTACTCCAGATGAGGCTGCTGACTCTGGGTTATCCAGAGCCAAATGCAAGCATCAGCACCTCACACAGTACTACTCGTGCTGGGGAGCAGAATAAAAATTTAACTAAGGAGTAAGGCTTAATGTTTTTAGCCTTTTCTATTTTGGATAATCGTACGTGTTGGAGACAAAGTTGTTCCATGTTTCCTAAGCAGAGGCATGACCAGATACACCACATGCAGTCTGTTGTATGAAAGAAAGATGCTAGTGTATTTATTTGGCAGCTTCCAAAAGCAGGAACTGTTCTAATGAATTACTTACTGCAATATGTTCTTGTTGTCCCCAGGGCCTGACGGGTTCTATCACAGGTTGTTAAAAGAGCTGTACAGCACGGAAACAGGCCCTTCGGCATAACTCACCCATGCCAACCAAGTTGCCTAATCGAGCCACATGACCGCTTGGCCAATATCCCTCGAAACCTGTCCCATCCAAGTACCAGGCAAAATGCCTTTTAAATATTGTAATATGTATGTATATCGCTCTCCCACTTCCTCTGGCAGCTCATTCCATATTCAACAACCCCCCTGTGTGCAAACGTTGCCCCTTAGGTCCCTTTTAAATCTTATCTCTCATGTTAAAACTTTGACCTCTAAGTTTAAACTCCCCTACTCTGGGGAAAAAGACAGTGGCTCTTTGACATTTGTTGGAAAAATAACAGATAACAATGAGTCAGAGTACAGGAGGGAGATTGTAAACCTGATTGAATGGTTCCACACCAATCTTGCTCTTGCGTTGGCAAGACCAAGGAACCGATTGTTGACTTCAGGAGGGGAAAGCCAGGGATCAACAAACTTGTCTTCATCGATCATATCAAATCAAATCAAATTTATTTATAAATTATTATAGGCCTCTGCAGTCGCCGCAACGGCGGGCCGATGTTTCAGGCCCTCTTGCCGGATAATGGAACTCCGGCATCGGAAAAACACTCTCAGAGGATTGGAGTTTCCGAATCGGCCGCTTCCTACCAGAGACCGCGGCTCCCAAAGTCCTCAGGCCGAGCTGGGCGGAGCTCCAACATGGCGATCCCCAGCGAAAGATCCCAGGGCCCCGCGATGTTAAAGTCAGTGCCGCATGCGGCTGGAATTCTCCGCAGACCACAGCTCCACGGTGTTAAAGTCGGCAGTCCCAGCACTCCGGAGCTCCACATGGCGATCCCCGGTAAGGCATCGCCCGCTCCACGATGGTACTTCAGTTTTGCGCCACTGCTGAAGCTGAAGCTCTGGCCGATCTCCGGCAGGAAATGCCGCCGCGCCAATCCAGATGGTAGGCCGCGAGGAAGGGGCGTGGATGCGGCTCGGAGGAAAGACACATCCTCGACCAGGTGTTGACTGAGAAAAACTGTTTCCCCATTCCCCTCCCCCCATCCCCCACATAAAAAGACTAAAAGATCTCCAAAACATTTTGACAGACTAAAAATTAAAAAAAGGATGAAAGGACGAACACCTGCAGGCGAGGCTGCCACATTCAATGGCGCCACCACTCGGATGATGAAGGGCGGCATGGTGGCGCAGTGGGTCGAGTTGCTGTCTTACAGCGAATGCAGCACCGGAGACCTGGGTTCGATCCCGACTGGGTGCTGTCTGTATGGAGTTTGTACGTTCTCCCCGTGACCTGCGTGGGTTTTCCCTGAGATCATTGGTTTCATCCCACACTCCAAAAACGTACAGGTATGTTGGTAAATTGGCTTGGTAAATGTTTTTTAAAAATCTGTCCCTAGTGAGTGTAGGATAATGTTAATATGCGGGAATCGCTGGTCGTCGTGGACCGAGTGGGCCGAAGGGCCTGTTTCTGCGCTGTATCTCTAAAACTAAAACTAAAACTAAAACAGGTATTCACAGGCATCTTTTACCTCTTCAAAGTAAAAGGGTCTGAAGAAGGGTCTCGGCCCGAAACGTCGCCTATCTCCTTCGCTCCTTAGATGCTGCTGCACCCGCTGAGTTTCTCCAGCTTTTTGTGTACCCCCCATCTTTTACCTCTTCCTACTTTGTTCCGCAATCCCCACCTCCTTTGCAATCTCCACCTCCTCCACCTCCCCATCACTATCATCCTGGTGCCAAAGAAAAGTAAGATAGGATGCCTTAATGACTATCAGCCAGTGGCTCTGACATCAACCATCATGTCTGCAGAAGGGCCTCGACCCGAAACGTCACCTATTTCCTTCGCTCCATAGATGCTGCCTCACCCGCTGAGTTTCTCCAGCAGTTTTGTCTACCTTTTGTCCACCATCATGAAGTGCTTTGGCAACTGGTGATGGCAACTAAACATGATCCACTGTAGTTTGCCTACCGTTGCAAGAGGAATACAGCAGATGCCATCTATTTGGCCCTAAATGCAACTTTGGCATCTAGATAACATGGACTACTATGTTCGACTCCTATTCATCGACTATAGCTCTACATTCAACATCAGAATCCTATTCAAACCCATCTCCAAACACTTGAACCTCAGAATTAGTTCCCCACTCTGCCACTGGATCCTTGACTTTCTGTCCCGCAGATAATAGACAATAGGTGCAGGAGGAGTAGGCCATTCAGCCCTTCAAGCCAGCGCCGCCATTCAATGTGATCATGGCTGGTCATCCCCAATCAGTACCCCGTTCCTGCCTTCTCCCCATATCCCCTGACTCTGCTATTTTTAAGAGCCCTATCTAGCTCTCTCTTGAAAGCATCCAGAGAACCCACCTCCACTGCCGTCCGAGGCAGAGAATTCCACAGACTCACCACTCTCTGTGAGAAAAAGTGTTTCCTCATCTCCGTTCCAAATGGCAATGACCACAGTCATTGAGGATAAGTGACAACACTTCCTCCACAATATTTCTCAACACCGGTGCCCTGCGAAGATGTGTTCTCAGTCATTTTCTCTACCCCCCCTATACAATCACAACTGTGCAATCAAATTCAACTCTAGCTCCATTTTCAAGTTAACCGATGACACCACTGTAGTGGGCCAAACCACCAACAATGAAGAGGAGTACAGGAACGAGATAGAGAATTCAGTAACATGCCGTCAGGACCATAATCTCCTCATAAGATGAATGGGAAGCTTGTTATTGACTCTTGGGAGCATGGTGGAGTACATGCCCTAATCAGCATCAATGGTGTTAATGTGGAAATAAACAACATTGATGTGACAGCCAAGAAGGCACACTGATACTGCAACATCCTGATGAGACTGAGAACATTTGGCATGTCTCCAATGACTCTTACAAACTTCTACAGGTGCACCATAGAAAGCATACTGTCAGGTTGCATCACAGCTGGGTATGGGGGCAGCTCTGCTGAAAACTGCAAGAAATTGCAGGGATTTGTGAACGTAGCCCAGTCCATCACATAGACTAGATTTCCTGCCATTAACTGCATTTACACTTCATGATGCCTTGGTTAAGCAGGCAACATAATCAAAGACTTCTGCCACACCAGTCATTCCTTCTTCTTCCTGTTCACATCCAACAGAAGCTTGAAACCACACATCACCAGACGCAGGAACAGTTCCTTCTCTTCTTAAATCAGACTTCTGAAAGTTTCTTCCATAGGCTTTGGATACTGTCCGATTCACCTCTACCCCAACGTGGATATTAGACTTTGTCTATGGAATTGATGCACTACAATGCTGAGAGCTAAATTGTGCGCTCTGTACCTTGAGTTTGATTTGATTGTATGTACCTATGATACTGTATATGTGATCTGTTTGGAGAATGTGCAAACCAAACCTTATCATGAGTCAAAGAACATGGCCTCATTTTTACCACACTTCACTCCTACTCCCAAAGCTTGTTTGCACAGGTGCAGATGCACATCCAATGTGGAGAGACATTGAGTCCAAGAAAAAGACTGTGATGTCATCCATGTTCTGTGAGACTGACTTTGATCTGTGCCTTCAATGTTTGGGATCATCACCTCTCTTGTGCCCATGTCCAGATAGATTGAACACAGAGCTTGATACAATCCTTGGACAGCTTTACCAGACTCTAGATACGTTCAGGAAGCTTTCCACCTCTCATTCATTAGCTCGGACTGTGCTATTGATGACTGTGTAAACCAATTCTATCGGATTACAGATTCCATCCCAAACCCCATTTTGGTGGGTGCATCATTTGTGCAGATGTGTGCAGGTGAAGGTCTTCCCTTTGTCACAGGTGACCAGTCGAGTGTTCTTCCCCTACCATCCCGCACAGAGGCGATTGTACCACAAAGTAATGGAAAGCTCAATAGTTGAGGGTCAAGAATGATTCATTGTCATTTGTACAAGTAATAGAACAATTACATTCTTACTTACTGCAGGTTAACAGGCCTGTAAATGCAATAACTCATAGTTAATACACAATTAAACAAATACTATAAAGTAATACTATGTAAGAATAATAGTGCAAAAATCAAACTCCATAGTGCAACCAAACATATAGTGCATAGAAGATCATAGTTGCTGAGATCAGTGTGGTGCAGTGTTCAGGATACTGATGGTTGATGGGAGGAAGCTGTTCTTCAATTTATGGGTCATGTTTTCAGGTTCCTGTGCCTTCTTTCCAAAGGTGGTACATAGAGATCCGTTTGATGGTGGAAAGGTCAATACCGGTGATGGACTAGGCAGCGTCTACCACTTTCTAAAGTCTCCTTCATTCTTGGGTGTTGGAGTTGCCAAACCAGGCCGTGATGCAACTTGTCAGTGTGCTCTCTGGTGTACATCTCTAGAAGTTCAAAAACTTTTTTTTAGGGAGTAGCAGATAGCATTGATGTACTAGGTTCAGGATAGATCGTCAGAGATGCACGCCCAAGAACTTGAAGCAGATCTTAATTGTAATCACATATAGTCTTTTCTTTAACTGCATAGCACGCAAACAAAAGCTTTTCACTGTACCTTGCCACAAGCAGCAATAATAAACTAAATCAAACTAAACTAAACATGACTTCCTTCACCGCCATGAATACCTGTACCAGCTGATTTGCACAGGTCCTGAGGACGTGGCCAGGGACTCCATCTGGACCACGCGGAGTCTCTCTCAGGAAGACCGATCTTACATCTGCCACAGACCTTACATCAGCCATCTGCCACTGTTGATACAGGCACACCTAAAACTGCCGGGGAAGGTGCCCTTCCTCCACCAACATTCTGTTCAAAGTGGAGGTAGAGTGCATTGAGTTCATTGGGGTGGGCCCATTGTTGCCAGCGACACTGCTCGTCTTTCAATTGTAGCCTGTAATAGTGTGCAAGCCTTGCCACAATCTACGGGTATTCATGTTATTGCCTCGGGACTCCAGCTTAGTCTGATCCGAGATAGAATGTCTAGAGTCAAGAGTGTTTAATTATTATATGCACAAGGACCTGGGACTCATCCCGGTCACTCCCTCCTCCCCTCCCCCTTCAGGCAAGATGCACAGAAGTACGAAAACACATACCTCCAGATTCAGGGACAGTTTCTTCCCAGTTGTTATCAGGTTGTTACTGAATTATCCTATCACCAACTAGAGAGCAGTCCCGACCTACCATGTACCTCATTGGAGACCCTATCTTTTATCGGACTTTACTGGACATTATCTTGCATGAAACATTATTCCCTTTATCCTGTATCTGTATGCTGTGGATGGCTTGATTGTAATCATGTAGTCTTTTCGCTGACTAGATAGGACACAACAAAAAAGCTTTTCACTGTACTTTGGTACGGGTGATAATATTAAACTCGACTATAAACTAAAAGCGATGTTCTTACTTGCTGCAGCTTTTACAGGCACATTAACGCTATAATGCAACAAATAAATATACAATAAATGAACAGTATTCTGGGTCAACCAGACCATGACAGTGCAAGGCAAAGTATGTAGTGCAAGCTACTTCATGTTCCATGGCAGTTTATTGATGAGGTAGGTTTTTGGTTAAGAATGCTCAAGGGCCTGTCCCACGTGGGCGTCATTTGCGCGTCACGCAGATGGTGCGCAAAGATTTTGTACATCCCAAAATCCTGGGGCGCCGCGCGCAACCGTGCATCACTGCCTACGTCACCACGCACCACGTGCGCATTATACAACCCACTATTCTCTTGTGATCAGTGTCTGAAAGCACAAAAATAGCCATGTTCATTTTTACTGCAAAATTATGTAATTAATTGTCTTCAGGTGTTTTCCAGGAGCTTGCTGGAAGAAATTATGACAAAGTCATTTAAATGACATTATGGGTCACAAAATGGTCACACCAGTATTTTACTTTGGAGTCACGTGAGTGATTCCGTGAAGAAGCCCTCCAGCCTGCATGCGAGTCATTTTACGTCGGACACATTGCGCAACGACTGACTGGCGGGCGCGTCGCTCCATCCAGCGGTAAGTTTAAAATGCTCAGGTAAGTGCTTATACTTTATCTGAGGTCGTTGCTCCCAGTTCGTTTACTATTTTTCACAGAGTACTCGAACTTTGCGGAGACTATGTCTAAGGTGAAGAGGTGGGCCGCAGCGAAGCCGGCTACTGAAGACCATGGGCCTACGGGTAGCGGGCGGCCACCGATTTCGCCTTCAGGGTCGCTAGCAGAGGAGCCAGCGGCTACAGACTTGGTGCCGACAGAAAGCACCTTGGCTACCCCGCAGGGGAGAAAAGCCACCAGGAAGTCTGTCAGGGCCCTGGACTCGGATGAGTCGGGACAGGAGGATTCTCCTCCTTCTATGGGCAGTGTTTTTGGCAGACTGACCCACATGGAGCACCTAATGGCGAGGTTGCTCCAAAGAGATCTGCTCCTAAGAAGGGAGCTATCTGAGCCCGGGTATTATGGAAAACCCGCGGCAGCGGCACCTGTCTCAGGGCTGCACAATGTCTCCCTCTCTGCGGAGGGGAGCATACGAGGCCAGTTTTACACTGACTCAGATTACGTAGGCACAGCTGGGGAGCATGCTTCAAGGCATTAGGGGCAAGCCTCGGGAGTACCCGCCATGGCATCCAAATTTGCCATCCTTTCCCAAACAGGGGAACCACTGGGGGAGGAGTTAGCCATGAGCATTAATTATTTGGCCTCTCACCAGCTCCAAGATCAGGGCATGGAGGAAACCACTACCAAATACCATACCTCAGTAAACTGTGCCTCACTGAATGTCCCGGCAGTGAATCACTCCATCTGGGGACACATTGGAGGGGGCGTCAGAGCCCAGGAGGTAAAACTACAAAACATTTTAAGATTAATTGCGTACAGTTTTGGTCTCCAAATCTGAGGAAGGACATTATTGCCATAGAGGGAGTGCAGAGAAGGTTCACCAGACTGATACCTGGGATGTCAGGACTGTCTTATGAAGAAAGACTGGATAGACTCGGTTTATACTCTCTGGAATTTAGGAGATTGAGAGGGGATCTTATAGAAACTTACAAATTTCTTAAGGGGTTGGACAGGCTAGATGCAGGAAGATTGTTCCCGATGTTGGGGAAGACCAGGACAAGGGGTCACAGCTTAAGGATAAGGGGGAAATCCTTTAAGACCGAGATGAGAAAGACTTTTTTCACACAGAGAGTGGTGAGTCTCTGGAACTCTCTGCCACAGAGGGTAGTTGAGGCCAGTTCATTGGCTATATTTAAGAGTGAGTTGGATGTGGCCCTTGTGGCTAAGGGGATCAGAGGGTATGGAGACAAGGCAGATACGGGATACTGAGTTGGATGATCAGCCATGATCATATTGAATGGCGGTGCAGGCTCGAAGGGCTGAATGGCCTACTCCTGCACCTAATTTCTATGTTCTATGTTTTCTACTTGCCTCAGGCATCACGGCCTTTGCCAGGTTGGTGGATGGGGGGCCCCTTTCTGATGTTCAGCAGGACGCTATGGCATTAATGTGCAATGCAGATTTTGAGATTAATTGCCTCCGAAAGAATGCCATACGTCCTGCTCTGAACCCAAAATTTGCAGCATTGTGCAAGGCCGGGAACATCCAACCACAAAACCTCCTGTTTGAGGAAGATTTGCCTGAGCAGGTCAGGGAGCCGGATGATGAGGCTAAAACGGTCAGCCTGATGAAGGCCCCAACACCTTCCAAGACTTCATCCTTCCGGCGGCAGTACCCCTATCCTCCTCTCTGCAGCAGACGGATCGTTGTATATGATGGGTATCACGAACAAAAGGCACAAAGGCCTTTTTTAGGGCAAGGCCCAAGCCGGCCCATGTTCAAGATGCGCGGATGGCGCCCTCCAACAGCCCTACCCCCCAGACCCCGGGGGCAGAAGCCAACACCATACCGCCGATAACCAATGAGGTAAGTGAGTCTGGTTGTTTGCGTAACACATTTTTGATGGATCAGTTACAAGTTGGGGGGAGATTACAATTTTTCTTACATGAATGGCACTGGATAACATCTGACCCGTTTATATTGCGCAGTGTACAAGGTTTCCAAATTGAGTTCCTTTTCAATTCACCTCCACCCACACAGCATACACCGAGCCTCACTTTTGTTCCTTCACAACAGGAGTGTGCGAATGCACAAGCTGAAATCGAATCTTTACTCAAGAAAGGGGTAATTGAGAAGTTGAATCATGAGTCTCACCAATTTGTGTCCAATATATTTACTCGGCAAAAGAAGGATGGAGGTTGCCGAATGCTTTGATTTGACTGAGCTTAACACCTTTGTGCAGTATAAACACTTCAAAATGGAAAACTTTGTTACTGCCAAACAACTGGTTTCCAAGGGATGTTATATGGCATGCACCGACCTCAAAGATGCTTACTATTCGGTAGACATTCATGAAGACCACAGGAGATCAAATATCTGGGTTTGAGATCAAATATCAAAGTTTAGCTGGATGGGGCAATTGTGGCAGTTTAGCCCTCAGCCCCCAGACTATTCACTAAATTGCTAAAACCAGTCCTGGGGCTACTCAGGGCACAGAATCATATAGTCATGGCATACGTCGATGACATCTTAATCATTGGGAAGACTATGGAATTAGCTGAGTTATCTGTGTCAGCTATTAAACTCATGTTTGAAAGACTGGGGTTCCTAATCCATCCAGTTAAGTCCAAATTTGCACCATCTAGAGTAATTGATTATTTGGGATTCACCATTAACTCAATTCACATGTCAGTGACTCTGCCTTGGGGCAAGCAATTAGAATTAATTGAAGCCTGCAGCAACCTCATTGTTAATAACCAACCTTCTATTAGACATGTGGATAGTATAATTGGCAAATTAGTGACTGCTTTCCCAGCTGCTCAGTTTGGGCCTTTGCACTACCAAAACTTACAAAGTGCAAAGGAGCAGGCACTCAAACTTCATAGAGGTCACTTCGATAGACCCATGCAGTTGCCAGCTGCAGCCATTGCTGAGTTACAATGGTGGGTGACCAATATTTGGTATTGCTCTAGTACTATTTTAGTTGATACACCATCAGTTATCCTGCAAACTGATGCCAGTGCTCTAGGTTGGGGTGCTACCAACACCGTCTCAAGCTGCGGTGGCAGATGGAATCTGCAGGAATCATCGATGCTTCAGTCACATGGTACTAACTACTTAGAGTGTTGGGAGCACTCTATGGGTTAAAGGGTTATTGTAGCAATATGCATCATGTGCATGTTCAACTTAAGGTTGACAACACTACAGCAGTGGCATACATTAATCACATAGGTGGAAGTAAGTCTGTATCCTGTGATAAATTGTCTAACCTCATTTGGCACTGGTGTATTACGAGAAACATCTGGGTTTCAGCTATCTACTTACCAGATAGATATAACATGGTGGCGGACACCAGGTCACGAGAATTCAATGACAACAAAGAATGGATGTTGAATCATGAAGTGTTTAACAACATTGTCGTTCGGTATGGTGTACCGGACATTGATTTGTTTGCATCCAGACTAAATCATCAGTTACCAAATTACGTTTCATTGGAACCAGACCCAGGGGCAATAGCAGTAGATGCATTCTCGCTACACTGGGGTGGAAAGGTATGTGTTTCCCCCATTTTGCCTCATCAGTCGATGCTTGGCCAAGATCAAGCGTGATCCCCATGCTGCTCCATCAGTGGGCACCAGCGTCATCTCTGTCTCTGCATAATCTCACACTTAAGATAGTCATGCTCATGGCGCTGGTCTCAGCGCAACGGGTCCAGATGTTAAACAAACTTAGACTGGACAGCATGGTTACATCTTTTGACAACATCACCTTTTTTGGTGATGATCTAATAAAGCAGAGCAGACCAGGGATGTCAGGGCTCAAATTAAGTTTTATGGCTTACCCCTTAGACCAATGGTTATGTGTGGTATCTCACATACTACAATACATTAAGGTCACTCAGAGGCTCGGAATTATCCTTATTCATCAGCTACAACAAACCTCATAGGAAGGTTACAGTGCAGACCATTTCAAGATGGATAAAATAGGTTCTGGCACGTGCAGGAGTAGACACTGACACTTTTAAACCTCATTCCACCAGGGCTGCATCTACATCAGCAGCGAGGGATACGGATGTCCCTCTCGACCACGTTCTAGCAGCTGCGGGATGGTCTAATGAAGTGACATACCAAAGGTTTTATAACAAACCTATCGCCAGACCGGGGGTTTTTGCAAATTCTGTTTTAGGTTTCTGTTTTACAGTTTCCCCCTGGGTGAGAGGGGTCACTATTATTTTCTTTGATTATTAAAGCATCAGCATTTTTTATCCATGTCATGTTTGAATGCATTAATTATTCTCACTTGTCCTGGTCAACTGATGCAGTGTGTGGCGCATGGACTCGTTTCCACGGCATGAAATCACAGAGCTTCAAAATCTTCACAGAATCACTCACGTGACTCCAAAGTAAAATAATAAGATTAAACGAGAACTTACCAGTTTGAAGTTTGATCTTTATTTTATGGGGAGTTACGATGAGGGATTACGTTCCCTCCGCTCCCAACCCTCGTATCATAAAGGTCATCTGGTAGTTCTAGTCTTCTCTAATCTTACTATGTCACTTCAACTACTGTTATCTGTGATTTCACACTGCTGTGAAGATTGACGCCATGCGGGCTGGTGGGCTTCTTCACGTAATCCCTCATCGTAACTCCTCATAAAATAAAGATCATACTTCAAACTGGTAAGTTCTCATTTAATCTTACTATATAGTGTCTATCTTTGGTGTAAACCAGCATATGCAATTCCTTCCTACACATAAATGACATTATCGACAGGATTCAAGACATCTTCAAGTAGCAGAAATTACAGAGAGCATGCAATGTTGAAAATTGTAAACTAAAGATAAATGTCCAATTAACAGCAAGAATTTGGATTTGGGACTATCCTGGGCAAAGGAAGAAATTGTAATTATTTATTATTCTCTGAGCAGCAGTAAATACCAGGATTATTTATTTTTTGTAGATACAAAATCATAAAGAGCAGGAGTAACTCAGAAGGTCAGTAATACTGAGCATCTATGGAGAACATGAATAGGTGACTGAGTCTGAAGAAGGGTCCTGGCCCAAAATGTCATCTGTCCATGTTCTCCATAGATAGTCATTGAGCCATAGAGTGATACAGTGTGGAAACAGGCCCTTCGGCCCAACTTGCCCACACCAGCCAACATGTCCCAGCTACACTAGTCGCACCTGCCTGCGCTTGGTCCATATCCCTCCAAACATGTCCTATCCATGTACCTGTCTAACTGTTTCTTAAACGTTGGGATTGTCCTAACCTCAACTACCTCCTCTGGCAGCTTGTTCCATACACCCACCACCCTTTGTGTGATAAATTTACTCCTCAGATTCCTATTAAATCTTTTCCGCTTCACCTTGAACTTATGTCCTCTGGTCCTCGATTCCCTTATTCTGGGCAAGCGATTCTGTGCATCTACCCGATTTATTCCTCTCATGATTTGCCTGACTACCTGAGTTACTCCTGCACTTTGTGTCTTTTTATTTATTTCTGTGCTGTCTCCATGGTAAGCCATTGCTGAGATGAATGTGCATATAACTGAAGATCCTGTGCTGCAGTGAACCAATTCCTTGACACGTATTCAAATCAAGGGGAGCAGTAGCACTGTGGTTAAACGATTGAGATAATACCCAGAACATCCAGATGTAGAAGGTCTCATTTGGTCTAATCAAAGAGGCACAAGCAGCCAATGGTTGATTCCCATCTTGCCTCAGAGAAGATAGGCAAGCTAATACATTCAGAGAGCAATTGGTAATGAAAGATAAATAACAGCCATGGATCGACTAGGCTTTAGAAGGATGAGAGGGAATCTTATAGAAACATATAAAATTCTTAAGCAATTGGGCAGGCCAGATGCAGGAAAAATGTTCCCGATGTTGGGGGCTCCAGAACCAGGGGTCACAGTTTAATAATAAAATGGTAGGTCATTTAGGACTGAGATGAAGAATTTATTTTTCACCCAGAGAGTTGTGAATCAGTGGAATTCTCTGCCACTGAAAGCAGTGGAGGCCAATTCACTGGGTGTTTTCAAGAGAGAGTTAGATGTAGCTCTGAGGGCTAACGGAATCAAGGGATATGGGGAGAAAGCAGGAACAGGGTTCTGATTTTGGATGATCAGCCATGAACTTATTGAATGGTGGTGCTGGTTCAAAGGACCGAATGGCCTAATCCTGCACATTTTCTATGTTTCTATAGGGTTTACATCTTTTAAACTCTTAATTGAAAAATAGAGAGAAACAATGAATAGTAGAAATGACTGAAGAAAACAGAGGCAAACACAGTCATAGGTATTCGCTCTGTTCTCTCCATCTTCCCCTCTGCAACTTAAAATATGCACTACATCCCAAATTTCCACCTGTGGGGAAGGGTCCTTGATCCAAAGTATCCCCCCTGCTTCCCTCCTCACCAATGCTACTTGATCTGATAACTATTCCCAACACTCTCTGTTTCTGTTTTAGATTTCTAACATCTGATTTTTTAGTTCCTATCAATAACTATCCTCGCAGAGATCTCACCATCTGGATTAAGATCTTTGCAATCTTAAATAAACACAAAGACAATTGGAGCACTCTGACTAGTCTCCATCCACAACTACAGAGCGACACTGGGAGACAGGCTGGATTAGACTGACCTGGTGATTCATTCTATGTTCCGATAGAAGTAAGTAAACAATAGCAGATGGGAAAATAAGTCAAAGTTAAGTGAACCCCTGCACAATACAATATTAATCTACTATTAAAACATACTCCATCTCAATTTCTGAAAAGTGCCCCAGAGAATTTTGCTGTTAGATTTATGTCAAAATATGATCCAGTGGTGACAGCTCAAATACATGTATGACAGATATGGGGCAGACATGTTATCACACAACATATCGGCTGATGTAAGGACATTGTACAAAAGGAATATGTTTAAATGTCAAGCTATTAGGCAATTAAGATAGTTAACAGTGCTTTGTTGAGCTCTGATCTTGTCTTTCTCGTCAATCTGATACTACACTGAGCAGCACTGCAGTTCTGAGGTGGCTGGTCAGAGCCAGTCACCCTGAGGCATTTGAATCTTTCGTCTAGAGACCTTTGTGAAAGCTAATCAGCTCCTGCAAACTAAGAGTAAAAGAGCTGAAGAGGCATCCTAATATCCTGGAGCATTGATCAGCTTTTCTCTGGAGTCTGACCAAAACCCAATAATTGTACAGTATGATCGCAGGGTGGAGACTGTCCGGCTGGTGAGGGCTCAATTTGCATCATGCTCAGATTATTAGAGGCATATCAGACGCCCTAACTGGAGTCAGCAGCTTATGCATCAGTCTCTGAGACCAGTTGTCCTGCTTCACAGTGAGGCAAATGCTCAGCCAAAAAGGCACTCAGCTGAGCCACTTAATATTCCTCCTGCTGTTTTTCCTGATCAATAGCAGCCTCTCTCCTTTACTTTTCCAAAGAGCTTGAGCGCTCAGTGTCTCTAATAGCATCAATAGAATTAAACACACTGTATAAAACCTAGATTTATTACAATCCAGCTTCTATAATCACATATCACCATCTTTACAGCAAAATAAAAGATCCTGAACCATTAGAGATTAATCAAAACCTGAAGTCAGAATATTGCAGCTAGTTCTAGTCACAGCAATCATTCACATTAGCTTACCTTAAAAAGTACTATTACAGGCAGGATGTTTAATTGTATTAACCAAAGCTTCCTTTTTTTTAAGAACCATTGAAATGTTACAGCAGTACTCTGCTTGTTGAAAGTCTTATTTCTGAATTATCAAGAGATTATTGGCTAGTTGAGTTAGTCTCTAAAATTGACAGCTACATCATTAAGGAAAGGATTTTGCAGCCTCAGAAACATCTCAAGGACTAGTGGCTGGCTCCAAACGTGTCCTGTGGGTCTCTGGTACAATATTATGACTGCAGAAACATTAATAGAAGTCATCTTTGGCTATTCTCCTAACGATTCACAGTTTGCTTGAGATTTCCGTCAAAGGATTTCTCCTTGGAATACAAAGAAACCTCTCAAATTTTCAGAGAGGTATTTGTTAAGCATACGATGCGATTTGTTACATTGAGTGGTTTTGATTCTTGCCGAAATTCTTGGTGAGAAAAATGTAGAGAAGCAATAACATTTAAATCTTCATGTAGGCCTTTTTTTCATAAAATAATGCAAGTGTTCTTCATTTTTGAAAGTACAAAGCAAGGGCATCACGGTTGCGTCGCGGTGCCTTACAGCGCTTACAGCGCGGAGGGCAGGGTTCGATCTCGACTACGGGTGCTGATGGTATGGAGTTTGTACGTTCTCCCCATGACCGCCGTGGGTTTTCTCATCTTCCGTTTCCTCCCACACTCCAAAGACGTACAGGTTTGTACGTTAATTTGCTTGGTATATGTATAAATTGTGCCTAGTGTGTGTAGGACAGTATGAAAGTGCGGGGATCGCTGGTCGATGTGGACTCGGTGGGCCGAAGGACCTGTTTCCACACTGCATCTGTAAACTACACTAAACTAAGGTCACATTGCATCTCAAAGGGTATAAGGTTATACCTTACGATTGACTTTATCCAGCCTATCAGTGTCCCTGAGCAAGTGGGTGAGAATGTTCTTGATTTTTTTTAATACAACTCCATATTTACAATTGGGACAAACGTATCTTTTGTACTGGGAAAACAAGCATCTGCTTTCAAATGGTTCCTCCACATGTGTCTCGTTTCCTCCCATCCTACAATCAGCCAGGTTAATCCTGAGTTCTTTTGTTCTATTTGATCGATGAATATACAACAGATGGCGATGGACAGAAGGGGGGTACACAAAAGGCTGGAGAAACTCAGCGGTTGCAGCAGCATCTAAGGAGCGAAGGAGATGTGCGACGTTTCGGGTCGAGACCCTTCTTCAGACTGGTCAGGGATCAGGGAAACAAGAGATATAGACGGTGATGTGGAGAGATAAAGATCACAGAGGGGGAGCAGTTAGAGAGGAGGTTGTGAAACTGCCTCCGTAGGGAGGAGGAGAACTTCTTCAAAGTAGGCATACCTTGAGGAGATATCGCAGTGGAATAGACAAAGTGTTAAAGAAGGAACTGCAGATGCTGGAGAATCGAGGATGGACAGAATATGCCACAGAGCAGAATGTCCACTGCCTGTCCATTGTTCCCCTGTCAGCCCTGCAACTCACTTTACTGAACACCCTTTATTTAAGAATAAGGGGTGAGCCATTTTGGACTGAAACGAGGAAAAAAAATTAACCTAGAGAGTTGCGAATCTGTGGAGTTCTCTGCCACAGAAGGCAGTGGAGGCCAATTCACTGGACGTTTTTAATTCTTACGGCTAAAGGAATCAGGGGATATGGGGAAAAAGCAGGAATGGGGTACAGATTTTAGATGATCAGCCATGATCATATTGAATGGCAGTGCTGGCTCGAAGGGCCGAATGGCCTTCCTCCTGCACCTATTTTTCTATGTTTCTATGTTTCTACCTCTGCTCAGTCCGCCTCGGCCTATCCGATCTCCCAGTTACTGAACACTTTAACTCCCCCTCCCATTCCCACACTGACATTTCCATCTTGGGCCTCCTCCACTGTCAGAGTGAGGCCCAATGCAAATTAGGTGATAACACCTCATATTTCACTTAGGCCGCTTACACCCCAGCGGTATGAGTATTGATTCCTTTAACTTCAAGTAACCGTTGCTTTCCCACTCTCTCCGTTCCCCCCTCCACCCTAATTCTCCGACTGGGTTTCATTGTCCTCCTCATTAAATATTACTGATTGTATGCTTCATTGTCACCTTCCTCTCAGATAACAATGTATCATTCTACATTTCCTTCATCATCGTCCCGTTTAGAAACATAGAAAATAGGTGCAAGAGGAGGCCACTCGGCACTCCGAGCCAACCCCGCCATTCATTATGATCATGGCTGATCATCCACAATCAGTAACCCGTGCCTGCCCTCTCCGCATATCCGTTGATTCTGCTAGCCCCCAGAGCTCTATCTAACTCTCTTTTAAATTCATCCAGTGAATTGGCCTCTACTGCCTTCTGTGGCAGAGAATTCCACAAATTCACAACTCTTTGGGTGATTCCACAAATTCACAACTTCTCTGGGTGATCTGTGTTTTCACACCTTACTCCCTCTCCCCTGACTCTCAGTCTGAAGAAGGGTCTCGACCTGAATCATCACCCATTCCACACCAGAGATGCTGCCTGTTCCGCTGACTTACTCCAGCTTTTTGTGTCTATCTGCACTTACATATGATTTAACTTGTGGGCATCTCTGGGCCCTTTTCTGCAGCTCCTTAGTTGTAGAGAGCAACAGTGCAGGCCTTGTCAATTCCTCTGGGTGAACAGCAAGCATGTCTGGGACAAGTTATGCAGAGAAACCATAATTTTATTCACGTTTATTAGTACAAGAGAGTGACGCAGGTAGTAATCTGCTGCCTCACAGCTCCAGTGTCCCAGGTTCTAACTGGACCTGGTATAACCTGGGTGGAGACTATATGAATTTATACAGAGATACAGTGTGGAGTCAGGCCCTTCGGACCACTGAGTCTATGCAGTCCATCGATCACCTGTTCATACTAGATCTCTGTTCACCCACTTTCGAATCCAATTCCTACACGCCCGAGCCAATTTACAGCAGCTAATTAATGTACAAATCTGCTCGTCCTTGGGATGCAGGAGGAAACCGGTGCACCTGGAGGAAACCCACGCAGTTAAAGGTATAACAGGCAAACACCACACAGACAGCACCCGAGGTTGGGATCAAACCCAGTTCTCTGGTGCCGTGAGGCAACTTGCTATGCCATTGTGATGCGCCATGATCCTCCCAAGACCTCTGGGGTTTCTCTGGGTGGTGAAAATAAAACTGGAATTAATGTAGAAACAGTGTAAATGGGTTGTTGACATTGGTGTGGGTTTGGTTGGCAGAAGATCCTGTTTGCATTCATTTTCTCTCTATCACTGCTCTGGTTTCCTCCAACATCCCAAGATTTGCAGTTTGGTTGGTTTACTGACTAGGGTTGCTGACTTTGGTAGGTTGGCTTCTAGTGTGTAGGTGAATGGCAGAATCAGGGGTGTTGGTAGAAAAGTGGAAAAGCTAAAACTTGGATTTATATAGTATTAGGGTAAATGGGTGCTTCCTGATCTATATGGGCTGAATTGGCCAAAGGGCCAGTTTCCATATTGCAGGACTCCATGACTCTGAGACTCGAGAACTGTTGAATCACTGAATCAGATCAGGTGAGAACGAAGGTGGATATAGAAGTGGATACAATTATGACTTTTAAAAGACATTCGGACAGATATATGGATAGGAAGTGTTTAGAAGCCTTTGGGCCAAATGCAAGAAAAATGGGACAAGCCCAGGATGCTAATGAGGTCAGCATGGACAAGGTGGGCAGAAGGTCCTGATTCCACGCTGTATAGATATATGAATCTATGACTCGGGAAGAATTTCCTGAACCTGACTCATCCGTAAAGTCACAATGATTCAGTGATACCTCACTGTTCATTTCACAAACAAGGCAATAAATTGGCAACCTTCAATACCTGCAACCCCGCTGGGTCTTTGGCAATGTAGCCTAAACCAAGGATTTGAGCTGTTGAAGAAGTAGAGCTGTTGCTAGGATTAGGTAAAAACTATCTCTTTCTTCTGGGTGCTCCGGTTTCCTCCCACCATTCCACAGCCTTGCAGGTTTGTAGTTTAATTGGCTTCTGTAAATTGTCCCTAATGTGTAGGCCATAGAACTAGTGTACAGGTGATCGATGGTCAACGTGGACTCGGTGGGCCGAGGAACCTGTTTCCACTCTGTATCTCAAAGATAAGCAATCAAGTACTTCATTGACTAAAGCACTTTCATGGGGACAAAAAGTGCAATATCTAAATGCAGCTCAAATGCTCCTGTAAAGTGAAGGGCAAGGAAGGTGGGAATACCAATGCCTGGATGATGAAATAAATTGAGGCTCTGGTCAGGAAATAGAAGAAGGCATAGGCCAGTTATAGGCAACTGGGATCAAATGTATCCATGGAGGAGTTTAGGGTATTGAGGAGCATATGTAAATGAAAACCAGGAGGAGAAAAAGGGGTCAAAAGATAGGTCTGGCAGATAACATTAAGAAGAAACCAAATGGATTCTAAATGTCTGTGTGAATGTTGAGCCTCTTTTGTAAGGAAAATCTGGCGAGCTATAGGACAGTGAACATACCATCAGTAATAGGTTAGTTTATGGAGAGGATTCTGAGGCATAAGATGTATATACAGTACATTTGGATGGACAAAGGCTGAATAAATATAGTCAACATTGATTTATGTAGTTATGGTGACATGGGAGATCATGTCTCACTAATTTAGTTTAGTTAAGAGATACAGGGCAGAATCAGGCCCTTCGGCCCATTGAGTTTGCACCGACTAGCGATACCGGCAAATTAACACTACCCTACACACACTAGGGACAATTTTTTTAACATTTTTATACTAACCCAATTAACCTACAAACCTGTATTTCTTTGGAGTGTGGGAGGAAACGAGAAGAATTCAGAGCGAACCCACGCTGTCAGGGGGAGAATGTACAAACCCCTTACAGACAAGCACCAGTATCGAACCCGAGTCTCTGGCGCTGTAAGGCAGTAGCTCTGTGCTGTCCACTGATTTGAGCTTTTTGAAGAAGTAACCAAGAAGATTGATGAGGGCAAGGCTATAGACGTCCATATGGACTTCAGTAAAGCCTTTGATAAGGTAGGCTGCTTTGGAAGATTAGATAGCATGGCATCCAGGGAGAGCTAGCTGCCTGGACACAGAATTGGCTTCTTTGAAGGAAGCAGATGGTGAAGGTAAAAGGTTGTTTTTCAGACTGTGACTAGTGGAGTGCCTCAGGGATCAG
Organism: Okamejei kenojei; assembly: GCA_035221665.1. Classification (NCBI taxonomy): domain Eukaryota; kingdom Metazoa; phylum Chordata; class Chondrichthyes; order Rajiformes; family Rajidae; genus Okamejei; species Okamejei kenojei. Next base: position 127,924,562 of record CM069132.1, read on the forward strand.
AGATGGGCTTATTGCTATTTGAGCTTATATTAACGATTTAGATGAGAATGTGCAAGGCAAGATTCATAAGTTTGCACATGATACTAAAGTAGTTGGCATCGTAGACAATGATAAAACATTATAGCAGGATCTTGATCAGCTGGGCAAGTGAGTTGAAGAATTGCTAATAAAATTCAATGTATATAAGTGAGAGGTGTTTGACATTTGGACGTTTTGGGAAGTCAAGCCGGGGCAAGATCTTTGCTGTGAATGGTAGGGCCCTGGGAAGTGTAGAGCAGAGGTACATAGGAGTATAGATGCACAGTTATCGGAAAGTGGCATCGCAGGTAGATAAAGTAGTAAATAAGCTTTTGATACATTAGCCTTCAGCAGTCAGGGTATTGAGTACAGAAGTTGGTACATTCTGTTACAGTTGTACAAGATATTGGTGAGGCTGCATTTGGAATATTGTGTTCAGTTTTGGCCGGCCTACAATAGGAAGGATGTCATTACGCTGGAAAGAGTGCAGAGAAGATTTACAAGGATGCTGAGCATGCACAGAAGTTGCAAGTACACTGGTATGACCATAATATTGAGAGCAGGAGACCAAGCTGTTCAGGTACAACTACTAATGTAGCACGTGATAATAGTGGCCATTTGACATGTTCATGCCCACTATGCAGAAAGATATAAGTGAAGTGGTTCAGATAAATGCATAACCACAAAAGCAGCACGCGTCCATAATCAGGCTCAAACATCGCATCATACACATAGAACTTACTCTATGCTCTCTCATAGCATGGTTACAAAGTTCTTAACTGTCACATATTTCTATCTGACATGTAGAAACAACAGGATAAACAGATTACTGGGCTTCAAGCATTAGGTTTAGGAAACCATAATGTGAAAGGCGAGTTGACTGCAGACATTTCTAATTAAGTGTAGCAACATGGTTATTCTTGTTGTAAGGGAGCCCTTGGTCAATGAAAAGTAGGGGAAATACCATTGTTTTCTTCTTCTGGTTGAGGATTACTTGCTTTCGCTCAGTTTTCTGAGGTGACTGATAAATCTAATGTGAGACCCACAGACTATTTCAAAGATGTGACGGGGGGGGGGGTTCCTGATGGTATGGGTGGATGGATAGTTTGTGAGATAACACCCCCTCCCCTTCTGCCCTTTACACAGGACTTCCGTATGCTTCCAATGCATGAACTTTGTAGTCTCGGCGCCATCCTGCATGCTCTTTTTCCATACAGAGCAGTCACGATTCAAGATTTCCCAGAGTTGATGGTGATGTTGTGGTGCGGCAGTAGAGTTGATGCCTTACAGCGCCAGAGACCTGAGTTCAAACCTGACTAAGGGTGCAGTCCGTACGTTTTCCCCGTGACCTGCGTGGATTTTCACCGAGATCTTCGGTTTCCTCCAACAAAGACATACAGGTTTGTTTGTTAATTGGCTTGGTATAAATGTAAAATTGTCCCTAGTGAGTGTAGGGTAGTGTTATGTGCGGGGATCGCTGGTCGATACAGATCCGGTGGGGCGAAGGGCCTGATTCCGCTCTGTATCTATAGACTAAACTACAAACTGAACAACCTTGAACCTTTACCTCTGCCTGTCCATTAATCTCCTCCTATGACAGAACTCAGAAGAGAGTATCTGTTAGTCACTGCATGTGAGTGATCTGGCTTTTCCATGAGAATGACTGATTGAAACTGTGGTGTCAATGCTGGCGGTGTTCATTTGACAAAGGATATTGACAGTGTATCTCTTTCCATCCATTGGATCAGAACCTGGATTATCGACCATGTTATCAATCCTTGATAAAAATTCCACAGTTGAACATATGAATTAGGAAAAGATGTGGTCCACTTAGTACCCCTGAGCTTGATCCGTCATTTAATGTCATGGCTGATCTAATTGCATCCTCAACAACACATTCCTGTTTACATCCAGTATCTTTTCATCTTGTTCATCAAGAATCCATCGAACCCTACTTTAAATACATTTGAATACTGCTTCACCAGCCTTTGCGAGACACTTTGAAAAATGCTCAACTTAATCTTAAATAGGTGACCCCGCTTATGTTTCATAATTTGCCCGTATTTCCAATTTTTCATACAATTAGAAACTCTCTCCCCATATCCACCTTATCAAGATACCTCAGGAGTTTGTATATTTCAAGCTAGGTAGATACAAGCCTAACCTATCCGGCTTTCCCCATGGGATAACCATTCATTAGTCCATCAATCCTTCTCTGAATTGCATCCAACACTTTAAGATTTCCCCATAAAGCTTGGCTAGGATTGCAAAGGGGAAGTCTTTTAGAAGTTAGAGTGTATAAAATCATGAGACAAATCGATCTGGTAGAGTCTCTTGCCCAGAGCAGGTGAATCGAGGACCAGAGGACATAGGTTTAAGGTGAAGGGGAAAAGATTTAATAGGAATCTGAGGGGTAACTTTTTCACACAAAGGGTGGTGGGCGTATGGAACAAGCTGCCAGAGCAAGTTGTTGATGCTGGGACTATCCCAACGTATAAGAAACAGTTAGACAGGTACATGGATAGGACAGGTTTGGAGGGATATGGACCAAATGCAGGCAGGTGGGACTAGTGTAGTTGGGACGTGTTGGCTGGTGTGGGAAAGGGTTGGGCCGAAGGGCCTGTTTTCTATGACTCTAAGTTAGGGGGACAAGTTTCTGATATCTTTTGACCTGACGTGCTCTTGACAGGTGCCCCTTAGCATAGGCAGTCACTCACATTCTGCAGTGGCTGCTGTCATATATTTCTCGACAAAGAATTCACCTAGTATATTCCACCTGAAGGCTCAATCAAATATGCCATCTTAGGTGCGGTAACTTGGTTGTCATGGACGAGTTGGGCCGAAGTGCCTATTTATGTGCTGTATGACTTTATGAATCTTAAGGAATTTTTTGAGTTTATTTTCATACAGTAGTTGCAATCAGTCTATGGTCTGAGCCAGTTGCCCAAGGGAGAGGCCCAAAGGATTCAAATACAAACAAAGAAATGTTTTGAATACGTATTTGATGGGCAGCTGTTTTGTAGTTAAACAGACAGTTATATAAATAGGGTTTGCCTGATTGAAGTCTTTTGACAATCAGCGTGGGGAACATCAGTGGGTGGAGAGGAAAGAAAAAATAATGATAAATAATATTACGCACATTATACGTTATTCTTCACACATGATAATATAATAATAGCTGCTGCAAAGACTACAATAGAACGTTTGGTAAAATTTACCTCAACCTTTTTACATAGATACCAATATGCATAGACAATAGGTGCAGGAGGAGGCCATTTGGCCCTTCAAGCCAGCACCGCCATTCAATATGATCATGGCAGATCATCCACAATCAGTACCCCGTTCCTGCCATCTCCCCATTTTCCCTGATTCCGCTAGCCCTAAGAGCTCTATCTAACTCTCTTTTGAATGTATCCAGTGAATTGGCCTCCACTGCCTTCTGAGGCAGAGAATTCCACAAATTCACAACTTTCTGGGTGAAAAGTTTTTCCTCATCTCAGTTCTAAATGGCCCACCCCTTATTCTTAAACTGTGGCCCCTGGTTCTGGACTCCCCCAAAATCGGGAACATTTTTCCTGCATCTAACGTGTGCAATCCCTTAATAATTTTTAATTTGGACTAAGCTACATGTTGTTCTGCTGCCTTCAGTGGGAAGCATTGATGTGTTATATGACCAATAAACTGAAGTCATTTCTATCTGGAATGATTTGAACACACCTATGGTCAACTTCCCGCCTTTTGTCCTTGGAAAAACAAGGCACAACCAGACTGCACCCAGTATTCTAATATTCTACTTCAGTATTGAGTAACTTGCACTATGCCATGTTCACTTGTCACCCCCACATCTGCTGACCTATTGTAGTTCCTGGTCCAGAGATTTCTTGATTCTATAATTCATCTCATTTCCAGTCCATCCATGACCTCAAATGTCCTTACTATTGTAACCCTCCAGCACCAAATTTCACTGTACCATTTGGTGCATGTGACAATAAATGTCTCTTGTCTCTTGTCAGTCCTACCACACTCTGTAATCTCTGCATTCCTCCAGTTCTGACCTTGTGCAAATCCCAGAATGTAATTATCCAACCACTGGTGTATAAACTACACCTGCTTAGAAGTCTGAACTCCAGACACTACATATTTCTCTCTTTTTTTTAAAAAAAAAAATCTAACTTCATGTCTATCTTTTAGATAACCTGCCTACCCATTGTCTCTGCCTGCCCTGGCAGACCCATTATCCCCCTTTGTTAAATCCCTCCTCACCTATGTTCAAGACACCTCAGACACTCTCCGTCGGCTCCGTGCATTCCATTCTCCAGGCCCCCATCCTCTCATCTTTACCATGGACGTCCAGTCACTCTACACCTCCATCCCCCACCAGGACGGTCTCAAAGCCCTCCGGTTCTTCCTCGACCAGAGGAGCAACCCATACCCGTCCACTGACACCCATCCTCCGCCTAGTGGAGTTGGTCCTTACCCTCAATAACTTCTCTTTTGATTCCTCCCATTTCCTCCAAACACAAGGCGTAGCTATGGGCACACGCATGGGCCCCAGCTACGCTTGCCTCTTTGTTGGGTACGTCGAACAATCCTTGTTCTCGGCGTACCAGGGCCCCATCCCCGACCTCTACCTCCGTTACATCGACGACTGCTTGGGTGTCACCTCCTGCACCCACACACAACTGACTGACTTCATTCATTTCACCACCAACTTCCATCCGGCACTCAAATACACTTGGACCATTTCCGACATTTCCCTACCATTCCTTGACCTCACCATCTCTATTGCAGGTGATACACTCCTGACCGACATCCACTACAAACCAACTGACTCCCACAGCTACCTGGACTACTCCTCCTCCCACCCTGCTTCCTGTAAGGACTCCATCCCCTATTCCCAATTCCTCCGTCTACGCCGCATCTGCTCCCAGGATGAGGTGTTCCACACCAGGTCATCACAAATGGCCTCATTCTTCAGAGAACGGGGATTCCCACTCCCCCACTCTTGATGAGGCTTGCACCAGGGTCTCCTCCATACCCCGCAACACTGCCCTCTCTCCCCATTCCCCACTCGCAAACAGGGCAGAGTCCCCCTGGTCCTCACCTTTCACCCCACCAGCCGGCAAATACAACACATAGTCCTCCGCCAGTTTCCCCACCTCCAACGTGACCCCTCCACCCGCCACATCTTCCCATCTCCCCCCCTGTCTGCCTTCCGCAAAGACCGCTCCCTCCGCAACTCCCTTGTCAATTCTTCCCTCCCCTCCCGCTCTACCCCTTCCCCGGGCACTTTCCCTTGCAACCGCAAGAAATGCAACACTTGTCCCTTCACCTCCCCCCTCCACTCCTTTCAGGGACCCAAGCAGTCCTTCCAGGTCTGACAGAGGTTCACCTGCACCTCCTCCAACCTCATCTACTGCATCCGCTGCTCCAGATGCCAGATGATCTATATCGGTGAGACCAAGCGGAGGCTTGGCGATCGTTTCGCCGAACACCCCCGCTCGGTCCGCAAAAACCAACCCGACCTCCCGGTGGCTCAGCACTTCAACTCCCCCTCCCATTCCGTATCCGACCTCTCGGTCCTGGGCCTCCTTCACGGCCAGAGTGAGCAACACCGCAAATTGGAGGAACAGCACCTCATATTCCGCTTGGGGAGTCTGCATCCTTTGGGCTTGAACACTGAATTTTCTCAATTCTGTTAACCCTTGCTGTCTCCTCCCCTTCCCACCTCTCCCTCAGCCCTCGGGCCCTGGCATTCCTTCTATCTCTATCTCCCTCCCCCACCCTAGTCGCACTAGCTTCTCATTTTCACACCACAAACAGCTTACAATACTTGTTCACCAGTCTGAAGAAGGGTCTCACCCGAAACGTCGCCTATCTCCTTTGCTCCTTAGATGCTGCTGCACCCGCTGAGTTTCTCCAGCTTTTTGTGTACCCTCTCTCCAGCATCTGCAGTTCCTTCTTTAAAGCTTACAATAGCTTGTTCCCTTTATCATCAATACTTTTTTGCATATCTTTCATTCATTGTTGTTTATCTCTCCACATCACCGTCTATATCTCTCGTTTCCCTGATCCCTGACCAGTCTGAAGAAGGGTCTCGACCCGAAACGTCGCCTATCTCCTTCGCTCCTTAGATGCTGCTGCACCCGCTGAGTTTCTCCAGCTTTTTGTGTAACCCCCCCCCCCCTGCCTAATATCACCTTGGTTGCTCACCAGTTCCCATTATGGGCCTTGGTTTGTGGTGATAGCTTCTTGTATGAACCATTGTGGAGCATCAACAGGGCAGGAGTAATGGATCTGCAAACAATGATCTTCTCCGTGGCATGTTAGCTTACCACGCTCCAGTGCTTCAGTGAGTGCACCTAAGTGGAGGAAATTGGAATGTCCCGATCTCCCCAAACAAAAGAAAAAGGAAATGCTTCCCAATCTCGGCCATCTCCATCAAGATTACACTGGACACACATTTCACTCCCCTCCCCTTTCATCGTTGTGAAGATCCCTTACTCTGCTCTTCAATCCCCACCTACACTGTCCAATTTTATTTGGCACTTTTCCACACAGCTGTAAAAGGTGTCACACATGCACTTCCACCTCTTACCACCCTATCATTCAGTTCTTCCAGGTGAAGCAGCGATTCACTTCCTCAAGTCTCTTACACTGCACTCACTGCACTCATGTCCGTGACCCGACACTCGTCCATGGAACAGTTGAATAACAAAGACACCTACGTCATACTCCTAGTTATTGGCTATTGCTCTACCTGCAACACAATAATCCTCAACTAAACTCATCTCCAAACATGGTGTAATTGTACTCATGTATGATACGATTTACCTGGATAGCACAGAAACAATGTCTTACGCACTGTATCTCAGTTAACATGATAATAATAAAACAATACCAATACCAAGACAAAGAACATAATCAGATTCTAATTGCTTCATTAACTACTTTCATCTCATCTTGTCAGAGATTCTTTTTAACCCATGCCTCGATACCTTTCTCTGCTTCTGAAAAATAACTTAGAGCATATAGAACATACAACAATTCAGCACAGGAACAATTCCCCCCAGGCAATGCGCCCAGGCCCCCACCTCTCTGTGTGTAAAAAACGTGCCCCGCACATCTACATTTAACTTTCCCCCTTTCACCATATAGCGATGCCCTGCTGTTGTTGGACTATTCCACCCTGGGGAAAAAGTTTCTGACTCTCTCCCCTATCTATGCCTCTCATAATTTTATATACTTCATTTCATTTGTACTTTATTTGCACACTCCAGAAAAATGCAGTTTTCCAAATGTATTGTCTCTCTTTCTCAATTCTGACAAAGGTCTCAGGCCTGAAACATTAACTCTATTTACCTTTGCACACATGATGCCTGACCTGCTGTGTGTTTCCAG